>OY728164.1:380375470-381625470 GCA_963277665.1 Viscum album | reverse complement strand
GAGTTAACATATCATTTAATAATATCACATTTGAATGGTGTATCACCATTAATAATGAGTATGTGTAAATGGTTAATCAACACTCATAACATGTGACTAAATGAATTTGTTGTACTTATTGTAATAAAAATAAAGTTGAACATGTTATCACCAAAATCAAAATAAATATTTACAAAGGGTTATCTCTATAATAAAATTAATTAAGTCCAATTTTTTATCATCAAATTTGTGACTACTAATTAATGAATCATTACCCTTTATTATAAGAATACATGAATGGGTCAACATCATAATCATTCATAAGATGAATATGATATCAATATAATCAAAACAAGTTGAATAGCCTTTCACTATAATTCATAATGTGGGTAATAAACCATAGTATATAATAAAAATTTAAATGTGTTATCACTAGTATTGACGTGATTCTAGATGAATGATTCATCGCCACTAATAATAATCAATTTTTAATATGTTATCACTAGAATTAAAATACAGGGGAATAGTCTATTATTGTAACATAAAAAAGGGGTGAATGAGTTATCATCTATAATTATAGAGTATAGGTGAACGAGCTATCATCACTCAAATAACTTCCATGGGAGGACTGGTTATGACCATATACATAACATGGGGGATTGAATGACACCATAAGATCAACTATAAACAAGGTGGATATATCATCACTGTGATTAAAAACATAATCAGAGGTAAATAAAAAATAACTATAAAATTAAAATAATCAAGGATGTCTTGATAATCATTGATAAGAAAAAGATAAACTCGGTTGAATTAATAATCACCTATAATAAAAACATAATCAAAGACGAGTAAATAATATAAAATAAATATAACATAAACAAGGGTGGATTGATAATCACCTATAACCCTAACATAGTAATTGGTGAATAAATAATTACCAAAAAATAAAAAATATATAAGGTTGAATGGATAATCAGCAATCATACTCAAGGCCGAATGATAAATAAAAAATAAAAATCACAGAAAAATAATCATTGTGAATGATTAATCATCTGAGACATTGATCCCACCAATGAAATTTTATCTCTATGTTTGCCATTCCTAAGACATGTAATCATAGGAAAAATATGTTAAGTATGGAATTCCCATAGCACAACATAAGATCTTAAACAAACACACATCTCTTAAGGGACATAATGTGATGGGAAAAGACAATAACAAAGTCCATTTATAAGGTAATTACATTACTGGACTATCTTATATCTGTGATTAAAATTTTCAACAAATGATACTGGATATATTCTAAGGCTCCCCAACTTTCTGCATAGATAATGACTCGCCACATCTATTCAAATTTAAATGAAACTCACCATTTTTCTAGAGAAACCTGGTAATTGGCTACTATAAAGAAATGTTTTTAAATGGTTTATCATGAGTTACATAGCTCACATATATCCCACAAGAAACTAATGAAAGACATTTGGTTCTATGTCAGATCACTTGCACACACCTACCCATTCCCACATACCTTGTCTCACAAGAAACATAGATAAATCATCAGAATAATTCTGGGAACTCCAAATTCATACTCATTGGAGTCATGTCATTCGATATAAATGGAATAATAAAAAAATTAACAAGAATAAATATGTACAATAAAAGTACTTCAATTTAAGTTTCAATGATTGTATTAATGAGTTAATGTAACTTGATATTAACCTTATCTTTAGTTATCCATCCTAACTAATAATGATTGAATTGACCTAGAATCATAGAAGATGGTATAAAAATCATCCAAAAAATGAGTTTTTATAAAAACCTAGAATATTAATTAAAGTGAAATTTCAATCCTTATTAATATTCATGAAATGTAGTATATAGATCCATATTTATTATAATAATAATATTTAAATTATTATTCAAAAATAAAATGGTATAATTCCTACAAAAATTGAGTTTCATATATTTTAATGATTTATATAAAGTTTAAATTCTGAAATTTAGAATTTATATTTTAAAAAAAATGAAGTTAATTTTTTAAATCATCAATTCAAAATTATATTATAGTTATTTTTTTGGAATTTGTACAAAATTTATTTTTGGTTGAATATTTGAAAGTACTGATATTTTATGAAAAATATTTTTTTACAGTTTTTTGAATGTCAAATTATATTTTTGGATTTTTTTGTATATTATGATAATTTTTACTAAATTTACTTCAAAAAAGTTATTGGTATTAACAATACAAATGATTTTTTAATAAAAAAATTTATACTTGAAAATGAATTCATCTAGAAATTGTTTTTCAAACACGTTTTTCAGTTTTGTTTTTAAAATTACATATGAAAATTATAGAAATTGAATTTGATAAAATAAAATCCATTTTTAGTCAAAATTTCAAAATTTGGAAGTCAGTAAACTTTTAGTTTTTTCCATTATGAATATAACCATGTAAAAAACTAGTTATCATGGTACGATTTAAAATTTATTAAAAGGGTAAAAATTATAAATATAAGGGTTAAAATGACCTAAAACATGCCCAAATACTATTTTAAAGTCATATTTAATCGATATTACATCTACTCTTAGAAAATGAGTCATTTTGGAGCCATATTTCATGAGTAAGAAATTAATATATTTTAATATTTTGAAAAATTAAATGCATATCTTCCCCCTAACATATTAAAGGATGCCAGATAAACACTATTACCCACACTTTAAGAGCCACATAGATCAAACAATACCTCCCCATATACATTTATCATACTTTTCTCCACATACTAGAGGTCCTAGTTTGATCATAATACCATCCTTGGATGGATTTATGTATAAACATAAGTATGTTGTCCAAATAAGAGGAAGGTAAAGAAATTACATGACTGTTAGAATCAAGTTAAGGAATATACTATCATAAACCCTAGTTTTAAAATAATTTGAATATTTGATTCAAATATTTTTACACCATGTAAATATTTTTTTTGGGATGATTAAAACGAATAAAAGTAATTGTTTTAACATATATGAAATAAATATAATTTCACACCACTAAAACTATTACTTTATATTTTCCTACCTTTAAAATATATTATATTTCCTTCAAATAAAAACCCTACATTGATTTTTTATAGGTATTCTAATTTTAAAAATAGTGTTTTAAAGGAAAGTGATATATCAATATCTATATATGTTTATCTTATGGGTTCAAAATTATTTTTTGTTGAGTTTTATGATGAAAATGAAAGATTTTATGCGTTTCAAGTATATTATTGTCCATGTGCATGGTTTATGATGATGGGTGAGCCCAATATATCTCTCCAATGCATTTGGTATTTATTCTGTTATCTGGAGATTTATATTGGAATAAATAAACTATGTTATACCATCTATAATTGTTTTTATAAGTTATATATTAAGATGATTTCCAAAATACATCTTCATGAAATTTCTATTCATTCAAATGAATTTTCATGGAAATATTTTATTTCATAAATTATGAAAATGATGTTTGGCTTAAAAGAATGATTATTCCCTTCAAGGGTAAACGTTATGTTGTTAATATAATGATATCCAGGGGTTCTAATGTTTTATAAGAAACCATCGATAGTATTATTTTCCCATTTTGTTTTATTTTAATGTTTTTATGGAATAATTTGGATGGTAATTTTGATTTCATTATTAACTAAATGATTATTTGATTTCATATTTAATTATATTAAACGAAAATTCTGTAATATAATCACATAGTTTTGGAATAACTCATTATTTTATTTTTATATTTTTATATGTCCCATACTAAGATTTTGAGGCACATTCCATGCATTCAAATGTATTTTAATAGTGTTTTAGTTTGATTTTCAGCGATAATGAAGTCGCGATGAAAATCATGAATAATTTAAATGAAAATATACCATTTTTCATTTGAAAAGTATGTTATTGTAAAAAATATACATTTAGTTAATGTTTATTATAACATACCATTACTCCTCATTACCTTGAGACGGAGGGATAACATTACTTGGCCTCAAGTGACATATCCAAGATGCCAAATGCTGGAAATAAATTCTGATGGATTCAATTATAATTGGGGAATTATTATACCCTTTGAAATAAAAAACAACCCAAATAAGACAAAAGAAATAAAACAACTACATGATTTAGATGAAAATGAATGGAATGTCAATAATACAATTTATATCAAAACTAAATCAAAATATTACCACTATTGAAGACTATTAAAACCACCAAGTACACAACGGGATACTAAAAACAAAAAATAATAAAAAACAACCATAACCATAAAGCTCCCACATGGTCCATACACCACTCCCCAAAAGATCCTCTCTATCACTAAGAACTACTACATAAGTGTGTTACATTAAATTTTACCATGACCAAAAAAAGAATAACTACAGAAGAACTAATGTGCCAATGTAGGGTTGAGTAATGTAACTCATTATATTTTCACCAAATTACTTTCATACTCAAGAAACAAGGATAGTACATGTTAGAAAATTTATATAAAATAATTTACATAAAACAATTTAAAACAGTTTATCACAAAACCAACACTATTTCTAATAAAAATATTTTTCCAAAACAAACCCATTTTCCCATTTAAGAAATGAAGAAAGGACATCTATGAAATTTCAAATTCTTTTTTGGCATAACCCATTCCAATCCAGACATCCACAAGATGCAAGACTCCTTATGGATGTTCCATACTCATGAGCAGTTTCTTATCATTATACCATGTCATTATAAGATAATTAAGACCCCTACTTGATTAAACCTTTGGAAAAATGAACCAAGTCAAATTTTACTGGGACTTATATAATAAAACATGACTATAAACCACAAAGTGTGTCCCAGAACCATGCTAATATAATCATTCCAAAAACCATTTTATAGAAATTGTACCTATTGAATTTTTTTACCGAAACCTTTTATTTCATGTATAAAAACAAGAAAATATTTTAAAATCATAATTTTAAATTCATTTATCAATGAACTTACACAAAAATTCCATAATTCTACAGCAATCCACAATCCATCCCTAATGATGGTTTCTACCATGCTTTGAACAATAATATTTCGATAAATATATGTAAATTTATACAATTTGAATCTAACCCTTGATGTTCTAAATTTATGAGTTTATCTTCCTTTGAAAGCATGGTAAAAATATAAAACAACATGAAAACATCCACAAAAATGTGATGAAACTCCAAAAGCCTACCTTGGATCACATCCATTTGAAACAAAAAATTTAAATATGGGCATAGTTTCCATCAAATACCTTATATTTATACAATATGGAAATAGATATAAGAAACCAAGAGAGTGGGAGATGTTGATATAAGAAAAACCATGGAAAACCACAAAAATGTTTACTTTCTGTAAGAATTAGGCTTCAACACACCAAGAGAATCATTCAGATCACCTTGAGGATGCTGGGAGAAGCCTCTACTACCTTTTGGAGGAAGGGGTTTTGAGGAATGACCATTTTGGGGGAAATGTGGGAGTAAAAAATGACAATGTGTTAGATCCATAATTAAGGATTTTACTTTTAAGCTATACAGGGTTTGTCACATGGTTAAAAAAATTATGCACCAACCATGGACCACCTTCTTTCTCAAGGGGAACCTCGCATAGTTGCATCAAATTGTTTGAAAAACCATGCACTGGCTGGAAAATTTCTCATCGTACCACTTTGAATAGTTTCTACTGGGTGGCTTCATGGATTGGTCAAACCATGCACCTTATCCATGTGCCTTCCTAGAGTCCGCTATCTCATTATGCACGATTTTGTCTAGGCATTTCATGGTTTTCAATAAATCTGAACTAACCCTGAACATTAATAAAATCCATAAAAACATTTCAAAATAACTTCAAACTCTAATAATATTCAAACATATATATTTCAAACCTAAAATAAAAAAATATGGGTAAATTACATGAAACATTGGGTGGTATATTCTATCCACAATTGGCCATTTCATCCCCAGAATGTAGAAAACCATCATTTCCTTTAAAGTGTATTGGTCGTTAATATTTCATTTCATTGTCATGTTATCGTGTCTGTTTTTGAATTTGACCATGTTTCCACAATATCCACACTATACTAGTGCTTTTTTAATTCAATACACTCTATTGCATATCCACAATATGCACAAGCATGTGCACCAATGAAGCATATGATGCAAGGTCGGTAGGATCCTATAGAAACACATGGTTAATATCATGCAGATACTTTTCAACATACATATATGAAACACATTATATACAACAATAAAACATGGTGGAAATACTAACTAATATTCAAAATCTCCTACACATTAACGTATAACAAAATGTCTAATTTATCGATGAGATAACATGAACATCGTTCCAAAACATTAATTTCCAATCCTTTGAGAGTTCCTCATGATCACATGATCACTCACGATGATTGAAAATAGCCATCAACAATGATCCACATATTATTTCTGATGACTCTAAGCAGTCTCCATCCATTTTCTTATTAATTGAATCTTCTCAGTTGTTTCTTGGACCATTCTCGACCCAACCAATGAATTCTCGCCTATTTTCACCAAGTGAATTGGAGAATGAAAAGGGTCCCATACAATTCATCCAAAGGATCCTTGTATATCGAATCCAAATAAATTTTTTTACATGATAAATCCACCAATGGAGCATGCTCTTACTATGAGCAACCAAAATCCATTACATATGCATGCAATATGTCTTCCAATGTTTGTATCATCCTTCTTTATTTCCCATCCACAAGAGGATGATAGGCTGTACTCATGGCCAACTAAGTCTTAATGAATTTCTATAAGGATTTCAAAAAATGAGACATAATCCTAATATCTTGGTTTGACTTTATCGAAACTTTTGTTCCATTCCACTTTACCACTTCTCGTATATAGATTTTTGACATTCCCTCTACCATATAAAATTCATGCCTAGGGATGAAATGAGCTGACATTGTGAGTCGATCCACTATCACCCATTTTTCAACATGTTTTTTAATCATTCATGGGGGACCTGTTACAAAATAAATTTTTATCCACTCCAATTTATAGATATGAATAACTAAGGGTTTCAACATACCTACCACTCACTGATGTTCTTCATTAACATTATGAAAAGATAAACGTCTCAAAACAGACTCAGAAACCTTCTTTTTCATACTGATCCTCCAGTACTATGGTTTCATTTCCTTCCACATTTTTTTAATCTAAGATGAAAAAACCATATTTAATAATGGTAGGCATGAAAAAGTTTTTCCAATCAATCCATAGGTAAGACCATCTAATTTATGAACCATAAGACTGAGCTCTGGAATAGTTTCCATACCTTAGTGGTCACTACACCATTGAGTTTAGAGATTGTAGAAACACATTTTGAATAAGACATATGGTCCATTTAATCCATCTCCACAAAATTAAGAATAATTAAAAATGGAATCAAAGTCACAAATTCACCTTAGTATTCTCATTCTATGTAAATTTCGGCAAGGACTTACATCAACTACCACTTGTCTGTTGCTTTTCTTTCCAACTAAGAATATAAATGTTTTCATAATGAATCTTCCATAAAATTTCCATTACCCATTGTATACATCATTTCAATGTCAAAAATTGGGAAATACATTATCCATTTTATTTCTCCTAGATTCAAATACCATTGTGAGAAAATATGCTTTGAGATCATATGATCAGTAAACACAATAAATTTCACATCAAATAGGTAATGGTTCTATTTTCTCAAAGCATGGAATATGTTAGCCAACTGCTAATTTTGTGTTGGTATGTTCTTCTAATTCAACCATAAAATCAATGATCTATAAGAAACAACATGGTCTCCCATCATGAGAACACACCCATCTCTAATCTCAGAGCATCACAATAAACAACATTCCGTTGTCCGGATTTTGGAAACATTGAGATAGTTGATAAGGTAAGGAGGAAATTAGTCACTTGAAAAGACATATAAAATTCCTCACTCCATGTAATGGAACATTCTTCCTCATCAAAGCTATCATATGTGTGTCCATTCATGAGAAATAATGAAGAAAGCATCAATAAAAACTAGCTAGAACAAGGAAAATACATATCTAAAAGACATTCTTTGGGGGTTTCCAAGAGATAGCAGCTTTTATATTTTTTGGATATAAAAAACCCATCTTTCAGAGATTACATGGCCACATAAGCATACAACTTTTCTCCAAAAGTATCACATTGATAATTTATAATATAGATGGTGATCCAACAAGACTCACAATATTGTTTCCATGGGTTCCTCATGTTCATCCATTTTCATTGAGTACACAAATATTTCATCCATAAACACCACCATAAATAAATCTTGAACCTTTGAGATTTCTGATTTATAAATGTTATAAATACCTATGATTAATTCATAATTCTGAAATACATTTCCACATTTTCATAATGGACATTCTGAAAGGGTTTTTAATATATCCTCCTTTATAAATTTCATTTTGTGATATCAAGATCATAATTAAATCATATAAAACCACTTAGATCCACTTAATTTAATAAATAGATCATCAATGAATGGAAGTGGACATTGACTCTTATCGTAACATGGGTCAACTTATGATAATTTATGCAAAGCCTTTGAGTATCATCCTCTTATTTTAAAAACCAGAACAGTGCTACCCATAAATACTTGCTCACTAAAATGAAAACTTTTCATTATAGTTATTTCAACATCACTTTAAATTACTTTAATTCATTCAGTTAAATCTGATAAAATTAATGATAATAATACTATACTCTAAAAGGAGATCAATCATGAACTCAACTTCTCTTATTCGTGGAAACAATGAGAAATATTTAGGAAATACATCTAGAAACTGATCATCCACTGTTGAAAAAAAATCCATGTTTACCTAATCCATCGATGCCATACACAATGCTGCCAACTATTATGAGATCATTCTAATTGATGGATTCAACAAACCTATTGCAACAGCCTTTTTATACTTATCTCTTTGAAAGAGATGATTGACGCCATCATTGGTTGAAAAACTAACCGTTATAGTATAATAGATGATGTGATCCTTGTACATTTTCAACCATTCCTTAACCTAGATTATATCAGATCTATCCATATATATAATAGATAAATACCATATCAATTATTCTCCTTCAACAGTAATAGAACATGCTCAACACATAAGGGATCAACAATCTCTTTGAAAAAGAGGTGATATAATTTTTAACACAGAAGGCATCATCACAACCTTTAAACTAAACAAATCGACAAATTGAGAAGAAATAAAGGAATGTGAATCACTACTATAAAAAAATATGCATAAGAGTATAATACAAAATAATAGTACCTCTCACCTTTGATGGTCCAGAATTATTGTCCACAATAACTTTTTCAGGTTTATATATCTGCTTCATCGCTACTCTTTGTTCTTTATTGACCATCCAAGATTGTCCTTGTTGAGGTGTAGTGGTATATATAGAATCAACATGGCTAGATATATTCTATTAAAGAGATTTATTCTTCCTCACTCTCCCTCTCGAAGCATACAACACCTCATACATGTTAAAAGCTTCTTGAACACCTGAACTCAGTGCAATGCAATTGTAGAACTAAAGATGCCCCATTTTTTGATATTAAGGAATTCTATCTATGGTTTCATATAATATACCTTAATGTGGTAGAACAAAAAACATAAGAAACATCTATATTTAATCATGGGAATTATCAGATGACTCACAGATCCTTCGATTTGATTCTATGTCATACACATACCGTGGAAATTGGTTTCCCTCTTCTGATTTCTCCCATCAATAGAGTTTCCACCATTTACCATAGGTATAAAAATACTTTCACCTCCCATAGTTCCAATGATGTCCCTTTTATCTAATGTCTCTCTATTAAACATATTTGTGTAATTGGAATACAAAGCACCATAATCGTTTAGTGAATATCCTTCATCAAACTTGATTCAAAGATACATGCCTTCAAGGATGCACTAGAAGAAACCTCAGGTACAAATCAGATTAAAATCATGATTTTATCCACATACATTATCACTATTTGGCGCTCCTGCTTCAAAATGAATAAATCCATCATTATTTGAATTATTAAAATTTGAGGATTTAATTGTTTTCTATAAAAATTCCACAAAAAAATCTCATGTAAGGTTGTAGTCTAGGTTAGCATGAACAACAAAAATACCACAACTAACATGAAAGATATTATAGTATATAAATATATAGCATGAATTTCAACTCCACTAGTGTGTTGATGAAATTGAAGATATGATTCATTATATTCAGCCTCACTTATCCCTTTTCTAGTTATGAATCCCCACTAATGATGGGTGTATTTTACATCGGGAACTGTATGGAATGATCCACTTACAATGGATAATCCCTCCTATTCCTGCTTTCCATACCCTGAAATGTATAATAAATTCTCTGAACTTGTTGTTGATTCACCTATGGATCAGGTGAAACCATGTTATTAGAAACTTCCTTTGGTAGTTTTTTACGATGCCTATTGTGTTCTATTCGCTAGAAACACGAAAAACACTATCAGTTTCAGTCTCTAGATACTGAAGTCTTAAAATTTTAAATTATACCAAATAACTAGTATCAAAATAATTGTTTCCAAAATACACATTTTATATATTCAACCATTTAAAAAAGATCACGAGGATTTTGAAAATACAATAATTTTCAAAATACCGAAATCATACTCTTTTTGAAAACATCACATTTGAAAATAACATTAACCATTTTCGAAAATTAACACCTCTTTTACCAAATCATTGATCATTACTAAAAATGAAATACATTTCTATGTGGGATGTCATTTCTATAATGCATTTTATGCTCATCTCATTGAATAAACCCATGAAAATGATATTTGAATTCCTATAAGTGTCTCCAAAAAACTTATATATTTAACTCCTTGGTAACATGATGTTTATCATAAAAAGGTTAGCTATATATTTTTATGCTCTAAATTACTTGTCCTGAAAATACTACTCTTTTCTAGGATTCCATCTCAATAATAACCCAAATTAATTGTCTCATAAAAGACTGAAAACCCATACCAAGTTAAATACTACTTTTTCTTTGAAAATATTTGGAAGGACCAAGATGATACCACATGTGACACCCTACCCCTCCTCATTGTCTTGGGAATGTGGGAGGACATCACTTGACCTTAAGTGACTTCCCTACGATGCCAATGGATGGAAATAAATACCAAGGCTTCATTTATAATTGGGGAAGATTTTATATTCTTAAATCAAATAACCAACCAAACATGCCAAAAAAAATTAATCCACTACATGATGCAGGGTCAAAATTGAAGACAACTCAAGAATTAAATTTATATCAAACCTAACTCTAAACAATACCATAGTGAATGACTAAAAAACAACCAAGTACACAATTGAAGACTAGAAACCAACAAAACTCTAAGGAAACCATAACTTCAAAGCAACAACCTGCTCCATCCTTCACTCCACAAAACAACCCAAGTATCACCAAGCATTATTAGAGAAGTTGGATAATTTACCTTTTCCCACATCCCAATAAAAAACATCTGTAAAATCACATATGTAACCAATAAGGGGTGGGTAATGAAGATTAGTAGATTTTACCCAAATAAAATCTCTTCTAAAGCAACTACAATTTTACATGTTAGCACATTTTTATAAAACAATTTATATTAAATATTTTATCTAAAAAAACAATTTATAATTAAAATAGTTTTCTAATCCAATACAATTTTTCAATATAGGAAAACAAGAAATTTCTTTTACACCATTTCATATTCCCTTTTGCGAATAAACCATTCGAATCTAAAAATCCATATATTCAGGCATGGTTATGGTTGTTCCATAATCATGAGCGGTTTATCATCAAGCCACCAAATCGTTGCAAGTTAATTCTGTCACATGTTCCATTTCACCCTTGGAAATAAGAAAAAAGTCCAATTTTAGATATGACTTATAAAATTAATCATGAACATACACCACCTTGTATGAAAAAAATCATAAAAATATAATCATATAATAAACATTTCAATAAAATAATATATTTACTGAAAATATTTTTCTTAAAACATTTTTTTCATTATTCAAAACAAGAAAATATTTTAAAATCAATATTTTAAAATAATTTATGAAATATATCACACAAAAATTCCACAATTCCCTAAAAACCAAAAATCCAACACTAAAGACCGTTTCTATAATGATTTTCACAACCATTTAATGAAAATTTTCAATAAATTACTAAATTTAAAACTGATCCTTCATGTTATAAAAAGAGTACTCAATAGTGAATCCACATACATTAAAAATATAATCCTTCACATTATAATTTTCAAAATGTGGGATAAAAATGTAGAATATTCTATCTCAAGGGAACCTTTCATGGTTTGATCACATGGATTGACAAACTGTGTGCTGAAACAACAAAATATCACTATCCTACTTTTAATTATTTTATTTTGGTGATCGTACTGTTTTTCCAAAATGTGTTCCTTAACCATGCACCATCCTAGATCCCTTTCTCTCAATTTCCATGGTTTCCTATAGGATTTTCATAGTTTTAAATAACCACACACCAGCCTTTCACCTTTTGTAAATCCCTAAAAACATCAAAAAAATCATCCAAACTATCCCAAACATCACCCATATGCATTAAATAATAAAATATAACGAAAGAAGGGTTACTTGAAACTGGGGGTGCTATATGTACACTTTGTAATAATTGGGTTTGTTATTTTGTTGTTATGAATCGATTATCTAAATTTATAAACCTAGATTGGTATTTGGTAATGAAAAAAATGAATTCTTATTTTTAAATTAAATTATGGTTTGAATAAGGATTGTGTCCTTATTGATATGAATTAGGTGGAAATGATATTATATATAAGAGTTATAAAAGAGGAAGGTGTGAAATGAACAAACCCCCCCACCCATAAATTATAGGGTCAAGGCCCTATTAGATCTCCACTAGACCCTCATTAGAACTCTAATGTTCTACCATGGTTTATAATACTAACTACAAGACCTTTGATTGGGGGGAAGTGTCCATTAATAGGCTACAAGATGTCTAATGTCCTCACACCGGGATTCTCATGTGAAATATTCTCCTAAAAAGATATATACCACCATTCATATTCTCCAAATTTCTTACTTTGTTCCTCTTATACCCATTTACTTACCCAACATAGGGAAATATTAACATAAATTGAACAAAATTAAATCAAATTCATACCATTAAGTATGTGTTTCATTAGCATTGATCATAAAAATTATTTTCCATTTTTACATCACCATACTGACCATAAAAAATTACCAACCACCGTTAATAATTATTCATATCTCACTCCATATATATCCTCTTTGATAAATTTATATTACCAACGCACATATATCATAGGTACCACCTTCTCCTAAAGTATCTCCTCACACCAATCAATAAATATATATCAGACTCTTATCAAATAAATTATCATCCCCCAGCTCAACACCATTATTGGTGACCCCATGATAAGTTTTGGAAAATATCTTTTTAAGTAATCTTATTTTTTTTGTTTGGTCAAAAATAATTACCACTTTTATAATTTAAATGGGTACCCATTGAATTTCTAAAAATGGTTTGGACCAAGATATAATTAATGGAGTTTTTGTAAACATGAAGTTTGTTGAGACCCAAGGGAGATTGCTGATATCTAGTATTTAAAAATTTAAACCTATAATTGTGTTGTTTTTTAGGATAGATTTAGTGGATATGATTTTTTTATGGATTTTGTTATCAATACATAAGTTTTTTTCGAACACAAATTAAATTTAATTTCATGTGAGTTGAAGAATTTTTAAAAGTCTGTAGGCTGATGGAGGATGTTTGTAGTTGAGATATTCAATGTTTATAGTGGGTCTAGATAAGTAGACTAAATCATATATAAACATGTGTAACAATTTCACGATTTCTTCTATATGTGATTAATGTATATGATAATTAACTATGTGAAAGATTAACACTATTATGTTCGAATCTACACACGATTCATTTCTATAGAGGCTGAGTATGGTCACGACATGTATGTTTATATCAAATTACAAGGGGTAATATATAAAAATGAGTCATTTTAAAATAAATCTATGTAAAATTAAAATATGACAAAGGAATAGTAAATGACAACCTCATAAAAGGGATCAAATATTTATTGAAGTTATAAATGAATAATTTCAACTTAATGAAGATTTAATTACACTATACCAAGATGTTTTATGTCTTGATAATAAAATAAAATTTAAAGCGGTTAGAAACTAGTCTATCATGGCATAAAAACCACACTAAAATGTAAAACGATGATTTTTTCATGTTACCACTATTTTGGGAGGTTCGAGTGAGGCACTCTATAATGTTCTTTCCCACATCGTATCATAATTTGAATCTAGGCTTGAGTGATAGTGTTGTATATAATGAGAAGCTGTGAGAGTTAACATCCTTGATGATTTGAGGTTTCTAGGTTTATTTCCCCAAAATATATGATATTACACAAAAATAATCTATACCTAGAGAAAATAATAGAAACATTTCACCATTAATAAATTTACCTCAAAACAATGGGAGAAAAATATATTAGAAACCAGTTAATAACCGGATAATAAATATACTTATTATAATAAAAGATATCTCTATATACTTATTTTGAAAATAATAATAAATATATTTGAGCTTATAGTCATCATTATAATCCTTGTTGTAATTTTTTCATCATATATAGTTTCTCATGTCAATGTTTATAGTTTCTTATTTCTTCAACCCATTTTATTTTATCATAACAATTTTCATGGAATGAAATCATATGTAAGTTTATCATAAAGGTGTTTTAATTAATTATAAATAATTTTACCGTTATATAATCTTTAAGGATAGTGTAATAAAGTATTTTATTTTGTCTGGATATAAATTTTTTCGAAGTATTTGTTCCTATTTTTGTTACTTTTTTCTGGTAGGAGTGTTGTAGTTGCACTAAATGAAAATTGTTGGTATAATTAGTACAATTGGAAAGATAGTTGATTCTACTGATGTAGATAAAAATTATCCATAAAAACATAGAAAATAAGAAGTGGATTCATTATAACATTTATATATAAATAAAACTATTATCTCAGGAAGAAATGGTACATATTATTGTGAACTAATATGACCCTTTGGAATTTTATAAGTTTTGTAATAACTCTTTCTTAGAGCATTTTTATTTTTATTTTTAGAGATATTTATTAAAAATATATGTCTCCAGGATTTTTCAGCTAAATAATGAATTTTTTACACTTCCGAAACATTGTTCCAGTCATATTAATCATGGGGTCACAAGTATATGGAGAAATATAGTTATTTTAATTGTGTTGATTGAGTGATTTCAGATATAGGACATTTATTATTCTGATCAAGTTGATGGGGGGGGGGGATTTCATGTATTGCATGATAGACCTAATAATAAGTTTATAATCAAGGATACCTAAAATTGGGTCTATGGACATCCTTGACACTTTTGGTGAATGTGATGACCTTACTTAGTGTAGGTTCATTATGTTTTCTTATTACTTTTAATAAAGGTTAATTATAGGTTTTCTTTTTGTTCTATATCTTTTAAAAATATTTTAGTTTTATGTTTTTATATTTCTATTTAGTTTAGAATATGTCTTTATAGGAGATTTATATTATATTTTGATTAAATAACTATTTCTATATATATATTATTTATTTTTTATGATTGTAAATATTAGAAGGACTCATTCAAAAATTATACAGTATTATGCTTCTTCTTTTTTACATATACAAGAGTGTAAAATATTTTTATAGTTTGTAAAACTGTAATTTACCCCATGTACTATTTCTATTTTATATTCCTAGGAAACATTTGGTATCATTGAAAGGAATATCAAAAATAATTTGTACAATATTTCTGTTTTATAGAAGGGATTATTTGATAATCATTATTAGTACTGGATAGATAAAATGAATACCTTTTGTAATTAACATTGGAGCTGATAATTTTATTATAATAACATGTAACAATATGATTAATGATAATGAAGTTATAATTTATTTGAAGAATGGAAAAAAATATCTTATTAATTATTGTCTTCAGAATACTTTACTGTGTTCATTGAAAAATAATAGATATGGTCATATATGTAAATGTTAAATAGTTAATAATATCTAGATAATGCTTAAAGTAACACATTTTAGAACCAATAATTTTATAATCTTGAAGAGGAATTTTTTGTACAAATTATTAGCCTTTTGATTACATATTTGTTGATTATCATATACATATTCATTATAGATTTATGAATATTATAACTAGCTTATAATAACATGGAGAGAAGGTGTTGTTGGATGGAAAACATGTTGAGAATATTATTGATATTATTCAAAAAGAATGGGAATCTCAGAGAGAGTTATAGATGATATAATGCATCTAAAAAATATTATTTTAGATGAACTTATTGGAACACTAATGTGGTATGAGAGTATATTGAAAAGATATATAGAAAATTAAAACAGGGAGAATTGGGTATATTTTGCTACAACATTTGTAACAGTTCATGTTATAAAATAAAAATATTGAGGAATTTTAAAAAATATTCATTGTCTAGGAAACAAGTTAATGGTTAATATGACTGTAGATCTTTAAAGGATAGTAAAAGTGAACATTATCAACTGGTGAACTGCATGCACCACTGAATTTTCTAAATCCCTCGACGGTTGAATAGTTCTCAACCACCCTAGTGGGGGCATCATTTCCCCTATCACCACCATAGAATCTACCTCTCCCCCCAATCTCTTCCTCACCATTCACTGCTATTTGTCCTTCACAATCTAACATACCTCCACTGCTAGATCATGACCCTCTTCCAGATCCATCACTGAAAGTATTTCTCTGCCTCCCAGGCCTCCCTTCCTCCCATGTTCTCAGTGTTCAATTTGGGTGTTTCTTGTGTTGGCTCTGAGGATAGATCTCCAGTGCATTATCGAATTTTACTTCAAGGAAGAATCGAAGTCCCTCAAATGGACCATGGCCACTCGCTTCCTTGTGGAAAAATCGACCATTTGTGTCTTTGGGAACATTCTGTTATCCTCTCATTATATCATCAGTCCTGTGTCTCAAAGCTGAACAGGGTGGCATTCTATGTCATCATGGTTTCCTATGAGGACATCACTAAAGAGTAGTCTTGGTGCCCCAGTTATGTCAATCAATGATTTTTTTTCATCATTTACATTGGTTGATGGAGGTTCATCGAGGTAGGTACTCCCATCCCGCAGTGGAAGAGGGAAAGAGAGACACCCCTTATTTCAATTCACCCCATTATCATCTTCAATTATAATTATCTACAGGCCAATGCGGAGTCAGATTTTATATCCAACGAATCTTCAAAAAAACATTCTCTCATATTGTCATTTTCGAACTAAAAAATTTATCATCCAAAATTGTTGGCTTTTATTAATGGATAGGCATGAATTTCTTCATGCATGGTGATCCCACTAACCACCATATCTAGATTTTTATTAGATATTGCATCTATGTGAAAAATCATGATTCTTCCAACTAAAATATTCCAGTTAAATTCAACTCTAGTTTTTTGGTTCGGTTTATCTCATTCTTCTATGCTATGTGTGATGCTCATCTCAGGGATCTTCTATGGAATGATCTTTAAGCCTTTATTCTAGTGAATGAGCCATGGATAATGGAAGGAAATTTCAACATTATTAAGTATAATTCATGGAAGAAAGGTGGTGTCATGTTCCTTTAGAGATACTGACATGAATTCTCCTCCTTTTATTCCCATGAGGGTCTTCTCGATCCGATGTTCTCTTGTGATAATTTTACATACTGCAACAATCAAAGAAGATTTCAGCGCACACGGTTTTTCCTAAAAAATTGCCTAACTAACCTTCAGAACATCTCTTCCTTTTCAGATAAAACTATTTATCATCTTGTTTCAGAATGTCCATACCATTCTACCCTTCTCATTACCGTGAAGTATTCATGGAATGTAAATGGTCGTTTCTTATATTCCAACCAGTGGTCTCTCTTCCATAACTATAATGAAGCGATTCAGGACTCCTAGGAAAATCTTATTCAAGGAAAGATTTGGTATGTCTTCCAAAAAAACTCTATCGCCTTGAATCCATTATCAATGATATATATCAAGCATAAACAAATTGGAATATGAATGGAATGAATATTCTTTCAGAACCCTCACTCTCATGAATAATCAACTCTTTTAAGTTCTATTGGATCATGAGAGGATGCTCTAGGAACACAAGATTTTTTCATGTAAATTTAAAATTAAAATGCTATAGATCACCCCCATACATCTGTCTAGATGATGGTTCATTCTCTAATTATACTAGTGTGATAAAAGTTTTAGTCTACTCATAAAACTAATCCTTACATGGTAGCACTAATCTACACTATCAGAGAGGTTACACAAGTGTACCAAATGCTTTAATCAACTCGATATCACATGTGGTCTCATTATATACCAATTGCTTCCTTTAAAACTATCTGGAGGATGGTGAATTCAGGGAGGTAGTTATATACCTCAATCTAGAAATCTTTATCAGGATAGATGTTCTCCCGAAATATTTTTATGTGACAAATAAGGAAAATATCAAGATCGATCTGGTTGATATTATTCGGTAAATAATTCATGGTGGATATCTTCTTAGGATTCCTTGTGCAACCTTGATGGTGATTATTTTTAAATTAACCCCCCCCCCTTCGTTAATACAATTCATGATCATAATAATAAGCCATTTTAAATAACAATTCAAGGTTCCAATCATCAATTGGAGAATTCTCATTTTTCCCACAACTAGGTCTCATTAAAGTAGTACAGTTTCATTAAAGGTATATCCATTCAATGAACAATTTCCATGACCTAAGATATCATTAGGGAAAACCAAAAAAAGGAAGTGGGATCCAATATCATTATTAATGTGGATATAGATAAATCTGTTGATAGGATTGAGTGGAACATCATCCTCCATGTAATTAATCATATGGGGTTCTCTACCATGGTGATAGACCTATTTTTTCACTACTTTATCTTACCTTGGTTCTCCAATTTTTTATGAACAAATAATTTAAATTCATTAAAATGGTTAGGGGTCAGAGTAAAGGAAACCCATTGTCTCAATGTCCCTGTGTTATGTTGTTGTATGTTCTTAATAGGTCTCTATTATCATCCATTCAACAAGGAAGCATCCATCCATTCCACTACAATCCACACATAAATTAAGTCTCCAACTTTCTCTTCGCCAATGCAATGGATTTTTTATCTATGGATCCAGAAACTCAATTAAAGTCACTAATAGAGTCATAGTGGAATAGAGAAGGTGTAGTGGAAAATTTATCAACCTTGATAAGAGCTACAACTACTTCTCATCCTCCATATCATAATGATTTGTAAAAACATTAAATTTGGGATGAATATTCATCATAGATGATTTCCCATGGATTATTTGGGTGCTCCTTTTTCCTATTGTAGAATATTCATCTTCTACTTTGAGGGAATTTTTGATTGGATATCTAAACTGTAACATGTATTAGAAAACCCAGTTTCTGTCATTCGATGGAAGGACTACACTCATCATCAATGTTTTGTCCTCCATCCCCATGTATATTCTTTTACCCTTAATGTTACAAAGGAAATATTTAATGAAATTATGAGCCTTGTGAGTTCATTCGAATGGTATTCCCAATAATAAGAATGATTCAATTGGGATTCCAATAAATTTGTATCAAATCCGATTGAAAGTAGGGGAATTAATGTGAGAGAGATTTCTATTAAGATTTATTACCTTGAGGGAAATATCGATTGGGAGGTTCTTGAGGTAAATCACTACATCGTAGTTTCATCATTACAAAATATGGTAAGGATTTGAATACTCAAAATGATAAGCCTTATTATATGTGGAAAAATATTTAAGAACATATTACATTCCTTTAGAATCAATCATGATGGATGGTAGGGCATTAAGATATCTACTTCTGGAATCAAAATTGGGTGGGTTTGGTGTTGGGGTACCCTGGATGCCTGGCCCCAGAGATTTCCTTCAAAAAAACACGTCTCTATCCCACATTAAC
Organism: Viscum album; assembly: GCA_963277665.1. Classification (NCBI taxonomy): domain Eukaryota; kingdom Viridiplantae; phylum Streptophyta; class Magnoliopsida; order Santalales; family Viscaceae; genus Viscum; species Viscum album. The sequence goes on along the minus strand of OY728164.1, from coordinate 381,605,301 downwards.
AAACATGGTTTTGGAAAATAATCGAAAACAAGTGTTTACCATTTTCCTTATGGAGGATGTTTCAGACTCTTGTGTCTTCACCGGTTCAATGATGGGTATGTTATCCTCCAATTCTTATAGACACTCTCTACAAAATTCACATAATCTGAATGCCTTGTGTACCCTTAAGTGGTGTAATGATATCACTTTAAATTATAACTTCTTTTTATGTATAATACACATCTGTGGTCTACCATCATATGTGGTCTTCAATGTAAAGGGTTTTCTACATTCTTCTATGTGCCCCAGATTCGAGAATCACAAACAATAATCAATCTTGAACCTATTTTTCAAAGTGTATACGCTATAAAGATGTGGGTTTATATAGGATATTACTTTGGATTTTCTTCTCATATGGCCTCTATCAACATGTTCCTTGAGATTTTCTTTTGTTGAGTGAGCTTTGATATCCATAATAAAAATACTAGGTCACTCGTCCTTGTTGTTAGATGTTTGAGCATCTGTGAAGCCATGCACAAGTCATGACATAAGGGTGTAACTTTTCAAGATATAGTTTTTTGTGAGGGATAAATGCATTGTTGAGGACTTCTCTCACTCTTTAAAAGATGATCGGATGTTCCCTCTATTAGGGATACATTCACAAGCATCCCCCTGGACAATCTCTGCTCCCAAATGTTACTAGATCAATTGGACCCCTCCCAGCTCTGAGCTTAATCTCAATGGTGATGGATCATTCAACAATAGTTTAATTTGGGGGGATAGTTTTGGTAATGACTACGTGTTAGTGGTCCTTAAATTAATTGTGTTTGAAGGGAATGATGATTATTTTTGTGTGGAGGTTAATTCTATCCTTAGTGGCCTCAATCTTTTCCAAACACTTTTCCTCTCATGAATGAGGTGGACACCGAATCAAAAATCAAGGGAACTCAATTAAAGGTCTGACTTACACTTCATGGTAGGTTCATCATATGATTCGAAAATGTAAACCTTTCATTAACATCTACCTAGAGTTTATCCACAAAATGTGAGAGGTTATTAGAGTGGAAAACATTCTCGCTTCTAAGGATTCTACATATTCCCCATAGATTTCCTTCTCTAGTAAATGCTCTCTTCCAACTGTATGTATGAATCTTGTTATAGAGGATTCTCTTGGTCTCCATTACTATGGATCCCACCTGAGTACATCATATTATTTCCCCTCCCCTCTAATATCATTAATATTCCAAAGTGAGTGGTGAAAAATATTTTTAAGAAAAAAAGTGACATGAAATATATTTTGTGCTAATTTCTTTTTGAGTGTAAGAAACTAGGACACAACATACCAAATTTGGCAAGGATGAAAATAAAGGAAATTATTTAGATGAAATATTATAAAAGAAGTTGTAATAAAATATTCAATTTATGAAACATTTATTGAGAAAGTGTTGAAGAATCAACATTAGAAATTTATTGATATGGGTTAGTGATCTTAAGAATGTTGTTAGATTTTATACGAATATTATAAATACCGATCAATGCTACATAGATAAGGTATTCTATAAATCTATTACAAATTTATCATTTAATGAAAATTTCCCAAATTATTCAGATGAGGAATTTATTTCAACTACTTTAGATGATGAAAAAGTTAATAAATAATAAGATGAGGATAGTTTACCATCTTTTGAAAAAATGACTAGATATGTAACATTTGTTTATTAATGGAATTATAAGTTACTGAGATACTATGATTATGTTGAATAATGTCTCTCTAAATATAATAATATAATATCAAAACAAAATTCCAATTTTATATACATTCATTATAGTTAAAGAAGAAATATAATTCCAGATCTACTCATGAAGATAACAATTTAGTTACAAATGTTAATTGTGAAATTCCGAGTCAGAGAAAACCTCTATGAAATATAAATTAATTGGTAGAAATTTTTAATAATTGTTATGAAAATTTTACACTACATTAAAAAAATTCCAAAATAGGGTTTAACTCATAAAAGTCACATTTTATGTGATGTAATTTTTTTCATAAACATTTACCTTTTTCATGAAATGTATAAGTAGTTGAAATTTTAAAAATTAAATTTTCATTAAATAATATTTAATCATTCAAGTTTAATAAGGTATATTTCTAAATAATTTTTATTTTTATAGATTAATAATGTTGAAAAAACATTCGTTTTAAATGATATATTTTATAATACTTCTATACCCATAAACATTTTGGTACCATTTTTTTTTCAGGGATAAAGGATGTGAACTAGAAGCCAAATCATATTTTCCATGGATAGTGTATGTTCATGGAATATTATAGGAAATAAAAATATATTTAAAAAATCACAAGTTAAAAGTTGGAAAAGACACATTTAGTGATAATGAAAAAGTAGATGTTATAATTCAAATTATCAAAATGCAGGACCAACTTGCTAATATTTTTAAACAACCACTTCCTTCAAAAAGGGATTAATATATTAAATATATTTATATGATGAAAAATATAATGTGACCATAAATATAATTCTTTTTTCAACTATCTTGAAATTGTAAAAACTTTTAAAAATTTGGGTTATAATTTTTTTCCTAACCTATATTTGTTGTTTATTTTTTTGAAGAATGCTCAGAATTATAGAATTAAATCATTTGAAAGTATTTTTATAAAATAAAGTCATCATTATTTTAGAATGTATGGTTTATATTTTTTTTGAAGATATGTTTTTTTAAAAAAATTGGATTGAATGTTTTTTATTTTTTTCTAATGATATTTTGTTGAAGAAAGGTAATTTTTTTTTCAAAAGCCACATAATCTTTAAAATCCCAATATGAATTTATGACATCATGATTACATTGAGAGACATAATCCCAATAGCAGATCCTTTAAAATTTGAGACATCTCCTTTTAATAAATTGTAAACAACATGAGGTGGAACATTTTCATTTTAACTATTACATTTGTAGACAATAATCATATGTTACTTTTATGCATTTTCATTTTTCTTTACCGATTTTCAATTTTTTCAACAATATTAATTAATTTTTCCTTCATTTTTATTCCATTTTAGAATGTTATCTATAGATTCATCTTGAAATAATCTAAATAAAAATTATTAAATCAAAGGTAATAGAAATGTTTGGGTTTAATATGTATGATTCCTTGTTCAATTTAGTAATTACTTTTTAGGGTTAGGTTTTCCATTTCTAACAAGAGACGACCATAGTTTTCATTATACCACTATTATTAGATATTTCTTTGGAATTTAAATTTTTAGTGATGTTGATGGAATTAAAAGTGTTTCATTTAATTTTGTAGAAGACCTACATGCTGAACATGAGAAGAGTTATAGAGCATCAAAGATTGTGTTTATAAAGAGGGTCCAATTTTGTATCTCAAAATTTACATGATTTTTGTAAATCATTTTTAAAAATAAATGTTAAAGAAATTTTTTTTTAAATAACTTCATAAAATGAAACATATTTCACTTGAAGGATAAATAGTGTATTAGTGGGTTCGTGCTTTATATTTCCAAGGAAAGTGGACATGAACACTATAATGATTCTATATGATTATAATATATATTTCATAAGTAATATAAGAATGTTTAATCTATTATTATTATAATAGAGTTACACTAAGGTGATTTTTGAACTGTTTTGAAGTGGAAACCAATTTTGATTGCTTGATTTTTTATACTGGTGATTTTTAAGTTTCTTGAAGTCGAAAAATTATATAATTTATGGCCATTTATAAGAGAAATGGATTCAATTTTTTATGATGAAGTCATATTTAATATGACTTTTTTTATGATTTTGGTTGTAAATCAATTCTGATAATCCATCTAAGGATATTTTAAAATACCACATTGAATATATGAAAATATTAATTAAATAATGAATAAATTAATTAGATAAATTTATAATGATTCCTAGAATGAAGGTTATGACTATTTCAGATAAATATTTTTAAGAGTTTATAAAAAATAATAAATAATGGATGGAATAATGCCATCTGTTTTGACATGATAAAGAGGATGCTTCGTCATTAATGGATTAAACATAAAAATGATTTAAATAGAAGATAATAATAAGAAACATGATGATAAATAATAGGAAGAAATTTTTTGTCATGATTTCATAAAACGAAATACTATCAGGGACTAGGTTGGAACCAATGTCCTTTTATAGAAAAATCGTGAAGAAAAATAATGAACTAGTTAAGGAAATGATTTTTTTAGATAGTTCTAAATAATAAAAAACTATAAATCATTCTAAGCACAAGCATTCTAAAAATTATAATGTTTCTATGTGTAAGTAAAAGGTTTATAAAATTGATCCTGATTCGAAGGAATCTTCTTTCGATATATCCTTTTCAACAATAGAATCTACATCAAATAAGAAATTGGAATAAAATGTTTAATTTTATTTAGATGTATACTTTAATAATTATGATTATAAAGAAGAGGAATAATTTATTGAAGAAAAAATATTTCTATTGAAATAGTGGAAATATCACCTTCCAAATTTAAAAGATGAGAATATTTATTGCCAATAATAATTGGAAATATCCCACTTCTGATAGTCTCTGATTATTCTACTAATACCACCCATAATGATAAAAAAATGGAGATGAATTTTTATTATATAACTTAAATTCAATAAAATTTGGGTGCAATGTTAGTAATTTTTCAAAATGTTTAATTAAGGTGTAAACTCATTCAACAATTGAATATTCAAGTATAGGATACAAAATGGATTTAATAAGTTTTTTATTCAGTAGAAAGACCCATGTATGATTTGAAAACCCTTCATTAAAGGTCCTCTATTAAATAAGAAAGTTGGTTTGGGTTTTAAATTTGAATAATTAGTCAAATAAATATTTAAATTCCCTTGAAGAACATGAAATGGGTTTAAACAAATCTAGAAAAAAAATTTAATAATCATTGAATATTATAGATAAGATGGTGGGGAAAGTGAAAGGGATATTTATGGTCTACATAATATTATGATATATTCAGATGATGAGATATTAGAACTTATGATCAAGTATATGGAGCAATATGATAATGATATAAAATTATATATGGAGCCGAAGAACCTAAATCATGTTGTTTATAATATTTCTAAAAAGAAAAATAAATTTTTTCATTTGGAACATGTGTAACCATAAATTTTATTTATATATGAATTAATTTCTGTTCTCAATCCTTTATATTTCCATTTCTTTTTAATTAATTATTTTTTTAAACTCTTATAATTTTTTTCAATAGTTATTTTTGAAAACCACAATGGAGAATAAATGTTTATTAAAGATAAAGAAGAGAAAAAATCTTTTTTATGGGGGGGGGGGGTGAATTTTTAAACATTGATTTATAATTTCTTAAATTTTATTTTTTTAATGTGTTATCATTTCCAAAATGAGGGATATTATTTTATTCAAATTATTCTCACTATAATTCATTTTAAAATAAAAATAAACATCATTAACTTCATTGTTATCTTTATAAATCGTAATATATTTTTCTTTATCTTATAATTTTGATCAGGTTTATTATTAGTACTTAATAAGTAGGTATTATATATTATATTACCATAAATATTTTAATAGATAAAAAATGTAAGTATGTTTAATAGATGGATTTTTTAACTAAGTCTTTATAATTTTTCTATTACATAATCTAGAATTACAGGGTAAAAAATAATTTTTTATCTTATTTTTAAATAGATGATCTTGATGAATCTATTTTTTTAATTTTTTCTGTTTGTATTATAGAGGTACTAAATCAAATATAACTACAGAAGAATTAAACAAATAATGATATATAATGTTGTCAATGATGTTACTACTAAACCAAAGAAACATGGAATTTGAACATTGGTTCAATTATAACATCAATCCAGGAATAAAACTGTGATTTCAAGGTGAATGATTTCATTAAATTGGGATGTTATTTAATTCTATAGTTCTTTTAAACACTTGAAACAACTTTTTTTCATATAACATCCATTTTAATTCTACTTAAAGATATTTTTATAGAGTATATATTTTCAAGTATTTTTTTGAAAATACTAAAATATATTTACATTGTAATAGTTGTTCTGGTCTTATTGATCCATGTTTCCTATGGATAGTTTTTTATAGATTTGTTCTGATTAGGTTCATTGAGTGATTATGGAAACAATATTAAACGTATTCCAATCTTGTTCATTGAGAGTTTCCCTATCTTTGATGAAAAACACCACAACATGTTTAAAATTAGGTATAACTAAAGTAATGTCTACAGAATTCCTTATAATTTTTGGTGAATGTGAAGACCTCACATAGCAGAGGTTTTATTGGTGTTTTTATTGTATTCAATAAAACATATTTATATGTTTCATAACATTAATATTTTTTTTATATAACTTATTTTTATGTTTTTTCCTTATAATTATTTTATAATCTATATTTTTTAAAGAATTATACTCCTTTGTGCTAAAATAAATTCATTTATATACCATTTTTATAGTTACTTTGATTATATATCAGAAACATTTTCCTATTAGTAGAGAGTATTTTACTTATTTTTTATATATATTCAATAGTGTGAACTTTTTTATTAGTTTGTGAAATTCCAATTCACCCCCAATGGTATTATTATTTCCAAGAATTCATTTCAAACAAATTAATAAATTCATAATTTAATTTATGAAAATATCCAAATTTCAAGGGTTTTATGATGTGTCTCATTTGGTACTTCATAATTTACAATAACTTCAGTCCTTAAGTCCAATTACTATATCCTATAGTGGATAGATGTCCTTGTGATATATGATAACTAAAAAACAATTAAGTGAAATTGAAGGAAGTAGTATATTTGAATTTGAATATAAAGTCGAAAAAAATAATGGTTGTAGTTGTTGTTGTGCAAGAAATATATATGAGATAATGTATGGAGGAAGATATTGTTAGAGGGGGTTTAGATGAAAGATTTATATTATTCAAGAAGAAAAGTAGGAGGAATAAGAGGAGGATGAAAAATAATGAAAACATGACGGAAGTATATTTAATTTGAGAAACTTATATTGTTTAATTATCTAATTACATAACTTCTTCTATCTGTGTTAACATTCCACAAGTTAGGAATGACATTGTATATCCTGGGTTCAAGGATAATCCACAATCATTTTTAATCCACAAATAGATTCTTGGGGAATGTGTGATGATCTGTTTTAACAGAACACCATAAATATATAACTAATCATTTTTAGTGATACTAAGTCATGTTGATATTATGTTTGGTAGGGTGTTTGGTTTATTTATTGTGGCATTGTGGTGAACTTTAATCGGGTTTGAAGATTTTTTTGAAGGATAAACCTAAAAAGGAGTTAATTCAGTAATTCATCCCTCTCTCGAGGATTTCTCATTATCCTTTGGGGTGATTTCAACTAGTATAAAACATAAAAGTTTCCTTTGATGATGATCAACTATTTTTTGTTTGAAGAGAAAGTTTTCAACTATATTTTAAAGTTCAGGATATGAATTTTTTAGGTGATCATTGAGAATATTAATTCAATTTACCACATAGATATTCAAAAATTTTATGGTTAGAATTATTATATTTGGAAAGATAATATACTTCCATATCTTCTATTAATCAATCTGGATATATTAGAGACTTCCATATATTGATTTTTTACTCACACTAATGGTGTTTTGATGATGGTATTCAATTTAAATAATATGAATCATGATGGTTATGCTTAAATTATAATTATATCACTGATTTTTGAAAATTATTTTCATGATGTTAAAAATATGGAAATAGTAAAGGGAATTTGGGATAAATTGGAATATATTTGAAAATATAATTAAAAAGATAACAAATATAAACTTAAAATTTTGTGATTAAAGTATGATTTTATTAATATGAATGATGAAAAAAAAGTGGATTACTTATTTAGTAGTGTTAAAAAATTTGGGATAAGCATCAGAGTTTTTGGTGAGATGTTAGAGGATTCTATGGTTATTGAGAATACAATGTATCATGGTAGGCATGTTTGATTCAATGGAATCTATTCTTATATATTGTTTTCATAACATCCTTATTATGGATGATTTTTTGTGCATCTTATTTTATTATTTAATAAGAAAAATAAGTTCTTTATATGAGAAGAATAAGGATTATGTGGAAATATACATTAAATATTTGAATAAAGGTAAGAGTATGAATTATGTTGATATAAAAGAATAAAAAATCAATATATAATGGGATGGTGAAATGATATTTAACATACTTATATCATTCATTTCATGAATTGCAAAAATAGGACATGGAATGTATCGGGGAAATTTACCATTGAAATACTTCTATAGATAATCTATTTTTTGTTTTTATAAAAAAATTAATATATAAATATAACGAAGAGATTTTATATAAGGATAAAAATTAAAAGAGTTCCTAAATTATGAAATTATTAGGATTTTATTATCCAAATTTTTATTTCAAGGGGAAATGTAAAAACATTTCAGAAATTATAAACTAAAATTTCTTATCAAATCATTATGAAATTGATAGTAGTGAAGATGGTGAAGAATTTGAGACATCGTATTATGTCAGTGAAAATATTCTAATTATAAAAGAAAATGAAGTTTAATTTACTAGGGATGAAAGTAGTAATTATTTAAGTAAGGAGGAAACACAAATGGAGTTCATGCTAAAGTAATAACCCAATAAATTTATTACAATGATTTCAAATCTAGAGAACGAAAAAAAAAATTAAAATGAATACTATAAATAATAATGAAATAAAAAATTATTACACGTTGAGAAGAATCCAAAGTTTATGAATTATATTGAAAACCTGAAAAAATATACTCATTAAAGTGAATAAGTTTATTCTTACAATAGAATATAAGCCCAATCAATAGAAGATATAGATTGAAAATATTAAACATAAATTGATGAAATAAGTGAAATAATTAGAAAGGTTCAAATCCATGTTTCTTGTGTATATTCAAACCATTAAAAAAATATTGAAGAAGATGATGATTGTGAAATTTTATTTCAAGACATAGCTTGAAAAAGTCAAATTGTGAGACCTTAAAATTGAAATCCCCCATAATATTTTGTGTGAGATTCCTTCAAAATAAGAACTTATCAATACCTCAATCGATCAATCAAATATTGTTGAGCACATGATGGGTACTTTTTAATTATCTCTTATAAGGTAGTCATGTTATAAGTGAGTCTAGATTTTCAGGTGGGTAGGTCTACCCCAGCACGAGTATCCATTAATTCTCCTTTATTATTATATTCTTAGTGTTTAATTTGGGTTACACCAATTAGAATTCCCTAAAAATTTTTATAACCATGGAATATAAGACATTATTCCCATACGATGGATTGGGATAAGTTGGTATCCAGTCAATTATCCCAGAATCATAAATTTAATTATTAGAATGATTCCTTACATAAATAATTATTTCTTAATTACATGATAACTCATGTAAGTAATGATGAAATATAAATCTTCTCTTAAGAAATAAATATGATATCTGAGGGAACCATTTTTTGTGTGATAAATTTCATTTAAAGTCAATAATGAAAATATATAATAAATGAAACTCAAAAATTTATATTTTTTTCTTGAATATTATTGAATACATCACACCAATCATATTTATATCATTACTTGTTATAACCTATATAAGGTAGAGCTATATATGGGGAATTGTGAATTCTTCTAAAGGGGAAACATTTAGAGCACCAAAATTTGTATTTATTGACATCATTTCAACCAACTATGACTCATGGGTATTACATACTGAATGAGTGTCACAAATTTTAATTAACAAACACATACATAGGGACATTAAATAATTTATGAAGACTGATGTAAATATTCATGTAGATAATATATAATGAGTTTCTACAATAGAGGTCATCGCAAATGATCTAACATTACCAAGTGGATTTCTCTATGAATTTAAAAAATGTAATTATGTCCATCCCATAAAAAATTAAATTTTAATATATTATTTTGAAAAGATAATGTTTTCCTTAATTATTAAGAGTAAGATTTATTCTATATATAGTGATGAAATGTTTTCGGATTTTGGTAATGTATTAAATGATTTAAAAATTCATGATACAGATATTCCTATTTATAAAATTTGGAATAAGAATTTTGGGATTGATTTTAATCCTACCTAGCCTTATCATTGTCATGATGAACCTATAAACAAGAAAAATTTTCAAATCCTCTATAGATATATATTATTGGAAAAAAAATTTTGTAAATTATTTGAAACATGTGAATCTTATTTTTTGGGGAAAATGACAGTCACTTTTTTGGAATATAATGTGAAAGGGATTGTAGGCTACTGGATTATAAATATAGTGATGTATGTAAACCATGGATCATATATATAAAATTTTGTTTTATGTAATTTTTTACTTTAATGATTGATTTTATTCAACATGTATATGTGTTTTTGATGAATCAAAAGTATGAAACACTTGAAAGTTTCATTTAGTTTAAAAATAAATAATATAATCAACTAGAAAAGGGTGTTAAGATTCTTATATCAGATTAGTGTGGTGAAGACATGAGCCAAGAATTTATAACTGGTACAATATATTGTGAAATTGTTTTCACATGTCACTCCACCTAGAAAAATAAATTGAAACAGTGTGTTTGATACATAAATTACCTTTTTGAACACGGTTCAATCAATGATGTGTCTTTATGATCATTCTATTTCATTCAAGGGTTATACAATCTGAACTCTTGGTTTATTACAAAACTTTTATATAAATAAATTATTCTTAAAAACATCTCATATTGTTTTTATGTGGATTTAGGGTTTTCACGAATTCATACTAGTATTTTATTCCGAAAAACCCGGCCCTCTATCTGAAAAGTGGTAATTTTCTAGTTATCAAAAAGAAAATTTGGGAAATTAAATTTATAATATTACTAAACACAATGTTTTTGTGGCCAAATGAGGTGTTATAGGTAACAAATGATTCATCATTAAAGGTGTAAATGGGAGAAAATATGAACATAGTGATGTTTAAAACCAATGAATAAGATGTGTTCTATAGATGAAAGTTGAGCATGTTCCACAAAGATTTATGAAATAAACGAGAAATCAATTTTTATAAAAACCATGATGTTCTGGTTGAATTCATCATGAGATAATGAGATGTGTATTTCTCATAGAAAATGACAATGAATTAATATTAAAAGGTGATAAACCTAACTATTAACATGAATCCATCATGATTTTTTATTATTATAAATTCTTAAAAGCCATGGAATCTGAGATAGACTCAATATACACTAAAAAATTTTATAACATTGTCGATGTACATGAAGTGGTAAGACACCTATGGTTTCAATGTTTTTTTTCATAATAAAATATGCATAGATGGTAGAGTTTCTACTATAATGTATGCCTAGTGGAAAAGGGTTACAAAATAATTTATGGTGTTGTCTATAATGGGATATTTGCACCAATTATTATGATAAATTGCATTATTCATTTTCTAGACATAGTAGTACATTATGATTATGAAAAATATCAGATGTATTTAAAAACATATTTCATTAATAGTAATTTTGTATATGATGTATATATGATACAAACTAATGGTTTTGATTTAAAAATGAATGTTCTAATGTTTTAAAGTTGTAATTTTCCCTTTATTCCCTAAAAAAATCTTCTTAGACTTTGGAATATATAGTTCGATGATGAAATAAATGATTTTGTTTTCATAAATTGTTTGGATTATTTTATTGTGTAAAATTCATATAGTGTGAGTCTCATATTCTTTCTAAAATGGGTAAAATTTTCTTAATAAAATAAATGGGGGAAGCACCCTACATACTCAATATAAATATCATTAGAGATAGGACTAAGTGGTAGCATGCACTGATTAAAAAACAAATATATTGTTAAACATCTAAAAACATATTATCATGTAGAACTCCAAGAAAGGGTCTTTATTGGTATTTCAAGGAATGATTCTAATGAATATTTTAGATCCTTATTATGTTATAAATAGGGACGATAAAGTTCCTTATTCATCTATCATAGGATTTATCATGTATTCCATGTTGTGTACTCAACCTGATATCTCATTTTTTTACTTTTAAAATTAGATACCAATACAACCCTTTTGAGAGTCAGTGAATTTTTATAAGGAATATCCTCAAGTAATTATTAATAAATAAGGATATATTACTTATCCATAGATTAAAGCAAAGTTTTATTGGTTTATCATTTAAAAAAGATAATTTAAAATCTAAATAATGGCTTCAATTTTTCCATAATTATGGAGATATCAGTAAGAGGAGTTCCAAAGAAGACACCGTATATTATTAAACAATAAAAGTTGCATACATCACTACATTAATTATATGAAGGAAAATATTTTGATCCACAAGTTCATTACTGAACATGATATGTTTTTAACATTGAGGGAGAAATTAATGTATATTGTGATAACAATGGGGTTGTTTCGTAGGCTAAGGAACCCTGATCTCTCCAAATGAAAGAACACATCAATATAAAATACCATCTTATATGATAGATCCTTGAGAGGGGTAATGTAACTATCAATTGTATGGTTACTGAGGATAATATAGAAGATCAATTAATGAAATTGTTATCATAGAAGAAACATGAGTGTCAAGTTGAATCTCTAGATATACATACATAATAAATTTGTTTATTTATTATATATGTGTCATGTTATTATAATAAAGGAAATATTTATTTAGAATTCATTCATGTGAGTGTTTATTTATTTAACATCAACAATTTAATGATAACATCCTCTCACAGTTTGAGATTGAGTAATTACTATTTTATAACAATCATGAAGTATTGTAAATTGGGATTATATGTAATGGTTAGATTGAGTATAATATTATAGTAGTTATAAAATGTTTTATTTTTGTTCCATAAAATGGATTAATGGTGTAACAAGTATAACCATATTACTTGTATTGATATGATAAATTATATCTCATGTAATGGCATATAATAATCAATATACTTATTTATGTATGCTTACTATTTATCATTATTACCTGAGGTTAGTGATGTACCTTCCATGGGATTCTTCGTTCATTGATACTCTAGTTATACAAGTCTACATGTTGACTTTTCCAACCATGGAGTGGTTGTGTGTGTTTCTAAACATATCCTTAGTTAATGTATAACCAGTAGGGAATGTTTCCACATATATGATATGAAAATTCATATATCCCCTAGTTAAATTATTCTAAGGAAATTCATGGATATTTTTAGTTACATTACATATGATGTTACCAAGTACTCTAATAAGTCACATATGATGTTCTTATTCAAAAAATTAATGAAAAACGATGTTTTTATTGACATGGTTAGTATTATCCTTGGAATAAATAAATAATGATTATCCAATAATAGATTGAAAAACATTCTGTATAGTTTTCACTCTATGTCATATAAAAAGGGAACACATAGATATAAATATGACGTATATGCTACATATTGTGGTGCACCTGATCACATAAAGATAAGTGTATGATTGTTGGAGATCACACCAGACCCCTCATTAGCTATAGTAACACTGACTCTTTTATAGAGGCCACAATTTTATTAAATATTTGAAATATAGACTTTATATTTATTTTCAACACTACTAAGGCCCATAGGATCACATAGTTAGGCACTTGGATAATTAAAGTTTTTTAGAAAAATTATTTTTTCCAAATGAATGGATTTATATGAAATTATATGTAAAATAATTTTTGGAAGGATTAAAAAAGAGTTGTGATGTTATTTATAAATTACTGTTATAATTTTAGTGATAGTGGGATGTTTTTGGATAATTTATACAAAGGGAACCAACATGGTCATGGGTGTTTATGTGATGTTATGGTTAAAATGGGAACAATGATGTCATGGTGATACATATGATTTTGTGGTGTTCATCCAGACTTATATTAGCATGCATTTCATATATGATTTGGTGGAAAATCTTTGTCATGCATGTTTCACAATTTATGAATCCATTAGTTGATGTATTTATTTTCTACATTTAAATTTTTCATTGAAGAGTTTAATTAATGAACACTAACATATTGAAATGGATGGATTCCATGTGGTGGAAAAATGTCATTTCATATGGTCAATACATATCATTCATAAATGATAGTTATATTAGATTTTATTATAAAATTTTGTTAGAGTTGTGGTTATATACGATTTGTGTGTGTGTGTGTGAATGTTTTGAATCATTCACAAACAATATGAATCTATCTTCTATTACGGAATCTTTATTATCACCATACATAGTCTATTAACCCTATTTAATCAACCAAGAATCCTCACTGAGTGTTTTTAGATCAATTGGTGGGTGTATTACCCATAGAATAAGAGTCTTTAATAAAATTCTCTATGAAATAATCATCAAGATGAATCCATCAATGAAGAATATGGAATCTATTATTGCTCAAGAAATTTATGGACTCTATTAACATGAAATTGTTTTCTAATATAATTATACATTTCAATTCATAGATATAGTTATTCTATGTTTTAGATTCACTTTCCCATCTAGGGGTCATATGATGATCAAAAAACGCCATAATAGGTTTTTCTTCTTCCCCTTCACTAAGATAGCAGGTTTGAGAAAGATTAGTATCCTAGTACCTATCCAATTTTGATGGATTATTATTGGATGGAAACTATTATGTTATTGGATTTATGGATTTATATTTATGATTTAATTTTTATATATTTCATCCAACCAGGCATTTCACTATCAGGTTCACTGGTGTTGTTTTACAAGAAGGTGGATGATGGTATAAGGTTGTATATATACCAATGCTGATTAAATCAAGTTAATGAAAAGAACTAGTATCCCCATCTGATAATGGATTGTTTATTAAATAATTTTAAGTGATTTAAATTGTTTTTGAAGATTGAAAAGTGTTCTTGGTATCATGAGATGATAGTGAAGGAAGAGGATATACAAAACATTATATTTTAGTGTCATTATGGGAACATCATGTTTTTAGTTATGTATTTCGGTTTCATGAATGACTCAATTATTTTCATGATACTCTTGAACTATATATATCATTTGTCCCTAAATTACATAATTATAGTGTTCATATATAAAATTATCATATGATCAATGATTGAAGATGATCATAATGAAAACCTAAGGGATTATTTACAACTATTTTATCACAATAAACTATATGGGAAGATATCCCATTTTGTTTTTCATAAGTGTGATGTGTATTTTCATAGACATGTTTTATATCACTATAGATCATCATTTGAACCTTTAAATATAAAGGTAATTTTTTATTGGGTATACCCCAGAATGTTACACTGGTATATAATTTCCTTGGTCTCAGGAGATACTATAAGTGGATCAGGTATGATTTCCCTAGGATATTTTCACTATTTAAAGACTTAGTAAGGAAGTATTGGGATTTTTTATGGACTGATCAATAACAGGAATATTTTGACTACCTAATGGGGAAGATGATTAATGCTCCCACTTATATGTTTCCATAAGAAAAACAATATTTTAAATTTCCTTTGAAATTCTTCTCATATAATTTTTTTCCATTGATGATGTAGTAGACAGTCATCTTATAAGGGTATGGGAATTTATTTCCTCATGAGAATAATTATGTCACCCATTACCTCATATTAATAAAAGTGGGGTTTTCACTAATGTTTTGGTGGAACTAACTCTTCATTGAATGATTTTTTGTATTCATATACCATAATATCTCAGGGTAAATTTTATCTCCATGGGATTTGAATCTACAACATTATAGGTGGAGTGAGTTCTTATTAGAATATGAATTTGATATTATTACACCTAGAGTAATGATAATTTAGTTATTTTTTATATAATAAAAATGATATATAGTTCAATGGCCATGAGACTCTTAGATAGTGAAGGAGGATGTTGTAGGGATGTTTCTTGATGTATATGAGATAGATGTTAGAGGTTTATTATAGTATATAATTGTGAAATATTATTTTTTGTAGTTGGTGAAGTAGTTTCAGTGGGAATACTCGGAGGTATATGTGTTGTGGGATCATGTCTTTTATAGTCATTCTCTTGATGTGTAGTCGAATGAAAATCAAAATTAGTAGTTTTCTAATAGAGGATCCTTTTATTAGTTATGTGAGAGGTGGTTCTTCATGGGTTTCATAGACCACCCATAGAATTAAATCCAAAAATATCTAAGATATATCAAACCTTACGGAGTCAATTCTGGTGGTCGAGGATGAAGTGGTCTACAACATATTTTGAGAACCAATCATTTTACATATATTATTTCATGATTTTTAATATAAACATTCGTTACTTACAACACAATGATCAAGGTTTATGGGGTATTTAGAGGACTGGGTTTATAATACATTAATTTGAGGTAAAAAATTGAACATTTTATTTTATTCTCAATTATGAGCTCTAAATCCTTTTGAGATCTTAAACTACAAGGGATAACCAGGGGAATACATAGAAAAAGGGGTTATCTAAAAATGACATTAAGAGAATAAAAATGATAAGTAAACATAACATGTGAGTCAAGGTTATAACATGATATCACAAAATATAAGGTTTATTAGTAATCGCATGGTAGTATAACATAAATATCATGGTATCATAAGATCTTGGTAACATTGAAAACATGGAGGCAACATATAACATGTCATAAACATGAGTCAAGGATAACCACCTATACAATATCACATGGTGGAAAAATTCCCATAATGGAATTGGATTACTACCTAGTCCCATACATGATGTCTCATGAGAATATAACATTACCCAATGAATTAGTGGACTATCTAGGTGCACCGATTATTTAATATATATATGGTTCACCAAAAACAATCTGGTTTGAAACATAATAAATGTTTCTTGATTTATGTGTTCCATAAAGAGAATGAAATCATAATTCATAACATAATAATTTCACATTTAATGAAAATGGGTTTTATAATCATGAATGATATCATAAAAAAAGAAATTTAATGAAGAAGGCATTTGATAGGAGAACATAAGGCATGTATTGTCATGTAAAATTGATGTATAAATAAGTTAGGTATATATGTCAGAGAGAGATATAAATAATTTTTAACCAATCCATAACATTATATTTTTTCTCCATTGATTAAATTTTCTTTAAATAATTACATGGACTACTTGAGAAAAATACCATTTCCATGTTAAAATAACCTCTTTAAAATAAATAAAAAATAAAAAAAATATAGAATTTTTTTTATTAAAATTATAAATAACATATAAACTAAGATTCAATGATTTGAGTGTTCATGGTTGAGGGTAATTATATATATGTTTTATAAGATAAAAAAGTATTCCTCTCACTCTTTCATAAAAAGGATGTAAATTACCTCATTTGGAAAATAATAAGAATATTTCATTCTAAGAGTTTTGTTAAAGATCATATATTGGTAAAAAAAAATTAATAAATATTTTGGGGAATGTAAAAAAAATGAAAATATTATTCAATAAAATATTGAGATGGAAGCAAAATGGTTTTCGACCAAAGAGATAAGAGAAGTCATCTTTTGTTAAAAAAAATTCTTAATAATTTTATGCACCAAAGAGTGAAAATTGATATTATTAATTGATATTTTAATGAATAACCAGAGGATAATAAAATGAAACATTTTTATTATATAATGATCAAAGAATTTCTTATAATTGAAATGAAATCATAACCAATCCTGATTTAAATTTGACAAGAACATAAACCCTTACTACTTAGGAAATTTTTGAATAATAACTCCCATGAATGAAGTAAATAAATTATAACTTAACATATCATGAATTATGAATCATTCGTGATATAATATGTAACAGTTAGGTATGTATTCCATTAAAAAAATATGATCATAAAAGAACATGTGTTTTAAAGAAGGATGTTTTGAGACGAATCCCTTAACTAAAGTCCAGAATTTGGTGAGCATGTATTTTATTTACTTTCTAACTAAAATATATTAATTAATTTTATTCCTAAATAAATTCCTATTTTAGTCCCATAAAACAAAATCCATTTACTTAATTTATTTTAATTACTTATTTAATTACCTATTCACTTATATCTACATTGGGTGTTTTGAGGATGCATGATTAATATTTACAAAATGGCATCAGTGTGTTTACCATGGTAAAATTGGTCATTTGTACATAGAAAATAAAATAATTATCATGAAATAATTATCACTTTCACACATCAATTATACTGTTAAAAAAATCAATGAAATATGATTATGAAAAATGAACTATGTTTATATCATGGAGACAGTAGGTCAAACATACGCATGAGTAACGTTTTCATTTTTCAATGATCATAATGGAAATAAGGTAAGTGTTATTTTATATTTCTATAATGGTAATTATGTCATAATTATAATATTATTTCTTTAAATACACATAAATTTACCAACAATGTGACACGGTATTAAAAAACAAATCTCATTTCTTTGTGATGCGGTAGTCCCCCGTACACAAGAACGATGCTATCATTTTTAAAATAGATAGTTAGGTAAGAAGTTATTTGATATGTTAATTTTACATAATATTTAAAATTTCATAAATATCATATATAAAAATTATATTCACAGTAATAAATTTTCTTCAGAAAATTTTATGGAAAAAATATATTGGTTCACAAGGTGGTAATCTGTTGTACATAGGATCGATGGGTGCGTTTCCCAATTGAAGGAAGTGGAGATTGATTTTATATATAAAATTAACATAATAACCTAATATTGTATGGTATATATTTATTTTATTATGTGATCATGTTTAATTAAAATTTAATTGAGATGGATGAAGAAATAACACAATGAATCTTAGTAAAGAATGTAACCCCTTCTTCGGCCCACCTCTTTAGAAATATACCTAAAGCCACAATGTATATTTTTTATGATAAAAATAATTAATTTATTAAATGGAAAGGAAGTTGGGGGTGTTATTTTGGAAATTCATGGACAAAAAATGGTTTTTTAATGTTTTTAAAGGATATTATATGGGATCTCCATTTTTAAGGGAGGGGTAGTGGCATTCCTATAGATACCCAAAACTATTCAATAATGGGATGTCACAAGAAATACAAGTGCCTTCAAAAATGAAAAATAAATGAGTTATTGAGAGATAATTATAATAAAAACCTATTAAATTATGAAAAAACATTCTCTAAATAGTTTACCCCTATGCCTTTAAGGTTACTCACATGTACCTTTTTTATTTTTTTACCAAAATAACCTTTTTTTACTATTTTCACTACTCTTTGTGATCAAAAGTTATATTGAAATTATTTTGTAATAAAAATTATTATGATTAAAAATTTCATAAAATCATTATCAAATTGAATTCAAAAAATTGGAATAATTAGTATAAAACAAACCCCGCAAGTGCAAAAAAAAAGCAATTTTCGGAAAAATGTATTTTTACAGGAAAAGATGATCTTATATTAACTCTCTGTATAGAAAAACTCATTATATTAATTAAGATTAAAAAATATAGATATATAATATAAAAAATTTATTTTATTTATTCCTTAATATGGGTTAGTTTAAATAACTAAAAATTAAAAACATTATGAACATTAAAATTGTTTTCAAGAAAATGCATTTTTAAGCATAAGAATAATCATATACTAAAATTCAGTATAAAGAAGAATTAAAAATAATTAATTAGATTATATATAAATGAAAACAAATTATATTAATTTTAAATTAAAATAAAATAATAATGTTAATTTTTAATTAAATAATTTATTAAAATGAAATAACAGTTTTTCAAAAGTTGTTATTTTCACTATTTACATTAAAATAAATATTTTCCAAAAAATAAAAAGAATTCTTACTAAAAAATATTGATACAATGATTTTAAAAATTATTTTCATTTTATAAATTAAAATATCTATGATTTCTAAAAATTATTATAATTTTTTCTAACAGAAATCAAATAAAATTTCTTTGAATGAACATTATTTTTTATAGAATAAAATATTTATGTTATAGTTGAGTTCTTATTTATATATCATTTTTAAATTAATTTATATTTATTAATAACTTTATATATATATATATATTATAATATAGTTATTACTATTTATATCCTCGAATTTGATGACTAGGTTTTATCAATCTTATTTAAATAATAATATCATATCGCATTTTTTAAAACTCACCGTTGTGTGTTAAATATGCTATCGATAATATTGTTATTTTAAAAATTGAAGGGTTATAAATTATACACCCATAAAAAATTTGTGTCCTAAAAATTTGAACCTATGATCAATAATCAATTGATCTACATTCAAAAAAATTCATTTGTGGAGAACCCATATTATAAAAGGGGTTAATACAAATTCCTTCTAATAGTTGGAAATGGATGTTCAAAGGTCTTAGATAATAACAAATGAGAACTTTTCCATTTAAGAAAACATTAGTGAGAAGTAAAAATATAGGAATATAAGAAAAACATAAATAATTTCAGAGAGTTATAAAGATCAATGATCAAAATAAAATGAATAATCAGGATTAAGTTAACAACAACAAAACCTTAAATCAATGATGAATTAAAAGAAAATTGGTTCATTAGATATAAAGGTAATATGATAAAAAAATCATAGGTCCTTTTATTATAATTTATGGGTTGTTTTATTATTAATATATAGAATACTAAAAAATATACATAAAATATATTATTATTTCATAAACACAATCTCATCATTTGATTGTTCTTAGATCACATTCCATTTTACCTCTTACTCTATGGAATGAATATCCAATGTGGATTTTTTATTCCTCAATCACTAAAATTTGAATTTCAGAGATAACAACATCCCCAAAATAATAACAATTTATTACTCCTAACTTCATGAAAAAAATGGTTAATATGATGTGAGATAATACAAATTGTTTTGTCAATATATTAATATTAAAAATTCAACAATGAAATAAAATGTTTGAAATGAATAATTAATTAAATAAATAACCCCATATCCCATATAACATAAATAACCTCATGTAAAAATAAGAGTTTTACCTATAAGTGTATCTCATACCCTTCAAATTATATCTCTTATTAAATAATATATATATTTTCAAAAAATATTTTACCTTAAAAAATATTTTATATAAATATTAACCCAATAACATGTTTCCCAAAAACATCAATAATCACCTAGAAATTGATAATTGTTTTTTATCCTATCATATTTTTATAAATATTTACATAATGGTTTTCCACAAAATCATTTATTTAAAAAAATAATACTAAACAATGCATCACATAGGTTAGTGGTAGGTGCTTCACTCTTAACATCTTTTGATTGTGGGTTCAAGCCCCACAACCTTACTAGATGTGATGGTTTTTTATCTGGAATGCCTGTTTCCATATTTTAAAAACCATATTTATATAATTTTTATATGATTACCTATAATAAGTTTAAAACCCTTAATATAAAAATTATAATGATATTATATTTTAATCCGTAAATTCTTCGAGACGTTTTTTTTTGACAAAATCAAATAATGTTAATATAATATAATTACCACAATATCAAGGACATATCAAAGATAATCCTTTTTTCAATCATGTGCCATTCCCAAAAATATCACCTTAACATTATAATAGTCTCAAAAGGAGTAATTATTTACTTCTGGTCTAATCAAAATATAAATATATAAAACTCTTATCAGGGCTGCTTAATAAACAAAATTTAATATAGTGGAAAGATTGAGATCGTTCCCATAGAGATGTTGAAATTATGATAACTAGTTTTTTAATTGAAATTGTTTTATTTGATTAATTTTAAGAACTAGATTGAAGAATATATTTTTTATTAAAATTACTTGAATAAATAGAGAGTGAGAAACATAAAAAAGTTTGGGTTTTGAAAACCAAGTTTGAAAGCATGTTGAGTTTTTTAGTTTTAGTGTTTAGGTGAAATTATATTTCAGAAAATGTATTAATTAATCCTTATTTAGTGATGTATTAAATATAAGGTAGATCCAATGTTCATGGTATCCACTACTTAATGTGGAAATCCAATATATCCCACGGTCAAAAAATTAGGGATTTTCCTAACTGAGTTTGTCACGATACCATATCTAAACCCAGTTTCCTTGAATGTCACAATGGTCATGCCTTAATTCAAGGTATCTATTTGAAAATTTTTAAATATCAATTTATTTTAATTTAACAATAGATATTATAAAAATAAAATAAATTTATTGTAATTGAATAATCAAATTACAGCTATCCAGAACATAAATAAAAAACATAAATCCAATAAAACCTTCCAACTTATGCTATATAAACCTAGAAAAAAAATGTTCGTACTGGATCTGATTTATTTATGTTGATTCACATATATATGCCTATAGCATTTCATTTCAATTTTTTTATTTTATTCATCCCTCTTATGACTTAGTTTGGTATATATTAAATTATATTCATTTAGATAAGTTAGATTTCATTTTATTTATATCTATTTTATTAAATTTTATTTGGTTTAGTGTGATTTTATCATTTTTTGTAACTTTTTTGGGTCATGTTTAAACTTGTACGTTTTTTCTTTTCATGATGGTATTTCTTACAACTATGTTTGTTTAGTTTCATCAGATTCCAGTCATTTCTTATTTTTATTATTAAATTTTTGTTTACTATTTATTTATTTATGTTTTGGATTGGTTGTTTCGTGATTCATTGTTTTGATTTTTCTTCTATCATTATTGGATTCTGTAGTTTCATACTCATTCAGTTCTAGATAATTTAATTCTTCTTATTTCATTTATCTTAAGTTTTTCATGATTACATTTATGATAGTTATATATTATTTTCAATGAATGAAATTGACAATTTGTTTATTTTTAAATAAATTTAATTATTTATTGATAGATTTTATTTTTTTGGTAAAATTTGTCTTTGGTTTTAAGGTCATATTCATTTTTATTCAATACAATTAAATTCTATTCTATTTTAATTAATTTGTTTGGTTTGATTTTGGTTTGTCTTGTTTCAGGTCAAATTTTTAAAAATAATTTTATCTTTGTCTGTTTCTATTTTATTCACATATAATTAGTAATTTTATGTTTTTTCAATTTATAGTGGTTCTTTTAGATTAAGTATTTTTCAGGTTTCATTGTAATCAGTTTTTTTTACATTCAATCAGGATTTGTTCATGAATGTTTACAACTATTTTATTCAGTTTTTATATATTTAGTTTGGTTTTGTTTCATTTTGACCTGTACAGTTCGTTTAATTTTCTATAAATAGGGTTTGGTTTGGTATATTAGGTTTGGATTAGTTTATATATTTTTGATTTGAATATCATCCATTCACTTCAAACTATTGGATACTGTAATGTGTATGAGTTTTGTATTGACCGTAATAATGGATTTCAGCATAATGAACACACTAATTTATAAGAGTCCCTAACAGATATGTAAAGGTTCATTCCATCACCATATAGGAGGGATAGTCTATATATAATGATAATTTTGGTTTATTCATAATGGTCCACTTCAACTCAACGGGAATACATAAGGGTCATGTCCTTTAAAAAATTGGAATAGGTTATGATATTACGTTGTTGCATGAGTCTAATGATACATGACTATTAAATATATTTTAATATCTGATTGTTGCTGGATTTATTATTCTAATGTAGAATAAGGAATATAAATTATTTTGAAAATTTAAAGGGTACACAAAAAATATTGTAATATTGAGAGATTATAAATATGTGTATTAAAAAAACATAATTTATGGAAGCATGACTTTGATTTTAAATAGGTTATGTTTCTTGATGGAAGATAAAATATTGATATGGGATGATTGGGCCATAGATTGAGTTAGAGAAATGGGTATGATATGGTTTCTTTAAAATTTATTAAATTTTATGACTAGGTACATTGCAAGAGTGGGCTAATTGAAACATACATATACCCTTATAAATCTTTTTTTCTTTATTTCTTCTATATATATTATTATATAATTATTTATCTCTAAAAAACCTAGTTATTTTTTGAACAATTTCACGATTTTATGGTTCTATTTGGGTTTCACTTCTGCCAATTATTTTTGAATGTGGTTTGATTTATTTATTTT
The DNA here is from genome assembly GCA_963277665.1 of Viscum album. Lineage (NCBI taxonomy): Eukaryota > Viridiplantae > Streptophyta > Magnoliopsida > Santalales > Viscaceae > Viscum > Viscum album. The sequence goes on along the minus strand of OY728164.1, from coordinate 381,581,139 downwards.
GAGGAATATTGGATGTTCATAAAATGAATTTATTGTAATTACATTCTACTTTTAATATTTTTAATCAATGGTTTTTAGGAGAAATTTTAATCCAATTACTTTTTATTTATTGATTTTTATTATGTATTTATATCATTTTTAGAGGAAGAATAACATTCATAATATAGTTTTACTTCATCATATAGGATGGGTTATGCAAAATTTCTATAGTGTTAGATTGGTGATTAAAATATTAAAACGGAGAATATTATTTTGAAAATGATGAATGTGTAATCCTAGGGTAAAAACTAGTTCATAGGTTTTTTATTTTAATTATTCATATATAATTCTGAATTAGAACATTATGTGTCATTATCCTTTCCCATATTTTGATTAAATCCCCTTATTACTTAAAAATATTAAAAAAGGAACAACAATAAATGTTAAATTAGATATTACTTATAACCTCTATGAGAGGAAACAATAGATACATATATAAATACCTTATAAGGGGATAAATCATGAATAGATAATGACAAAAAATCCCTACCTTTCGACCAATAGAGTATAAAATGTTACCAAAATTTAGGGGGATAAAACCATATTATAATTTGACCTAAATTTAAATGTAAAAATGTTCTATATTTCAATGTAATATTATGAGAGTTTTAACTATTTTAAAAATTTTGTTGAAGATTATCCTATATTTATAAAAATTAATTTGAGTCAATGGAAACCTATAAATGTTTTTTCAAATATAATGGAAAATAATTTGCTAACCATGGGAAGTGAATAGAATATTTCTAAACTTTATTCAATAATTCACAAAGAACATCTTTTAAAAAAGATAATTTATAATTATATTAAAATAAGGGTTTAAAATATTAGATATTCTAAATAATAAAGAATTAATCACTTTACAATTTTTGAATTTAAGGATAAATTCAATGACTATACTAAAATATGGTTTCTATAAAGGAGAAAGTGGTTAAAATGGATGCTCTAAATAAAAAAACATGTTTATAGTAAAATAATATTGATAAAAATACAATAAAACATATCCCATAACTTATATTGTGGATTCATAAGGTAATTAAACAAATGTGGATGTAAATATATTTCATAGATAGTATTTTAAATGAGAATTATACCTGATTACTCTAATACTCTAGCATCACAGTCCACACCAAAGTGCGGTGTTCTTTTTTAGTATTTTTTTATATTTATTATATAAACGTCCCAAATAATAATTTTCAATAATAGAAAACTGTGTATTAATGAAAATAACTGTAATTCTCATTCAAAAATGTCAAATTTCATTACTACATTAAACTCGTTACTCTTCCAATATGAAATCATTTCATGATAATATGCTACTGGAAACTCATTCATGATTGGTTTGGCCTCTTAATCCATACCAACTCTAGCACACTAGATACTATACATATCATGCTTATATTCTCTCTAAAGATCACCTAATTCCATGAGCCATGCTTTCCTCAGACGCTCACCCTTGAAAAAATTATAACGAATCTTGCACCAAAAATTTAATTCATATAAATACAATAATAATATACCATTAAATACCTTGATTTTATTAACCGTATTTGAACCCAAGAATTATCCTTTACATCATTTAGAAGGTGTATCTAGGATAGTGGTCTGATGTGAATGATATCAGATTATTTGGAATGGTTCTCTATAAAATTCCACTTTATCACTCTATTTTCACAGTAATTGGATTGTCCATATTGTACTCAGCCATCAAATAGTTTCACTTGTTCTATACTACACACATACATGTATTCCCAGGTTTCCTAGTAAAAGATCCAAACGTGAAAGAAAAAAATAAATATTATATCAATACATTATATAATGAAATTAAATTATGATCAGAAAAAATGATTAGGGTTATACAAATAAGGTATTTTGATATGTGGGTGTTTCTAGATCCCTAAGATTGGAAAAATCATCATCCTGTACATAATGATTGGGACCAATGTCTGCTCTGGGGGCTCTAAATGTGTTCAATTAGAAGTCGAAGGATCATGAATGTAGAAGAACAAAGAGAAGGAAGAATAAGGAAAATGAGATAGAATATATGTCTGTAGAAATGTATAATTTTTATAAAGAGTGGGATCTATCATCAGATAATGGAATGATATAAGAGGAGGATTAGATAGAAATTGGCGGTGAATTAAAAGGGGGAAAATATATTGGGAGACACTAAAGACAAAAAGGGATAAGAAAATATTCTAGATGGTATGGAACTGGAAGGGACAAATTGTGATCTAGTATGTGTAGTGTTTAGAATAGCTCTAGTAACACAACCCCCTCTTTCAAATCATGTAGGTTATCACTTGTACCAGTAGCTTCATCGATTAATAACTGGTACATATGGGGTGGATCCTGAAATATAGTTAAAAATGTTAATCATATGACAATATAGGTTATTGATATATAAATTTGAAATAAAATACTAATAATAGGAACCAATGGAGGGATGTCCAGCTCTCCCATTTGGAGATTATTCTCAGTTATCCTTTTCCATCATATCTCTTAAATTTTTTTCATTCCTTAAATTTGAAAAAAAATATTGAAATAATTAGAAATATGTAACTAATGTGTAATATAAACAATAATGAATATGTGACATTAAATAATTAAGGATGAATAATTTTAAAACTATATGAAATATATATATTGATATAACGTCATAATTTTATATTTAGTGAGAATAAAATCATAACATAAATGACACATCATAGAAGAATCACCACGTTCAAATTAGCTTATTTAGCATGGGTATTATATTGTTTTCTTTTATATTCAATATAATCCAATTACATATTTGTTAGGTCAACTAGTTTATTCAATTAAATTTATTTAGACCTGTTTTCTAATGTGGTTAGTTATTTTGGTTCATATTTTGGGTTAGTTCACTTCTTAATTTTTTTATTTTTGTCATTGTTTTTGTTGATTTTAATTTTAATTATAATTATTTAATATGTTTCAATTCTATTCATCAATTTATATTTTGAATTTAACTGTTACATTTTTTCGGTTTGATATGTTCAAATATAGTGGAATTCCATTTTATGAAAATCAATAGAAATAAAACAAAAACTAGTATATATTGAAAATTTACATGAATTTTATGTTCGATACAAATATTAGTAATCAATGGTAATGCAATTTTAATAGTACCAACCTAAACAACACATGTCAGGATAAACCAAAAGAACTAAGTTCACTTATGGATGAATCTATATATTTCCCACCATAACAAATGGTTTATAATAAACTCTTACAATTGAACTGTTGGATTCATCATGAGTATTAAAATTTACAAGGAAAATGGGAGAAGGGGTGGTGTCAATTTCATAATCACCATCATCAAAAAAATGACTTGAAATTACTTAAGTAATGACCCCAAATATAGTTCACATATTTTCTTTCACATAACATACTTGTTTTAACATTGATTCCAATATAAATTTCTCATCAATAATAAGTGTTTGAATAAGGTCAATAACCCCAAAATCCAAAATCATTAATTATTGTGAGATGTCTACTCATCGAATCAATCCACTTCAATTTCATCATAGTGACTCGACCATGAGTGTCATAATCCTATATAATTTTTATCTCAATAACTCAATAATAAGAAACATTTTCAAATCAAGGCCTAATATCCAATGCACAGACATAATAAGATCCTGTGTAAGTTAACATAACACAATCATGTTTTCTTTACATATTCATTTCCCATTTAGTGATAATATATTTGTACCCATTTATCATAAGAGATTTTAATTCATGAACCCGATAATAATAACAAAAAATAATAGGTCTTTTTTAAGACGGATGTAACAGAAAAAAAAAATTAACTGATGTAATGGTCCGGACCTCTTCGATCCATTCCTTTGTGAAAATGTAGTTCTAGAGGTGTTCTGGTATGTCAAGGTGACTTGGGGTGCGTTTGGGTGGACTTTTGAGGAAAGTTAAAGGGTAATATATTTCACATGGTTGGAGCACGGTTTTCCTACACCGTGCGGCCAAACCGTGCAAGGTTGGTCTTGAGGGCAGTGTCTAACGCACGGTTAGCGCATGGTTAGACTAGCCGTGTGGACTAACCGTACGAGGAGGGGTTGTCGAGGTAGAAGCTAGCGCATGGTTAGCACACAGTTTGTTAAACCGTGCGAACTAACCATGCGGGCACTTATATTTATATCCTAAAATTGTTGATCTAACACCTTTTTCCTTTAATCACCTTTTTAAGGCCCTATGCAGCCATAACTCGGGATTACCCTTCCTTGGAGTTGGAAGAACCTATCCCAACCATTTTGGAGGTGATCCAGAGGCTTCTCTTTGTGAATCGAAGCCGGTTTCTTGAGGTAAGTGATCCTTTTTGTTTGGTTTCAAAGATCTACCTAGATCTACTCCTCCTCTTCTCTCTGGATCTTAGATCTATGCCCGTTATGGGAAGATATAAGTGTTTGGATGTCGTTTGTGATGATCTTTGGTCTTGGTTGTGTTAGGAGAGGAGATATAGGGAGGATCCTTGGTGAATCAGCCCAGTCTCCTTGGGCATTCTCCGACCATTGTGGGTTTCCTCAAAAACCTTTGAGGTAGGGGATTCGTGGCTTCTCTAATTGTTTATGTGCAATCGTAGTGTTAGCATGATTTATCCCTTTGGATAAAAATGGTATTGACCTAATTAAATACTTGAACCAGATTAAAAGAATTGGTTTGATCGCTTGTTGTTCCTTTGTACCATGATAACGGTTTGCCTCATGTTTTCCTAGATAGGGTGATATCTATGCTTTCTTTGATTAGTTTTTCATTCTTGATGGAAATTGATTAATACGTAAAGCAAGAATTAGTTGATAATTAATTGTCTAAATATAAAGAGGCATGTAAATGAATCTGGTTGTTGTCCTTTTTGTAGTTGTTATAATTTGATGTTAATCAAATTGGCATAGTAAGCATGTTAAATATTTTGTGATAGTTTACTGAATAGGTTTCTTGGAATTGAAACCTATGAATTGAATCTGTTAATTAAATATGGATTAAATAAATAGTTTGTTGATAAAAGAAAACTCCTAGTAGGGTTCTTAGTTACCCTCTTGATCGTAAGGCCGAGTGCCTTGTGCTTTAGAGCCATGGGTGCTCATTATGTATGAAGGATGGATGCCTTGTTAAAGGGCCATGAGACCATTTGATGTGATGTTTGATTTCCTGCTGCTTGTGCTGTGGTGTGACCCTGGAGGGGTGTTGTGATATGTGGAGGCAGGTAGGCCTTGTGGTTATGGCATCAGATGATGCCGAGAGTGGAGAGATGCATCGTTTTATGCATGTGGGTGTCGGGGAGGTCACTGGTGATGATGGAATGGGATGGATGTGGTTGTTTGATGCTTGGTAATTTGATTAAATATCCTTTACTTTACCCCACTACTCCAGGAAGCTTGTCTTGCTTACCCATATTTTAAAGGAGGTGAATACGCACGGGGTATGCTATATGATTTCTGTGTCTATCTTCTCGAGGGAGGATGGGTCTACGCTCTTTCTATAGGAGGCAAAGACTCTACGGGTAGTACATCTACTCACCGTATTGAGCCCCCTTGTGTTTAGTAGAATAGTTTGATTCTCTATAATGCCTGGGAATTCGGGAAAGTAATTTCTGTGATGAAAGATTGATTAAATGTTGATAATCCACGGGGATGGAGATGCTGGAATTTAATGGTGATGTTGTAAACATTAAAGGAACAGTTGATACTGAATGTGATGCCAATGAAGTTTAATGTGGTTTTGTTCATGGTTAATTAATGTGAAAAGAGTTAATTAACGTAAAGTGGAATTGATGAAAAAGGGAATGAGGTAATATAATGATGTTCTTTAATTGGTTGTGTGCTTATAGGATGCCTAGTCTTAGAAATAGAATCTCGGAGTCCGAGAGACGTTAGCTGTAGCTGAGATTAAGACAAGGTTATCCCCATAGTGTGGTTGTGAGTTATATATTCTGTACCTTTTGTGTTTCTATTCGATACTCCACCTTTTCAGTAAGGGAAATTGACGCCCCAGTGATTCTGAGCCCTGAGGGGGGGGGGGGTGTTTTCCCCAACATTCTAATGCGAGGTTGAATGGATGACTACCCGCTTTAGCCCCACTCTCTTCTCTTGGTAGATACTAGTTCCATTGGGACAACTGTTAGTTTTCCTCATATATGTATGTAGAGGGTTGTAATGGCTTGTGGTTATTTCCACACATATATTCTGGATATAGTATCCTATGGACTACTATAGGTGTAACGTGTATAGGCTGTGATGTCCTAAGGATCCTTACTCAGCGTATGGGCTGTAATGGCTTGAGGTATAATACCCGACATATGATACCTATTATGTGAGTTGTGGTGGCTCCCAGAAACTACCTGATTACTTTTGGTTGGTAGGATGGTGTGGTTCTTAGCCCAGGTGTCTGTGGGCAAGCCTTTGTGGTGCACGTGGTGCAGATTATGGAGCTTGGCCCAGGTATATATGGGCAAGACTTTGGAGAGAGATGCACATGATGTATGTCATTGGGGCAATGTGGCAAACTAGTGGGGTAGTAGTAGTGGGGTACCTTTGATATCCTTTTCTATATGATATATTCTTGTATGCATTACTTGGTGAGAGTAGCCATGGTGAGGTTGGGAACATAGTATAACTGCTTAGGGGAAGAGTTAGTTTCAGTGTTGTTCACTTCACTTTAGCATGCTTCCTTTACTTTTTCAGAGAGGATTCGAGGAGGATCCTACTGAGTATACTGTTATACTCACCCTATGTATATATAAACTATTTTTTAGGTCACTTGGATAAGGTTGGAGATCAAGCTAGTTACTACTAGCATGAGGTTGGAGGAGCTGTTCGTGCTTGCAGTTCCTGCCATTTTACTTTATATTGGGTACTTGTAGTTTTCCCTTTCATTTTTTGTACTTTTTCAATGAATTTCATATATGTACATTGGTTTCTTTTATATTTCAGTTCTGAGTTGGATTTGGTTGGTGTCTATCTTATCTCTCTCTTCCGCATGTGTTTTCATAGAGGGAAATGCCTCCCATCTGTGTGTTTATTATACACTCGGTGCTAGTCTCCAACCCGAGGACTACTGGAGGTGGGACTTAGGGGTCATTATCTCCCTTTTCACATTGCCGGCCCATAAGGGGTACACTTTGTGGGGAGGGGGTCATGACAGAGTGGTATCATAGGCTCTGGTTGAAGGATATGACGGATTTTGGAGTTAGGTACATGTGAGGTTGCATGGGTTGGTAGGGAAACAGTTTCATCCATGTCTAGAAAGAAAGGAAAACACTGGAAACCAGCTAAGGCATAGGCGTTTAGGTCCCCCTTTGATCTGATGCACAGACCATTAAGTTTACAATGGCTACTGAACGAGGTGATACTAGTTCCATGGTAGAGACCTAGGAAAGGATCATGCATCATTATTCTTTGTGCCTGTGTGTGAGTGGGTAGACCTTGGGACAGGTAAACCTAAAACAAATGAAAGAAAAAAATAATTAATTAATGTTGAGTCTTCTATATTCCAGGCTTAGGATCTCTAAATATTTGTTATTTTGAAGCTATGGATCTAGGTTGATGTCTTCATCAGGTTTTCACAGAAGATTTCCAACAGGATGTTCCATCTGATCACCGCAGGGTAGAGGTTGACGACGACGACACTTGTAGGAAGACACTCCGAGAGATTTAGTGCCAGAGTCCGCAGAAGTACGAGTGCTCCATTTCAGATGCTGTCATGAAAGATTGGTTGGAGGAGGTCGAGATAGGCTTCAGTTTGATCCATGCTCAGAAGGATCACTGGGTGTCCTTACCTGTGACGATGCTGTGTGGATAAGAAAGGAAGTGGTGGTTCTTGTTCCTTGGGGATCATGAGGAGTCAGCCATCACATGGGATGAGTTTCAAGACAAGTTCAATGTCGAGTTCCTTTCCTCGACTGCAAAGGTTTCCAGTCACCACGAGCATCTTACCCTTTGACAGGGGAGCTCCAATGTTCGGGTTTTTGGAATCCATTTGAAGAACCTTTTATGATATTCTTCAGACTGGTTACCGGATGAGGAGGCCAGGGTGAGGCATTTCGAGGAGGCTTTGTGTCCAGAAATCCAGCGTCATGTCACCCCATTTATGCTGAAGACATATCTCGATGTGCTGGTGAGGGAAGAAGTTGTTGAGAGGACTTTGGCTAGGACCAGATCATCACGAGAAGGGGATCGTCATGATCCCTCACAAAGCAAGGATGTGGTACGGGGTTCCCAGTTTTCAGGGCAGAAGATTTTTCGTTCAGCTGGGGGTAGGTCACAGCCCTTCACATCTCATTTCTATGGAGGCAGCAACTCCCAGGACAATGCCAAGGGATCAGGCGCTTGTTTTTATTATGGTGGCCATGGCCATCAGCAGCGGGAGTGCCCGACCTTTCAAAGCGGTCATCGTACATCGAGCACTATGGTTCTGGTTCCTCCATTGAGGAAATCTCCCCCGAGACCTCAGAAGCCAGTTGCACCGGCTTTAGATCACCATAGGGGAGATGGGGAAGGCAGAGGACAACCTCATGATGATCCTCGTCCTCATAATATAGAGAGAGGCCACGGAGGGGGTCATCATCAGGGTCAGAGAGGATGTGGAGGAGGTCATGGTCAGCTTCATGTTCTATCGTTGCCAGCACCAGATGAGCCAGATGTCGTTTGAGGTGCCCTTTGCTTTTTTTATACCTTGGTGTATGCCTTGTTTGATTCAGGATCTACACACTCCTTCATATCACCTACCCGTGTCCATGCTTTGGGACTTGAGGTAGAGAGGCTTCCAGTGCCCTTGGCATTGACTACGCCAGTTTGAGGCCGAGCTAGATTGTTGGAAGTATGTAGAGACTATGATCTAGTGTTGGGGAAACACCGCTCATGGGGATATTTCCTATGTTTACATATACAACCATATCATATCATCCTCGTCATGGATTGGTTGCATTTGGTCCATGCTATCATGGATTGCTTTAGAAAAAAGGTCATATTCATCAGTGTAGATGGAGAGAAGGTGGTGTTTTTTGGTGAGAGAGATCCTCGGATAGGTCATAGGTGTGTTGCATCCTTATCTTCCATGGCGGCTGAGATGATGATAAGTTCTTCAGAGGTTCGGCAGTTGGCCTTTCCTTGGGTCGTAGAGGAGTACCCTAATGTCTTTCTAGAAGTGGTTGTAGAATTACCCCCCTCGACGAGAGATCGAGTTTGAGATTGAGCTACAGCCAGGAGCGTCTCCTATCTCTGTGTCTCCATATAGGATGGCCCCTTCTGAGTTACAAGAGCTACATATACAGCTTGATGGTCTGTTGCAATGCGGTTTTGTTTGACCAAGTGTGTCCCCATGGGGTGAACCATTTCTGTTCGTAAGGAAGGCTGACGACAGATTGCGGTTGTGTGTCGATTATTGTCGCTTAAAAAAATGAAAATAAAGAACTGCTAACCTCTTCCGCGGATTGATGATTTATTCGATCAACTGAAGGGCACAAGTTGGTTCTCAAAGATCGACTTATGGTTAGGATATCATCAGATGCATGTGAAGGATGAGGATTTCCCAAAGACTGATTTCCATTTTCGTCATGGGAATTATGAGTTCATTGTAATGCCATTTGGCATGATGAATGCTCCAGTTGTGTTCATTGGTTTAATGAATGTCGTGTTACGTAAATTCCTAGACAAGTTTGTGGTAGTATTCATCGACGACATCCTTCTGTACTCCACATCTGAAGAGGAGCATGCAGAGCATCTACGAGCCATTTTGGGAGATCTTCGTCGACATCAGCTATTCGGGAAGTTGTCGTAGTGTGAGTTTTTGGCTCGAGAAGTCCGTTTCTTGGGGCATGTTGTGTCTAAACTGGGAGTACTTTTGGGTCCATCGAAGATAGAAGAAGTCATTTCTTGGGAAGCCCCCAAGACAGTGTCAGAGGTGCGAAGTTTCCTTGGTCTCACAGGCTACTACAGGAGGTTCATAGCCAATTTCTCATGGGTTGTGACTCCTATGATAGATTTTACCAGGAAAGATCATTCTTTCATATGGACTGATCAGTGTTAGGTAGCTTTCAAGTATCTAAAGGAGAAGTTAGTAAGTGCTTCAGTCCTTTGTCTTCCAACTAAAGGAGTTCAGTTTTATGATTTCTACGATGCTTCACATCTGGTGTTAGGCTGTGTTATTATGCAGGATAGGTCAGTTTTGTTTTATGGGTCTCAGCAGTTATGTCCCCATGAACAGAACTGTGCCACCCATGAACTTGAGTTGGCAGCTATGATTTTTTCTCTGAAGTTGTGGACACATTACCTCATTGGTGAACGCAATGTGGTTTTCACCGATCATAAGATTTTGAGGTATGTTTTCTCCCAGCATGACTTGAACTTATGAAAGCATTGGTGGATGGAGTTCTTGCAGGAATAAAACATCAAAATATTGTATACACCTGGAAAGGGGAATGTTATAGCTGATGCGCTGAGCCGAAAGTCACGTAGTGATGCTGTGCGTGAATCCTGTGATTCCTGAAGAGTAATGAAAGAACTGTCAGCATTGAATCTTGATATGGGAGAAGTCAGAGGTAGAGGTTATCTTTTTCGGATGACGGTACTGTCATCCCTTATGTAGAAGGTGGAAGAGTCCCAGTTGGGGGATCATGAGGTGGAGGTCTGGAGAGACCGAGTCCATTATGGTGAGGCCCCTGATGGTTTGTCTGAGGATTAACAACAAAGAGTGTTGTATCATGGAAGGATTTTTGTTCCCTTGGTGATGTACGAGATAGTTCTTAGAGAGTTCCATAGTTTTTCCTTAGTAGTACATCCTAGCATGACGAAGATGTACAGTTCCTTGAGGAGTCAGTTTTGGTGGCCTGGGCTGAAGCGTGTGGTTACGAAGTTTGGGTCTCGATGTTTAGTCTGCCATAAGGTGGAGGCCGAACACCATGTTCCTGGTGGGCTTCTCCATCCATTAGATATTCCTCAGTGGAAGTGGAAGGAAATCTCAATGGACTTTGTTACAAGTTTACCTCAAGCTCTGGGAGGACATGATGCTATTTGGGTGGTAGTGGATCATTTAACAAAATCGGCCCACTTCATAGCGATCAAGGAGTCGAGCTCAGTGGATGTTTTATCGAGGCAATATCTGGAAGAGGTGGTGAGACTTCATGGAGTCCCAAGGAAGATAATTTCTGATTGATATCCTCGTTTTACCTCTAGGGTGTGGAGAGGTATCACGCATGCTTTTAGTTCTCAACTATGCCTTATCACTGCTTTTAATCCTCAAACGGATGGTCAGACAGAGAGAACCATCCATACTCTTGAAGACATGTTACACACTTGTGGTATTGACTATGGAGGTTCATTGATGAGGCACATACCCTTGGTGGAGTTTTCTTACAATAATAGTTTTCACTCCACCATTGGTATGGTTCCGTTTGAAGCCTTGTATGGCCGGCCTTTCCATTCTCCTTTGTGTTGGACTGGGGTCGGAGAGTCCGCAATTCTCGGACCGGAACTAATGCATAATACAACAGAGATGGTTCAGGTGATTCGTGAGAGGATGAAGGCAGCGCAATATCATCAGAAATCCTATATCGATCAAAGGAGGATACATCAAGGTGATGGTGTTGCGTGAATGTTCCATTCCCTTAGTTCGTGTCTTGTGGCAACACGATGGCATGTAGGAGAGTACATGGGAACGTGAGTCATAGATACGTGCGCAGTACCCAGAGTTGATTATTGTTTAACCATTTCATGTAATTATGATTCCATATGTGGTTGTGAAACCTTTATGTTTATGAGATGAATCCCATTGTTGCTTTGGTGGATTTCTCTCTTTTGAGAGGTATCTTGGTGGGTGGTTGTTAAGACCCTATTTTATTTTCTCTCTAGGTGGGTTTTGGATTCTTGAGGATGAGAATGTTTTGAGAGGTATCTGATGTAATGGCTCAGACCTCTCCAGACAATTCCTTTGTGAAAATTCGGTACTAGAGGTGTTCCGGGAAATCAAGGTGACTTGGGGGTGCGTTTGGGTGGACTTTTGAGGAAAGTAAAAGGGTAATAGCTTTCGCACAGTTGGGGCACAGTTTTCCCAAACCGTGCGGCCAAACCGTGCAAGGATGGTCTTGAGGGAAGTGTCTAATGCACGGTTAGTGCATGGTTTTCCTAACCTTGATGACTATCCATGTGAGGAGGGGTTGTCGAGGTAGAAGCTAGTGCACAGTTAGCGCACGGTTTGTTAAACTGTGCGATCTAACCGTGCATTCACTTAATGTTAGATCCTAAAATTGTGGATCTAACTCGTTTTTCCTTTAATCACCTCATTTAAGGCCCTATGTGGCCATAACTCAGGATTACCCTTCCTTGGAGGTGGAAGAACCTCTCCCAAGCATTTAGAGGTGATCAGGAGGCTTATCTTCGTGAATCGATGCCAGTTTCTCGAGGTAAGTGATTCTTTTTGTTTGGTTTCTTAGATCTACATATATCTACTCCTCCTCTTCTCTCGGGATCTAAGATCTACACCCGTTATCGGTAGATATAAGTGTTTGGATGTCATTTGTGATAATATTTGGTCTTGGTTGTGATAGGAGAGGATATATAGTGAGGATCCTTGGTGAATCAGCCTAGTCACCTTAGGCGTTCTTTGAGAGTTGTTGGTTTCCTCGAAAACCGTTGAGGTAGGGGATTCATGGAATCTCTAATTATTTATGTGAAATCATGGAGTTATCATGATTTATCCCTTTGGGTCACAATGGAATTGACCTAATTAAATCCTTAAACCAGATTACAATAATTGGTTTGATTCCTTGTTTTTTCTTTGTACTGTGATAACGTTTTTCCTCATGTTTTGCTAGATAGAGTGATATCTATGCTTTCATTGATTAGTTGTTTGTTCTTGATGGAAATTGATAATGAACATAACTCTGGAATTAGTTGATAATTAATTGTCTAATGATAAAGAGGCATGTAAATGAATCTAGTTTTTTCCGTTTTTGTAGTTGTTATAATTTGATGTTAATCAAATTGGCATAGTAAGTATGTTAAATCTTTTGTGATTGTTTACTAAATAGGTTTCCCAGAATTCGAACCTACGAATTGAATCTATTAATTCAAGAGGGATTAAATAACTGGTGGGTTGATAAAATAAAATTCCTGGTAGGGTTCTTCGTTACCCTCTTGTTCGTAAGGCCGAGTGCATTGTGCTTTAGAGCCATGATTTCTCATTATGTGTGAAGGTTGGATGCCTTGTTAAAGGGACAAGCTCCCATTTGATTTGATGTTTGATTTTCTACTCCTTGTGATTTGATGTGACCCTCTAGGGGTGTTGGGATATGTGGAGGTAGGGAGGCCTTGTGGTTGTGGCAGTAGATGACGCCAAGAGTGGAGAGATGCATCAATTTATGCATGTGGGTGTCGGGGAGGACACTGGTGATAATGGAATGTGATGGATGTGGTTGTTGGATGCTTGGTAATTTGATTAAATTTTTATCTCATTTACTTTACCCCACTGCTCCAGGCAGCTGGTCTTACTTACCCTTCTTCTGAATGAGGTGAAGACGTGCGAGGTATGCCACGTGCTTTCCGTGTCTAGCTTCTCGGGGGGGATGGGTCTACGCTCTTACTATAAGCGCCAAAGACTCGATGGGTAGTACATCTACTCACCGTGTTGAGCCCCTTTGTGTTTAGTAGAATAGGATGATTTTCTAGAATTCTTGGGAATATGGGAAAGTAATTTCTGTAATGAAAGATTTATTAAATTTTGATAACCCATAGGGATGGAGATGCTGTAATTTAATGGAGATGTTGTAACTTTTAAAGGAACAGTTGATATTGAATGTAATGACAATGAAATTTAATTTGTTTTGGTTCAAGGTTAATTAATGTGAAAAGAGTTAATTAACTTAAAGTGGAACAAATGTAAAAGGTAATGATGTAATCTAATGATGTTATTTAATTGGTTGTGTTCTTAAAGGATACCCAGTCTTAAAATAGAAGCCTGGAGTCCGAGAGACGTTAGCTGCAGTTGAGATTAAGACTAGGTTATGCACATAGTGTGGATGTGAGTTATATATTATGTACTTTTTGTGTTTCTATACGCTAATCCACCATGTCAGTATGGTAAACTGACACCATGGGGATCATGAGCCCTCCGGGGGTGTTTTCCCCAACATTCTGATGGGAGGTTGAATGGCTGACTACCTCCTCTAGCCCCGCTATCTTCTCTTGGTAGATACTAGTGCCATTAGAACAGCGGTATGTTTTACTCATATATGTGTGTAGAGGGCTGTAATGGCTTGTGGTTATTTCCACACATATATTCTTGGTATAGTATCCTGTGGACTACTATAGGTGTAACATGTATTGGTTGTGATGGCTTGAGGATCTTTACTCAGCGTATGGGATGTAATGGCTTGAGGTATAATACCCTATGTATAATACATGTTATGCGAGCTGTGGTGGCTCCCAGAAACTACCTGGTTACATTTGGTTTTGAGGATCGTGTGGTGCTGAGCCCAAGTGTCTTCGGGGAAGATTCTGTAGTGCACGTGGTGTAGATTGTGGAGCTTGGCCCAGGTATATACGGGCAAGCCTTTGGAGAGAGATGCACAGGACATATGTCGTTGGGGGAAAGCAGAAAACCAGTGGGGAAGTAGTAGCAGGGTACCCTTGATATATTTTTCAATATGATATATTCTTGTATGCGTTACTTGGTGAGAGTAGCCATGGTGAGGTTGGGAACAAGTATACATACTTAGGGGACGAGTTAGTTTCAATGTTGTTCACTTCACTTTAGAATTCTTTATTTACTTTTTCACGAGAGGATTCAGGGAGGATAGTACTGAGTATACTGTTATACACACCCTACCTATATATAAATTGTTTTCAGGTCACTTGGAGCAGGTTGGAGGTCAAGCTGGTTACTACTAGTTTCTGGTTGGAAGAGCTGTTTGGGGTTGCGGTCGCTGCCGTTTTACTTTCTTTTGGGTACTTGTAGTTTTACCATTAATTTGTTATACTTTTTCATGGTATTTCATATATATACATAGGTTTCTTTTATATTTTAGTTTGGAGTTGGATTTGGTTGGTGTCTATCTTATCTCACTCTTCTACATGTGATTTCTTAGAGGGTAATGCCTCCCATATGTGTGTTTATTATACCCTCGGTGCTAGTCTCCAACCTGGGGCCTACTGGAGGCGGGACTCAGGGGTCATTATGTCCCTTTTCATATTGCTGGCCCAGGAGTGGTACACTTTTTGGGGAGGGGGTCATGACACCTAAAATATAAATTAGTATTCAAATTAACAAAACATTCATCATATAAATTTATTACAATAATACTTCTACCTTCTGTTTTTACCAAGAAGAAAACTATATTCTAGGAAATGTATATGTCCTTTTTCCAAGATAAAGAAGAATGATTTCAATTTTTCATTTATTTATGTTCCTTATGAAAAAAATAGAAAAATGTTAATAGATATATTCAATTAAATGACAAGGATATCATATACAACTTCAATTTACTTACTTCATGTGGTCATTAAAAAAATTAGTTAAACAAATCTATGTGATGTACCATCTCCCTTTCTTCATTTATTATTGTGGTCAATGTATATTATTTGGGAATTCCTCTTATTTGGAGAGTTCATGGAAAATATAGTACAATTTTATCAGACTACTCTTCTTCATCTCATGTTGGTATATTTCCTCTCATAGTCACATCAGACAAGAACACTTAACAAAACTCCACACATTTGTAAGTAAATAAACCTTTCATGATAAATAATTTTGGATGATTCATATTATAGAGATAAGGCTTCATTTTTTATATATTTATTTATGTTGTATACATAAAAAAAGATACATTTCCTAAGAAATAATTTAGTTGGAATATGGATTGTTAGATAGAGCATTCATGTGAAAAATTATTAAAGAAGTATATTCTTTAACTCACAAAAAATTAATGGGTCCTCTGAAAACAAATTAAACAAATAATGGAAAAACATATTATCATAAAGTTATCATTAAAAATGGTACAACCAAATAATTTACATCGTTAAATAATTGAACAATAGATGAAGTAGTGTTATTAGAGTAAACCCATGCAGAAGGATTTGATAATCATGATTCTTCAATGATTCCAACATAAAAAATCTTTTATTGACCTATTTTGATATGTTTCTTTAATATCAATTAGGATCAATAATATTCTGTAGTACTTCAAGAAATTGATTTTTTTCTTTAGGATTCATCATATAAGAAACAAAAAAACATTCCATTTATTTTCACTAAAACACATATGATGAAATTCTAGGCTAACACCCATATCCACCATGTCAGGCTGTGTTTTTAAATATTTTTTTCATTGCCTAAACATTTTGAAACAATAAAAGAAACATCTCACATATATTTTTTTCTATGTGAATTTAATTTCAGAAATGACATACCAAATTGGTTGACTAATAAGGACACTCAAAGAAGATATATTATTCTTAACATTTAATTGTTTTTAATGGAAACATTATTCATATTTCTATGTATTATATGACCCATCCAGAATAAATAATTAACATCTTGAAATTCATTTAGAAAATCAGTTCCAAATATATGTGGAGGTTGAATTGTTGTCTCCATGGTATTTTAAAATCGTCTATGATTATTACTATATGAATGATGCATGGGAAATAATCTTTGATATCCTATAAAACAAAAACTATGGTGATATTTAAGTCTTTTGGATCATTTATTGTCCATAAAAATATTACATAATATTTTTCCATTCATTATTTATCCATACATCATTTCATAAGTAGGAAAATAATTTCTCATTCACATAAACATAATATACATCTAAAATATGTCTTTCAAAAATGCTTTGTATGTTCACGCACCAACATTCCAATAATTTTTCAAGTATATTATTTATGTTTTCATTTATATATATATATCATTAATAAGATCGAATGGTAAAAATGAGTGTATACTAATGAAAGATAATGTTTCTTTCTTAGGAATCCATAGAGTAAGGTTATAATTGTGTATCAAAATGGGACATGTGCTATAAGAAGTGTCAATCTTCCAAAATGAATTGAAGACATCATATGATAGACCCGACCACTCATTACACAAAACAACTACAAAATTTGGATATTGAGCATCACATTTCCATCATGGAAATCCATATTTATGATAAATGAACTCCTCATTATCCTTTTTTATCTCGATATCATTCCATCACATTTTTATTGATATTTCACCTGACATGAAAAAATTCTAGAGTATAAAAATAAATTAAAAGTTCCATATGACATTATATTGAACACATAATGGTGTTTCATGAGTATTTGGCTTCCATCAGTATGTGCCACATTTTATACATACATCTGATTCAACATTTTCCTCCCAAAATATGGTGCAATATTTTGGGAAATTATCCATATTAATTTTTTGAAATCAATTTCATTCAACTAGCTTCCATTTAATATAATTTTTTAATGGAATATCAATATCATCTTGAATTAGTGACTTGAAAAGAATAAGAATATAATTTAAGGAAGTATTACAAATCACATACATGGTTTTCCCATGAAACAACCATTTATAAAATTCAAGGATTTTCATTTTACAACATTACAGATATACTAATGTGGTGGAAGGATAATTAATTTTCTCCACACAATCATCATAATCATTTTCATTACATGTATCGTGTGTGATCATATCTAAGTCTTCATAGATCGACACACATTATTTCTCATGATAAAGAATAAAAAAATAGTCAACTAATAAATTCTCTAATTTTGTACTATCATTTAGATCATGTACATTTAAAGATTTATTTTTCTCCACATTAGGATACCACACATGGTAGTTTGTTTGAAAAAAAAATTTGGTTATATTGTAGACAACTTTTTTATTACTTAACCAAGGTCTTCTGACACAATTATAACATGGGTTGTGTATTTGACATCTATCTAAAGCATTTTTAAATAAAAATATAAAAACTCTCCAATGTGTTTTGAAAATCGATTGAGATTATTTTTTTTCCATAAATCCCTCTTATATGATTTTTTTTATAAATTTTATATTTTATAAAATTAACTCATTAATATGTGGTTTAATATAATTAAAAAGTAAAATAAAAAATGATCATTTTTTACATAATATGAACCCCTGAATATCACAGTAGTCCACAAGAGAATAAAAATATAGAAAAAAATACTACATATAACTATATAATATTAAATACAAAACCATGATATTGAATTCCACTATATCAATTAGTAATAACTATACATAATAACATGCAAAATTGTGTTTATAATTACTATTTTTTTCTTATTAAATTCCTTTTTTAAGTGTCTCTGATGATGAGAGAATGTGAGATAACGATGATAAAATAGATGAATTGTATAAAATAGTGGAAAATATGAACATAATGGTTTTGATGAAATGTGTTAGAATCAATGAGAAAATGTGAATAATAGATGTATGAGAATTAATTATGAGTAAGTGAACAATGAAATTGAAACATGATTGAATTTAATAAAATTATTCTAAGGGGGACACATTTGAATTAGGTTAATTGAAATGTTTTTTGGATATAATAACATTATCTGATCTTATAACATTAGTGTTTTTAGATAAATTATAATGGAAAACTTTTGTTCTTTTATATAACAAGGAATGCATTTTGATATTAATTGAAAGATAGTGGATATTATGGGAAATCATTTTATGAAGAGTGATCTGTATAGGATAATTATGAGAAACTATTTGGATTAAATATAAATTTATAGAGGTCATTTTATTATATAATTAATGATATTTCTAACTAATGGTGATACTATGTAAATTTAGTTTTTAGTTTATTGGAATTATGGAATCAAAATTATAGTATCGGTGATCTATGATTTCATAGTGGGATATTTTTTTGATAATCATATTGTCCCAATAATGTGAATATATTAAAGAGTTTATACGCCATTAAAGATGATATTTTTTATAGGTTTATTATTTAATTTTGTCATATTAGAAAAAGTCATTTTTTATTGAATTGTATTTATAATTTTTTATTCCATTTATTTTCAATGACATCCATGGGACTCGTATGGTTTTATATAAGTTGTTATTTGAGTTTCAATTCCTCTATATTTGAGGGTTATAACAATATAGTCTATCTTATAGGATGTTATAGGATTACCCTTGTATGGATATTCATTGACTATTATGGCTTGTCCAATAATGTGAGTGGAATTCTCAATTTTATACACCCCAATAGTAAATAAAATTCATGGAATTTAGCTCTTGGGACACACTCCAATATTTGAGGCTTATAAAATACACAATAGAATACCCCTTCCAATGTATTTTTTAATATTGAGGGATTATTCAATATGATAACATGATTTACCCTATTGATATATAATTTTTTATCATAAAGTGTAATATTATTTTACATTATATGAATATAGAATAATTTCCTTTCACCTCCTCAAGTGATATTATTTTTTAAATTTATAATTAAATATTTTTGATGTGAGTGTAGATGAGGTTGTGGTGTATGGTGTCTCTAATGGTTAGTGAATCAATAAAAACACCATATTAGTGGATGATTTTCTCATATACAAGCTATGAACGATCCCCCATTAGAACTATATTGTTTCTCAATAATTTCACAATGAAACCCAAAATATAATTTCATGTATGAATAATAATATTATCAAGATTCAACATGTATTATAGAAATAGAAATATTAAATATTTATTGAAATATTAATTTAGAATTTACAAATCATTAAATTAATTACAATTCATTTAATTTTCTAAAATCATTTGATCAAAAAAATTATAGGTTCATATTTGATATATATTGAAATAGAGGGTAACTAAATTAAAAAAACATATCACACACAATCATATTTATTATAAAATTAAATAAAATAATATTACTAAAACTAACCTTCTTTCAATGAATCTATAATTTCACACAAGAAATATTAGATTTTTTCAAACCTAGAAAAATAAATGAAAATTATTTTTTGAAGAAGAGATGAAGTATTTGAAATATAATAATTTTATATCAAAGAATATTAGAATAAAAAACATGTGGGATGTGATATTTGTATAGATGGGAAGTGAAACCCAATGTCATTGGTCCCTATTTTAAACATAGATAAAAAAGAAAAAAGATTCTAGTGAAAATATATGACCCATTTTGAACACACCAATTTTATATTGAATAAATCGAATGAATGAAACCAATTATGGACTTCCATATATGGGGAACAATATAGATTTATCAGTAGGGAAAATATTGATCAAATTGGAAATTAGGAGGTTCTTCCCATGTGCTGTTATTTTGTGAAACTCTATAAAAATTGTATTTTAAAACTATTGGTACTGATGTACTTATCCTAACTATTTTGAAAACTATTAGGATATCCATCTTTAAAATGAACTATACCATTTATTTTGTCAAAAAATTGGGAAATAATCCCCTATAACAATGGTTTTTGAGAACTTTTGGTATAGTAATGTGGGTATATACTCCCTTTCAAATATTTGTAATCTCAACAATTTTACATCATGTAATTGTTTCATAATGTATAATGTTCTAGGTCATGAAATATTATCCTCATATTATCACATTATTTTTTTTGGGAGAAAATCGTTAAATGTTTCAAGACATAAAATGTTTTCATGATGTAAATTGTCAAATTATAAATATTTTTCAACATCATTTATCTAGTGTCACAATACACTAAAAATCATGATAATAATCTCTTTATGTTGCTTTTTTTAATACCGATATTATCTTTCAACAAATTATTAAACAAGTTAAATAACCCATATATTGGGAAGAATATTAATTATATTACAAAAATTAATATATTAAAACCCCTAAAATATATGCATAAAATACATGTATCACATTAAATAACCTTTTAGTTTATTAATAACACTTAATATATCCTTGAAAATCATTATTAAAAAACTATATTTGTCAAAAAAATCCATAAGAATTTTTTTTATTCTTATACCCATAATAGAAATACTAAAAATACATAAATAATATGATTCTTGAGTTCCAACACATAAACACTTCAATCATTCATATTTAATGATTTTCATTACGTATTACCTTATTAATTAATCCATGGATTAGTTAATTTTCTATGATAATGGCCAAGTTCCCCACATAAATAGAATTGAACTTTTATAGGTGCATTAGGATGAACTGTATTTATATGTGCCTTGTTAACATGACTCTTAATTTTTCATTAGCAGTTATCCACTATTACCCCCTTTTCCCACACATAAATCATCAACCATTTCTTTTAATCCGTTTTCCATGGTGCTCCTTCAAACATTTTTAACATTTATTAAATTTACTATTCATTTATTTATCACCCTTAACCCTTTAATTTCCACGAGACACCATCATTCTATTTTTTTTTGGAAATTCAACTATGTTCTATTTATTAATCATAATTTGTGATCGATCATTTGGTATTATCACCATATGCATCACTTCTATTCCCACCAGGCTCGACATCTCATTAGGGAAATATTTTTTCTTATTTCACTCCATCAACTAAAAATAATAAATGAAATAATATGAGAAAGCATTAACATACAAAAATAATAATTAACCTAGAAGGAATAAATGAAAAGTATAACCTAAAATATGAGTCTCCAATTTTTACTCTATCATATCTATGTTAAAGTTCCATATTAGGTTTTATAAACTAATATTTGTTTCAATTCCATCATAATGTTATTTAAATAGTTTTTTAATTTCCAAAACATATCACTTAGGAGTGTCAAACTAAGTGTGTATCATGGCACCTTTTCATGAACAATTTGATAATGGAGTTCAAATAAACTTTCCCTTTTCACAGTTATTACTCCATGGATCCAATATTCTAGATCCACAGCCACTTTTAGTATATATATAGTGATATAATTTCTTGAAACCCAATTGGTTTATAATTCAACAATATTTTATAATTCTTCGATTTACTTAGTCTTGAAATTATACATATCGCTAGGGTTCTCACTAAATTATTCTAGTCATAACCCCTCAAAAATAATTGTACCTTACACAATCCAATCAAGAGATACCCAATTTTTTTACACATATTATTACAATATTTTTAATATAAGCATTCATTAATTACAACCCAATAATCAGGTGGCCTAGTTTCATTAGAAAACTAGGTTCATAATACATCAATATAAGGCTAAAATAATACATTTTTTATTCTATATAATCAGATCATAAATCCTTTTGAAATACTAAACATTAAGGGATAATCTGGGGAATACATACAAAAAAGGGGCGAGCTAAAAATCCTATCAGGGGAATAAACATGACATGTAAATGCAACCTATTATTCAAAGTTGTAACATGATGTCATAAAACGAAATGGTGCATTAGTAATCGCAGGGGAGCATTACATAAATATCATGTAATCATATGATCATAGAATACAAAAAGCATGGAAAAAATATAACATGATATAAACATGATTCAAGGGTCACTACCTCTATAAAATCACAAGGTTTAAAATCTCCCATAATAGATTTAGATTACTCCCTAATATCAAACATTATGACTCATGGGACTATAAAATTACCAAATATATTGAATTTTAATATGGGAATACCCATCATGTAAGTTATATCGGGCTCGCCTGATGTTATTTGAGTTAACCCATCAAAATTTTTCCTGAGTTCTGTGTTCTGGACAATGAAATAAATCATAATTCATAAAATAAGAATTACACATGGATATTAAATGGTTTACATACTCTGGTATCGTATCATAAGTAGAAAAATCATGATGAACGAATATGAGAGGAGACTATAAGGAATGTATAACCCTATACAATTAAGAGATAATGATATTGGTATATATGTTAGAGACATATATACATAATTTGTAATAATTACCTAACATTGAATTTTATCATCATCAATGAAAATGGCTTTAAATGATTAAATGGAATATGTATTGTGAAAAAATATCGTTTTCACTTTGAAATCAATTAATAAATACATAAAACCATCCAAAAATTTATATAATTCTTTTCAAATAGAATAATAAAAATTATAAATAAATATTCAATGAGTTTATTGGCTTTAATGGTGGGTAATTTTGTACATTTTATATATGTTAAAAATTATTTCTTTCACACTGTCTTAAATAATATGAAAAGTGTCTCATTCAGAAAATGACAAGAAGAATCCTTTCAAAAAAATTGTAAAAAAAAGTAAAAAATGTATAAACATTTCCAAAATAAATCATTTATAAAATTATATAAATATTCTTGAAATTATTATTTTTATAAATCAAGGATATGGAAGAAAACTTATTTTTAATCTAAGAGAAAAATCAAGTTAGATTTTCCTAAAAATGTTTTCTCAATCATTTTAAAAAACAGAGAAAGGAAAACAACAATATTAATAAAAAATTCATTAATATGAAGACTGAATGAAAATTAAATTTCTTTATTATATAATTATTAAATAATTTCATACAGTGGAAAGTTAAGCATAATAATTCCATATTAAAATTATATTGAAAAATAAACCCTTACTGCTTTGGTAACTGTTGAATCATAACTCTAATGAATGAAGTAGATGAATTGTAACATAAAATACCATTAATTACGAATGATTAATTACATAACACGTAAACAGGAATTATATACACCTATTTAATGAAATTCAGTGCATAAAAGTTCATGTCTCCCAATGAATGATGTTTTGAGATGAAACACATAACACTTATACTGACATTATCATTTATGTATCTTATCTTTCATGTCATAAAATTATATCAAATACTTGTGTTCCAGATAATATATTATCATTTTAATCCCTTAATATGTAAACCATTTAATTCATTTATTTTAATTAAATAGTTAATTATCTATTCAGTTATATTCACATCAAGTATTTTGAGGATGCATGGTTTATAATTTCTAAATAGTATCACTATGCTAACCATGGTCAAACAGGATATTATGAAATCATATCCATAATAATAATAACTAAATTTATATAATATTTATACAAAAATTATACTTTTATTACCAACCATGATATATTGTTATTATAAATGATCAATGTTAATATCATGTAGATGGTTGGTCATACATACACATGAGTAACGTTTCAATTTTTCAAACATCTTGATTGAACTAAGGTAGGTGTTATTTTACCAATAAATAATTATATTTATATATAAAATATAATATTTTTTTTAAAATACACTTACATATACCATCCATGTGTTGTGGAAATAATAAATGAATAACCTCCCTTTATGAGGCGATTGTCTGTCGTACACAAAAATGATGTTATCATTTTTCAATGGATTGTAATGTAAGAATATATATGTTATGTTATTCTTCTAGAGTTATTAATATTTATTTTATATCATATATAAATTTTATATCTAACATCATCAATAATTGTTAAAGGTGGTCATGGAAAATGAATTACATTAGTTTGTGAGGTGATAGTCCCCCACACACACGATCGATGGTGTTGTTTCACATTTGACGGAAGTGGATATGGATTTAAGGAGTTACATTAACATAATACAATAATATTATAAGGGATTTAAATTTGTTATTATATGCTAATTATTGAGTAATATTTTAATTTGGTGGAATATTAAATACATCTAAAATTCTCAGTTAACAACATTTCAACTTCATCATACCACATCATTATGATTATTCCAAATGCCACCCTAGATTATATTAATAATAAAACTAAGGCCCCTAGTTAATGTTATGGTATAAATGGAATATATATAGGAATGTATTGGATGGTCTAATGTGTTTTTAAGTGTGTTATGGAGAGGATAGGAGGTTCCCATTTATAAGTGGGGGGAGTGGCATTCTTCTAAATAAAAATTATTATTCTATAATGGGAAGTCACTCTCAATCCAAGTGAGTCCAAAATTGTAAAATAAATGAGTGGAGTATATCTAAGTCAATGTAAAACCACTTCAATTAAAACGAATCGTATTTAAAATATTTTAACCTCTTTACCACTAATGTTACTCACTATTAACATTTTTATTTTTTACCACTATGATTATTATTATACTGTTTATTCTATTCATTATGACCCAAAATTATGATTTCATTACAATGTAAGATAAATTTTGATTATTCCAAATGTTGAATTCATTTTATTATATGAAATTAATATATGTGGTTCAATTTAATTTAATGATTATGTTATACCGGTCACATTTAAATAATAATATTATATCATTATTTGTTTAAACTCAATATCTCTTGTTTAATATGATATAAACTATATTGTTCTTTTAAAATCGTGGGGTGTTACAATATATCATATATTAGTAGGTGAAGGAATATAGTCATGTACTTCTTGGGTTATTGTATCCATTGGATATTTTTTATTCTAGTTGTCGATTGGTTCAAAAAGTCAGCTAATTTCTTAGAGAACTATGAGTTGGGAGTTGGAGATTGTTTAGCGAGGAAATATTTGGATGAGATTTTGAGGCATCATTGGGTCTCAAGGACAATGATATTAGATTGGGAGCCATATTTTTCCTTCTAAGTCTATATTGTCCTTCATCATGGATTCGGATCTCAACTACACCTTATCACTACATTCCATCCCCAGACATACGATCAAATGGGTAAGACCAGCCAGATGTTGGAGGATATGCTACACACATATATTTTGAATTTTTATGGATCATGGGTAAATAACATGTTATAAACATAATGAGCATAATATTTATTATTTATATTTAAATATTTATGTTCTTACTTATTCATACACACCAATTATAGTGTTTTTTTACAATTTTAACTTATTTTATTAACATGTTGGAAATTCCTTATTAAAATTCTCTTTTAAAGGGATACGTTTTTAGCAATTCCTAAAATTACCAATGATATTTATTTTATTTTAATATTTAATTTTTAGGTATCACATTCTATGAGTAATATTATGTACTTTTTTCACTATTTAAAATTCAATTGGGAAGATGACCAATGAGGTCATGGACCAAGAACATTCTAGTAAAAGTGAACTAGATAACAACCCAACAAAAGACTATAGCTATAAATATCCAATACTAATAAAGTTAAAATTTCAACGGTATATATATTATGCCATCAGGAACAATTCATCAAAAATTTAATATAGCTAGTTCTGGGTTTTTAATGGAGTTTCAGGTGGCCCAAGTTAATGATGAAATTTTGTTCGGGATTTTAATGGCTAAAAAATTGGCCCACAATTTCAATAATATATTGAAAAAAATATATTGTGCTGAAATTTTACATTATTTTAGGTTTCATATATATATATATATTACAATATTCTGTATAAAACCTATATAATGTGATATATATTCTTTTTTAGATATATTTTTTAGAGGAATGCGAGATAGCTCCCATTTTTAGTCAAGGGTGTAAAAGTAAACATTCCACAATATTTCCACCACCATATGCCAACCATAATCAAGTGGTATGACTTGAAATAATTTTTATAGACCAATGTCTTCAAAAAGTTTTATTTAATGAAGTGTTGGGGAATGAGTTAGATTATTCATTGAGTTTATGTCATTTTAATGATATGCTTCCAATTTT
Source organism: Viscum album (assembly GCA_963277665.1). Taxonomy (NCBI): domain Eukaryota; kingdom Viridiplantae; phylum Streptophyta; class Magnoliopsida; order Santalales; family Viscaceae; genus Viscum; species Viscum album. The sequence goes on along the minus strand of OY728164.1, from coordinate 381,554,464 downwards.
ATCTTGTATTCACATTTCTTAAATTATAAGTAGCTATAATCACCTTATATTTTTAGTAAAACAACATTTTATTCACATTTATAATTATTCTTTTCGACACATTGATACAATTTCATCATGTTGTGAGTTTATTTGCACCGTGAAGAGATAAATCCTTCCTACAACAGTGTAGTGTTTGTTATTTCATTTTTTTTCTTCTCCAAATCCACCATCATGAGTTTACATCGAGTGTCAATTGAGAGAATAGAATCAATTGATGGATAATCCTATTATGGTTTGATGTAATGGATTATAATGGTTTTATATTTTATTTTAATACTCACTCTATAAATGTTTAATCACTTATTTTAATTGATATTTTCATTTGATGATCTAAATACTTCTTCATCCTTGTTGAATTTCAAGTCCACAAATATCAAGTTCTAATAATAAAATTTACCATGAATAACTCATTAAAATAATCCTTAAAGGGTATAGATTGTTTATATTATGTTTTTTAGATATTAAAAAACATGTTTTGATTTTTTTATGTCTTTAATGGAATTATTCTTGAGTCTAAGAAAATGAAATCGATAAAAAAGAATTCATCTAAACAACCCAAAGCAATAACCTTGGATAAACTAATTCGAAATAATTGAATTCAATTAGGTATCTTAGGGTTAATTCAAAAAATCTCAAATAATACTTAATTTGGAAACATCATATCCAAAAGAAACTATAGAATTTACGTGTCGGTACGTTTCTTATTCGGTGTCTATGTATTCAACAACCCAAGCTACACTACAGGTGACCGCTTCGAACCCAAACATGTGTAAATTTGAGAGAGAAAAAATTTTGGAACCATTTTCATTGACCCAATTAAGTAATAAATACACTCATTCTATTTTATCCCATTTCTATTTTTTCACCTCAATTTATCTTATCTTTTACCCAGTATTTTTTTCTCTTTTCTTGGAACTTGTCTTCCTATTCCCATGTCAAATCAAGCCGACTTGTTAGAGTGGATAGTCCTAGGGTTGGGGAGTCTAACAAACCTATGATTCTATTTCTATTATATATTAATATATATTTTACTATAGATTCAAAAATTAATCTCATTCCAATGGATTGTCTTCAAGGATACAAAATCATAAACCCAGGTATGTAACAAAATGGAAATCCAAATGAGGTAGCCCAAAACATGGGGAATGAAATCGATCAAACCATGAATGAATACCTCACACCTTCATGAAAATATGCCCCCTCTAACATTATACAAGTGTCCTTATGATAATTCATCAATGTATTCAATCCTAATTCCTAAACCACCTTCCATACTTCTAGGGGATGATGATCGAAATTCTATACCATCATGTCAAGGAGTTCAATGACATTGAGGAATCCATGTCCCCACTACATCAACTTGAATCTTCTAAGATGGAGATATTTCATTTATCACTAATGTATCGATACAATAATTGGTTGAAAAATTTGTGACCTAATTGAATCCATTCCGAAGAACAATTATAAAGAAAATTATACAAAAAATACTCCCACCGTCACAAATCAATTTCACTAAAAAGGATCATCCAAAAAAATTTGGAAAAGAAGGTGTAATTTTTTGAAACATGTGAAATTTTTAATTAAATACTCAACATGGTATCTCAACATGAATATAATATATCTTAACTCAACTTAATCTTTCATGAATGGTTTTTTCTAATAAACAAACAATTAATTAATGTTATGTTATGTGTAATGTAACCTTCAAAACGAAATCCCCAAATGATTCTTTTGAGTTTGTAAAAGGATTGGATGAATAAAACCAAACATGGGGAACATAAAATTAATATGACAAGACACCAATATATAATGGAATTAAAGACCTTATGCATGAATAAATCCTTGGGTAGAAATATTATTCACTCACGAGGAAGGTAAAGGAGATTGATCATAGGAAGGTCTATGAAATCCTCAATAACGAGTCCCTTTAACAACATTTGTGACAAAAATGACAACAAGACTGAAAACGTCCCAAACATCCATTATACAAATGATTTTCTGTTAGGAGGACCACTAATGGATGTTAACTATTTAAACATTCAAAATCCTCATTACCAGAAAAAATGTTTAATATAAGGTATAATGACCATACTAAATTCTATTAGAAATATAACCATCAACCCATCCAATAGCCCATCCATCCACAAGAACCAAACAACTACCCTCTAAAATGTTTTACAAACCATAATCAGTTCCAACACAAATTAATCCAATACCACCATTCCCCTATCCAATTAAAATAGCCAATCTGATGTCCTTATCAATAGGACTCCCAACAACCTAAATTTCCACCTAGTATAAAACAAGAAAATCAGGCCCCTACACAATCTATCCCTTTTCCAATCATGGAATAGTTTGAAAAAATAGTGAAAATCAAGATATAATTCTCGTAATATTAACATGATCTAAAAACTATTAAAACTAGAAAATAACCAATGGAGAACCAAGTTTTCTCATCCCCAAAATTAATTGGAGAATCTAGTTACACACAAACCTGTATTGAATAATTAAAAGTAGTGATTTTATTATAAAGTGGGGACTCCATTTAAAATTATAAATATAACAATCCAAAAACAATAAAATATTGAATACCACATAAATTTTTTGAATAACCACCCTTAGAAACTGAAAATTCCCATGAGAATGTGACAAAACTATAACCATGGAAAATAATAAAAATACTCACCCCCTTATCTCAACACATGAGAGGAAAATATAAACTGGAACTAAATGAATCCTAGAGGGAAATTGTTTCACAAGTTAATTTGAAAATACCCCTTCTCGATGCAATCAAAACCATACATGAATAATTCATGTATTTGATGTAATTTGGTATTTATATTTGACAAGGTTAGAGGAAGCGCCTATTTTATTAAAAAAGTAAAGGAAATTTCCAATAGAGTACAAGAATAAAAATGAACAATGTCCAAAACCAACAATTACCTGCATATCTTTTTCATCAATCTGTTAGTGAGTTTTCTTTCCTCCTCTTGAAGAACAACCCTTCTCGATCTCCCTCGACCACTCCCCAACCTCTTTCTCTCCCCCTATTTGAGGTTAAAGATTGTATCCTTTCCTGTAATATTTCAGAAATTGTGTTTTCATTAGAGTTTTCATTTTTAGATTGATCAAAAAAGACTCCATGTGACATATATTCCTCTCCTCTTTATATTCAATTGCTTCAGATAGAGCAATAATCTTTTTCTACATCAACTCCAAAGTTGTTTCTTGGATAGATACCTTTGTCTTATTGAAACCACTATTTTTTTTGTCAGAGGGGGGAGGAGGACTACCTGTTGTAACCTGCTTATCCACCATTTGGGGAACAACCAGCGCCTTTGTATTTTTATAGGAAACCAGCTAAAATCCATCGATATCCACAAACTTCTTTGGGGATGCATGAAAATTTTTAGAGACGATAATAGAGTTTGAATCTGAAATTCACTTTCCCCTTTCAGTTTCCTAAAGTTACCATCCTTTTCTATGAGAGTTTATGACCAATCTATTTTTGAATATTTTCTTCAACTATTTCCTCAACCGTCAAATCATCATCACTGCTTAATGAAATTTTGTCATTACCAGCTTTCGCCTCTGTGGAAAAGATGTCTGCCCAAGATTTCTTACATGATCTACCCCCCTTCTAATCACCTGTGGAATTTTCCACTTCCCTAGGTACAAAATCATTCATTTCTTACAACCATTTTTTGGTCTTAGTATCCTTTTGTTCGTGTGTGGTTTTTTTTTCTTAAAACAATTATTTTCATCATGTCCCTACAGAGCACAGAACCTACAAACAGTGGAGAGCCTACATGTAAATTGATCATGACTAATCACAATAAAATCATTGCAAAATTTTGTCATTTTTCCATAAATGATCTTGAGCTCAATGATGTAATCTTCTATGGAAATCATTACATTGTCCACATAAGTAGAGCCTAGTTCAACTTCATCCAAAAATCCTGCAATGTTTCCAAAGCATGACACATCCGTTTCCGTGATGATTTTAATTGGAATTACAATAGACATCACAATATCATATAAAATTTTGGGATGCCAAAAAATACAGTTTAAGCCATAAGATCTAACGAAAAAGCAGGTTTTAGTGTTTCCAACTTCAAAAGTATTGAACTTATTATTCCATTCACAAAGATGACTAATTTTGTGTTTATGTGTAATAGAACTAAAACCTCAAATTCTAATTTTATGTTATTTTCTGGGAAAAAGCTTAAGGAAATAATTTTTTCCCAATGAAATTCATTTCAAGGAAGAGAATCCCAAACAAGATGAAATTTAGTTTTTACGCTCCTCAATTTTCATAGGCTGAGAGCCTTTGGGTAAAAAAATTCTAGCTATGATTGAAAATTCTCCCATTTTGAGTATATCTGGAACAACATTAGGATCTAATTTTATATGATCAATGTTCCCTTTCGTTATAATGGAAGAATCAATTGTACATTTAAAGTATGAAATGTGTGGTTGGCAGTGGATACATCATAGAGAACCCTGTGTGGCTGTGTATCCATTTTCGGATCAAAGGGGGTCTTTTGGACATTAGTAGAATTAAAAAAAATGGTCTCTTAAGATGTCACCAGATTTCCACAGGGCGTAGAAATCCGCTCAACTTGCGGCTCCAAAAATCCCCTGATCTTCGCAGTGACGCCGTGAAATTCACAACCCACACACTCAGATGCCTTCTTGGTATTCGTCTCAATGACTATCTAGGTGGTTCCACTGGCTTCCTCAGAGATGGAACCATTGATCGCTACTTCAATACTCTGCAAAACATGTGGTGTCGACACTCCACCAGTCTTCGCAGTACCGCCACCAGCATCACGACCAGCGACAAAAGAAACAAGACCAGCAACCGCAATCACTATCATAGCATGTCGCATGACCTGCAACACCAGTGCTCCATCGTTCGCAGCAACATTTCCAGCATTAAAACTCTCAAACTCTGACTCGATCACAGATTCAAGAGTCGACACCATGAAACCCTAGATCGCTGCCAGGTTAGAGAGAGAATGAGTCTCATCTCTCATCCTATAATCTCCTCTAATTTTTTTCTTTCAAAAGGATGTTATCAACAAAAGAAATTTCTTTTTTCTACTATTGTGATAACAATCATAAAAGGAACCATTACTCTTGAGTTGAAATACCTTGTATTTTCACATATTAGTGTCAAACATAGATAAAATACGGTTTTTGAAGTCATTTTTGATCATGGATATAATGTTAACCTCATTCCCTATTCCATGTATTTAAAATTTGGGATCAATGAACTCTAACTCACACATGTCATGCTTCAACTATTCAATCATAGTATTATTGTTCCTAAGGGGATCTTAAAAAATGGTTTTTTTGAATGTTGAATAATTTATTTACCCTAGTAAATTTTTTTTTTAATTTACCCTATATTATGTCCTATAGTGAAAGACCACATTATTCTTGGACATCCATTCTTAACAAAAATCGACTCATCCATTCGACTTTGGAATTGTAACACGACAATAACCTTCAGAAACATGATCCTAGATTTGGACACTTATAATGAATACTCTCAATGTCGAGGTTCTGAAGATCTCTATGTGGTCAAATGGATAGTTAGTTCCATTAAAGAAATCTAAATCATAGAGTTTATACCCATTCGTGACACTAATCTTGCCAATGTGGTGATTGAAACTTATGCTCAAAATGAACTTGTTATATAAATAAATTTCCATAAAAGTGACCAAATTTCATGAAATATACCATCTTTATTTAGGAAGATTTATCCAACCAAACCTCAAATTTAACATCCAAAACTTATCGCCCATATATGAATTCTTATGAAAAAATCAATCCTTCTCTATTTTCTTTCATTCTTCCCTTCTATACAATCATTATAGGTGCTTTTGGATATATCATGCAAGAATAACAAATAAATTGTATGGAAACAATATGATATTATATGATTTATCCCACTCATTGTAGATCATATGAATTTTCTACTATCTAAATCAAACCCATGTATTCAACCTCAGTGGAGTCTCAATCCCAATACTTTGAATGTGGTATGGAAATAACATCATATGTTTTTGAAACCTGTTATCATCTACCCCATTGCATAGAGTGAGTGGGTAATCCCAATTCAATTAGTTCAAAGGAAGGATGGAATCATTACGATTACCAATGAGGATGTTAAAATTCATCCCATAAGGGTGAGTAGAGAATGGATTGTTTGAATTGACTATATGAAGCTAAACTCATGTATGAAGAAATACCATTTCCCTATTACCATCATTGATCAGGTTCTCAATAGAGTGGTGGGTCATAGGTTCTACTATTTCCTTGATGGATACATAAGGTACAATCAAATTTTGGTTTCCTTATACGATCATTGGAAAATACCCTTCACCTATCCATTTTGTATTTTTTTTCTTTCAAGCGCAGACTCCTTGGGTTTTGTAATTCCCCTGGAACCTTCCCATGATGTATGAGGGGAATCTTCTCTGACTTGGTGGCGAATTTTTTAGTGGTATTTATAGATGAAATACCCATATTTTGGGATATATTTGTGGGATTCCTTGAAAATGTTGAAATTGTTTTTTCTTAATGTGATGATAATAATATCATCTCAAACTAGTAAAAATTTAATTTCATGGAAAATTAAGGACTTGTCCTTTGAAATCTAGTATCCAGTAGAAGGATTAAATTTTATAAAGCTACAATTGATATAATTCATCCCCATCCATATATAATAACTATAAAAGAAGTGAGCTTCTTCTTGAGACATGTATGTTTCTATAAAAGGTTCATTGTAAATTTTAGCATAATTTTCTGACCACATTATCATATTTTATTGATGGATACTCTTTTTTGGATATAAAGTTCAGAGGAAACATTATCGACACTCAAGTTATCTATTATCTCTCCAATTATCATGAAATATACCAATTAAAAAACTCAATTCTTAATCATGTGTGATGCGAGTGACTTCTTCGTATGATATGTATTAACGTAACATTGTGATAAATCTGTACATGGAATTTCTTATGTAATTAAATCATTAAATGATTCAAAAAAATCAACTAACCTAACATTGAGAATATGTTTCTTGTATTTTTCATTTCCTTATGAAAATTATGGTCATATATACTAGGATCTCTCATCATTGTATTCATAGATCATTGAATTATAAAATAGATCTTTAAAAAACAAGATTCCAAGTATATATTGAAAAGGCTGTTACTTGTCATTTCAGAGGTTGATATAACAATTAAGGATAAAATTGTGTTAAAAATTATGTATCTGATCACCTCCCTATGATAAAATTTAAGGACAACTCAAATCACCTTTTTGAGACTGATTCATTTCTTAATGAGGACCCCAATTTTGTGAGTGATTAGCCATGGTATGCGGACATAAAAAACCACATGGTTATGGGTTTCCTTCAAAAATTATTCAGGACCCATTATAATAGGAAATTATTTTCAGATGTCATGCACTATGTGTTTGATGATCCATAACAATTCATTTATTGTACTAGTAAAATCATTAGGTTATGTGTTCCCAAATCACAGTAAGAGTCCATTATAAAATTATATCATGGAGAGGCATGTAGAGGAAACTTATCCTTGAAGAAAACTACTGAAAAGGTCCACTAAATTGTTTTCTATTAGGCTAAAATAACTATGGATTCCTATAAATTCTATATATATTTCCTTAGTGAAAATAATTAGGATTCATAACCAAATGGAATCCAAACCCACTTACTCCCATTTAGGTTGTCGAATTAATTTATTATTGGGGAATTGATTTTGTGTGACACTTCACAAACTATAGGGGATATCACTATAATCAATTAACTATTTATTATGTGTTAAAATAGTCTGAGTTCATTCCCAAATTGTCATAGGACCATCAAGTTGTGATCTAATTACTAAATGTGAACATATTTTATAGATTTTGAATTCTTATGGCTATCATCGATGATCATGGAATTAATTTCTATAATCATATAATATCAGCAGTCATGTCTATGTATGGGAATTCTCAAACAGTTTCTAAAACTAACCATCCACGATCCAATGGTCATGTTGTATAGGAAAATAGGGAAATTAATAAAATTCAGGAAAAAACCATCAATCCATCAAAGAAATATTGTTCTAAGAAACTCTTGTGTTGCCTTTAGGAATATCATAATGCACTGAAAACCTTCCTAATAATTTCATCATATAGGTTTGTTTATAGAAAATCATGCCATTTACCTATAAAAATAGAATTTAAGGCTTTTTGGAAAAAAATACGATGAATTTTTACATTTATTTTATCAAAATAAAGAGGTAATTAGATTATAATTAACATCATGGACTTAGGATGAAGGTTTATGAAAATTCAAGCATTATTAAAGCTAGAGTTAAATCCTGCCAATCAAGGAATGTCAATATCAAACACATTGATTCCGGAAAATGAATGCTCTAGTATTGTTCCAAACCTGATTCACACAAGGGAATGTTATGGTCAAGATATTCAAGTCCTCATACAGTGTATCATAGGTACCCTCATTGTGAAATAGAGATTCTGGATCACAATAGTTGTCATATCTTCAGAGTTGTTGGTTATGGGTTGAAACCATTCATTATTTTTTTACAATTAACAATAAATAAAAGAGTAGTTAACTAATCCAACAAATGAACTAATTTTTTTAATATATTTAAGTCATTTATCATGTTAAATATATTAAAAAAAGTTTTTTTTGGAGGGAGACGAGCAATTACTTTTACATTGACTCGAGGATTGATGTTCCAAAATAAACAGGTATGTTTTATTATTTTCCTTTTGTCATTGTTTGTTTTTTGTTAAGAGAACCTCTAAAGGTTTACTTGGTTTCTAATTTAATTTTTGTGTGAGAATTATAGAATATTGAGGTTGAATATATTTTTGGGGAAATCAACTACATCTATAAATTCCACACCAGCCTATCATCCACTACGAGGAGTCTATGAGTGACAAGGGGATCAACGAATCAATTTTTATGGAATAAACTTCCTCAGTATACCACCTAGTGAAATTGTTCTATAACTCATTTTAAATGATTAATTTTGGAACTACACTCCCCTACCTCTACCCCATATAAATTTTAATTTAATTAAGCACTAGGGACAGTTTTTTTCTATGTTAGGGGGTGAAATAAATAAATTATCATTTTCTACATAAAAAACAACAATTTTTTTTAAAAACATTCAAAATGAAAAGGTTTTCATTAATCAATGGATAAAATTATTTAACCTTGAATGTGATAATATGCATTTAAAACATTAAAACATAATATAAAATAATTTTTCATTCATTGTTTCCATTTTTAATCCTTATGTAATTTCCTGATCTTGGATTTTAGAAAGTGTGTCAATCTAATGAGGTTTTTCACTATCTATATTTTCATCCATTTAATAAAAAGAATTCACAACTCACATCATTTGGATTATGGCATAATATTTTGTGTTCTTAGATTCCTATAATAACTAGAATAGGTTTGGTGGTCATTTTCATTTTAACATGAGTACTCAAAAAAATAATCAAAAAAATATAAAAAAAAATCAATAAAATAATAATAAATTTAGGCATATAGAAATTAAATTACCTAATGTGTGGATTTCCAAACATAGTGTTCTTGACTCCATATTTTTATGTACTATAGTTGGGAATTTTATCTCTATTTTTAGTAATTTGATTTTTTTGATTTTCTTAACTTGAGATGATACCTGAGTGTGTGAGAATCAATTGGTTCCCTATAATCTTTGAGCTTAGGGGTCATAGGAAAATTCTCAATATAGGATTTGACTTGATTGAGTGAAATTTAAATTAACCTAGAGAAATTTAAAAAAAATGAAATGAATACTCATTTTAATATTAAAATGGGATTCCACCTAGTTCTTCCTTATTTCTCACCCTTGAATAAAAATAACTCCCTTGTCTATTATGATTCACAAAAAATCATCATAATTAATTGAAATTTGATAAAATATGGAAATAAATTTGAACAAAGGAATTGTATTGGGCTTGGGATATGCTTACATTTATGGGTCTCAATATTTGTTGTTATAATTTATTTTTGTGAAAATTTTAGGTTAAATTGTTATTTGGAAAGGAATTGAATTTCTTGTTTTTGAGATAATTTTTTCTCAAGACTAGAATAACTCAAGTTGTGGTGTGATTAGATAATAAATTAAGCTAATATTAAATATTTATAACACATTATTTATGTGATTCTGTAGTCATAAACACTATTTTTAGATCATTTTTCAATTAGAACATATTTTCTTTACATATTTTTAATTCATTCTTAAATTCATTATCACATGGTATATTTTTAACACCCCCTAAAATACCAAATGGTATTTATTTTAATTTAAAATTTTGTTTTCATGTCTCCCATTTTAAGAGGATCATTTTATCCTCATTGAGTTATTGAAGATACAATTATGAAGATGATGAAAGTTATCCTTGAACTAAAAACATTCTGGTTGATGTAAACTAGAATGTAAAACAATAAAAAGAAAATATAGTTCAGGATCCATGATCTATAAAGATAAACATTAAACTACAGATATAGTAATTCATTAGGAAAATTTAATCCGAAAATTACTAGTGCTTGTTCATAGTTATGAAGGTAGATCCAAGATACCCATGTTATAGATGAAATTCTTGTTTGGATTTTTTTTTTCCAAAAAAATTGCTACCCATTTGGATCATATCATGAAAAAAATATTTTATTTGGATTTTTTATTTGAGCTTTTTTTGGTAAATAATAGGAATAATTTTCTTTTTCTATAAACCACCTATATTTGGCCATCTAGATGCTTGTTTGGAAACATTTTTCAAAGGAATGCATGATTGATCCCATTTCGGGTCAACTATATAAAATTATACACACAATAAAAATTTTAATACACCATGTTATCCATAATAAAATGGAAAGAAATGCACTATTGGGGGAACAACCCAAGGATTAAAAAAATCTTATTTAAGCTAGTTGTGGTGAAGGAATTGGAGCATTATTTTGGTTTATTAAATTTAAATGTTATATTTCCAATTTGATGTTTTTATCACATTTATTCAATTGTAAATTGCACAAATCACCTTATATTTTTTATAAAAAATTGTATTCATATCATTTTATGTTATTTATATAAAAATGTAGATAATAAATCATTACGATATGAATTTATTCAAATAGTAAATATATTAATCCTTAATAAAATGATGGAGTTTCAATTATTTTATTGATTTTGTTCTTCAATTTTTCCCTCAGGAGTCTACCTCCCCCTTCCATTGATATAACAACTTCAATGGAAGGAAAAAATCTCTTATGGTTTGATCCAATGATGTCTCAAGGGGTTGTATTAGATATTATTTCTCACCCTAATAATGTTTAATCACATCATTTAAGTGATTATTTCATTTGATGATCTAAATAAGAATTCATACTTGTTGTATTTTAAGGCCACACCCATCATATGGTAATATAAAACTATACCTTGGAGTTCTCATAAAACTGATCCTCTATGCTTATAAATTATTAAAATTTGGTGTTTTTGTTATTAAACCAATATGTGATGAATTTGTTTAGATCCCTTTAAATGAATCACTCTCGAGTCTATAAAATTTAAATCATTAAAAAGGAATTCGTCCAAACCATGCCAAGGGATAACAAAAGATCAATTTATTATCTCAAATTGAAATAACATAGGTCTATTTGTGTTAATTTAAACCATCTCAAATAAAACTCATGTTTTAAACTTCATATAAAAAAATCCACACCCTATACATGTTTATAGTTTTTCTATTAGGTCTTTGAGGATTCAACAACCCATGGAACACTACAATACACCACTCTGAACATAAACATGGGTAAATTTTTGTGAGTCCAAGGACCCAACCTTGGTTGATTTTTTTATAATAGTAGCTAACACATTTTCATTACCATATATATATATTAGTTATTATATATATATAATTATAGATCTCTATTATGATATACTATGGATGGAGAGTTAGGGATCCTTGAAATAGATGTGGTGCAGAGAATGATTCAAAAGTTTCAGATGATTAAAGAGTTGATGAAGGTGACAAATGACTATCAAAAGTAATACAATGGCCATCTTAGTGGGTCTCTAGAGTTTATGAATAGAGATCACGTGTTATTTAGGGTCTCCCCTCATTTTTAGAAATTGATGTTTTATTGATTAAGTTAAATCCCCATTCTATTATACCTTTTGAGGTGTTAGAGCATGTAAGTGAGGTTGGGTATTAGTTAGAACCTCCCCCCCAATGATTGAAAATATCTACAATGTTTCACATGTTTAACAAATTATTTGATATCTTCATGATGAATCATGCTTCATTGATTGGGTATAACTAGATGTATATGATAATGCAATATTTTTAGAGTTCTTAGTTGAGATTCAAGACCAATGAAAGATAGTGTTTTAGGGCTGAATTATTATCTTGGTTTTTATTTTGAATAGGAATGGTGTCTTCAAAAAATATATATGGGGATAAGAATTTTTATTCCATTCTGAGTATCTAAAACTATTTTACACCATATTTTTCCATTATAATAAGATGAATTTTAATTTCTCTTTTGATTTATATTGCTCATTCCATGAACATAACTATTCATTAGTGATGGAATTGTTTTATATTAGGGGTAACTCCGAATGCATTTTTGGGTTTTTTATTATTTTCCATTCTGGGGATGGTTTTCATATTTAAGGATGAGAATCATTTCAGTGGTATCAAATGTAATATCTTAGACTTTCTAAGTCCGTTAATTAATATTTTTGTGTGTTATATGTGTTAGGGGAATGTTTGAGGAATATATTTTTTGTAATATCTAATAATTTAGATAAAATATATATGTCATAATGTTTCCATGGGTGGAATCCACTATAGGATGGATAGAAGAGAGGGAATTTCTATAGTATCATGTCTCAAAACATTATGGGTTGAGTCACAATGTGGTTCTTAAATATCAGAATGGGGTGTACATCATAAGAGTAAGGTTTTTTAAAATTATGGGGAGGAATTTTATTCATGGATTATAGACATGTGTCAGAGATTAATGTTTCTTTAATTGGATTTTAGTAAAGTGAACACCCATTGAGGTTAGAGGAAACACATTTGAATAGATTTATTACCCTTTAATATTATCTTCGGTACTTTTCTAGTTTGGTATGATGAGCTTCGACCTTGGTATGAAGGTCTTAGGGAGTTTGTTTAATTTTTTTGAATTTACATGATGGAATGTACATAGATACTTCTATGGGAATCACATGGTTACTAATTTAAGGGTTCTTCATTTTGGCTTGTTTTGTTCAACGGTGCTCCTGTTTCATAATTGCATGGTTTGTGCCTACATCAGGATTTTCATAGAGTCATGTAACATAACGAGATCACTTGATTCATTTAATGGAATCCAGTATAATCATGGAATTGTGATGGTTTTGAACATGATATTTTAGAAGAGATACGGGGAGATTGTGTTTTGATTTCTTGATATTTTTTCAACAATCTCCATCATAATGTAACCATTACTTATCACCCTATGATATCATATGTTTCCAATTTTAGAAAAAAAATGTGTGGCCTATAAATATTCTGGTAGATTTTCTTTATTTCTCATTGAAACCTAGGTGACCATAGGTTTATAATTGAATACTCTTGAGTGTAATAAACCATCATAGGATTACTCATCTAATAAATGAAGAAAACTCTCAACAATGTACAAAGTCCTTTACTAATCATTATATGGAAGGTGGAAAGCACTAAGGTATCAAATACTAATCAAGTGGTAATAATTTCTCCCTCATAATCCAAAAAACCATAACAATTACTCCATCTAGAAATCTATAATCGTGTATCCATATATATAACATCCTTGAATGCTAATAAGAAGAAAGAAACAATAGAAAATATACCAACAAAGTATGAATTAACATAAATAGAAAATGAACATTAACAATACATTATAAAATAATAGTAAAATTATACACCCATATAACATAAATACATAAAAATAAAATAAAAACTATACAATTGTGTATGATATATAACAAAAATACAAAAACAATATCATAGGACCCCCAAAACACTCCATCCAATCCATCTCTATTTAAACTGTTGTCACCACCAATAACATAAAAAAGGGAAACAAAAATATATAAAAAATTCCCATAATATGGAAGAACTCCTTTAACTATTCATATATCTCCCCAAATCAAGCTTTAATACACCTAGGGGCGCATATAGGGTGTTTATAATACCCCAATACTTTATAATATATTTCCTTTTAAATAAATTTAATATATTCAATATCATGAAATACATGAAACCCTAATAATCAGTTATAGTACGTGAAAATTATTTTCTAATAAAACTATAATAAAGTTCACATTTTAATATTTCAATTCAGTAATTTTTTATTTTATATGATGAATATCGATCTTGAACTTACATGGTCAAAATAATCCAAGAATGAATTTTTAAATATCTACATTAGAATTATTCTTTAATGAATGATTGTAAATTTTGTATTTAACTATTCCGAATTTTATTTTTAATAGTTCATTATAACATTTTTAATTAAAAATTTAATAACTATAAATTTTTTATAAATAAAGATAAGATTAGTTAGAGGTAAAAATGGATATTTTTCAAAAAACTAGTTTTTTTGTAGAAAATTTTATTTGTTTAAAAATGCATAATGTCTAAATATTTTAATTTGTTAAAATAATATTCACTGATTAATAATTTTAATTAAATTTATAGACTATATAAATAACTATATTATTTTAAATCTATCTATTTCCTTTTATGATTCATATAGTTATCATAAGTTCAACAAATTCTTGAAAAATGCATTTCCTAAAAAATAATTATTCAAAATGATTTAAGAGTTTTTATTTTAAAAAATAAAATTCCTTTATGTAAAATGAATTTGGTAAAAAATATTCCATATTTTAAATAATCACAATTTATATAATATAATAAGTTCAATTTAATTTTTGATTTTAATGAATATAAAAAATGGAAAAATTAATTATCATGGTTAAGGTATAATCCGGATTACTATAGTGGTTAATCTATAAATATAAGTGTAAAACTTTCCTAATAACTAGATGGAAACCAACATTTTGGTTTAATTTTAATCTTATTATTTGGACCTTGTAAGTGGATAAATTTTTATCCCTGTTTCATGGGAAAAACATGGGTACGGTTTATTCTTTTCAAAAATTCCAATTGTGTCCTCCTCAATTATAAAAAGGGCACTCTCTACCATCAATTATTCACACCTATTAACACATTTTGAAAGAAAAAACCCTGAAACATTCCTAACCAACATCACTATCTAAAACCTAGATATTCTCTTCTCCAAATAATACCAATCCTAGTGTCTTTAAGAGGATATCTGAATGATGTTTACATAATAGAAGGCAATAATCTTAATGAAGATCTTTCCTTTTCTATATTCCTTTAAAAAATTTAATTATGTATTAAATAATAAAATATAATAAACCATGTATCTTCAATATAATAGGATGATATTATTTTGGTGACATAATATTTTCCATCTCCATCACCATCTCTATAAAATAGTAAATAAAGTGATCATTAGTGTGTACAATGAACCACCACCTTATGAAATGATGTATTTTTTCCATAACATAATCAGATGGGTAGTAATAATGATTGAAATAATGAATATATATATAATATATAACATAATATTAATTATGTAAAATTAATATTCCATCCACTTCTTTACCCTTTAACCTGTAAATGGAATCATATAATCGCCCTTCCTATGTAAGGCCTACTGTCTCCATTAAGTGATTTGGTTTAGTTTCCCATATAAACCATTATATAATGAATATATAAATGTGTATAATGATTTAATATGATATTTATAGAATTAATATTACTGTGGATATAATTAAACAATATCCTATACAGAATAACAAGAACATTTCTAAAAAACACATGAGAAAAAAGGAAAATAACACCTAAAAATAATTCTAATAAAATATTATTGAAGAACTAGTGGTGAGATGTTATAGAAGGATAATATATGATATTTTAAACATGAATATGGTTCTAAAATATATTAATGACATGTATAAAATAATTATACATGAAATTAAATCACATTACACCAAAAGAAAGTGTGAATAAAGAGATTTTTTCAGAATCTCTATTCCATTTATATATATTTTTTAATATCCACATATTCAATTTATGTGGTGTATATACTAGAAATTTATATATTTCACATTAATAAAAATTTAGTCATGATGGATAATGTTTTAATTCATTGTTATTCTTTCAAGGGGTTACTATTTAAATGTTACCGAAGAGTTTAGAATCTATTTTATAGTCGGATTTTTTCTGATTGATTTTACAATAGTTAAAGGAATATTATCATGTATCCTTTATAAGATCCCACAATTTTCTTATAAACCATATATTTAGGATTTTACAAATTTCATTTCAAATTTTAATCTCTTTGGTACATGAGTCAATCAATGAAATGTTTAAAATAAAAATTGATTTTATTTCCCTATTAAAATAGATATATTTTTCATCAATGCCAATATTTTTTGAAAAAAACATACAAAATTCATTTTATTTTTTCTTTAGCCGACCCAAGAAGTGCCTTGAAAAATAACTACACCAAGACCACCTCCATAGGCTAGGGGCTGGTGACTAGTGTCAAAGGAACATCTATAATGGGTTGACGTTTTCATAAATACTTGTATACACTCTCACGGTCATCTCGATAAAAAATTGGAGAGGGAGTAAAAGTAAAAGTAGAAAAATTATAAGGGAACATTCATGAATTATAACCCACTATATATTATAAGAGTTTAGTAGCAATTATAAAATGCAATGTGTTAAAATATATATCCAACTACTAATATATCCCAACCTGAAAAACTGAAATGTAAACTATTGAGAGATCTCGACACCTGATCTCCATGTTGTGTCCATCGTAAACATTCAAAAGTAATAGGTATCCCTAAGATCATATGAAATCACCACTAAACTATCCATTATCTGAAGAAGACATGACATGTGCATGTAAATATCATATATTTGTGAGTATATACTTTACCAATATGATGCCCGAAAAGCTGATGGGAGATCAGTAAGAGATACAACATAAATAGAAAGATTGTACATTGTAAACGTGATTCAGAAAGTAGTGAAATAAAATATCTCTACCCAAACCAACAGCTAAATTAACCTCATTTAAACACATGGGGATCAAAAAGGTGATTATATGAACAACACATCCTGTTTTTTCCTCCTACATAAGAATATTAGACTTTCCCAACCATGAGGAGCTAAACCTAAAGAGCATATCGCATACCCTATGCATGTTCGTATATCAAGGAAAATGGGTAACCAAATTCAAAGGTATGAATACAGATGAATATATATTTATATATATATGATTAGTTAAAATAAATAAAAATGATAGATAATGGGGATTCCCATCTCATAGCTCATCCTAGGAAGAAGAGTTTCTAACAATTATAAATGTCCATCAATGATTCACATCATCTCACGCATTATCTCATAAGTAATCATCCAGGTAAAACCACACATTTTCATTGTGCCACATAGTTTAGGGCCACCATATCTATGTAGTGGGCTCATGAGTTGGTATAATATGAGGGTTCCATGCTAATAGTTGATGGAGGATCCTTGTCCGAACATGCTGGAGGACTCCACTATAAAAATCCTCAAGGATCTACTGCCCAAGCCTACTATAGGGTACCACTTAGAAGTCAATGATGACCTAATGAATATCTCTATCAGAGAGTACCACATGTAATTTCATCGAGGGCCCACTTCCATGATATACTAATGGGTTCCCCTCGAAAAGTCATCGATGACCCACTACCCAGCCATATTGGAGGGTAATACTTGGAATGTTATCGAGGAACCACTACCCAGCTATACTATAGGGTACCACTCAAAATGTCAATGAGGACCCACTGCCTAACTCTGTTGTAGGGTACCACTTTGAAAGACTCTTGTGATCTTGTCACATCATTTACATCATCATGTGCCACCTAGAAACACATCATGCCCATAACATTCCAAATCATATATCAAAATACACAATGGATGTAACTATCATGTTCTATGTAGAAAAAGATTTGAATATGATAATCATAGGACAAAATAAATGTCCAAATGATGGAGATATGGAAACCTGAATTTTCTTCAAAGGGGGGAAATAGGGGCATGGTGTGTGAGTTGACCCACAGAGCGTGTGGTCCCGCTCCTCTGCCTCGACATGTCTCTATTGGGTACATGGATCCCTTCCCATGTAGGGATTCATAGCATGTAGGGAGTCAACATGATTTTTCCCATTACTCATGGTCCTTTCCCATGTACCTTTGTACGGTCTATTTAATTTACCCTATGTCAATGTACTTTGGTACATGGTTTTGTTGATCGCCATGTACTCTCACAAGGTGATCCGCCAATGTGCTTCACCACAAGGACTATGCACCAAGGGATGGGGAACACAGAATATAAGAGTGAAAAATTTCATAATATATGTATAAACTCTTATGAAACCTTATTCTTTGCAAGAAAGGGCGTACACATCACGTGTTCATTGGAGTATATGGCATGTAGTCAGAATTTTTCTAGATTCCCATATCTAATTTTTGCCCCTCGATTCGTGTTTTTTCATCATATATCCCACATAATTTCAACTCGAAATCATTGGATTTAGAAAATAGCCATCATTTATGGTCTTCGTTCCTCAAAAATCTTATTTAGGTGCTCCTTAGTGATTTTTCTCATGTTCTGTGTTCCCCTAAGCCTTCCTCCATCAATGAATCTGGTACTGATCATCCAAACGATCATCCACATCATTCAACTATTCTCTAACTATTACTAATTCATTTTTCAACACATTCACATGAATCCATCATGATTCTGTGGGTCTTTTCAAGTACGGTTCATCCTATAAATGTAAAACCAGGACCCCAGGCTCTAATCAGGGAATAACACAGAGAAATTGAGGAAGAAAAACAAAAAAAATTTACAACCATAATTTGCCTCAAATTTAATGTCAAACAATCAGGAATAGGGATAACTAGGACATAAAAATAAATACATAATTAAATTTTATTATACATGCACAATAAAATTGAACATAATTGGCGCAGATCCAAGAAAGTGATCAGTCTTCTCCGCCCATTTTATCAAAGAGGGAGTTGACCAAAAAATAAAAATTACTACCTAGAGATTAGATCATTCATTTTCAAATAATTTGATCTCCAATTATTAAAGTACTTTGATGATTTTAGTGCGCTCTAATATGCTCTGATATAGAATTTCATCATCGTCCAAGTTGTTTCATTAAATGAAGGAGGAAGAGCCGCTCAAGAATTAACCAAGGGTTCATACGGGTAACGTATTAGGATTCTCCATAGAAGTGTCATTATATAATTTCATTTATGTTATAAATAAATAAATAAAAATTAATTAATTAATTAATCCACTAAACGTACCATCAAAAGTAGATATTTCTAAATGCATTATACAGACGAATTTTAGGTCCCGACTAGGGTCCACAATGCATTTTAGTCTCAACTGTGTCTTAGTTTTCTTATCTGATTTTTCATTTAAGAGTTCTCTCATTTTCTTTAGTATCTGCAAACACATAATTTAAAATATATTTAATAATTTTATAAAATATATTCTAGGAACATCGGGACTCATAATCTCAATATGTCTTACCTCCATTCTCAGGAAGTATATATAAAAATATTTCAAAGTATTATAAAGAAAAAATCGGGTCTCTACAATTTAATCAAAATATTTTTCAAGGAAATTTTAATTTATCTTTTAATTTTAATTTTTGGTTTAAAATTAATAATTATTCAATTTTTAAGATTTATTTTGTAAAAAGGTAAAACAATATTGTTTTTAACTTATAGTACAATAAAAGACTTCCCCACGACAAAAACCATTTAACAAAATGTGTCTTCTTCTACACATTTTCAATGGTTCTATAAAGAAACCCCATTTTTTAAATAATATTTTTATATTTAACATAAATTCCATTTATTCTCCTAAAGGAAATGATTTTATTGTAAGAAACTATATTTCCAATTAACTGATGGTCACCTCTCATCTTTTGATTATTTGTGTGAATATGAAATTTCTCTTGAAAAAATCACTTACTTGTGACAATTTCTTATTGCACATTATATTTATTTTAAATATCTTTGTTCTTCTAAAATGTATTTAATTATTTAATAAAATGTATTCGATTTTTGACTAATGTTTTTACATTGAATGTTCATTGATTAATTGACAAAATATTGATAAATTTTTATAATTTACTCAATATAAATATTTTTTAACAAAGAATATTTATTGAGGAATTAAATATACCATTAAAAATGTGAGGAATGTGTTAGACATATAGTAAAGTTTTGGTCCTATAATTATATATCCCCTAAATTAATTGTAATGTCTCATGAGATAAATTATTTGGCTTAATTGAATGGGTTTTTACCCATTTTTTTAATCAATCATGTGAAAGGTTTTGATAATATAAATATCATAATGTTTAATAACATGACACCTAATTTTAATGAATTTTATTTATTAGGAATTTAGTTATTATTTTGTGTGAGATTATTTTTATTTGTATTATACATGGATGAATATATTTCTCATGTTATTTATTAATTAGAATGTGTGTTCAGTTATTTATCTTAACATGTTGATTATGCCATATCTAATCATGAAAACCACGTTTTTTATTAAATGTAATTTTTTTAATATTTTTCCATTATATATTGATTTAGCCTTATTGATTCATGATAGTTTTCTCTTTATGAAACCCTTATGATTATTTGAGATCACCCTTATTTTCTTTCCTTTCCCTATGATATGAAGAATAGTAATTTTAATGTGCTCAAGGATGCGGAATGTTTTCCATTAAAATATTTTATATTTTATCCCCATTATGAAATGAGTATCATGAATATATCTGGACCTCAAAGACTACTTATATGATCAGACCTTTAGGATTTCACCCATTGTATATTTTCCATTGTTATAGGTTAAAGGCCGGCTCTATGTAAGTAAAGTCAGGGTTGTTTCAATTGTTATTGGATCTAGTTTAGTAGAAACCCTTAAACTAGATTATGGAAAACATGGATTATAGAATATAACACCATGATAGAGCTTGAGGATGAGTATAGAAGAACACCATAATGTTTTCATAATGGATATATTGGGTGATTTTTCTAAAAATTAATCTCTTTCATGATACTACAAGTTTACATGGTTCTAGAATAGTTGACCCCAAGTGGAATGTCTCTGAAAAGGTTGCATAAGTCTTTGTCTTAATCGTCACCTTGTCTATATATACAGGCTTTACAGTGAACCTTATTTGACACTCTTAGGGGATATTCATATGATTATTCACATTTTCTTTAAAAAACTTTATGAAGGATTTGAAATTAAAGATATCCCTCAAGAAACCAAGTTTAACATTTTGAGATTAACAATTCATGAATATTAAATTTATGATACTTTCTACACCAAATTTATAATTATATATTATGATTGAATATTCAATATTTTATTGCCTAATTTAGTATATTCCACCATTTATATATTGTTCATGGATGAATTAAGGGTATCAATTCTCATGGAATAAGATGAAATTGTTGTGAAGTGAAATATAATATATCTAGTATTAGAACTGATGAGATCATGGCTATATTAAGAAATATTAATCAAGTTATGGAAAATAATTTTTTTTGGATGGAACTAAATGTTGATATATAGTTTGGATCTCTAATGTTTGGTCACTTAATCTAGTCAAATCCCCCATTATTTAGTTGGATTATTAATCCAGTGGTATCTAAGTAATGGATTAAGTCCCTGAAGATAATATTTATGAGATTATGATGTAGATAAAAGGTAAAGGTAGTAATAATAGTAAATTATCACAAGTGAGATATCGATTGATGGTGGTTGTTAATCATGAATACTAAGGATTAATTCAAAATAGAATAAATAGAATGTAAATATTTTAATGACACATTATTCTAAATATACTTATCTTGGGGAAAATGGAAATAAAGATAAATTTCATCATCATAATGAAATAGAAGAAGAATGTGTTTCTATGTATAAGGATACCTTTAAATTCTTATCTATGTATACTATAGAATACATAAGAAATAATGAGTTCAATATTGACCATTTATTTTAAGATTTTACGCCATATATCTTAAGTACTTTGGTCTTTGAAAAATTAATTCATATGATTAAATAGACATATGTTTCATCAAAATAGAGAATGAATTCTCCAGATCCTTTATATTAAAATCCAATCAAGAGAAGAAGAGGTAATTTGGACACCATTAAAAATAGAATGTTTCAAAGAATATAATAATGATAAATCAATTTCCATGATGTTAAAATTTAATAAATAAACATCCTAGAAAATGTTTGAAGGGCATGGGATTTTGTTATATTTATAGGGATAGGGGTAATTTGGATCATGTATTGAAGGTGAAGAAAAAAATAAATGATGTCTAGTTCATTATCAATAATTAAATGGGTCATCATTCACACTAATTACGCTTGTGTAAAATAATCCTACCATAGAATAATCCAAGGGGATAAGGCAAAGATTATGTAATCACTGCATCTGAGTTAGAAGTTCCCAATGATGTGGTGGAATCAACATTAATTATATCCATAAATTTTTCCAAGGATTTATTTGATTCTAGATCTTCACACTCTTTTATATATTTTATGTCTTGAAAAAATTTAAATATTTCCCTAGATCCTTAATGTGGGAGTTTTAAGTAAAAATTCCTAATGTAAGACTCAATACGATAAGGATGTGTGAGGAAGTCCAAATTATGACACATAAACATTCATTATATTTTGGGATTTATTATTATAATAATGGTTGACCTCAATATAATCTATGGTATGGGTTTGTATTGAAAATATGATTAAATTAATTATTACAAGTATAATTATATTATAATAAATGGTGAATATGTGAAAATCATTATATTTATAGGGGAGACTGCATCATTTAAGTCATTTCTAGATCCATCCAAAATAGCTTTTATAAATGGGATTATTTTGGAAGAAGAGAATACAAAATCTATGGATGGATAAGGTAATCCTAAACATGGGGGTTTGAAAAATATATTGGAATACATTAATTTATTTCAGAAGGAATATCTTAGATATCCAATAGTGAATGAAGATGATATTTCCATTGATTTAATCATTATAAAAATACCTATATCAAATAGTCCCAATAAAAGGGACACTATGGTATTCGTAGAGTTGAAGAAACAACTAGAGTATTGTGTGATAAGAAATTTATTCACCCTTGTGTTTCAACATGGGGAGCCCTTGTTCTCTTCCTTTAAAAGAAATATTGGTTCATCGGGTTTTGTAGTGATTAAAAGAAATCAAATATATTATGGTAATGAATAAGTATCATATTCATCACATTGATGACATATTTGATCAAATTCATGGATCTCGATATTTCTAAATGATTGACCTTCATTATGGGTATCATAAATTATGAGTAAATAAGGAATACATTCTGAAGACAACATTCTGAATGATGTATGGACATTTTGAATTTACAGTAAATCCATTTATATGGAATAATGAATTTAATATTTTTAGGGATATAATGAATTGTGTATTGAATGAATATATTTATGATTATTTTTGGGTATTCATTGATGATATATTATTGTTTTACAAGATATATGAGGACCATGACAATTAATTTCATATCATACATGAGACATTAAGAATAAAATGGTTTTATGGGAAATTCATTAAGTGTGATTTATAGTTTTAGGAAGTTTATTTTCATGGTCATATTGTCTCCATGGATGGAATATATATTGAAACTAAATAGGAAAATTCAGTCAAAGAATATAATACACCAATGAACATAATCGAGGTATGTTGTTTCATTTGTTTGGAAGGTTACTCTAGATAATTCATTTATAAGTTTTCACAGTTCATTAATCCTTTAAGAATTCTTATATGTAAATTGGTTATGTTCATTTGGACAAATTAATTTATTGATTATTTATGAATCAAAAAAGGGTATTTGATAATGCTCCAATTTTGACTATATTATTAGGAAATTATGGGTTTGTGATATATAGTGATGCATCAAAGAAAGGATTAGTTTTTTTTCCTTTTTAAAAATGAAAAATTTATTACATATGTATCAAAGTAATTGAAGACAATAAAATGGATCTATCCAACCCGTAATCCTGAGTTGGAAGCTATAATATTTGGTTTGAATATATGGTTACATTTTCTAAATATTTATTTATTTGAGATATACACAAGCACTCGGAGCCTAAAATTCATCTTTTTACAATAAGAGCTCAACAAGAGGAAAATATGATGGGTTGAGGTATTGAAATATTATTATTTATCAATACACTAACTCCTAGGGAAAGAAAATATTATAGCATATGCATTGTGTTTTAAATATCATGGAGTTATGACCTAAATAAATATCAATAGATATCATATGTTTATAGATATAGTAAATGTGAATATGAGAATTATTAAGGCATGTGATAGATCAATCCTTTTAAAAATTACTATGAAAATATATTTATTATAAAATACTAAAATTTATTAATTTTACGATGAGAATAGTCATAATAATGTTAAACTGGTGAATAATTTTATATTAGTAGACATCTTTGGGGATGATAAAATATTCAAATTCATAAATAGATTATGTTTTCCTTATATAATTGTTCTAAAAATAAAAATTTTGAATGACAGTCATAGCTAAAATATCTCTATAAACCCAAGTAGAACAAATATGCTTATATATATAGGGGAAAATTTATGAATGGATATAAAAATGAGGGAAATTACTTATTATTTACAATTTTTCTTTGTTTTATAACAAGTGAAGGTTGAGATATTGTATCCAAGAGTATTCATACATCCTCTTCTTCTTCGTGTGTGGAAATGGGATGACATTACAAAGGACTTTGTCATGTGACTACTAAAGACTCTTAGAAAGAATAATGAAATATGGGTTATTGTTGATTTATTAACCAAATCAGTATATTACCTTTTTATAGGAGAATATATATCTCCAGATGTCCAAAAAAGGCTTTATATTAATGAGCTTTTAAGAATTAATGGCACACATATTTTGATTTTGTCTGGTCTTGATCCCTATTTTAGATCGATAATATAGAAGAGTCTTTATAAGGATCTTGATACTGAGATTCATTTGAGCACCACCTACCAACCTCAAAGTGATGGATAGTCCAAAATAACTATTCAATCATTATAAGACATATTTATTTCATGCTCACTTTTCAGTAAACGTATTTGGGGTCAGTAATTACCTTTAGTAGATTTTTCATATAAAAACACATTCCATTAGAGTATTGAAATGGTTTAATATAAAGAAATATATAGAAATATATTTTTACTCCCACTTGTTTGGATTATTTTAATGATATAAAACATGTAGTCCTATATAATTTTTATAAAACAACCATAACGGTAAAGGCAATTCAAGTTCATATTAATGATGATCAAAGCAGAAAAAATAAATATTTCAACAATCATTTGAAAGATTTATAACTTTCAGTGGGAGATCATTTTTTCTTAAAATTATCTCCATGTAAGGGTTTAATATGTTTAGTTAAGAAATGAAAACTACTCCCCATATACCTCATACCCTATGAAATTCTTGGAGGAATTAGAGCAAGGTATTATCAACTGGAAATTCAACTAGGCCTCTATAAAGTACATAATGCATTCCATATATAATTTTTATGGATGAATATGATTGTCCCAATTCATGTTATCACCTATTAAGAGATATAATTGGAAACTAATATATCTTATAAATAAGAGATCATCCATATTAATGATACTAGATATCATTTATTGAGAAATATGAAAACATGACTTGTATAGGTACTTTTCAGAAAACATAAGATAGAGGAAGCAATTTGAAAACAGTAGAATGTCATGATGAACAACCATATCTTATTTAAAAGGTAATATACAAAAAATTTATGAGATTATTTTTTTGTAGGAGGGAATAATGTATCACCCTTCAACTTAAAGATATATTTCCTTTTAAATAGATTCTATCTCTTTGATAGTTGGTGATACACACTACCCCAAGCCTCAATTATAAAAGGTGGAAATAATATTTTAATATAAAATAATAAAATAATAAATTTTTAATTTCAGGTAAAAAAATTATAATTTTATAGGCTCAATATACATTATGATATTACTTGGTAAAAATAATCCATGAATGAATTTTTAAATAGTTCACATAGAAATACGTTTATATGAAAAATAAAAATGTTGTATTTAACTATTTCAAAATTTAATTATAATAATTTATTAAAATATTATTAATTTAAAATTTATTAAATATCAATTTTATAAAATATATATATATATATATATATAATTAAGAAAAAAGGGATATTTTTTTTCTTCTGAAAGCTGGGTTTTTCAATAAATTGTTTTTATTTAAAAATGCATAATGATTAACTCTTTGAATTAATTAAAATAATTTTTAATGATGAATTATTTTAACATAATATATAGATACTATATCTATCTATATTAATTTATTTCCATCTAATGGTGATTACTAGTCAAGTAGTTATTATAACATCAACATATGCTTTCAAAAATCATTTCTTGAAAAATATTTTTCAACATCATTTGCGTGTAAATATTTAAATTAAAATTTTACCCTACTATTAATTTTTTTTATTGGTTTAAATATATTTATTAATAATAATTAATATTTTGTAATAAGTATAAATTAATTTTTTTACATAATGAATAGTAAAAATAATAAAAATTAATTATCGTGGTAAAGGTAAAATTAGGTTTATTTGTGGTTAATCTATAAATATAAGGATTAAAATGACATAAAAATGGTGGAACCAATTTGGTTGGATTTATTTCAATATTATCCTTTATACCCTCTAATTTTATCCATTTTGGATCCTTGAGTCAAGTGAAAACATGTGAATGATTTATTTGTTATAAATTACAATTGTGTCCTCTAAGTTAATTGTGGACGGTTAAAACCTCCCCTCAATTCTTCACACCTAAAAATGAAATTTTTAATGAAAAAATCCTAAAAGAATCTCTCTATCATCATTTTCCAATTATATAGATTATGATCTTCTAAAATCTCCAACCCTAGGGTACAAAATAGGAGAACCAATGGGGGTTTATCTAAGAGAATGTCGTCGTCTTAATGAATCTCTTTCTTTTTATATTCATTTTAATATTTTAAAATATGTATTAACTCAGAATATATAATAACACCAGTGTATAACATATAGTGGTATGTTATTATTTTTCTAAAATAATATTTATCCATATCATTATCTATCAAATGGTAATCATAGTCATCGCTCATGTGTTTGATGAACTATCGACTCGCGAACTGATGAAATTTTTTATCTGTCAATCATAATGGTGGAAATGATTCATATTTATGATATATATATTACAAGATATTATTTCTATAATGTTAACATATCATCCACTTTCTTTCACTTTTTCCCATTGGTGTAATGATATAGTCAATCATGCATACATATGCCCCACTATCTCCATGAAGCGATGCAATTCATTTTCTCATGTAAAACATTCAATAATGGTTCTAAAAATGTATATAATGAGTAAATAAGATAATTATACCATTAATATAATTATATATATAATTTAACTATATATATTATTCATGAACCATAACATTCTTGATAAAACATGTATGAGAAAACATGGCATTTAACAAACAAATCAATAATAATAATAAAAGATTGTTAATGAATGTGAGGTAAGATATTATAATATGATCGAATATGATATTAAAAAAATGAATATGGTTAAAATAAAAATTAATATCAGTAATTAAAAAATATACTAAAGTTCAAGGTGAATTAAATCAAAAATAATGATAAAGAAAGAGATTTCGTTTTAATTTCCATTCCATTGAGACAAAAGTTTTTACATGCACCTCTTCTATTTTACATGATTTATATTTTACCCCATTGATGTATTTAAAATAAATACACATTTTTTAATTTTTTTAATTTTTCCATTCTTTTTTATTCATTCAAGGGGTTTCAATTTAATATTTTCTGAATAGGTAAAAATATAATATACAATCTCACATTATTTTGAGATTTCTTCTAGTTTTTTCAAATGGATATTATCCTTCATCCATAACAGGATCCAATAATTTTTTTATCCACTATATATTTATGTATTAAAAATATTTTCTTCTAAATATTAATGACTTTTTTAATTGAATCAAGAAAATAAAATATCAAAAAATATATTTTATTTATCTTTAAAATGGACATATTTCTTCTTCCATATCCGTGTTTTTTAAAAATTATTTCACAAAAGTCATTTTATTTAATCAAATGATTTTCATGGAAATTTTATGTGATCCATGAATTTTTTACATAAAGGTAATTAAATATTTATACTATATTTACAAACTGATGATTTCTATAAGGAGTCAAATAGAATGTTTTGAACGTATATAGTGATAATAGATATCAACAGTTACATAACCATTTTACAAAATGTAATGTATTATATATATTTTAAATATTTTTAAATAGAAAAATATTTAATGAAATAATATTTTAATATTTCACTTCCTTTCACATTATTATTCAAAAGAAAACTATTTATTTCAAAAACCTATATTCTGTATGAACATATGGTCACCTATCATGTCTTAATAATTATGTGATTATGATGTTCTTCAAGAAACAAATACTTTATGATGATAATTTTTATAGGACATTAAATTTATATTAAATATATATATTCATGTGTGATGGATATGTTTAATTCCTAAAAAGTATAATTTTTTACATAATATGTTTAATTTTATGGTTACATGATTAACTGGGGAAATATTGATAAATATATATCCTTTACTCAATACATATATTTAATGATAAGGAAAATCGATTCCTAATTTAAAAAATCGTACGATATATGAGAAATTAGTTAGACATGCAGTGAAATGTGTGTCGCCAAATTATATATTCCCTTGATGCATTAGTATGTCTCATGAGACAAATTATTTAGTGAAATTAAATGGGTTTTTACCCATAGATTGAAATAGTATTGTGAAAGTTCTTGATGGTGTATATATCGTGATGTTTGAGATCCTGACATCCAATATTAATAAATTTATTCATTAATAATTTAGTAATTATTATACGTGAGATTATTTGTATTCTTATTATCCATGGGTTTATTTTGTACTCAATATATTGATTAAATGGGAACAATGTTTAGTTGTTTACCTTTCAATATTTATTATTTTTATCTAATCATGATAGACATGATATTGAATAAATGAAATGTGTTTTATGTTATTTACCTCTCAATATTGATTAATCCTTATTATTTCATGATAGTTTATACGATGTGTATCCATTTCGTATCATTTGAGTTCACCATTATTTCAGTTCCTTTCTTCAGGATATGAAGAATAATTCATTGAATGAGTCTAAGGATGATGGTATTTTTTCCATTTCACAATTTTATATTTTATCCCAAATATAAAATGGGAATCACATATCTATTTTTATCACCATTCCTACTAAATTGATTACTTATTTGGTATTTGGCACCTTATATCTTTTCCATTGTAATAAAGTACACACCGGATCTCGGTTACTGGAATCAAGGTTTTTATAGTTGGTATAAGAGTAGGATTAGTAAAAAAATGGGAGATAGATTAAGTAAAACATAGATTAGGGAACATTACCCTAGGATTGACCTTGGGGAAAATTACAAAATTACTTATTAATGTTTTGTTAAGGAAAATATTATATGGTTTTTCATAGAAATATATCCCTATCGGGATATATAAGTGTACATGTTTGTATCACAGTAGTACCTAAGTAAAATAACTCTATAAAGGGAACCTTGTGTATTTACTCCATCATTACATGGTACATGACAACTGGCCTTACCTATAAACTTTTTTTACACACTTCTAATATATGGTTAGGATTATTCAAATGTTATTTAGAACCCATTATAAAGTATTTGAAAATTAATATATCCCTAAGGAAACCAAAATTTTGATTTTGATTTTAATAATTCAAAACACATTCAAATTATGATAATTTTTATAATATATTGTAAACTATAAATTATGATTTCAAATAGATAATTTTTTTACCTAAATCAATATATTCCACTTTTTTCAATGGTTTTTAGAAGAGAAAATGGTTTTAGAACTCACAAAAATGTAGATATTTCCCTATTGGGAAATAAATTATAGATGAAATTCACACTAAGAGGATCTTGGATATATTATAGAATATTTACTCGGTTATAAAAAATAAACATTCTCTGATGGATCAATATATTGTTTTATATAATTATTATCCTATGTTCTATCACATAATTTGGTTGAATACCCCATCATTTAGTGAGGATACTAATCTAGTGGTAGCTGATCAATGGATTAAGGCTCTTAGAAAATATTTCTGGCATTTAAATGTAGTGAAAAAAGAAATTTTTTAATTAAAGTATATTTTTTTAAGGGCGGTTTTGATTGATGGTGGCCATTTTACTATAAAACTAAGTATGAGGAGGAAAAATAACTTTTGGAAAATAAATATTTTTAAGAAACATTTGTTGATAAATATTTCACTTGTCAGAAATAGACTAAAATGAAGAGAATGTTCCGCATGTTCATGAATAAGGAAAAATATTTTTTTTGAGTATGAGGATACCATTTAAAGGTTATCCAGGTATGCTATGAATTACATATGCCACATGGAATTTAATTTTGACAATTTCATTAAAGAGATTAATCTATGTCCCAGAAGGGTGATAGTATCCCAAACACAATCATAATATGATGAAATAGTTTTATAAACCATAAAAATGGAAATGGAATTCTCTATAACCTTTATATTCAAATGATATGAATAAATGAAGTGGTGATAAAAACACTATGAAAAGGTGAATGTATCAATGAAGATGTTGAAAATGAATAAATTTCCATTAAGTGAAAATTATTGTAAGATACATCATAAAAAATGTGTGTATAGAATTGGGTTTTGATACATGTTTGGTAAAAATAGTTATTTGGCTCAAGAATGCAAGTAGGGGAAAAAATAAATGACATATAGTGGTTAAATGGTAATAAAATGGGTCATTAGTTATACCAATATCCCAATAATCAATGCGATGAAAAATAAAATAGGTCATGGGGTGAAGGAAAAGTTTTTGAAATCACTAAACCTGAGGAAGAAGTACCCAATGATATGGTTCCATGTACATTAATCATAAACTCAAATTAAAAAAAATGATTTAATTGATTATTTATCTTCATACTATTTCATATCATCCATGTTTTCTAAGAAAATTAGATATATCCCTAAATCCTTAAGAAGTAATATTTTAGTCATACTCTATGTGGTAGTCTTTCACCAAAAAAGATGTTCTAGAAACTCCAAATTATGACACAAAAACATTCTATATTTTTGGAATTTATTATTATACCTATGGTTGAGTTTGATATTATACTTTGAGTGTACTATATTTCAAAATATGATGAAAAACTTTATTAAAATGAGAATTAAATTATTATTCATTATTAAAATATGGAATTAAATAACAATATACTATAGTCTTGTTCATCTAAGTCACATCTATATCCACCCTTAATAGCTCTTTTGAATGATATTCTTTGGGAATAAGAGAAAAAAATATACATGTGGAAGGTAATTATAAAATTGTGTATGTACATTTATTATAAGAATTCATTGATGTGTTTACTAAGGAATTATATTGACACCCCTATGTGAATTTAGTTGGGCTTTCTATTGATTTAATACCAAATTTAATATCTATATCAATGAATACCTATAGAAGATAGATTTTTGAATTAGTGGAGTGGAAGAATCAACTAGATAAATTGTCTGATAAGTGGTTTAAGCACCATATGTTTTCACCATGGGGATCCCATGTTCTATTTGATACAAATATATAAGAGTCCATGAGGTTTTGTATTGACAATATGGAAATCTATGTTATTACGGTAAAGATAAAGTATCTTATACCTCGTTTTAATGAATTATATGACAAAATTCACCGAGCTTGATATTTTTCAAATATTTTCCTTTTTTGAGTATCATGAATTATGTGTAAAAAATTAATACATTTTTCTGACAACATTCCTAATGAGTTATGGAAATTATGAGTTTATAGTAATTCTATTTTAATTGAATAATGAAAGCTCTGTGTTATTATGTAATTAATAGAGTGTTCCATGAATATCTTAGTGATTTATTTTTGTATTAATTGATGATATCTTGGTGTATTCTGATAACTATAACATCTATGAAAATTACTTATAGAAAATTCATGAGATAATATAAGAAAAGGTTAATATGGGAAATTTATTATATTTGATTTGAGTATTTGGGATGTTTCATTCCTTACCCATATTGTCTCCAAGTATAAAATCTCAGTTGACCCTATGAAGATAAACGCTGCCATGGAATTGCATATAGAAACAAATATAACCAAGTTATATAGTTTTATTGGTTTTTAAGGATACTATCTGTGATTCATTCTTAATTTTATCTAATTATATAACATATTAAATAACCTTAAACATAAAGGAGTTAATTTCTTTTTTGGAAAATAAATGTGAATAATGTTTTGATGAATTGAAGTGGATATTGGGAAATGATATGATTTTAATCTACAATCATGTAATGATGGGATTGTGATATATATTGATTATTTAAATAAAGTAATTGGTTGTTTCCCTATTCAAAATGTTTAAGCTACTTTGTGTGCATCAAGGTAGTCAAAGACACATGAATAGAAGTATCCAACACATGATCTTGACATTGATGTTTTCTTATTTTTATTAATGTGATTGATATTCTATATCAATGGTTAAATTTTTGAGATATAAATAGACCATAAGACTATAAATTACATATTTTCACAAAAATAGATCAACATGCGGCCAAGACGATGTATTAAGCTACTCAAAGATTACGATATCTCAATACACTATCACCCATGGAAAGAAAATTAGGGAGTAGATTCATTTACTATGAGTGATCATGGATTTCTTAATAAAATTAGTATTGTGATGCATCCTATATTCATATATCTAGTAAATATGGATATGTGGATTTTTATGGATGGTGTGAGAACATTAATTTTTCAAATGACTATAGGAAAATAATTATTATAAAATATAAAATGATCTGAATCTGATGATGAGAATTTGTTTTCTAAAAATTAAATCACCGAAGGATAGGAAATTACTATTTTTTGTTTTTGAAGATTGAATCCAATAATTTGAATGAAATTATTTATACTATCCATACCATGGAAAAAATGGAATTGTTTAATGACATTAATATATTGAATATCTTTATACACCATGGTAGCACCAAGATGTATAGGGATTTGAGGGATCATTTCATGTAGGATAAAATGAAGTGGGAATTTTCTAATCAGGTATCATGATTCTGGGTTTTCCAACAAGTGAAGGTAGAGATACCATATAATAGTTGATTGAAATAACCTCTTATTTTTCCTCTATGGAAATATAATGAAATTACTATGAAAGTTTTCACAGGAATAAAAAAGAATCCTAAAAATACTGATGAAATATGAATTATTTATTATTCCTTAATATTATATGATCATTTATTTTCTATCAATATTAGATATACCTATTTTTTTCCTCAAAAGAATATTACTTAATGAATTTATAGGATTCCATGATGAACATATTTTTATTGTTTCTTATCATGATCCCCATTTTACATAAAATATTTGGAAGAGCCTTCAAAAATCTCTTGAAACTAAGCTTCATTTGAGCACTGACTACCATAATAAAATTGATGGATAGTCCAAAAGTATTACTCGACCTTTTTAATACAAGATGATTTTATGATTACTTGAATTTAAATGTTTATGTGATCAGTATTTCTTTGTTAGATTTTTCCTATAACAACAGTTTCCATTCAAGTATTTAAATTGCACTACATAATGAATTATATTGAAAGATATGTCATGTTCATACATGTTGGTATGAATTTTTTGAAATGTATATTATAGGCTAGAACATGTTAAATAGAAAACTGTAATGGTAAACACTATTTAGGCTCATATTATATTAGCTAAAATAATGAAATGGGGTTATTCTAATAATCATATGAAATAGTTCAAATTTTAAGTGGGGGATAATTTTTTTTAAAATGTATCCCCATGTATGTGTGTCATAAGGTATATTAAGAAGTGAAAATTAAGTCTCAGGTACATCAAACCCTTTGAAATTATGAATGTAATTGGATATGTGGCTTTTCGATTGGAGATGCGACCAAGCTGATCTATTTCTCATGATGTGTTATATATATCATCATTTAGTAAGTACATGCAAGTTATAATTCAGGTGGTAACCTATATAGATATGGAATTGTCACTTGAACTATATTAATATGAAGATTCCATCTAGATACATGACACTAGAAAGAATGTATTGAGGAATTGGATATGACTCGAATGGTAAAGGAACTTCAAATATATAATAAAATTTAGGAATAAACGTTGGAAAAAAGTGATGTTATTAAGAAGAAATACTCTCATACATTTGAAAGGTAAAACCCATGAAATATTGAGGGTGAAATTTTTGTAGTATGGAAGAACATAACACCCCAATAATTAATGGTATATTTCCTCTTAAATAAATTAAATCTCTTGGATATCGTGTGATACACACTAATAAGAGATTCTATTATAGCATTTTAACATTATATTTTAATAAAACGAAAATTTTAATTTTCCATTGAAAAAACTATATTTTAATTGGATGAATATTTATTTGGAACATACTTTGTAAAAAAATCCTAGAATGAAGTTTTGAAATTATCCATTAGAAATAATCTTTTATAAATGATAAAAAATGCGGTATTTTACTTTTTGTACTATTATTTATAATAATTTATTGTAATATGTGTAATAAAAAAATAAATATTAATTTTAAAGAAATATATATAATAATATTTAAGCTAAAATGGTATATTTTCAGAAAACTGGTTTTTGTAGTACATCTATTTTTGTTTAAAAATGCATAATGTATCATCATTTTTATTATTTAAAATAATTTCTAATGATGAAATTTTTTAATGAAATTTATATATAATATAACTAAATAAAATTATTTAAACTCATATAATTGTGATTTTTATTCATATTGTTATAATAAGATCAACATATTCTTGAAAAATGCATTTCATGAAAAATCATTTTCGACTTGATTTGTTGGTTTATCATTAAATTAAAACATTCAAATTGTGTGAATTGAGTTTGGTAAAATGGATTACATATTTTAGATTCATCTTAATAAATATTATATAATAATTTGAACTTAACATTTAGTTATAATGAATAGTAAATTCATTAATTATTAATTACCACGGTTAATGTAAAAATCGGATTATCAAGTGTTAATCTATAAAGAAAAGGGTCAAATGACCTAATAAATATTTGCACCCAAACATTTAGTTTAATTTATAACTTATAATTGTCCAATTTTTATTTCATAAATCATTTATCCTTATTCATTTGAAAAATGTGGGTATGATTTATTATTTTAAAAAAATTCAAGAGCGTCCTCAACCTCAATTATAAAAGGGAAGTCCCTCCCCTCACTTATTAAAATTTAAAAAGAAACTTATATTAAAAATTACCTAAACAAATCTCTCAACTATATAATTTTCCATAGTATATAGCTTCTTTTATTCCAAAAATACCAATCGTAGTGTCTTTAGGTGGAGATAAAAATAAGGTTTCTCTAAGAGAATGTAATCATCTTAATAAAGATCTTTCTTTTTGTATCTTCTTTTATAACCATAAATTATGTATTAACTATTAAAATATTAAAACACCATTATATAACTTATAATTATATGTTATTATGTTTATGTAAAAATATTTATCCAACTCCTTCTCCATCAAATGAGAAATAAATCCTTAACTCGTTTGTACGACGGACTATCGCCTCACAAAATGATGTAATTTGTTTTACATCACAAACTCATATGGATAGTAATATTGATATAAATAATGAAAATATAAGATACATAGGAAATTTTATAAATTATTTAAAATTAGCTAATAATGTTGTTCCTCGTTCATACGTATAACCTAGCATCACTACAGAACGATGAAATTTATTTTCCCATCTACAACAATCCAGAATGGTTCTAAAAATTTATATATTGATAAAATATAACATTTAGAAAATTAATATCATTCATTAGATAATTAAAATTGTTCTTATACACAATAATCCAATCATTCACAATATAACATGCATGATAAAACAAGGTTATTAACACCTAAAACAACTACAACAATAAGATATTATTATCAAACGGGTGGTAAGATGTTATAAGTGGATCAAATATGATATTAAAAACAAGAATATGGTTTTGATTAAAATTAATAACTTTATTAAAACCATTATATAGATGATTAAATCATGTATAACCGAAATGAAGTTCCGGGTAAGGGATTTCATCTCAATTTCCATTCCATTGAGACAAATTTGTTAATATTCACCTATTTAGTTTTATATGGTGTACATACAACTCATTTGATGTATTTAACATGGATACTTATTTATTAAAGATTTTTAATGTTTAAATTCAATAATATTATTTAAAAGAGAATTAATTTAAATTTAACCAAAGAGTTAAGGATCTATATTTCAATATTAATTTCTTTTGAGATTGACTTCACTTTAATTAATGGAATATTATCATTTATCCCTGATAAGATCCAATCATTTTCTTTTCCACTGGATATTTTATGAGTTTTCATGTTATATACAAACTTTTACTCTCTTTTTTACTTTAATCAATTAAAGATAAATTCAAAATTAAATCATATTTTATTTCAGTATAAAATGAACACAGTTTTCTCCCATATACATGTTTTTTAAGAAAAATCTTTTAGAGAAGTCATCTTATTTAATTGTATAATTTCTCAAGTAAATTTTTATTAATTTTGTAATTTTAAATATTGTCTCAAATTAATAATTATATAATATTCTAAAATGATTTATTTTTAAAAAATGTCAAAAGTAATGTTTTTTACCCTATTCAATGATAACAGACTTCCCCGCCGCCATAACCATTTTACAAAATATAACATCTTCAGCATGTTTTAATGGTTTTAATGAGAAAACTATTTTATGAAATCATATTTTAGTATTTCACTGATTTACCTTTATTTATCCAAATTGCATATTTTTATTCTAAAATCCAATATTCCTAATAAACTGATGGTCGCCTCCCATACAATTATTAATTTTGTGATTATGATTATTCTCTTGAAATAATCACATTATTTGGATCATTTTCATTGGAAATTTTATTTCTATTAAATATTAATATTATAGAATATTGGAAATGATTATTTCCTAAACCATGTACAATTTTTATATATGTTTTTTACTTTGAAATATATTTGATTATCTAGGGAAATAATGATGATTCAATATTCTTTACTCAACATATATATTTGTTTTTAAGGAGTATTGACCCATGAATTAAATTGATCATTTGATATATGTTTAATGTGTTTGGAATGTAGTGATGGATAGGTAAATGTATTCTATTTTCTATGGTTGTACTAGAATTCCTCATAATACAAATTAGTTGGAAAAATTAAATGGGTTTTACCTATAGTTTCAAACCATCTAGTTAAAGGTATTGATGGTACAAATATCATGATGCCTAAGATAAAAAAATCCAATATTAATTTTTTATTTTAATTTTAATTAATTTATTATTTTCCATGATATTATTTTCATTTATATTATTAATTTATTGTTTTTTTTCTCATGTTATTGATTTAAGGGAATATCTGCTCTCTTATTTAACTTGTCATATTAATTATGCCTTATCTAATAATAACAAACATGTTATTTAATAAAATTAATGTTCTCTCAGTTATTTTCTTAAACATATTAATTATTACTTATTAATTAAATATATATTTCATTTTATGTATCCCTTATTGAAGATTTCAGCTTACCCTTATTTTGATTTTAATCCCCAAGATATGATGAATATTTCTATCAATGTGTTCAGGGATGAAAAATGTTTTCTATTCATTTGTTTATATTTTATCCTAAATGTAAAATGGGTATCATGTATGTATATATCTCTAAAAGAATAATAAATATATTTTTTCTTTAGGGTTTTAACACTTTTATCTATTCTATTTTAATAATGTAGACATTATATCGAGGTTACTAGATTTAAATTTGTTACAGAGTGTGTAAAAATACTAGTAGGAAACGACTAAAAATATATATAATACATATACTAATAAGAACCATTAGTCTCATTTTAAAATATACATTATTAAAATACCCTTTTTTATATCAGATGATGGAAATCATTTTTAAAATCCTTTTATTTTATAACGTTATTCAAGGTTAGAGATTAAATAATAATGATGGAAATGTATATATAACTAAGATTAATATGGAAAAATACTGATAGCAGTATCAAAATGAATAATTATATGTTAAATCAATAAAATATCTCCAAACTCACAATACTTATACCATAGGCTCTAATCTCTTGGATAACTAAATTTAATAGATTGGTAACTTGGATTCTCTCAAAATACACTAGTTGGACTATGTGATCCTTATAAATAATCCATCATACTATCCTTATATGTCCAACTAAAAAGGACCCCTATCTAGTAAACCAACAAATCATGAGTGCCACCCATACATATTACTAAAAAACATACCCAAAGTTTCCCACGTGCAATACATACAATCCAAGTACCATAACAATGAAAAGATCAATAATCAAGTAATAAATAAACTATTACATATTTACATGGATTAAAATTAATAAAATATAATCTATAAATTGAATCACTACCAAAAGAACATTTAAAAACCATTCCAAATTATAATATTATTGAAAACATTTTTCCAAACACCTCATAGGAACTAAAACTGGTTTTAAGGGAAAACCCACCAAAAATCCAAATAAAATATCACATTGTAAATAAAAAATAAAAATCATCAAAGGGTAAAAAAATTATTTCCCCAATCATCAATTTGAAAAATAATATAGAAATTAAAACCAAAGAAATCAATTCACGAATTATAATACTATGTAAATATGCATTATTTAGAGACACCTACATTAAATTTGGTGTAACCTCATCACCTTCATAAATATACCAATACAATAGGGATTAAGGGATCTAAATATGGTGTGAAATACAAGAGACACATTATTACAACTAAAACTAGCAATGGATTCTTCCCCTATGGGAGAAATCCCCAAAAAATCTATATTATTCTTTGAAGAATCTACCCAAAACATCAAAGAGAGTGAAAAAGGATAGAGGGGTAAGAATATTCAATGGATTAGAGGAGATAGGACATGAAAAATGGAAATAAAAATGAGTGTAATAGTGTTATAATTTGACTACGGTATAAAATAAATTTCCCATTTTGATGTTTAGGAAATCTATGTCATAACATGAACACCACTTGTTACAAAATGATTCACCTAAATATAAAAATGGTTTCAATACGTTGTTCTCTTCATATTGTGATTTTTTCTTCTCATGGAATTATTCCTCTACTTTATAAAACTCCTCATTTTTTGGATGGAATCATGGAACAACCTCCCATGGTCATGGTGTGATCTTTTTCAGCACCGAATAGATGCATACACATAATGATAGAATATAAAAATAGACAAATAAATATGGTATTAAATTAAAAAAAATAATAAATAGTAAATTATATTCTTAGTAGTCAAACTATGTTTGTAAAAATTCTTCCCACCATGAAACTTTCTTTCCTAGAAATTTCATAGTTATCTTTATTAGAGAATAGGTGATATTATTTCTCCCACATTAAGGCCTCATGCTCTAGAAATTCATTGTTATCTCTATTGTGATTCCACAACACATGGTCTAGAGGAATATATTTTCCCTAAATCACTATATCCTAATGAACCAATATATGAATAATATTCTCAATAATAGTGGTTTTTGGCTTCAAATCTAAATCCTCCCACTAAACCATAATATATAGTTATGTGTAATACTTATTCACCTAGGACACATGTAATAAATCATGAATTGAACTCATCAATTATTGAAATTAAAACTATTTTTAAATATTCCCATGAATCCCAATAATCTAAAATATCATAAAATATTGTGAATTCAACTTATCATGTTTTCCTAATCAATTATTTTCCAACTGAGTATAAACATTGAAAAACACCTGATCAACAATAAAAAACTCGAAAAGATTATGCTTCTGATATGCATAATATTTATTTTAAACCATCATCAATATTTTTAGCGTTCAATAAATCATATCATCCATCTCCCAAAATTTAACATTCATCCAGTTCTAAACATAAGAGAAAGATTAATACCAACATCCAAGCATTACATCAAACGAAGAAATCTTAATCTCCGATTGATAAATGTAATTATAAGTGAAATCATGATATAATAAATTACTCTACATAGATTTTTCAAAATCAATTACACATTTTCAAAAAATATCCTCAATAATATAAAAATCTCAATTCATAAATTCATCTATATGAGGATGATATGACATCCTCATCCTCAATTGAGAACCCGTGTCTCCATAAATACCCTTCATGAATCGAGAAGTAAACCATCGATCTTGATCTGAAACAATCAATATAAAAACTATGTAAAGAATTATAATATCATAGACCAATATTCTTCCAAGATCACTTATATATTTTAACTCATTAATAATAATAGAGTGGGATTATTGTTTTAATTGGTTTATAATCACCCATATAACATTCATTCCAATAAGATACTCAATCCAGATGATAACATAATGCCAGGAGATCTCATACCACTTGTATAAAAAATAGTAAAATTCCATAATATACATACAATATTTTGTTACTCTTATTTTATCCTCTGTGAGACAAGGAATCAACATAAAAATCGGTAACCACCCAGTTCATCTTGGGCCTTAGATTTAGGAATTTAAGATCATAAAACATCTTGATTGGATTATGGTGAATATCATATCAAGAATGGTTCCCACCACTCATCACCTCCTAACTGATGGTTAATGAAAAAAGTTATTATATTAAAAATTATGTGATTATTAAAATCCCATGACTAATCGCATGAGTTATCTCCACCATTTAGAATTCTGTTTATCTACCAGTAATCTAAATATACTTCCATATCAAGAAAAATTTGATCATCCAAAAATGGTGTGACTGACAAGCACAAAAAGTATACCCAATCATCCTCCCCATTAATATCTAGATGTAATGTGGAGAATAATATCCCCAAATTTCACTCACCTCTAGGTTCTTTGGCACCATGACTCAACATCATACAACTCAGGGAATCATCCAGTACATTCCCTTTTACTTGGGTGTAAGCAAAATAAAAAACCAAATTTTAGAGATATGAAACCCGCTGTCTCTATCTAATATTAAAATACACAAAGTATAGGATATAAATAATTTTTTTCAATTGTTATAAATTTCATACCTATCCAATAAAAGATAATTATGGAAAAATTCCATGTAATGGATCACCGCCACTAAATTAAGGTCTCAGTTGGGATTGTTCTTATCATGAGGATGAGATTATAAAGATCGATACATCACAAAATGGTCACACTAAATCAATCTACATCCCAACCCCCAAAAATAATGAATCATAATACATAGCATAACCTTATCCATGGTCTGGAAGAATTAGATTGAGAACTGATGTCAATATTATTTTCAAGTCCATAGAGGATTTATAGAATATTTTATCCAAATAAAATCTCATCCACTTCTTGGTCAGAGTCATAAAAGGGTATTTCATCCTATTAAAATCATGAAAACCCCACTTGTTGCATATATCTAGACATAAGATTCTCTGGATCTAAAAAACTCCTTGATCTCTCCTAAGATATCACCACATAGATCATCTCAGGATAAAAAATCATTCCTTTATTAGATACCATATGACCTAAGAATTTAAATTATTAGATCCAAATATAGAATTTATAAATAATTTCATATAATTTATGATATTTCAAGGTTCAAGAATTATGATTATTTAGTCCTTATACTCCACCTTTTTTCTTGGAGTAACAAAGATATCATTAAAAAATTCCCTAATAATGGTGTCAAGATAATCATGGAATATATAGTTAATCAATGATGTGAAAATATGTGCATAATTATTAATAGAATTTATAATTAAATGATCCTAATAATTATAATACCTTCTAGGAAAACCAATCTTGGTAATATATGCATCCTTTACACTCAACATATGGTATTATGACCTAATGTCAATTTTTAAAAATCATCTTTCCCAATTGATATGATTAAATATATCATCAATACGAGGTAATGTGTATTTATTTTTTACAGTCAAAATATTTTTCTCTCAACAATCAATGTAAACCTAGTGGATTGTGTTCAAATTCTTTTCAATGATATACAGTGATTCCCATGGTTATATTCTTGATTGTATAAAACCATTGACCTCTAGATCCTTCAATTATAATTTCAATTATTTTAATATGGTATACTCTATTTGACAAGATTAAAACGAGACGAGACTCATACCTGGGATTAGATCAATAAAAAATTCTACCACTTATTGTGGAGGTAACCAAGAAAAGTCATCAAGGAAAACCTCAGGATTTGTGGTCGCTACTAAAGGACGTTTTCCTTCCAAACTCTATTAAAAAAACCAGAAAAAACATAAGATATGAAATGAAATTGTTCCAATATCTCTAATAATATTCCCCGAACTACCTAATCCTAGGTCTCACATAACATGAAATGCGTACTTTTTTCCATAAATGAAAATAAATAGAACATTTGGGTGATACTGTTCAATATGAAATTCATAAAAAACCATCAATTCCATTCTAAAAATAAGCTATATGATATCAAAATCAAACACTAGAAAATCCAACAAAACATATACATAAGAAACCATCAATCAATAAATACGGAACCAAAATACCGTATCACTCATATTTATCTATGTAATGGAATGATATATCACATATGGAATCAACTCATGTTATAAACCTATAAAAATTGATTAAAATAAATGAGATAAAAGAAAGAGACTCACCACTGTGAAACAAAGACACGGCCATATAAGATTCAATTAAAACCATACATCTCATAATAACTAGACTAACATTTGAATCCTATGAAACATGATCTATGTCATATAAACTCTCGTATTTGATCCCACCCAAAAAAATTATTGGATGGGAATAAATTTTTTTATAAGGAAGATACCCTACACCCATTAAATTCATCAAACAATACTTGATATCCTTTGGGTTGGGGATTCAACGGTGAAGTAACTATATATGTTTTTTCTCGAAGTTATATTATTCATTGAATACAATTTTCTTATTATAATCTTGTAACAATTATAACCATAATGAATTGTTTATTACTATAATTCAAAGGTTATTATATTCTTGAATGCATCCATGTTCCTGACTGTAATGCAAAGGTTATTATTTGAAATAATTTCCCTATTTGGGGTTTTAGCATTATAGTTTGTAACTATAATACACATGTATTGATAACATACTGTCAATATTATATTCAAATTATAGAATATTTGATATAAATTTAAACTTTCTCTACCATTATGGTATTCATACCTTGGTTTCATATATTTTCACAAATATTGTGTTATGTTTTCATGTTTAATGTAACCTTCATTATTCAATTATTTTAAATATTTAATAAAACTAACATCTCAAAAAATTTAGATTCATACTAAGGAATTTTTGTACCAATTTATTCTCTAATATATTTATATAATCCATCATTTTCAAAAAAAATTGTCATAAATTTTGTTTTCAATAAAACTATATTTTCTTTATCCAAATTTATATGTTGGATTTAAGAATAATATATAAGGTCTTTAATCTTTAATTCCTTCTAGAAATGAATTTTTTATTATATGTAATCTCTTGTTCATTTAATTAATTTAAAATATTGAATATTATTTCATCTATTAATATGTTATTTATTAAAGAAAAATTTTATATAATATTTTTATGATGAAGTTTCTAATTAAACACAAAATACAGTCATCTATTTGTATTATTTCAACTTAATATGAAATTAAATTCAATATCCATTTTCATCCCCTTACAATAAAAAAATAAAGTCTAAAAAAATGTTAATCCATTTTTGCTTCTTGGTATGAATTCTAGGCAACATTATTTATGATATAATAATTATTTTTAAGCATGCATTTAATTGTTATTTAACAATTATTTAGGATTAATATTTCTTCAATATTTACATGAATTATTATATAGTGGATATTAATGATTTATATTTTTTTATTATCTTTTAATTTTTTTCTAGTTTTCATTTTCTCGCATATATATTTTTTATTCTTTTTCTCACATCATAAAATGAATTTATGCTTACGTATAGGATCATATAATGAGATGAAATACATGAAAATCTCTAATTTTTTTGTGAATAGGTTTCTTTTTATTCTTAATCACATACTAATGTTT
Organism: Viscum album; assembly: GCA_963277665.1. Lineage (NCBI taxonomy): Eukaryota > Viridiplantae > Streptophyta > Magnoliopsida > Santalales > Viscaceae > Viscum > Viscum album. The sequence continues at coordinate 381,509,625 of OY728164.1, read as the reverse complement.
ACACATATATTTAGGATTATAAAATTACTATAATACTAACATAATTTCAAATATTTTTATATATATCCCAAAAAGTATAGTTTATATAAATTATTCTTATACAAAGAACTAAGAATCATAAATACTGCAATAAACACATAAATTTCAACCCTCTATTTTAAATTTGTATTTTTCTATTTGCGTTCTAAGATACACTATAATACACACAAATGTTCAAAATTATAGTTCTCATGCTTATTCTTATGGTTTGATTTTTTTCATATTTCATTAAATTTATATATAATATTTATTAAAAAATGATGTGTATGATTAAATTATAACCTCGATAATACAAGATATATGTTATGGTTATTGGATTTTTGATCAATAGTTACGAAAATATGACTATGATTTTAAGGTCAAAAAATAAAATTATTGATTTATGTTAAATAAAGCGTGGTTTTATTTATAAAAATTATTATAATGATAAAATATTAATAAAAATATGAATATTTTTTTCTTTACTATTTAGAGATATTTATTGATTTTATTTCATATAATGTGTGTTTAAATTCAGATCATTTAGAATTAATTTAGAACAAACATTCATATGATTAGATTGTGAAGAAATAAATCGTCCAACACCGAGAATATGATGATCCAACAAATAGATTGAATGATATTTATTCGTGATGTTTTCTTTGACTAAGGGTTTCATACTTTTTTAGATACATACATTTATTTAGTCATTATGACGAGAACAAACAATATAAGTTTAAAGAAAAAATCCATTATCAATCTTGAGGTATATGTCATCACACAGTAATGGTTGACAGAAAAGCTATGTTGTGTGGGGGAAGACCTAGGAGAGTAGTAGTGAAAAGATGATTTCCTAATTGAATGATCATTAGTAATGGTGTGTCACTCCCTCATTAAATTCATGTGCATTTTTTATAGAATTTTAGTAACATAGTTATCCCTAGTGAAAATATAGAACATTATTGATATACCTAACTTCTAATTTGAAAAATGTGAAATAAAGTATTGAATAGTGATAAACTAATAGAAATATATTATTATTTTCAACACCCTGAAAATGTTTACACGTCATCTCCATGAAAAATTTTTAGATGTTATATTATTTTGCGTATTTATGTTCTAGAATTCTTGGAATTTTCAATATTTATTCCATGATAATATGATATCTAGTATATCATTGAGATGAATATCTAGATTTTTATATTGATAAGAATGATGATTCTTATAATAGTTTTATACCTAAACAACGATAATTAATCAATATGTCATGATAATGATAAAACGGGTATGTGTGTATATGTTTTTTTATTATAAATTGTTAATGTAGATTAGTTGAATATTAACATTCGGGTAAATTATATGGGATAATATTTTTGATCCCTGATTGTTTATACATGTAATAACTGGGACCTTATTTTTTTGGTATGTTTTTCCTTTTCTGGTTGTTTTTAGAAATAGAAGAATTTCTAGAAATTTCCAAAGTACATGTTGTATACTATATGGGTACACATTGTGTACTAGGTTACCATGGGTAGCTGTGTGGTGGCCGTGTAGTGGCCACACACATGGCCATGTGGGGGTGACTTGGAGGCCTCCTAAAGAGGAGTATGGAAAAAGTGAGTACACGCCGTGTACATCAAAAGTACAGGCCTTGTACTTTCTTTTTTTCATTAAACTCAACAGGGTCGCGTCTAATTGCCAGAACACTCTCCTTCTAGGTCTCATTCAACCGAGAGCTCCGAACGAACATGGATCTTCGATGAACCCCGTAGAAAGCATCCGTCCTTATAATCGAACATCGTCAGTTGCATTGGAATCACATTAGTGGGGTCTCTTTACTCTTAAAGACCCATCTTCTAATTTCTCCTCTCTCATGAGATATTATGGGTTGAATTTTATATATGTTTTTGTAAATATTTAGCATTATAGGGTGATTAACTCTTCGAGTTTCACGTATATTGTTCCTATAACACTAAGGTAGTGGTTTGTGTCTTTTCGTTGAAATAATTTCAGCATTATGTGCAATTTCGACCAATACCCTTGAACGATGTATTGCGTGTTTACAGTTTTACCCGTGTTGATTTTTGACATACTTGTATTCTTGTGTAGAGGTTAATTGGATATGAATAGGGTTTATTTCTAGGATTTTGAAGAATTTCCAATACATTTTCTATTTATGACCATTCGGTCTTTCTTAGCCTTTGGCCGCCTTGCCTGTTTTCCATGCATGTTGCTGTAGGGTGGAGAGTTTGCATTCTGACATGCTTGATATGCTCTAGATTTAATAGAAGACTTGTTCTTGAGGATTACCTTGGCCATTTCTCATGCTATTCTCATTAACCTACACAGGGGTCTTGAGAACCTGGTGTAATAGAATATAAGGGTAATTGACCGAGTGATCTTCCTTAGAGAGTCTTTGAGCACATTAGACTATAAGGGGAATTGACTGAGTGAGCTTCCTTAGAGAGTCTTTGAACCAATGTAGACAATAAGTGGAATTGACCGAGTTATCATCCTTAGAGAGTCTTTGAACGAATATGGGCTATAAGTGGAATTGACCGAGTGAGCATCCTCAGAGATTCCTTGACCTTGGTGCTATAAGGGGAATTGATCGTGTGAGCTTCCTCGGATAGTCCTTGACTACCATAGAATATAAGGTGAATTGACCTTTTGAGATTTCTCAGAGTGTCTTGATTTACTTTTGACTATAAGTGGAATTGACTGAGAGTTCTTCCTCAGAGAGTCTATATATATTCTTATCACTGAACTAGTGGGGATAGGCGGTGTGTACTTCCTAGATGGTTATCGTGCTTCATTTATAGATTTTGATATGTGGATTTTTTTTCTGAATACTTTCTTGTTACTCCTTCGGTACTCTTACCTGGAATATATTCTCTGACTATTAGGAAAAGATATTTGGGTGGTTTCCTACTGGGATTTTGTCTCACACCCAGTTTGCGTAATTCTTTTTGGCCCAAACAGATAATACTATTGCAGGTTTAGGAAAGGTAAATCACCCTTCTACATGAGGTTCTTGAATGACTGTGGAGCTGTAGAAAATGGAACCAAGCTATGGCTTACAATGTTGAGGATTCGTTTACTTTCTTTCTTTTTTCTTTGGTTTAGTACTGTTTCATTCCATCATTATGATTTGTTTGGCTTCTTTCCTATACATATGTATCATGGATAACTAATATATATATGCGTGTGTGTGTGTGAGCTCAAGTTTATTATTTTCCAGTCTTCTGCTATTTTCTTTTTTATTGAATATTAATATTTTCACTATTTCTATTATCTTCTTCTTCTATGTACTCTACTAGTTAGTGCATAGTTTCCCCACTATCCCACCCAATTCCCTCACTGCTAGTCGACAACCTCTGGCATTTGGGGAAATGCACTTGAGTCTAGGTGACCAACCGGGTACGGGGCGCCTCTGAGTGGATTCCGCAACCAAGATGTTATAAAGTGGTATCATAGGACATCGTCTCTCTTGAATTACTATTTGGAGATTTTAGCTAGGGATAGGAATGAATCGGTACATGGTAATAAGTTGTGCCTGGGAGTAACGAAACCGTGTACATGGAAATGCCAATCTACCACGTTTAATGCAATATTTCTTGTTTTTCAAATTTACGGTTGATTTGATTTTCCCCATTGGGGGATTAACATGTTTTTTGTTGTTACCATTAATTTTATTGAGTTTCTATTTCTGTCACAACCCGATGAGATGAGGGTATCCCATCTCATGCATCATATAGGAAATTCCTATAAATCACAAGTAATGCATTCTTTCCATGCAATCTAGGATGAATTAACGATTTCATGTTTTTTTGATAGATGTTGTGTAGAATATGCATGTTGTTGTGATAGATTCCTTGATAAAAATATCTGTTGTTTGATAAGGTAATGTTTGTATAAGGTTTTGTTTGAATGAATTCCAAACATTGGTTCTTGAGGTGTTATGGGCCCTCATGGACATGGATTTGGTGGATCATTGTCTTTTTCCATGTTATTACATATATAAGATTCCCAAAAATGATTCACGGGGATTATGGGCCCTCAAGGATCGGAATATGGAACATTCAATGTTTGTTTCAGTGTTTTTCTGGGTTCTGGAGTAGTTTCTGAGGCTTACTCTCTAGAAAAACCCTGAATACATGGTGTGTACTGTTAAGTACACGCCGTGTGTTATTTTTTTTGGGAAGAAACTATTTTTATTAAGTGCACATCGTTTACATTATGTACACGTTGTGTAGTCTCTAACTGTGTCATAGGAGATGGGGGCAGAGACACCGGATATGGAATTTCTTGTTGGAACACGCCATGAACCTGTTGTACATGTTGTGTCATGTTGAACCTGTGTCCGCCCGTGTAACTAACATCACAGACAGATAAAATATAAGCTATACACATCATGTCTGTATCAAACATGTCATGTAGTCTGACACAGGTACCTAGCCGTGCCATGAAAAACACAGGTCGGTATTATCATATCGCGTACACACTGTGTCCATCTTGAACACATCATGTAGTCTTGTCTTATGAGATCTGTAGGGCTTAACCGTGTAGAAGGACTCGGGCAGGGGATTAGGATTCAAGTACAAGTCATGTGTTAAGACAAAACGCCGTGTGGTTGGGGTGTTACATGACCAGTTTAGTTAGGAGTACATGCCCATGTGAATGGCTGAAGGGAACAAACAGTGTTGGAGTTGTACACACCCTGTAGTCATGTTTTTTAAAACATGAATGATTTATTTCTCATGTTCCCTTCCTATGCTTCTAGTTTTCATTCCTTGATAATCTTGATCTAAGGTGTGCACTTGACCTTGAAGAGTCGTGCCACTGAGACATCTTCTGGTTGTATGCCAGTTGTCAGGCAGTAATCAGACACTAGACATGGCTGATCAGGGACTTCCAGCAGATACTCCACTTTTTCCAACCTTGGCACCAGCTGTTGTATCTAACAAAGGTGCTAATACACTATTTAGAGAGTGTTTCATGAGGTTGATGCAGAATTTTTAGGGAGCATCACCTCCTACCTTGTCAATGGATGAATTAACAAGGGTCTTCCAGTAGTATCATCCTCTTACATTCTCAAGGGATAGAGGACCCCCCAATGTAGATTCATGGCTAGAAGCAACGCTGATGAATTTTGAGCATCTGGAGATACCTCCAGAGAAGAGGGTGAAGCTTCCTACCTACATGATTCGAGACTCCGCCAAGATGTGGTGGGATGTGATCTCATAGGCGGGACGCCAGCAGAATATGGCTTGGGATGAGTTTCAGTGCATCTTCTATGATTAATTCTATCTGGAGACCATGAGGGCCGATCGGGCCCAAGATTTCATGAATCTGGAGTAGGGTACTCTTTATATTATGGATTATTCCTCTCTTTTCACAGATCTGCAGTGTTTCATGAATATTCTAGGAGGTGATGAGTTTTCCCTTGGAAGGAAGTTCGAGGATGGTCTCAGAAACGACAGTTGATCAAAGGTGAACATCTTCAGGTTGACTTTGATGTCCTCTATTGTCAACCAGGTGCTGATCATAGATTGCAATCTGAGTGATTCTAGAGAAGTGAGCCATGATTTATGGACATCTAGAGTTAGTATTCCTCCTACAGATATCAGGAAGTGCTACAAGGAGTCTGTATGAGGAAATTATAGTTGGCAAGATGCTTCTTATGGTAGACGGGTGGTGTGTTACCTGTGCAGGAAGAGCAGTCATATGAGGCCACATTGCCCGAGAGACCAAGTGGAGTGCTGATCTTGTTGCAAGTTGGGTCATCTTTAGTGCTTCTATATGACATTCTCACCAGAAGCTGGAAACATGTGTTCTTCTATGACTCCTTGTTCGGGAGAAACACAACCATTTTCTCACCAGTCTGGGAACTGGATTTCTTTCGGTCGTTCATGCCAAGGTGGAGGTCATTGTTAAGGTAGACAGTCACCAGGTTTTTAGCGACATCAGGGTGGATCAACTTAGAGTGGTCAGGTAGGGTCACAGGGTCATGGTATCGTCCAGACTTTTGTAGTGGAGTAGACCCAGAAGGAGCAAGATCCCAGACCTTCTACAGTTCAGGGTACAATCGTAGTAGCCTCAATTTTAGCCTCTTCTCTTTTTGATATAGGGGTTTCCCATAGCAATATATACGTTGCTATTGTTGAGAACCTTGGGATTTTCATCATTTCTTCTACTGATATCTTGATATTAGAAACTCTTTTGGGGACTAGAATGGAAAGTATACGTTAGCGATGGGAATGCCCTCTATAGGTTGGTGGGTGTCACTTCTTGTGGGCCCTCTATTTCCTAAAGATGACATGATATGATTTCATACTCCGGATGGACTGGTTAGTTCCATTCTAGGCAGTCGTCGACTATTATCATCGTAGGGTGAGTTTCACATCACCAGAAGGTGATTATTTTCTTCATAAGGGAGAGTGGGATGTCCAGGAGAGCAAAGCAGGACCTGAGCAACATGGGTTGGGAGGAGTTACAACCCTGATTTCCAGTCTATATCTAGATGACCAGGGTTTTTCACAGTTAGACATTCATCCAGTGGTGGATCATTTCAGATATGTCTTTCTAGAGCACTTTTTAGGTCTACCTCTGGAGCATGAGGTAGACCTTTCTATTCAGATTGTGCTAGGATAGGCACTGGTGTCCTTTACTCCTTATAGGATGGCTACACCTGAGTTGCTGTAGCTCAAGAAGTGGTTGGAGGAGTTGCAAGAAAAGGGTTTCATCGGACCCAGTACATCTCCTTAGGGTTTGCCTACCCTGTTTGCGAAAAAGGAAGACGGTTCCCTCAGGCTTCGTGTTGATTATAAGAAGATGAACTAGTTGATGGTTAATAACAGATATCCCTTGCATAGGATTGATGATCTCTTTGATCTAGTTTGAGGATCATGGGTATTCTGAAATATTGACCTGAGATCCGGTTACCGTCATTTGCCCATTAGACCATCTGATATACCTCTTAGAGCCTTCTTGATCAGGTATGGTCTATATAAATATATGGTAATTTTGTTAGGTCTCACGAACGCACCGGCAGTTTTCATGGCACTGATGAACAAAGTGTTACATCCATACTTGGGTTATTTTGTGGTGGTCTTCATGGACGATATCTTGGTGTACTCTCATAATTGACACGACCATGCTACCAATCATGAGATCATTTTGAGTACACTAAGAGAGAATCAGTTATATACTAATATCTTGAAGTGCAATTTTTGGATGGATTAGATCCACTTATTGGGTCATGTTATCTCAGAGACAAGAGAATCAGTCGACCCAGAGAAAGTTAGAGTAGTAGTTTCCTGGGAGTAGCTGAAAAACTTCTTTTAGGTATGAGGTTTTCTAGGGCTAGATATATACTACAGACGTTTCATACAAGACTTTACATGCTTAGCAACAGCACTGATGGGTCTAACTAAGAAGGGTGAAAAGTTCTTGTGGTCATATTCTTCTGAGTCAGCCTTTCTAGAGCTGAAATAGAGGTTGAATTTAGTACCGATAGTAGTCTTTTCGTAGCCAGGAAAGAGATATATTTATTACTGGGATGCATCAGGTATCAGGCTGGGAGCTATGCTTATATAGGGAGATGGAGTCATTGTGTTCAGGTCTTGGTAGTTGAGGCCAAATGAGAGGAACTGTCCGATGAACGATCTTGAGTTGGATGTTGTTGTTCATGCCTTACAATGCTGGAGACATAATCTGTTAAGAGAGAATTATGTCGTTTTCACCGACCACAAGTGTCTCAAGTACATCTCTACTCAGCATGATCTGAATTTGAGACAGTAAAGGTGGGTTGACTACCTACAGTCCTTTGATTTTAATCTTGCCTATACGATTGGGAAAGGCAAAACAGTAGCTGATGCGGTGAGAAAGAGGACTCAAATACAGGTAGTTCAGGAGGCCAGCAGTGAGTGTCCGCTTATGGATTTGTTCTATAAGATGCATTTAGAGGTGCACCAATGATAGGGGCAGATGTTTCATTCTTCTGTAGTTGTTACCTCTACTCTTCTTGATCGAGTGAGAATGAGGTAGCAATTAGACACATAAGTCCTAGTCCTATAGGAAAGCGTGTCAGGAGAGAACCCTATTCTTGGATGGACCATAGGTGAGGATAAGAAATTGCATTTCCAGGGGGGGTGTATGGGTGCCAACAAACTAAGAGAGGAGCTGATGTGGGACTTTTTTTCCTCAGTTTGGGTACTTCATCCTGGTGTCACCAAGATGTGTCGTGATTTACACTTTCAGTACTGGTGACCATGTATGATGAGAGATGTGGATGGTTTTGTCATGAGGTGTTCCACCTATCATCAGGTGAAGGTGGAGCATCAGCGACGAGAATTGATTTTACAATAGTTACCCATTACCTTGTGGAAGTGGAATGATGTCACGATAAATTTTTCTGACCAGTTTTTCAAGGTCACCTCGAGGGAATGTTGCATTTTGGGTCATAATTGACAGACTCATGAAGGTTTCGCACTTCATGCCAATCAAGGATTCCTTCAGTGTTGACAAGTTTGGAAGGTTGTATATTCATGATACTTTAGGTCTGCATGGAGTTCCAAGCTCCATTGTTTTACATAGGGATGCACGTTTACTTCTCGGGTCTGGCAGAGGATACAGAAGGCATTTGGGACACATGTAATTTTGAGTACGGCTTACCACCCTCAGACAGATGGACAGTCTGAGCGCATGATGCAGGTGCATTAGGATATGCTCTGAGAATACACCCTAGATTTTGGTGGTTCCTGGGAGAAGCACATACATCTTGTATATATTTCCAATAAAAATTGTTTTCAAGAAACTTTATAGATGACACATTATGAGGCTTTGTACGGTAGGTCATTCCAATCACCCTTATGTTGTCTAGAGGCAGGAGAGGGTGCTTTTTTGGGACATCATCTTGTTCAGGAGACCACATAGCAGATAGTGTTTATTCGGAATAGGATGACTACTGAATAGTCTTGATAGAAGTCTTATGCTGATTAGTGAAGACAACATCTGTTGTTCGCGGTTGGGGGTTAGGTTTTTCTATGTGTCACACTGAGGTTGGGGCACAAGAGGATTATGAGACAGGGTAAGCCTTCACCATGGTATGTAGGACTTTTTGAGGTTTTGGAGAGAGTTGTTTCAGTTTGTTATAGGTTGCAGTTACCCTAGATGTACCGGGCTATGCACGATGTTTTTCACGTTTCTCAGCTCTGATGATACTTTTTAGGCCCATCTCATGTCTTTGAACCCGAGAAGGTTGAGATAGAAGTAGATGTGTTGTTCGAGGAGCATCCTATCTGGATTTTTGATTGTAGTACAATGGTTCTATATGGCCAGTCTGTTCCTGTGGTACGAGTACTATGGAAGCACGGGTCGGTATAGGACGAGACATGGGGGACGGAGGCCGATGTATGAGCATAGTGGTCGGAGCTGTTTGGGGTTTCTTCTTCTATGTCACACTTGAGAAATTTGGGGACAAATTTCATTAAGGGGGGATGTTTGTAAGAACCCCAACCTTTGTTTCTGGTATGTTTTTCCTTTCTAGTCAATTTTTAGAAAAAGAGGAATTTATAGAAAATTTTAAAGTACACACCGTGTACTATAAGGGTACACATCGGGTACTAGATTACCATGGGTAGTCGTGTGCTGGCCGTGTAGTGGACACACACACGGCCATGTGGGGGTGACCTAGAAGCAACCTAATACAGAGTGCGGAAATGGAGAGTACATGTCGTGTACTTCAAAAGTACACACCATGTACTTTCTTTTTTTCATTAAATACATCGAGGTCGCGTCTAATCGCCATAATGCTATACTTCTAAGTCTCATTCGACCGAGAGATCCATATGGCTATGGATCGTTGATGAAACCCCGAGTGAGTGTCTGCCCTCCAAATCAAACACCGTTAGTTTCATTGGAATCGCATCGGTGAGTTCTCTTTTCTCCTAGATCCGCATCTTATGATTTCTCCACTCTCATTAGATATCACGGGTTGAACATTTTAGATGTTTTGTAGATCTTCGTCATTACAGGGTGATTCAATCTTTGAGGTTCATGTATATCGTTCTTAAAACATTGAGTAGGTGGTTTGTTCCGTTCCATTGAAATTATTTTATTATTATGTGCAATTTCGACTAATACCCTCCAATATGGTATTTCCTATTTACCATTTTACCCATGTTGATTTCCTTCCATGATTGTATGCTTGTGTAGAGGTTAATTGGATGTGAATAGGGATTATTCCGATGCTTTGGAAGTATTTCCCACACATGTTCTGTTTACGATTGTTTGGTTAGCATAGCCTTTGGTCGTCTTGCCTGTTTTCCATGCCTGTTGCTCTACATGGAGAGTTTGTATTATGACATTCTTGATATACTGTAGAATGATTAGCCAAGTAGTTCTTGAGGTTTACCTTGTCCATTTTGCATTCTATACTCATTGACCTACACAAGGTCGTGAAAACCAGGTGTAGTAGACTATAAGGGGAATTGACAGAGTGAGCTTCCTAAGAAAGTCTTTGAGCATTTTAGAATATAAGGGGAATTGACCGTGTGAGCATCCTCAGAGAGACTTTGAACCAATGTGGACTATAAGAGGAATTGACTGAGTGTTCTTCCATAGATAGTCTTTGAATGACTTTGGGATATATTGGGAATTTACCAATTGAGCTTCCTCAGAGAGTCCTTGACCTTGGGTCTATAAGGGGAATTGACCATGTGAGCTTCCTCAAAGAGACCTTGACTACCATAGACTATAAAGGGAAATGACCATGTGATCTTCATCATAGAGTCTTGATTTAATTTTTACTATAAGTGGAATTGACTAAGAGTGCTTCCATAGTGGGTCATTATATATTCTTATAACTGAACCAGAGGGGATAGGTTCTGTGTACTTCATAGAGGGTTACCGTGCTTTATTAGTTTCTTTTTATATGTGGAATTTTTTTCTATTGAGTAATTTCTTGTTATTGCTTCTGTACATTTACCTGCCATATATTCACTGAATATTAGGAACAAATATTTGTGTGGATGCCTATTGGGATTTAGTATCACACCCTGTTTGGGTCATGCTCTTGTGCCCAAACAGATTATACTATTGCAGGTATAGATAAGGGAAAGCACCCTTCTACTTCAAGTTCTTGATTGACTATAGATCTAGAGGGCGTGGGACCAAGGTATGTCTTTCAATGCTAGCGATTCGTTTACTTGCATTATTTTATATTTGGTTTAGTACTATTTTATTCCATCATTGTGATTTGTTTGGATGCTTTCCTAAACATATGTATCTTGAATCAATCATATATATATGTGTGTGTGTATGTGTGTGTGAGCTCCAGTTTATTATTTTTCTGTCTTCCACTATTTACTTTTGTATGGATTATTACAATTTCCACTATTGAAATTATCTTATTCTACTATGTACTCTACCAATGAGGGCATAGTTTCCCCACTATCACACCCAAGGCACTTGCTTCTAGTCAGCAGCCTCTGGTATTTGGGGAAATGCACTTGGGGCCATGTGACAAACTTGGTATGGGGCGCCTATGGGTGGCTTCAAGAACCATGATGTTACAAAGTGGTATCAGAGGAATTCTTTTCTATTGACTTACTATTTGGAGCATTTAGCCATGGATATGACAGAATTGGTACTTGGTAATAAGCTATGACCAGTTGAAGCTAACCTGTGTATAGTGAAAATCCAATCTACCTCGTTTAATGTAATTTCTCTGGTTTCTCAACTTTATAATTGATTTGATTTTCACTGTTGGGAGATTCACTTGTTTTGTGTTGTTACTGTTAATGTTATTTAGGTTATTTTTATGTCACAACCTGATTAGATGAGGGTATTCCATCTGATGCATCATATAGGCACTTGATATAAATCACATTTCATGCATTCTTTCCATGTCATCTAGGATGCATTGGTGATTGTATATTGTTATGATAGATGTTGTGTAGAATATGCATGTTGTTGTGATAGATTCCTTGACAAAAATATGTATTGTTTCATAGGGTATTGTTTGTGTAAGGTTTTCTTGAATGAATGCCAAACATAGGTTCTTGAGGTGTTGTGGGCCCTCATGGACTAGAATTTAGTGGATCATTTCCTTGTTTTCCATGATATAACATGTACAAGATGAAAACCATTGATTCTTGGGGAGTATGGGACCTCACGGATCGGAATTTGGCACATTGAAAGTTAATTTTGGTGTTTTTCTGGGTTCCGAAGTAGTTTCTGAGGCTTACTATCTAGAAAAACCCAGAATATACAATGTGAAATGTTAACTACATGCCTTGTGTGCTTATTTTTAGGACGAAACGATTTTCCGTAATTACACGTTGTGTACTTTATGTACACACTATGTAATCTCTAACTGTGTCATAGGCTATGTGGGCAGAGACAAAGAATAGGGAATTTCTTGCGGTACCACACCTTGGACCATTTTTACATGTTGTGTGGTGCTGACCCTTTGTACTCTCGTGTAACTAACAACACTGACAGATAAACCTTAATCTATACACGTCGTGTCAGTACCCGGCCATGTCACGAACAACACAGGTCGGTGTTATCCTTTCACGTACTCGCTGTGTCCGTCTGGAACATGCCATGTAGTCTTATCTTTGGAGATCCATGTGGATTAACTGTATAGAAGTACATGAGAAGGGGATGAGGATTCAGGTACATGTCGTGTATTTAGACAACACACCATGTGGTTGGGGTGTTACATGACCTATTTTGGTGGGAGTACATGCCTGTGTGAATGGATGAAGGGAACATGCTGTGTAAGAGTTGTAAACATTGTGTAGTCTTGTTTTGTAAATTTTTAATGCTTTATTTCTCCAGTTACCTTCCTACTCTTCCAGTTTTCAGTCCTTCATAATCATGTTCTATGGTGTGAGCTAGACCTTGCAAGGTCATGCCTCCGAGACGTCCTTTGGTTGTACTCCAGTTTTCAGGCGGTGATCAGATAGCGAACATGGCTGATCATGGACTTTTAGAGGATCCTCCAGTTGTGACATACTTGGCACCGTCTATTGTACCTAACACAAGTGCTGATGCACAGTTCAGAGAGGGTTTCATGAGGATGATTTGGACTTTTCAGGGAGTGCTGCCTCTTGCCCAGTCAATGGGAGAATCCAAGAGGGTCTTTTAGTAGCAACATTGTCCTACATTACCAGGGGATGGAGGACCCCAGTCTTGAGAGTCATGGCTAGAAGCCACGCAGACAATTTTCAAGCATCTGGAGATAACTCCAGAGAAGAGCGTGAAGATTGATACCCACATGCTCTGAGACTCCGCCAAGAGGTTGTGGGATGTGATATCAAAGGCGGGACACTAGAAGTTTATGGCTTGGGATGAGTTTTATCACATATTTTATGAAAAAAGCTATCTGAAGACCTTGAGGGCCGATCGTGCCCGAGATTTCATGAGTTTGGAGGAGGGTACTCTTTCGGTTATGGAGTATTTCTTTTTCTCCATAGAGCGGAAGTGTTTCATGCCTATTCTAGGAGGTGATGAGTTGTTACTTACAAGGAGGTTTGAGGGTGGTCTCAGACACGACATCCGATCATCGGTGAACATCTTCAGGTTGACTTCGATATCCTCTATTGTAAAATAGGTGCTGATCACAGATCACAATCGGAGGGATTTTGGAATAGTGAACCAGGGTGGTTTGACATATAGAGTTAGTATTCCTGCTACTGATAGTAGGAAGCACCATAGAGTGTCTGTACGAGGAGATCAGAGTAGGCAGGATGCATCTTCTGGTAGCCAGGTGGTATGCTACTAGTGCGGGAAGAGCGGGAATATGAGGCCAAATTTCCCAAGAGACCTATCGGAGCACCGATATTGTGGAAATATGGGTCATCTTCAGCGCTTCTGTCAGATCTTCTCACTAGCAGTTGGTGATAGGGGTTCTTCTATGACTCATCGTTCAGGAGCAACACCAGCAGTTTCTCACCAGTCTGGGAACTGGAGTTCTTCTGGCCATTTAGGCTGAGGGGGAGGTCATGGCTGTGGTATCTAGTATCCATGTATTCAAAAACATCAGGGTGGATCAGCTCAGAGTGGTCAGGAATGGTCACAGGGTCGTGGTATAGGCCAGACATTTGTAGTGGATCAGACCCAGTTGGAGCAGGATCTGAGACTTTCTACAATTCGAGGTACGATCTTAGTAGCCACAATTTTAGTTTCATTTCTTTTCGATACACGGGCTTCTTATAGCAATATATATGTTGCTATTGTGGATAGCCTCATGATCTGCAACTTTCTTCTACTGATATCTTGATGTTAGACACTCCATTGGGGACTAGAACGACAAGTGTATTTCAGTGTAGGGAGTTCCCTCTACAGGTTGGTGGGTGTAACTTATTATTTAACCTCTATGTCCTAGAGATGACATGCTATGATGTCATCCTCGGGAGGGAGTAGTTAGTTTCATTCCCAACAGTCATCTACTTTTTTCACTGGAGGATGAGTTTAAGTTCACCAGAAGGAGAATCTTTTCTTCATAAGGGCGTGTGGGATGTCCAGGTGAGAAGAGCAGGACCCGAGCATCATGGGATGGGAGGAGTTACAGCCCATATTTTCAGTCTATATCTAGATGACCAGGGGACTTTGTAGTTGGACTTTCCTCTAATGGTGGGTCATTTCAGTGATGTCTTCTCAGAGAAAATTTCATGTTTTCCTCTATAGATTGAGGTAGAATTTTCTATTGATCTTGTTCCGGGAGTGGAATTGGTGTCCATTTCTCCCTATCGGATGGCTACACCTGAGTTTCATGAGCTCCAGAAGTTGTTGGAGGAGTTGCAGGAAAATGGTTTCATCTGAACCAGTACTACTCCTTGGGGTTCGCCTGTCCTGTTAGCGAAGAAGGCAGACAGTACGCTTAGGCATTGTGTGGATTATCGGAAGATGAAACAATTGACGGTTAAGAACTGATATCCCTTACCTAGGATTAATGATCTCTTTTATCATATTCAAGGAGCTAGGGTGTTCTAATATATTTAATTGAGATACGGTTACCATCAGTTGCATGTTAGACCATCTGATATACCTCTCACAGAATTCCGGTGCAGTTATGGTCTATATGAGTATATGGTCATGCAATTAGGTCTCACGAACGCGCCTGCAGTTTTCATGGCACTGATGAACTGAGTGTTCCATCCATACTTGGATTCCTTCATGGTGGTATTCGTGGATGATATCTTGGTGTACTCTCACACTCGACATGTCTATGCTACCCATCTTGAGATCATTCTTAGTACACTAAGAGAGCATCAGTTATATACTATGCTCTCAAAATGCCACTTTTGGATGGATCATAATCACTTCATGGGTAATGTTATCTTAGAGATAGGAGTATTAGTCAACCCAGAGAAAGTGAGAGTAGTAGTTTCATGGGAGCATCTGAAGAATGTCATTTTGGTACAATGTTTTATAGGACTGGCTTGATACTACAGGCGTTTCATACAGCACTTTTCAGGCATTTCAGCACCACTGACGGGTCTGACTAAGAAGGGTGAAATGTTCTTGTGGTCATATTCTTGTGAGCCAGTCTTTCAAGATCTTAAAGGGAGGGTGACTTCAGCACAAATACTAGTCTTTCCAGATCCATGCAATAGAAATACTGTTTTTTGCGATGCATCAGGTATTGGGATCTGAGATATGCTTATGTAGGGAGAAGGAGTCATTGCGTTTAGGTCTTAGCAGTTGAGGCCGCCTGAGAGGAACTACCTGAGGCATGATTTTGAGTTGGCTACTATTGTTCATACCTTAAGTTTCTAGAGACATTTTCTGCTGGGATAGAATTTTGTGGTTTCCACCAACCACAAGAGTCCCAAGTACATCTCCACTTAGCGTGATTGGAATTTGAGACTGTGAAGGTGGGTTGAGTAACTACAGTCCTTTAATTTTGAACCTGCCTATACGCCTGGGAAAGAAAATGCGGTAGCTGATGCATGGAGCAGAAGGAATCAGATAAAGGTAGTTCAGGAGGCCAGTAGTGAGTGGCAGCTTATGGCTCTGTTCTCCGAGATGCATTTGGAGGTTCATGACAGATAGGGGAAGATGGTTCCTTCTTCGTTAGCTGTTACCTCTACTTTTCTTCGTCGATTGTGAATGAGGAAGCAATCAGAATCAGAAGGACAAGTCTTACGGCATTTCGTGTCAAGAGATAACCCTATACCTGGATGGACCATAAATGAGAATGATATATTGTGTTTCTGAGGGCGCGTATGGGTGCCATCAGACATATGCGGGGAGATGATGTGGGACATTAATTGCTCAGTTTGGGAAGGTCATCTTGTTGTCACCAAGATGTATCATGATTTACACTGTCAATACTGGCGGCCAGGTATGAAGAGAGATGTGGATGGTTTTTTTATGAGGTGTTCCACCAATTGGCAGGTGAAGGCAGAGCATCAGCAACCAGCATGGATTTTGCAGTAGTAACACATTCCCGAGTAGAAGTGGAATGGTTTCTCAAAGGATTTCATGACTGGTTTGTTGAGGTCGTCTTGAAGGAATGAAGTAGTTTGGGTCATCATTGACAGACTCACGAAGTTCGGTCACTTCTTTCCGATCAATGACACCTTCAATGTTCATGAGTTGGGAAGGTTGTACATCCGTGAGATTGTACGTCTGCATGGATTTCCAAACTCCATTTTTTCAGATGGGGATGAATTTTTTACTTCTTAGTTCTGGAAGGGGCTACACAAGGCATTGGGTACACATGTAATTTTGATTATAGATTACCACCCCATGACAGGTGGCCAGTTTGAGCGTACGATTCAGGTGTTTGAGGACATGCTCTGAGCATACACCCTAGATTTTGGAGGATCTTGGGATAATAATATACCTCTTGTGGAGTTTTCATAAAAAAATAGTTTTCAAAAAACTATTCAAATGGCACCTTATGAGGCTTTGTATAGTAGGCCATGGCGATCAACCTTATGTTGGCTGGAGGCAGGTGAGGTAGAATTGTTGGGACCTCATCTTGTTCAGTATACCAGAGAGCAGATAGAGTGGATTTGGAAGAAGATGACTACTACATAGTCTTCACAGAAGTCTTATGCTGATCACTAGAGATGACCTCTGGAGTTCGAGGTCATTGATCAGTTTTTTCTACGTGTCACATAGAGGTTGGGGTACAGGTGGATTATAAAAAAAGGTAATCTTTCACCGAGGTATGTCGGACCATTTGAGGTTTTAGAGAGAGTTGGTACATTTTCCTATCGTTTGCAGTTACACCCGAGGTACCGGGCTATGCACAACATTTTTCACGTCTCTCAGCTCTGACGTTACTTTTCAGACCCGTCTCATGTCTTTAAACCTAAGGATGTTGAGAAGGAAGTGGATACGTCGTTCAAGGAGAATCTTCTCCGGATTGTTGATTGCAGTACAAAGGTTCTCTGTGGCTGGTATATTTCTTTAGTACAAGTTCTATGTTAGCACAGTCGGGTACATGAAGAGACTTGGGAGAGGGGGGCCGATGTACGAGCACAGTGGCCAAAGCTATTTGGGGGTTCTACTTCTACGCCATGCTATGAAAATTCAGGGATGAATTTATTTATGGGGGGAAGTTTGTAAGAACTCGGACCTTATTTCCAGATATTTTTTCCCTTTTTTGGTCATTTTTTTGAAAAAGAATATAATTTCTAGAAATTTCCAAATCACACGTCATGTACTATATGGGTACACATCGTGTACCTTGTTACCACAGGTAGCCGTGTTCTAGCCGTGTAGTGGCCACACACATGGCCTTGTGGGGGTGACTTGGAGGACACCTAATGTGGAGTACAGAAACAGAGAGTACACTCCATGTAAATCAAAATTACATGTCGTTTACTTTCTATTCATTCATTAAACACACCAGGGTCACTTCTATTCTCCAGAACACTCTCCTCCTAGGTCTCATTCGATAGAGAGCTCCGTATGTCCATGGATCTTCAACAAACCCCCCCATGCGAGTGTCCACACCCCTAATCGAACACCATCATTGGCGTTGGAATCACATTTGTGGGTTCCCTTTTCTCATAGAGCCCCATCTTCTGATTTCCCCTCTCTTGTGATATATCATGGGATGAACTTTTTAGAAATTTTTGTAGATCTTTGGCGTTATAGGGTGATTCAAGCTTTGAGGTTCATGTATATCATTATTAAAACACCGCGGTAGGTGGTTTGTGCCATTCTATTGAAGGTATTTTAGTATTATGTGCAATTTTGACCAATACACTTGAATGAGGTATTGTGTGTTTACATTTTACCCCTATTGATTGCCTTCCATGAGTTTATTCTTATATAGAGGATAATTGGATGTGAATAGTGTTGATTTCTATGCTTGAGAAGTATTTCCCACACATGTTCTATTTATTACCATTTGGTCCTACTTTGCCTTTGGCTGCCTTTCCTATTTTCCATGCCCATTGCTGTAGGGTGGAGAGTTTGCATTCTGACATGCTTGATATGTTGTATACTGATTAGACAAGTATTTCATGAGGATTAGCTTGTTTGTTTTTCATGCTATGATCATTGACCTACATAGGGAAATGAGAACCAGGTGTAGTAGACTGTAAGGGTAATTGACTGAGTGAGATTCCTCATAGAGTCTTTGATCACTCTATACTTAAGGGGAATTGAACGAGTGATCTTCCTTAGAGTGTTTTTTTAACTAATGTAAGCTATAAGGGGAATTGACCGAGTGAGATTCCTTAGAGATTCCTTGAACGACTTTGGAATATAAGGGGAATTGACTGAGTGAGCTTCCTCAGAGAGTCCATGTCCTTGGGGCTTAAAGGGAATTGACCGTGTGAGCTTCCTCATAGAGTCCTTGACTAGCTTTGACTATAAGGGTAATTGACTGTGTGAGGATCCCCAAAGAGTTTTTATTTACTATTGACTATAAGGGGAATTGACTGAGAGTGATTCCTTAGAGTGTCTTTATATATTCTTATAACTGAACCATAGTGGATATGCTATGTTTACATCCTAGTGGGTTACCGTGCTTGATCAGATGCTTTGGATATGTTGATTTTTTTTTCTGCTGAGTACTTTCTTGTTACTGCTTCTGTAATTTTACATGCCATGTATTCACTAACTGTTAGGCACTGATCTTTGGGTGGTTACCTACTGGGATTTAGTCTCACACCCTTTCTGGGTCATGCTTTTGGGCCCAAATAGATTTTATTCTTGCAGGTATAGATAAGGTAAAGTGCCCTTCTACTACAGGTTCTTTATTGATTGTGGAGCTAGAGAGCATGGGACCAAGATATGGCTTGCGATGATGAGTAGCAGTTTACATGAATTATTTTTTAATTGGTTCAGTACTGTTTTTTTCAGAATTGTGATTTATTTGGCTGCTTTATTAGACA
The DNA here is from genome assembly GCA_963277665.1 of Viscum album. Taxonomy (NCBI): domain Eukaryota; kingdom Viridiplantae; phylum Streptophyta; class Magnoliopsida; order Santalales; family Viscaceae; genus Viscum; species Viscum album. The sequence goes on along the minus strand of OY728164.1, from coordinate 381,490,231 downwards.
TATGTATCATGCATCATTCATATATGTGTGTGTGTGCTCTAGATTATTATTTACAAGTCTTCTACTGTATTCTTTTATATGGATTATTACTCCTTCCGCTATAGCTATTTTTTTCTTCAGCAGTGTTACTCTCCCAATGAGGGCATAGTTTCCCCACTATCACACCCAATGCCCTCGCTTATAGTTAGCAGCCTCTGGCATTTGAGGAAATGCGCTTGAGGCCATGTGACCAACATGGTACAGGGTGCCTCTGGGTGGCCTCCAGAACTGGGATGTTACAATACTCATTACCCTTTTCAACAAGATGTTTTTGGTCATAATGTTATCTACACATCCCCTTTTCCATGCTCAAGGCTTATATCCTTACTCTAGAATTTCTCTAGGTGTGATGGGATGAAAGACAACCTAATCCCTGACCAATATGGGAATGACTAAAAGATTTACTAACCTACAAATTGATGTTGATATCTAGCATTACACATGAAAGTATGGTTTGGTGATTTTAGGGGTAAATCCTCGCAATATATAGGGTTACTTAATAGATTATATGATTGATATAGTAGAAAAATGTCAATATCTCTTCCATTTCTTATTGTTGATTTTTTAAAAATATTTATATTTAATTGATTTGTTATACATGTTAATAGATACCTTAGTTTCTTACTATTAGGTGGAGAGAAATTGATGGTTTCTTAATAAGTATATATATTATCACACATTCCCCTAGGGGTGTAGCCTAGTGGTTGTGCCTTTGAGGGTCTCATGGGAGGTATTAGGTTCAAGTCCCCCTAAGTACTTTTAGGCATGATATAATTCTTTTTTTCTTTGTATCCCCCCTCCATGAACTATTATAATATATATACTCACACTAATCATGGACACCATGGAGGAAATGAAGCTTTTTCTACTTCATATTGGGTACCTCTTTAGTGATGAATCATTCAATTGAGCTGAGGAATATCTAGAGATAATTATTTGGATCAACTATAATAATCATGTGAAAATAATGTAATGATTTTCTAAACGATAGTTGGTTATGGGGATATTAATATTATCATAATAGTGATATAGAGATCTAAATAATCTAATAAATAAAACATAGAAATACATATATTTTGATATGATATATAAATATTATTTAATATTTTGATTGATTTATGACTTTAAATGGAAACTCTCGATCTCTAATAAACTAATTATTAATAAATATATGATTTTTTTAATCACCTCATTTGATGTATGTGATATAGTTCAGTGGTTGTGAAATATCTATGGAGAAAACAACGTAAAATAACTAATAATAGTTTTATCATTAAAATGATGTGGTGTTTTATTATAATTGGTATTATTTACCAAGAATTTTATCCATAGTTTTCTATTTAATTATATAATGTAGAAACTATTATGATATGAATTTTAATGTGTGTAATGTTTTTTCAGTGGAAAATGTTTTTATGAACCACTTAATAATTTATCTACTAATGAATGATATATGTTTTCTATTTAGTATTGTATCATAAAAACCTTTATTAGGAATAAATAAAAAAAAATATGTTCTAGGATTTGTTAAATTCCATTAAAGGTGAGATTCATATAATATATATATTAGTAGTAATTATTTTATAATATGTTTTTGGGAATGCCCATATATATTCAAGTGTTGTGATATATGTAATTTTCAATAAAACATATGGTTATTTTTAAAAGGAAATAGTTTTTCAATAATTCTTAAACCCTCCCAAGAGAATATCATCCCAATGAAATTGAATATCACACATAAATGACCCTTACTCAAACTCTAATGTCATCTTTGACCCATTACATAGGTCAAATTTATATCATTGATCCTATTAGAGACCCATATCAAATATTTATCCCAAATAAACCATTTTCTCACTAAAAAGGTCATAATACATGATAAATGGTAAGAGATGCCAGTACATCCCTAGAATAATGAGAATATCATTGTTATTTTTAGAGTTATGGAAATTAGATGATTTTTTTGAACAATAACTCTCACCACTAAATGGGAACCTTTACCCATCTAGTCAAGAACACATATCCACAAAACTATTAAATCACATCCATATCACACCAAAGATGGATCCATAGGGTCTTATTCAAAAATGATAGAGTCCCACAAAATTACTCTCTCATTATAGGAAAATATCAATATTTATACCACTATGAGCAAAGGGATTATCACCACTAGAAAGACTATATAGTTTAATTAATCTAGATATGAGCTCTAGTGGAATATCTAATTCAATGAAAAAAATAGGATAATAATTGAAAGGTTCCGACCAATAATAATTATAATCAGTTTCAATTTACAAGATACTAATTATACCTAAAACAAGGTTAATACTACCTAATATGAACCACCCAATGCGTTAGACAACATTTATTCTACCTATTAATATATATTTCCATATAAGGATTACCAAAAGGAGTGTATGAAGAAATTATAAATCATCTCATATCACTAGCTACTCCAATAACACAAATTTCTATAATATAATATCCTCCATAATGGATATAAGTCAAACAATAGGAATTCATCATATATCCAATGTATCTTTAATATATAGGTCTTTCTAAACCACTGATCTATATAACTATAGGGAAATGTGTAAATAAATAATGATTTGTCCATATCTAATTTAAAACAAATAACAACCTACACTTTTCAAGGTCTCTAGTATAGATGGGGGAATATGGAAAGGAATAACCCCAACTCAATACTCTCCCTAATGATCTCAGTCAAACTTTCAGGCTTGAAAATAATTCATTCAAGCCATTACTCGGAAGTACCTTATCCTTAAATTTATATAAATTATTAGCCAAGATATTTCTAACAAGACAGTGCACATTTAATTCAATACAAAACCGTCATCGACATTGTTGAATATAACTTCTTGATAAAAATTTCAAACTCGAAAAATATTTGGGTTATACAATCACAAGTTTTGAAAAATGTAAAAAAAATGATTAAATATATTATGAAATAAAAATTATTCATAAAAACTATTATCTAGTAATTTTATTGGAAAATAAGATACATAAACTAGATTGGTTGACATCAACCAATCCTATATCAAAAAAGTACTATGATTACACTATAATAAATTATTTTTTAGAATGTATATAGAACACTTTATATTTAGATAGTTTTGTTTATATAGGTGATAATTAACATCTCATCTACATGAAAATTTCCATTAGTCAAAAATTATAGAGGATATTTCATATTATTTACAGGAAAAAATACCTCACACTCACAACTGAAAATTAACTCCTTGTTACTCAACTTGTTAATAGAGAGAGTTTTAAACATTGGTATGGGAATGATGCAACCCTATTTCTAAATATGAGTTTGTAGTTTAGAAGTAATATCGTCTTTAAGATATGATGAATCCTATGATCACTGTAGTTATATGTGTGATTTAACATACAATGGGAATGAAGGATAATGAGTTACCACAACATGATACATGTGAAATCATACAAGAACCATACCAATAATACGTTATAGTTATAAGTAAACTAAAATGTTATAAAGGTATTAGGAAAATGATTTTTCCACCATTTTTCATATACAATGTTTATTGGTAAGATAATAAAACTCATGAACACCATAGCATTAATACCAGAATTTATAACACAATTCACATAATACAGCTAGCTATAAACATCATCCTTTGGACTTGAACTGCTCTAATACCATTATGACCTAAATTCACCGATCTAGGCCCAAATTATATTGAAATTAATATAACTATTCCACCCCAAATCCCATTCTTATTGTCCTATAGATGGAGTAAATACCCAATAAGTAATAATAATCAAGGGATGACTCGACTTATATAAATATATCAGAAAACACATCGCTCGAAATCTAAAATTTCATAAGAATTTTATTTTAAATGTGATGTTGGATTAATAAATTTCTAGAGAATTCATAATAATATTGGAACATTATATTCTTAAACTGGGTTATAAATGATAATACATTGAAAATTTTAATTATTTTGAAAAACTTTTGTGATATATTTGTGCGGTGATTATAGAAACATTACAAGAATGGTACCATAAAAACTGTTGAATGTCGCCATTGAAAAAAACAACACAATAAGTTAAACATGAGTTTAAGAAGATTGAAATGAAGAAAAATGGAAATATTATCAAATTGATATTGGTTATATATTATTCCTTTCTTCTAAATAAATTGACAGTGGTTGATTTTTTTTATTGATCACGAACATGATTTTTGAAAATGTTTGAGTGTCATGTGTTGATGATATAGTTGGTGAGGGTGTTACTACTGGATTTGACTATATTGACATGGGAGTTAATGATCTATTATTTGAAGTTGGAGAATATATTGGTGATAAATATCCTCATTGATGGTAAATATGTATATGTGGTGACATATTTTTAGGTTGTGTGTGTTGTTAGTATATGAAAATGAATGTCTGATTTTACTATTGTTTTATATGTTGATTTTTATCAGAAAAATATTGCGTGATTCTATGATATAATTCTACTAGTGGTAGAATGTTGTGAAAAAAATTCAAAAAAAACTCTTGTAATATGATGCTACATATAGTGGAATATGGTAAATAAATTCAAGAAAAAAGATCTACTTCCATAGTTTAAACTGAAGTAGCAGGCATTAATCGCCACAATTTAATTGTGCCTATATCCTTATATTTCCATAGATTAATACTTGACCAAATATGACCTACTTACAAGATTTAAAAAATGGTTGAATGATTTGATAGAAACGGTTAATCCATAAATATATGTGGCAATTTCCATAGTTTTAACCATGGAAATAGATGGAATACCTCCATGGTTTAAACCTTGTTCATAGGATTTAATAACCATGGTTAAACTATTGATATATATATATATTTTCCTTGGTTTAAAACATGTACATATACATCCTACCATAATGGTTTAAACATTGACTATAATATTTGATATACAGGGTTAAAATGTATATATAATCCACTATTTAAATGGTTTCAATTGTATAAATATATGATTATTTCCATTGTTTTAACCATTTCAATAGGTATAGCTTTTTGAAATTTTAATCGGGCCAAAATTTTATCTATACTGTGTTAGTAAGCTAAAACTATAGTTTTTGTGCATATTTACATGGTTTTAAACCATGTAATGAGCATAATTTTTTAGTTATGTGTTCAACAAAAAAGTAATAAATGATATTTGAGGAAATTGAATAGAATAATAGTAAGGATTGAATTAAGAAAAGAGAATATTCACTATCTCCATACAAAACTGCCTCCAGGACCCCATTTGTTATGTTACCTTATAAAATTTTATATGGTAAGCATTTCGACGTGATTTTTAGCTACAATACAAGGACTAATGGGATGTAAAATGAGTAAACGAGGAGTTAAACAAGGGTAGAAAACAAATGAAACTATAATTAATGGAACTTATGGAATTAAGGAAAGATATGTATGAAAACTCACTATGGTACAAGAAGAATACCAAATACTCAAATGAAAAACTAATTTGTAAATATAAATTTCATGTTAGAAAAAAATATTTCTAATTTCATCAAGGGTGAAACTTTTCATAGCTAATATTTCTTCCAAATGGACTAGACCATACAAAGTTAGTAATAATATGCCATTTGGTGAATTTTATATTGAATAAGAAGGTTCATATAAACTATTAAAGGTTAATAGAAAACAAATAATTAAGTAACATAGGGAATTTTGAAAAGAACCTATGGATGAATCCAAACTCATCCCTATTGGTGAAAATTAAATACCACCATGTAGTCTTTTTTCCTTAATTTGTTCCCATTTATTTCTTTAATTTGGAATGAAATTTCATAAAAATTGAATAGATATATTCAATTAGTACACTATTAGAACAAATATTAGGGGAATTGATAATCTATAAAATTTAAATAAATAAAACCCTTTTTGATTAAAATATGGTTTTGAACATTTCTCTTTTCTATAGTCTTATTTTTTTATTTTTCATGTTTTTTCTTATCGCTCATTTCTATACATTCTTACATGAATGTACCAATCTAGTGTGGATTAATTCCTAGGTTATTGGAATGTAATATTTTATGTGTTTCTTGAGTGATCATTCCACTATTTTATGGAATTATTTTATTATAACTAATATATGGAGTGTGTTTGAAAAGATTTTTTTTGAATCAAAACATTAAGTCACAATAATTTAAATCTTGATCTGAGGTAACTTGATATCTAATAAGAATAATGAGTTAGGTATCGTACATAATATGAAATTATATAATTCCATTGAGCCTCTAATAAATATTGTAATTAGTAACTCATAATGATTCTCTGAGATAAGGTCACGTGGTGTGTTTCTATAAATAAATAATGTTATCTCAATAAGTGTTATACATAGTGATTTGAACACAATTATGGATGGGAAAAATAAAATTCAAAAGTTATTTGTCAAAAATGAGTTTATTTACGTTATGGGAATATTAACCCCATATAAAGAAGGTAAACTAAGTTCAAACACATTCATTTAAGTTTCATCAATAACATGGAACATCAAACATTGGTTTGAAGAAACATTGGAAAGAGATATAATTTCAAGTGATTTTTGTTCAAATTTTGATTCCATTTAAGTCCAATTCAATCCAATATTAAACCAAAACATTGATTTAATAACAAGTAAGGGAATTTTTGGATTCACATATGAGTCATGATATTTCTATCTCTGGAAAAATTTAAATATTGTTTCATCTCTATCTTTTAACTTGAAATATAGTGTGTATTCTCTTTCTAAATTTTCTACCAAATTGGATTCAGTATGAATATTTCCCAAGAATGAGATAGTTTAATAGTGGGGGAGTCATGTAAGATACAATTTTCATTATTTACACTCTTTGATACATTGTAAATACTCTTCATTGTAGTTAAATTCCAATGTTAATTATAATTGTTGTTAGCCATCAAAAATTAGAATATAATTAGAAATTGACCTTAAATATGGTGTTTATTGATGTTTATATATATTAATATATATTATATATCCATGATTTAAAGGAAGTTTGTCATTTAAAATTGATATGGTATAATTTATTTGTAGATAAATATTGCACAAATAAAAAATATAAACTTTTACAGGTTAAAAAATTACAATGTCCATGAGTGACTGTAAAATTATTGATAAATATTATTACCACCAGTACTTACTATGTTATACCCTTGCTTGAACCTAATTTCACTTGGTAGGTATGGTAATTATGCCTTCAACATACAATGGGAACAACTAACGGTCACAAGTACACCATATTACACCCTATACTCTTGATAGGAAAACTTATCACAAGTTCCATCACCTTACCATGTTATAAAAAAATCCATAAAGGAAAAAATAGTTGAACACGTTAATAAAATTATTTATCATGCCATTATTCTCATGTTAAGAATACAAACTATGATCAATTCATTTTCAACAAACATCTCATGGTTATCAAACAGATAGTTACCTTTACAATAATTATTTTTATGAAATATTTACCAACTTACACTATCACGCCTATACCTTCAAAGATTCTATCATATACCCCAATCCTCCTCTTCCCCTAAATATAAATTCCCCCCTTTATTGATTCTTTTTAAATATATAGAGACTGTGTGCTTCTTGAAAAGTCACTACCACCATTTATCTACCACGTTGGGGAAAATAAGATTATCAACTACCTTTTGGTTCAACCTTATACTAAAAACCCTATATTTGTAGATCGAGATTGAGTGAAGAAATGTTATTAGGGGGGTCACAATAATACTGTACTCCAATATGGGATCCTATTCGACTAAGGGTGAGATATTTTTGATAATTCAGGGAGTAAATCCCCCTACCTGTACAACCTCTATGGGAGCTATGGAATTCCACTCTGTTGTGAAGGAGATAAATTATTTTGGACACTAGTGTTTGATGAAAATGAACCAGAGTTCCATATAAATGAAATAAGGAATTATCATTGAATTGAGTTTTTGGGATTCTCTTTTCATTATTAAATAAAACTAGTGGTGGGTGTGTGTTTTGAGCATTAGGTAAGAATGAAAATTAATTTTTTCAATAATATGGAGTGCCATTGACAAAGGAATGGTTGGAATTTGTTGGATTATGATGGGGGAATCTTACTTTCAGACACAGGAAGATTATGACATCTTGTTGGGATAAAACAATTATGGTCAAATGATTTTATGAATAATAAGGCCCTCAATAGAAGTCAAAATTCCATTTCTACATACCCAATATGGTGAAAAGCATCAGAGCACCCCACCATCAAAAATATATAGTGATGGATCATGGAAGAGCACTTATACATTATATAAGTCATCATGACCCTTTATTCTAGACACATGTCAACCATAGATCTAGAAGTAAACCATCTCCCTACCCAATGAATAAACTATATAATTCAATGAAAAAATAGTCACATCACTATTATTGAACTCGGACATTCAAAAATTCATCTATATAAGGTTCAAGAATCCTGGTGTGGAAAGGACTGACTCATCAGATGTGACTCCTGTAATTTCATTATTTTTTGTAAAACTCCAATTATAGAACTCTAGATCCTCTATGGGTTGTCCAATGAGAATCCTCTAACCTACCTTGTTGATGAATCCTAGTCATTCAATGCTATTAAAAACTCCCTTATAGAGTTTAATGGTTTTTAAAAGAGGTTTATTATGGTTTTAGCTTTTAATTTCTTCGGATTATTTTCATCATTGTACAGACTACCTGCCTGGATTAAGACCACTAAATTTGATGTGAAATTGTGGGGTAATTCAAGGGTGAATAGAGTTATCAAAACAACATATATTAAATGGCAGGAAATATAGTTATAATAGTATATTTATATTTTAAATGAAACTTTCTAATTCACGTAATTAGTTGGATTCAATTGATTATAGGGTTATTAGAATCAAATTGAATAATGATTTTACTACAAAATGACTGAATAATCTAATTTTGTAGTACTAATTTATTAATTTATTTTAAAACTAACCATTTCTACAAAATATATCCTTAAATGTGAACCCAAAAAAAATTTCAACACACACACGACTCTATCATCTCCAGAGACAATTCAAGTACCCCCTTTTACTACACATTAAATGGGTTCAAAACTATTTTTTTCCCTGTCGTATAAACGCATCAATGGAAAATTAAATACATCGATGTGACATTTTGGGTGTCAAATTGAATATACTTATATTTTCATTGACCATAAAATTTTATAGATCGACCACTTTGTGATCCAAGGTGAATTACCCTGTTTTATTTTGATATTTAATTTATATCCTTCTTATTTTGATAGGTTATTATTGTGGTCAATATTTTATTTTCTTGACCTTGGGTCTAGTTTTTATGAAATTATTTATCTTATAGGTTTTTTAGTTTTTCTCTTGAGATATTAGTCATGTGTTAATCTCACTCTACTAGTTTTTTTATAGAAATTGTCAAGGATTAGGTGGGTATAGGGGATGTGATATCTCCCCTTCTTTTTTGGATGTAAATATCATAGTTCAATTTTTTATTTATTTTTGTGGATGGAAATGATTATCTGAATGAATATAATTAATTGGACTAAATTATTTATATATGGCGGATATATGATTCACATGAGTTTTATATGGTTATAAAATCTTTCATCAGATTGATTATTATTTAAAATTTTAGATAGTAGTTGGATTTTGGTTGTGATTTTTGTTCAATTATTTTTATTAAATTTTTGGAATCACTTTTCATAAAACGATAATAATCTGAATAAGGTAATGAAATTGTTGCATTAAAATTTGGGAATATTATTTCTAATTTTTATTTTAGAACAAAATAATTAAAATTGTATAATAATTTAAAAATTAATTCCTTGATGTTTTTTTTCTATTTTTGTTCTGGTTTTATACTTTTTTTTGTTTTCCTTAATTTTTTTTAGAATGGTTTTAGTTAGTGATTTTTGAGGTTGGTTTTTGGGTGTTAGAGTCAATTTTTTGCTATTAAATTTTTATCATGTTTTACATGGTTTCCATGGGGAGATGTGGTTATATATGTGGAAATGGTCTATAATATGTTGAGTGGTTTAGAAAATGTGGGATGTCTAGTTTTCTGGAAATACTTGGTTTTTTGGCCATTTTGGGGGAGATATTGGAAAGATTTTTGGGGTGGTTAATATGGTTGATATTTGGTTTCAATATAGTTTTGTTGTTGATTCATGGATTTCTACATTATAGACGGAAATGATGACTGTGATAATTAGATTAAGTCAGATTTTAATAACTTGTGGTTTTCAATGAACTATTAATGATTTAAATGAATGAGTAATGGATGAAATTAACAAGGTATATGGATAATTAATGGTTTGACATTGAATATAGATAAATTAATATCCTAATGGATGTAATGAGGCTAGAAGAATGGTATATTTAGAAATGCATAAATGATTTGAATAAATAAGATGTTTTGAATGATATTATTGATTATTTTTTTGAAAAGTGGGGTTGGTTTGTGGTATAGTGAAGGAAGTGGGTTTTTATTGGTGAAAGTGGTGATGTGGTGAAAATTAACTGAATTTGTAGTGTTTTTTCTATAATTCATTGGTATGGTCAGGTGTACGGAAAATTTATATATTGTATTTTCCTAATTTCATATACACCGTACTTAAATCAAATAACAATACTGACATCAAATGGCCTTGGATTTCAGGTGTTTCCCTAGAATCCAGGTTATTAGGGGAATGAATAGATGACTCCTACATCTTTTTCACTCATTATTCCATACTTTTAAAATTTATGATGGCTTAAGGTTATATTCCAAGGGTTTTTATGGACAAAGGTTAGAGTCTAAACGATGTGATGTAATGATTTGATACAGGGTGAGTTACATGGTGGTTGTTATTCATTGTAGGAGTAGGGAACGAGGTTGATGTTTTTCATGTTCATTATACCATATTGTAATGAATATAAGACTAATATTTATGGTGCTATTTTTATATGTGGAATGATGTAGTATGTGGTATATGGTATGGAAGACAATGTGGTTATGGTTGTGATGCATGTTGTGAATAAGTAATTAATATAATGGGTGAGAGACCCATAAAATTTTTCTTTGGGGAATGAGAGATAAAAAAACATGGAAGTGGTTGTGGGGTACATTATTAAAATAATTTTTTATACTAATTTTTTTACTAGAATTTGATATTTGGTAAGTGGGCCTTAGTGTGGTTGGGTGTTTACTGAATTGGAATAGGTGTGTGTGGGTTATATTGTCTGTTTACTAGGGATTTAGTATGTTCCAACCTCAATTGCATGAGATTTCATTAGGAGGATCATGTTGAGTATATATGAATTCCCACCCATATATATAAATTCATTTTTTAGGATTCTATGAGGGATTTAGAGATTGATTTGGGAATTATTAGCTAGAGTCATAGAGTTGATGTAGGAATCACTACCATAAGAGTTATCATTTGGTATTTTATAACTGGAGAATCTATTATGTATGAAATTACATGAATTGGGGTATGTTAGTTATATTTTATATTAAAATGTTTATTTTTGGTTTTCCTTATATGTTCCTAGGGTTATAATGGCAATGAATCCCATTTGTATGTTTTATACCCTCATTACTTGTAACCAACCCATGTACTATGGGAGATGGTATTAGGGGGTTACTATCATCTTCCCTATAGTCTAATGAGGTGTTATTAGGGGGGAAAATGTTATAAAATAATTTTTATAAACCATAATACTTAATCCTTGATGATTTTTAATAATTTAGAAGAATTATAGAAAAGGATTGGGGATTTTCATTGAAGAATTTATGGATAGATAGTTATGATAACTAAACAAGTCGAAATTTTAAATCATTCAGGAAAATTCTTGCTATAACCTATGAATTTAGTACATTATACACATCCTAATAAAAAATTTGGTTGAATGTATGAAAACATTTTGGTGAAAGTAGCTCATTTCATGTTGGTGGAACATGATCGATCTTGATTTTTTTGGAGGTAAACAATTATCATAAAGCATCACATTCAAAATCAATTTTTTTATTATCCCAATTCAAATATGACTCAAGGTGATAATTATTATAATAATATCCCAATATTGAAATAATATTTTGTGTTTAAAATCCCTGGTATTATAAAGGTGAAAGGATAGAATTTGATTATTTTTGAATAAATAGGAGTTGAAGGTATATTCTTTAGTTATCCTCCAAATTTTATAGGATAACATTTTTATAATAAGAATTCATGGAATATTTTAGATAGTTATGATGAAAATTTTTCATAAAACTCCATGAATGATGTTATATATCTAAAAGAATGTTTGGTAAGTGAATATGATGAAGAATAATATGTTAATAAGTAGGCTGGGGATTCATTAAAAGTATGAAATCAATAGAAGTTAAATTTTGAGAAAAAATCATCCATTTTTAGCTATTATGTGAAAAATAACACACTAATATATGGGTGAAAAACAAATCATAGTTCTATATTATTATTATATATTAATGAAATTTAGTTAAAACTAAGATAAAATTGAGGATAGTAAGTCATACCTTGTTGTTTTCTATTATAAAACTAAATGATGTGAAAATATATGTAGAGAATATTGATTATATTAATAAAATTAATGAGGGTTTGGATCAAATTGATAAGAATAAAATTTGTGATTTTGTACCTAAGACAAAAAATAAGAAGATAATCACAAAAGAGTGGGTGTTTCAAAATATGTTTAATGAGAAATGAGAGGTCATGAAAATAAAGGAAATAATCATGTATTAAGGCTATTAAAAGTTGAAAGGAATTTTTTTTGATTAATACTTTTCACGAATAACTAAACATTATTCAACTAAGATTTTTTTTTCTATTTCCGAATAAAGTTCGTAAGATATCATTCAAATAGATTCTTTTTTAGCCTTCCTCAATGGAGAGTTAGAAGAGGAAGTGTTTATTGAGAAATGAGATGAACTATTTCAGGGAAAAAATGATGGATATAATTTTATGTTGAAAAAGGTGTTGTATGGATTATTGAAATTCCCATGGTCATGGTACTCAAGTCTATATTAATTATTGAAGGCCCTGCATTTTTTGTGGGGATGAATTGAAAGGATCCTCTAAATTAAATAAGATAAAATTGAAACATAATTATTATTATATATGTTAATGATATTATAATTTCTATAAATGAATAATTTGTTTAAAGAGAGTTTACATTTAATATGAATAATTTATTTGATATTTTCATTCCTTTAGAGATGAGGAATTTATTGTATTCTCAAAATTCTCAAGAGAAGAATCATATTTTATTATCATAATATAAGTATGTATGAGAACTTTTAAAGAATCTCAAAATAGAGGATTCATAGATCGATTATAAAAATGTTTATTAGAAGAAAATATTTATATGGATAAAGGAGGAAATAAAGTTTATTCATTATAATTTAGAAATATTATAAATATTTTTTCTCAACATGAAAAATTATGGTACAAATTTATTTTATGATGTCACAGTATGTACCATATTTGAAAATGGACATAAAAATCACATCTTATGGTTTATAAATTTATTCTCATAAATATCCTGAAATTTTTTAATTATTTTTTGAAATATGATACTAAAACTAATATTAACCTATTTAAATATTTATGGGAAGATTTTAATGGAAATATGGATGATGCGAAATCATTATCAGGTGAAATTTTCATTCCTAGATATAATTTTGTGGAATGGTGTACAAAGGAGAAATGATTAATGATGATGAGTACAATTGAGGTAAGGTATGTTACTATATCTCAACATAAAACCAAATTTATCTGGATGAAAATCCAATTTAAGGTTTTCAATGGGGTTATAAAGTAATCAGTACATATGGGACGCGATAATAAATTATTGTTATACATTTAATAAATATGGTGTAATATTCATGATCAATGAAAATTAATATAAAATTATAGATCATTAATGAGTTTTTCAAATTATGTATGGTTGGGGATAGAGTTCATTCTAACTAAGGAGAATATTTTCAATGTGTTCAATATGAAACTATATGGAAAATAATATTTTAATTTTTGGATGATGATAGGTGATCATCCTCAATTGACTCAAAGCTAGGGTATGGTGATCTGGTCCCCTATCTCACATATGCTTTGTATATTTAGTTTCCAACTAGGATATAGAAACAAAAATATCTCATTAAACAACATAAATTCAAATAATATGTCATTTATTTTATGGGATATTATATTTAGGGTACGTTTCAAAGGGGTAAGTTGTTAATTAAGTATTCAGGTTAGTGAGTTTTGAGCTATTTTGACATGTTTGTTGATAATTTTCCTAAAACATTTTATATATCAAATTTCAAAATAATAGTTTTTATAATTTAAATAGTATTCTTTTTAATAATTTATTCACCATTAGTATCTAGTGTTTTAAATAAGTGTATTTAATTAACTTCTAATTGATGGAATGATATTATTATTCAATGATGTTTTTTTATACACTAACCATTATTGTATAAGAAAATAATTATTTAATGATAATTCATCACTAACTGTGAAGAGTATGAAATGTTATTTAATTCAATTGGTTGAAAAAATACTAATCAGTATATTTTCTTGATTAGGAGATGATTAAGGGGGATTTTGGGACCATGGGGTGTTGGTTGAGACCAATGAGATGTTTTTCATGATCTGTTATTGAAGAAGAAAACACTATAATTATGGTGTTTCATGGGATATATTTAATGAATATTGTTTCTGTAATGGATTTTCTTAAATACATTGATAATATTTAAGCACGCATTCAATTTAATTACATGTGTGTGGAAGGAAATTTGTAAGTGTGGAGATGAATAGAAGAAGTTTGGAGTTTAGATTCTGATGTTTAGACGATAATTTGGATAAGTAGACCACATCATTCCACAACATGTGTAATCCCACCATGGTGAAGTATTCGTGTTATTAAGTAAGATAAGAATACAATATATGTAAGATTAACCTAGGTATGACAAAATACACATAAGATTCATATCAAGAGAGGCTAATTTTGATCTATAAGTGTTCTATTCATAATGTAATGGGAGTTATGTAAGAATTATTCATTCTAAAATGAAGATGTGGAAGATTAAAAGATATCAAAGGTAGTATAAATCAAACCATATTAAAATGGGTTATTCTATGATTTAATAAAATGAAGATTAATGTCTATCAAATGAATATTGGGTCACACCATAATCAAATGGTTCTCGGTGTCATTATAAAATTAAATTATAAAATGCTGTAAACATTTCTATCATGATATTGAAACCATTTAATAATGTAAAACATGCATTTTTTTTCCTTTTTTCTCTATTTTGGAGAGATTCCTGGGAGTCTCACTAAAAAGGTCTAGCATGTGCCAAAGTGTAGGATAATTTTTAGCTTGTGTGATGGTGTTTCACCATACTAGGAAGTAATTACAGTAAAGATCCATGTTTTGGAGTTGTCTATATGGATTGTACCACAATATATGATATCCAACTATAATAATTTAGACCTATAAAAATGAATATGGACTTGAAACCATTAATCAATTGATCTAAATTCAATGGGAGAAGTGTTTTGAAAAGAGTTTGGAAGAAAATGGGTTCATCACAATACAATGAATGCAGCAAATATGTGATTTATTCCATTATCCATATATCTTGGTTTAGATGATATATATAATTTGTTTCCTCATGGTCATAAATAAATTGTATATTTAATTACATCAACAATATTAATGTTTATATAGAAGTTTTGGAGAGTTCTTAAGGATTAAGAAGAATTGTGAGTACTTGAAGGAATTTATATCAATGAATTTTAATATCAAATTAAAAAAAATGAAGATTGAGTTTTTTTTTTAAAAAAATTCTGATACAATGTAAAATTTAATATATTATAAGAGTGAATAAGATAATATAGATTTATATTGTGAAATTATAAAAGGATTAGGTAGAAGCGGAAGTGGAAAAGGAATATGCACAATGAAAACATGGTGAAACTCTATGTTGGTTGAAGAATATCATGTAATTAAAATATTAGATTATATATCTCTATTTGTATTTAATCTCCATATTTATGTTAATAGACACATTTTTTATCATATATTCAAGGATAATCCCAACTCATTTTTAATCCACCATGTTCTTCTAATGGAACGTGTGACCAAAAATATTACTAGATCATTCCATGGATGTAGTTACTTGTTTTGAGTAGCTAATCCAATTGAAGCATATAGTTATTGTTATGTTTGTATTTTTTTGTGTTTTTATGTAAAAATATATTTTACTGAAATTTAATAGGTTATGAAGGTTTTTTTAGGATAAATATAAAACGTGATGAATCCAATTATTAACCCCCATCATTTAATCTCCCTATCCTTGAGGGTCCATTAAAACTCAACACCACCAACAAAAAACCATAAAATAATCCAGAATAAACTAAATGGATAACCATGTAGAAAAAGGGTCTATTAGAAAACATGTATTCTGAGATAATCATAAACTATTAGGGAGAACCGGGTGGATCTTCTAACACCACGTTAGAAAGAATGACCGATGAGACACATTATCCAAAAAACCCCACAATTTTAAAAACCTATTGTTTTTCATAAATAAATCATCCATCAATGCCCCATTGTCACCACCCAACTAGTTCCCCATTTTTTTCCTCATGGAACATACACCAAATTCCATTGAGAAATAAATCCATCTCAATTGGAATTAATAAAACCACAAGATGAATATGAAATCCTAAATAAAATTTTACTATTTATTATAGGATGCTTCTCATATAGACTAGAATTGAATTTACATCACATGGTGTTATCACCACCATAGGATATCACTATACTTAAACTATCCAACCTCACTAGATAAAATATAATTGGATGTCCTTGGATGAACATAAACACCAAAGTATATTAGTTACAATATATGGCATGGAAAACCAACACCAATTCTTCTAAAATATGCAACCTCTAAGAAGAAAAAAACTAAAACCAGTTTTCTGAGGATAAAAACTACCTTGATATCATAAATAAAATCACTAAAATAGGCCAAGATCCCTCAATTATACCACCATAAAAACCACCAAATGAATGGATTAAATCCATCCCTAACACATTGAAACCCATCACCCTAGATGGGAAAAACAACAATGAACCTACACTGTAAAGATGACGTAATCAAGCTAATGATTACGAAGCATCATGGACTCAAATCTAGAGTATAGAGTAGAAGAAAAATTGACCCTACACTAAGTCATAATGATATTAAGGGTGAAGTACATCAGATAGGGAATCTAATCCTTCAGAAATATCAACCCAAATTAGAAAGGAACAGAACTACATGAGTAGTAAAATCAATGGATAATAATGAAGAAGAATAACCCATCCAGAATAAAAATGCTCACAACCCCATCCCTTTCAATTTTAATAATCAAAACCTTATCCATTGTCACATGAACCATTATTTCCAATATACCCTCTCTCGTTCATCACCTCCATCATTGAACTTAGTAAAAACCTTAATAAATCATCTCTCCACCACTTGGGATGATAAAATAGACCCTACACCCTTGAGGGGAAGGGGGTCCATCTCATCAAGACATTTAGGGACATTAAAGTTTAGTTATTTGATAAAAATTTGATGATACAAACCCTTGATAATACGTAAATAGAGTTATAAAATTATTGGGAATAGTATGTCCAATACATAAAACCAAATTCTAACATATAAACATCAATAAAGAAAAAATAAGAGTCCACCAATAATTGTAAAATCCAATAAATATTTGTGAGTCATAGAATAAAATGCGGTATAAAACAGGGTGGTATATTGATCAAAATAATTATTGTAGAAATAATCTTAAATGGTGATTGAGGGAGATCTAGATGACTGGGGTTTCATAAAAAAAATTATATTATCTATTATAATTTGGAAGATATCTCTAAACTTGAGATATTTACTATATGCATAATATATCATAATATCTCTAAGGTAGACCCTGTTAGTAAAATATTGTAACTATCTTCACAATGTACCCAAATGAACCCAAACAACTCATCACTACATTCCCCTACCCTTGAATCATCCTATATCCCGGTCTAGGATACACTCTCAACAATATGTGCCAACCAACCTTAAAAACTAGAGGATGGTTTTTAAAATATAAGTATAATTGTTTTTTATATGACCAGTAACCAACTACTTCTTGATTAGCTGGATATAGTATGATATCTCATGTATGAGATTCATTATAATAATAAATTAGTCCTCTACCTTTATCCAGTAAATATAATAGCATGAAAATATATCATATTGTTCCTCATAATTTTCTATCTAAATATATGTATGATAAATATTATTATTGGAGAAATACACTAATTCTATATTAATATACCAAGATCCAAAGAAATATTATGTAAATTATTATGGTTTTTTTAAAATTAAACATTTATCCTCAAATTGATCTTTGATTTAAACATGGTATAATATATATATCATTACTTAATTTCCCATGTCTTACAATTTTTCATCTCAAAAATTGTAAATGAGCTGAGTATCTTGATCCTTCTTGATTCTCCCAAGAACTCTATATAACTGTACCACCTCTTGCGTTTAAATCCTTCCTAGAATGTCATCATATCGGGTCTCCATAGTCGGTATTAAATTTTTATCCTTTATTTATTGGTCCAAAATCACCCATACCACATTTCTACGTTAGTTCAACCACAAGAACCACAATAGGATGTCTATAGTAACCTCATACCATTTTGTTACTCGAATTTGTAACAGCTGAAGAATTCCATTATGACTCTGATCCTCAGTTTTCACTAGCTATCTGTGGAGAGACTAGTACACAAACCCCATCATTTTCTTCTTCATCCCACACCATGAATACAACATATGTATATCATGATACATCATGGTCAAACTGAGTTGAATTGGATCTCTCAAGGAATTTTAGTCTCACATAAGCTCCTCAAGACATCATATATATAATATAAATGGACCCTATATATATGGGATCTCATAACCATTCTAGGTCTATCTAGTAGTTACACCGTGCTAAAAATGTTTCCCCTCACAACTGAGTGTCTAATTTAAGAAAAATGACTCCATTTGTATCTATTAATCACTTAAGAGTTAATACAAATATCTATTATGGTAGATCCGCCTTGAAAATCTTGAAAATAAATTCATGTCTTAGGGAAGAGGATTAAGAGTTTTTAATCACTATTTTACTCTCACACTACAAGGTCATAAACCATTCTACGTGATGAATTATCCTCAACGTTCTCTTTTGGGGGTGTACATTATCTAAATGTTGGAATAATTTAGGCATCTGAACCAATTTATATATCAAATGTTTATATTACACTATTCAAGTATATATTTCATGTTCATGTTGATCATATAAACCATAAATCTCCCACCTAATAGATAATTTTACCAACACATCAGTACATGAACAGTATCAACTTAATCTGGATCTTTTGTCGAGTTGTTCCCCTCACACAACCTTACTTCCCAAACCTATATGAAACTACTCACCCTACAATATTATAACATATCCAATGATAATTTATAATGAATATCAATTTAGGTTATAATTATTACTTGTCTCAAGTAATTTTTGGATTAACTCAGTCATCAGCCTCCCCTTCAACTACTATAATTATATCTCATTATTTTAAAACCATTCTAACAATATCCCATTCTTGGTTAGAGTCATCATCATTTCTCCCAATATGGATAAGTTCTTAATTAAACTCCCCTGATATCCTGCTAATGTTCCAATCATATGGTTCCTAAATAGATTTTCCCTCATTATATTTTAGTAGCAAAGTATCGTTGTTAATCCCATATAGAAGATAATTTTAGTCACTAGTTGATGAATGCTGGATAATTTTTCAAGTGATAATTTTAAGGAAAATGATGAAAATAATACACTAAAAATAAAATCATAAAAAGTGAAAATAAAACACACAAAAAAAGAAAAAATAATAATAACGGGCTTAGGTTGTGAATTTTATTAGGGGCTATTATTAAAATAATACTTTAGGGATTCAATTTAATTATGAATTTCATTCATCATAGGGATTCAACTATACAATAAATTCTTGGTAGAATAATGAATGGTTCTATTATTAATTTTTTTATCTCTCTATATAGTGACTAAATTCCAAAAAAACATTTTTTTATTAGAACTCAAAATTGTGAAAATGGGATTTCCAAATAATCACGGCTTCACTCAATATAAACAAATTGTTTTTCATATTAGTGCAATATTCTTGATATGTTATAATAAAAATGTAACATCCCAGGTAAATAAAAAACATGATATTTTTCATATTTATTAATATTTATGAACTACATATTTATTATACTTTAAAGGGGACACTATGTTCGATGCCATACTAGATACGCAACAATGTGTTTTATTGAAATCTTACATTGCACTCTAATAATATAATATTATTATTTTAAATGGTAGTTAACACCTAGTAGTTGTAATGTCAGGAATTAACAGAAATAACTACAAAATGATTATATATGTTTGTTAAATGTTTTTTACATTTATCCAATAAAAGTTAGAGGCATTAAATGTGAATGAATCTAATTTGAAACATAATTTACTTTAAAAGGGTGATTTACCACCTTTTAATGGTGAACCCTCTTTAATCTATTTACGATCACGTTTATATGTTCTATTTGACAAAATAAAAATCTTCTTTTTAATCAAGACATCAAAATTTATTTTGGGAATTTTTTTTGTATTTTTCTGATAAAATTCAATTTTCTATGAATAGTGAAAAATACTATATATTAATTCACAAGTGCCTTTAAATCTAACTTATTTTTTGTGGTATTATTAACTTTTTAATTGGTTGTAAAGTGTAATTCAATTTTATTCTTACCATTTAATCTAATGGGGGTCATTGGAATTTATTTCACTTTGAAATTGGAAATAAATAAGTGCCAATCCTTTGATAGATATTGTTTCTTAAAAACACAATTATTGTTTTGACAATGGGAATTAATTTTAAATTAATTAATGAAATTTATATGTTTTGAATTTGGTAAAATCGACATCATTTTTTAATTTGGAATACCAAATATAGTTTATGATGAATGGTTTGTATTTTTCTGCAAAACATCAATTTTTGTTGAATAGTGAAACCACTTAGTAGTAGTCAAAAAACTGACTTTCCATTTAAATAAATTTTTACCACTTCTGTGAATTGAATTTAAAAAATCCGACATACATGGTTGTTATTAATAAGTAAAATTTGGTTCAATAAGATGAAAATCATTTTTGGTAAATAATAACTTTTTACTTTTATTTACCGCGGTTAATGGTAAATAGGGTAATTTAAGGTAAAAATATTATTATAATAATACAAAATTACCTTAACACTTGTCCTAACCTTATTGGTTGAGTAATTTACAACCATGGTCATCTTTGGGTAGAATTTGGGACCCCATTGAGCCACTTGGGAGTGATAATGACACTTTAGATTAATTCACTTAAAGTAAAGGCAAAATTGAAAAAAAAACAAATATCTTTTAGTAAATTAATTTTAAAAAATGGTTATATAAATTATCTTCTAACTATAAATTTTTATTTGAAATATAAAAAGATTTCATACATCATGGTTGTTTTTATATAATTTTTAGACATCAAATAAATTATATTATTTGTGGCACAATAATGATGTACTATTTAACTCCTTAATAAATGATTTAAATAAATAAGATTATTAAGATTAAAAAAATATCTAAATCCTGTCCAATTATTATTTTATGATTTTATATCAACCATTAGTCATCTTATCTTCGACTTTAATTAGTATCGGACCTTTAGAAAATGAACATCACTATATAATAAAATAATATTTTCACACTTTCTTAAAGAACCCATCCTCCACCTTAAAAAAGGACACCACTTCTAACCCATTCCGCACACCTCTCAAGCCCCTTGGCTAATCCAACCCCTGCCAACATAATCTATCAATATCCCCCTATTCCTCCTAGAAGCCTTACCTTAGTCATAAGGAACTTTGATAAGTCCTTTTGGTTCAAACCAAAAGAAGGTTACCCAAATTAAAGGTAATGCCTTCTCTTAAATTCTTTTGTTTTATTTTGTTTTATTTTACTTCTCCCACCCACTAAACACTTTTTATTACTTTATTTTATAAAAAACCAGTATCCTCAATATACTAGTATGTCGTTATGAGAAGTATTCTAACTACATTTACACACACCTCCATCTAATTGGTGAAAAACATATTGTTTCTGTAGATGGAAAACTCACGCCTCACGATATGATGATTGTTCGATTATCTCCTACCACCTATCATGGTGTCCGTTAAGATGAGAATGCATTTATTTATGATATATATATATATATATATATTGTTTATGTTTTTTTTATAATTATTTATTTTCAATTTATGTCATATTTTATGGTTTCCATTATGGGTAAAACGTGATAATTTCATTCGAGGAAGTGCAGACTACCACCCCCTCAAAATGATATGACTCGTTAATGTCTTATGTGGGATATATAAAGGATGTAAATAATGATATTATATATTATTTTATACTGGAATTATAATATACATATGTATCATTATGTTTTAATTCCATAAAAATACAAAATTGAAATGAAAGTAGTGTTCATGCGTACGTACAACATACTGTCTCCATGAACGATACATTTCATTTATTATCTATAAATGTTATGTATTGTTATCAATATACATATATATTGTATGTATAATATATATATGATATCTAAATAAGTTATATCATTTTGGAGGTAATGTACATTTGACCACATGTAAAAATTGTAATTATAACAAGTTCATTTTTGACTCATGTTCCGAACATCGATAAAATATCCAATATGAACTCAAATAATTAACTAATTGTTATAGTAAGGTAATAAGTTATATAAAAGGAATAATAAACATGAAAAATGTTCTTAATCAAGTATAAATTAACTTATGTTTATTGTTCAGGAATTACAAGGAACATACCAGACAAGTCGGACATGAGGTAAGGGGTTTCATATCTCACTTTTAATCCCGTGAGATTTCCATTATTCAGAACTTATTTATTGCATGGGGTGTTTGTACTAACCATGACTGTATTAATTGTGTAATATAATTTAATTTATGGATATTTAAATCATCATTTTATGATCCTTCTTTCCTTGGTTTCTGTTTCATACGTGACCAAATCGATAATGGAATTTGAAATTTCAATTTCCACTCATTCGGCTTTACGCATACTTCATTGATTATTTTACTGCAAGATTATGTGTGGAATCAGTATTCATTTTATTATTTCATAATTTCCACTCCCATTTCATTGGATATACTTTTGATACACATAATCAATCCCTTGATATATTCTCAATTCATCGATATGAACTTGTTAAGAGTAATTTTAACTCAATCAGCATTTATTGAGTTAAACATCCAATTCATTGGTGTTGTTTTTACAAGAATATGTGTGAATGTCCTCTGATTTATTTACACTTAATATCCAATAATATTGAGTGTATTTATATTTTTCACACATAATTATGTCATTGATTTATCCTTTACCTAAGGATATGGTCTTTATAAGATATTTCATCTCAATTTACATTCCATTGAGACTTCTTTGTTATTATACACAAAATAACTTATATATGGTGTATATAATGTACATTGACATATTATATAATGAATCCCTTTATTCTCATGATATTATAATGTTTTTATTACCTCAATTATTTGTATTCAAGTGTGTCTCTTATGGATAGGAACTATAACTAAAGTATCATTTTAAATGTTTTAAATATTTATTCTTCTAAATCATTCTCATTAATGTCCATATTTTAAAAAAGGTTTTAAATATTTATATATATGGAAATTAAAGTTTTAAAATAAAAAATACTCTTAAAATATTCAATGTTGTATGGGACACTTTGATTTAAAAAACTATTTTTAAACGGCTTCTTGACAAATAGTGTGACTTTAATATGTTTTCAAGAAAAAGGGGGATATTTTTCTCAAATAGTTTTGATGATTATTTTCATCTATGTTGATATCCTTCATTATTATCGATTGAGGTTAATCTATTACAATACAATCTTCGATATTGTATTGAATGAGATATGTTTGAACACGGATGTGTTATTTTTGTTCCATTCAAGGTTTGTGGATAAAGTATTGACATTTCGTTTGATAGTTTTAATATTAATTTTAGATTATGTTTCACCCATTTCATATGAGGAATGCATTGGACTTAGTAAGTGATGAGTGGGGCCCACTATAGCTCCTCAATGCATCGATAGGTCTCATGAGAAAAACTAGTGTCTTGGCACAAGGCCTTGACAAAATCTTATTTGTAGTCTTGGCACAAGGCCTTGACTATGTGGTTATGATTTGCAGCATTATGAATACCATCATTATGAGATTAGATATTGATATTTCATGTGGTTATTTTACTAGTAGAATACCCATGATTATGTTTTATTATGGAATTATTTACTGATCTCATATACCATCCATAAAGTGTTCATGTTAATTATTTGTAAAATCATGTGTTTTGAATTATTCTCCTTGCCTAATGTTTATTTTATCTTCCACTATATTGCTTACAATTATTTAGCATTTGAGTTCACTCCTTTATCACGTTTCATTTTCCCAGGATGCGAGAAAGTATTTTATGACTGACCTGAAGGGATAGTCTGAGGGGATATGAGTGTAGTCTATAGAAACAATTTTGTTTTAGTTTATCATTTTCTATTATAACATTATACTTATGAATGTATATATTATTTCCAAGGATACTAAACTGAATGGTATTTTGGGACATGATTTCCTTGCATCATCACAAGGTTATGTAATAATGCACTGACTCTGGGTAACTGGGGTTGGGGCGTTTCAGTTGGTATCAGAGAAAGATTAGTATAATACTTGGAAACTATATTTAGATAAACTCTGATTAGAGAACATTTCCCTAAGAAATACATTGAGGATTAATATAGAAGAACTTCCTATAATCTTGGTAATTTAGATATTTTGTGTATTTTCTAAGAATTACATCGATGTATGGATACGAGTAGGTAGAGGCGGCTCTGCCACAGATGTACCAAGGAGTGAAAACTTCGACAAGGAGTTTTGGGATTGACCCGGGGTATCCTGGTACATGACAATGGGCCTTGCTGCACTCTTGGTTATGACACTCCCGGGGGATATTATTAGGATAATTTACATTCTATTTAAAAACCGAGTTGATGGATTTTAATATAAGATGTGATTAAATGACCTTGGTTATTCCTAAGATGTTTTAAATTGAAAATAAGGTGTCATGGTATTCTCTAAATGATTTTATGACTATTACTACTCACACAATGATTTCGGGTTTTAGTCGATGGATAGATTCCAAGGAGGTCATAGTAAATTTAAGCATGATGTACAAGTTTTGAATTGTGGTGGAATTGAGAAAAAAATTGAATGTTGATAGGCTTAAAAGATATCATGTTCATGCCGAATCAGTTTTCAAAAAATATGATCAACAACATATATATTAACAAAATCCTGGACTCAACACGGGAGATAAAAGTGGTGAATGATAAGAGCTCTAGTAGTGAAGACCATGGAGAAAATAAAGTTCATTTTCCATCATGCAGGAAATGTGGTAGTAGACGCCTAGAAAGGTGTATTAATGGAACAAAGAAATGCTTTATGTGTGGGAAAGTAGGACATAAAGTAAAGAATTTCTGAGGAAAAATGAAGAGTGCTATTGAAAAAAAAATGGTCTTATGAATCCATTTATAGTCATTTTCCGTAAATTTGGGGGATCTGGCCATTACCCATGTGAATTCCCTGTTCTATACGGTATCCTCTTAGTCATGGAAGAAGATGTGTTGATATAAATGGATACAAAAATGTTTAAAAAGTATTAGTGCTCTTTGTTGATGGGAATAATTTGGAATACTTTTCACTTGTATTTGTAACCCTACAGTTTTTCATGTGAAAATGATATTTGAGGAAGAATTATATTTTCTCTTGTGGATATAGTTATAAATAACCATTTGGTTTTATATGATCATTGAGTTTTAGGAAATTACAAGTTATTAAATATTAGGATGAACATAAGAGGTATGAGATAACATTTGTGAGGAAATTATGTTATATTTATTTTGAGGAATATATCTCGTTTTGGGGAATATTATAAAATTATATATTTTTTGAAAAATGACAACCCGTTGACTGTGTGACAATCTGTCACATCAGACAATGCTGTGGGAATCAAACCAACAACCATAGTGGGATTGGGATTTATCGCCTACAACTGGACTACGTGGAGTCCCCAGATAGTGTGACTAATTATTTTTTAGTTAAATGATTATATTGATCAATAATAAGTTGATTTGGGATATTATGTCTTATCAAATGGATATCCATAGTATAGGAAAATGATTTGGTGATTAAGTGATAAATGTTATTTTGGAAGACATTCTCTCTGTTAGGAACACTATATACCTAAGGAAAATAGAATACAGTGAGATTTAATTTGTGGAGTATTGGTGTATTTTTTTTCTACATTTTGGGTTATTTAAGGAAATGACTATCCTATAATAGTGAATATGTGATTTGGATAATTACTTTTTTGAGTATGTGACTTTAAGTTTAGTCGAAGTTATTTGCAGGTACAATTTAATATTGTAACGACCCGAATTTTTTAAATAAATTTTGTTTCCTAATTTTATGTGTTATTGTTATACTCAACAAAAATGTTGTATTTGATAAACATGATTATAATTAAAATGAGATCAGTGGGTTTTGACTATTATATAACCATCGGTCAACATGACCGCTGTGAACAAATTTTTTTGATTATTGTCTCTAAATATAAGCAATCTTGGTTAATTATTAAAGAAAGAAGATTCGATGGCCTCACCTAGTAGTCTTGGACCGATCGAAGCCCATCTAACAGAGCTTGGGAAGGAGGTAGCACCACTGGGCTTTGCTCTGGATCAAATCCAAGCCGAACTTCATCATGTGAAGCTGGAACGAAATCACCTTCGTGAGAAGTTCAAACTGATAGAAATTACTACTCGAGCAATGTTGACTGAGCCGCCCCAAGCTTCTATCACCCTAGCACACCTTACTCTTAGGTCCTATGCTGGTATTATAAGGGGTTATGTAACAAGACCGTAACTACCTTGTGTAATCCTTGTTTTAAATAAAAACTGGGATTTCTTCTTATGATGAAGTTTATGAATTTTGAAATGACCGGATAAATATAGTATGCATATTTTTGATAAATTTTAGAAAAAGGATATTTTAAATATGTTTATGTAAACCCTAAATAATTAAAAATGTGTAATGATTTTCAAAAAATGGTCTTCTGCAATTATGTTCAGTACTAAATTTAGAGTCTAATAAGATCAACTTGATTTTTGATGAATAGTAAATTATGAATAGTGATTTTATGATTAGGATTAGTAATATGACCAAACGGATTAGTAATCTCACTTAAAGAAAGTTTTAAAATAATCTAGGCACCTTGATTAAGTAATGTGATTCAATAAAATAGTTAAATAACGGTTTCATTAATTATTATTCAAGTATTAGTTTTTTCAGGTGAATAGTGTTTTTTAATTAAAAATTTATTTAAAAATAATTATAAAATTATTTTTATAAAAATGACTTTATTTTTGAACTCAGAGCATCGATATTATGTTATGGTAATTTTTGGGGTTTTTTTCTGAAAAAATTGAATTTTCGATGAATAATGTTTTTATTTAAAAATTAAATTAAAAATATTTAGAAAATTATTTTTATATAATGGATTTCATTTTTGAAATCAGAGCATTGATATTTGGTTAATGTGAAATTTTGGGATTTTTCTGAGAAAGTTGAGTTTTCAGTGAATAGTAAAAATACAGTTTTAGGGTTTCGGTATGTTTAATGACATCATAACGGTGTCATGATGATGTCATGAGATATTTTGAGGGTTGGCCGGCCAAGGGTGATGAATTATTGTTTTGGGGGCCCCATGTGGCCTAACTCCATGATAAATGACAAGGGAGAGCACATGGGTTTGAGAAAAGCACATGTGAGGTGTTCTTTGGCCATTAATGCCTTGTCCCCTCACTTTCCCTATAAATACCAAGCCCTCCTCTCATCCATTCGACTCCCCACTCATTCCCAACGAATTTCTGGTCTCACTACCTCCCAAGGAGTCCTCCCAAGGTGCCCCCAAGCCCTCAAGGTCCCATCCTTTGAGGTTTAAGAGTTACATTTTAAGGTAAGGGATCTGACCCCTCTCTTTCTTTTCAAGTAATCTCTTTTATGTCATTACTTTTATACTCCATGTTCTTATGTTGGAGGATGTTCTTTTATATTCATCCTACTGCCTATTTCATGTTCATATGATGAGAGACCCCCTTTGCTCTTATCAATTCGTTTTAAGAATGTTTAAGTGGCGCCGTTAGGCTGCCGAATTTTTAAGGGATTCTTTCACCTTCCTCGTTTTCAAGTTCTATTTTCATTCAAGTCTTTCATGTTCCTTTTTATTATGTTGGGGTATGATATCTAAATTATCATACTGATATTTTATGATCATATGATGAGAGACCCCATTTTATCGCTTCAATTCAGTATTTTGAAGTTTTAAGTGGCGTCGTTAGGCTGCCGAATTTTTAAGTGGTTCTTCACCCTTCTCGTTTTGAAGTTCTACTTTCATGTCAATTCTTTCAAGTTCTTTTATATCATGTTGGGGTATGATATATATATCTATAATACTGGACTCTTATGTTCATATGATGAGAGACCCTATTTGACCTTGTCAATTCAATTTTGTTGAAGTTTAAGTGATGCCGTTAGGCTGCCGAATTTTCAAGTGGTTCTTCACCCTTCTCGTTTTGAAGTTCTACTTTCATGTCAATTCTTTCAAGTTCCTTTATATCATGTTGGGGTATGATCTCTATATCTATCATACAGGACTCTTATGTTCATATGATGAGAGACCCTATTTGACCTTGTCAATTCAATTTTGTTGAATTTTAAGTGATGCCGTTAGGCTGCCGAATTTTCACAAGAGAAATCTTGTTTTGTTTTCTTCCTTTCATGTTCTTCATTTCATATGGTATATTTTCAAATTTCATTACCATGTTCATAAATCCCTTATATTTTGTCCCTCTACTGTTTGATGGGTCATTTATGAATGTTTGACCCATGTCCCCTCTCTTCTCAATGTTTTCTAAAACCTTGTAACATAGCCGTTATGCTGCAGAATTTTCCCCTCAAAATGCCTCTCTCTTTTCTCAAAAATTATTTTATGTTATAAAGTGAATACTCAAAGCTCTTATTTCTACAAGGGTATTCACATATATATCAAAATGTTCCATTTTAAATTCTGGGATTTACATACATGAGACCCGCTTCCCTTTCCATGGGTTTAAAGTGCCGTAAAGATCATGTCATTAAAGCAGTTTTTAAAATGTTATGATTATGAAATGAAACCCATTTATTTTATGCTATATGGGTTATTTATGAAATTTTTGATGATGATATATGTGGCTCACATGATAATAATGGCAAATTTAAGGGTGCGCCCTGATAGCGCTCCAATGCATTGGGTAAAGACTTAATCTCTAGAGATGACTATTTTAACGACGCCTTGGTGAATAACCTTGGTAATTTTTAACGACACCTTGGGGATGGACCTTGGTGAAACGAAACGATTGTCAATATTAAATGTTGCAGCCACATCTTCATGTTATGAAAAAGTTTTATTTTTATTTTGATATGCCTCATGATTTCATTTTCATGCCTTAAAGTTATTTTCATGACTTTATTGATGTATCCCAAGTTCATATGTAAAATGTTTCACTTGTTTCCCTTGCTGGGCCTTCTGCTCACCCTTTCTTTTGATGTATGTCCCCAGGTTATGAGATTCAGTAATGAGCCTAGGGTGAACATGAGGAGAAGCCTTTCAAGTGTTTAAGAAGAATTCTTTAAGTTGTTTTCATGTTTTAAGTTCCTGGTTTCCAAGACACTAAACCTTAATGATCCTCGGTTTTGTAAAATGTAATTAAAGTTTATGTGATAAAAAGGTGGGATGCTATAGTTGGTATCAAAGGATGGTTTAGTTATTTGTGGAAATTAGGATATGAAAACTCTAGGAGGAACCCTATAGAAAAGTTTAATATAGGAAATCTTCCTGGTATTTTGGTGAGTATTGAGTAAGGGGTTGCCAAGCAAATACATCCCTGTCTGGATACGAGCAGGTAGAGGTGGCTCTGGCACAGATGTACATAGGGGTAAAACCCGAAAACACCGCTTTGAGCTAGACTCGAACGGGAACTGGTACACGACAACGGGCCTTGCTGCACTCTTGGTTACGACACTCCCGGGGGATATGCTTTGGTAAATTCATAAGCTTGGTATGAACCATTATTAAAGGAACAAAGATAAAATAAAATAAAGATTCACATAAGAATATATGATCATGGATAACCTAGATGGGAACCTAGGGGATCACAAGTTAGGGTATACTTTTCTTCTAAAAGTTATCCTTATATGCTTTAAGTTCCTTTTCATGATTATTGGTTAAGTATTTAAGCCTTTAATTATACTTTATCTTCTTAGTTAATGGTGGGAAATGGAATAACGTGTCCCAACAACCGATGTGATAGGAAATGTGGCAATTTCCGTATTAATATGTCAGAGATGATTAGGGGATTAAAAGATGATTATTATTTTGGAAGGCGTTCACTATTTTGGGGACCCTATATGATCGAGGTAAATAGATTACTATAGTATTTTCATTGAGGAGTAAGGTTGACTTATATTTTGAAGAATTGATGAATTTAAGGTGGACTTATAGTAATTTAGGTTACTTTTGGGAATGATTAACCTATATTGGGTAAAATATATTTAGGTTAGCAACTTTTGTTATAAGATGTTAGGAGTGGTTGATGTTGTCTGGAGATGAACAATGAAGTTGTTTTGGAAGACTATGTTATCAAATCCTTATTGTATTTGGGTTTCAATCTTAGTTTGGTTTGTTTTGAGGAATTTTAAGGACCGTTATTTATGGAATGGTCTATGATGAACTTTGGGTAGTACCATGGAACTTTGATGATTTAAAAGTAGTTTCCATTCCTATGAGATTCTTTCTTTTTGAAGAGTTGTTTTACCTTAACCTTTCTATTTTTGGGATAATGTTTAAAGATAGAAGAAATAGATAGTTAATCTTTTGTAGATTATGTGATTCTATAGAAGATGATTCTTGTGATTTTATGAGACCATGTGTTTTTGAATTCTCATCATTTGGAGAAAAGATTAGTGTTGGTAGGGACTTGTTAACGGATGAAACTCTACTTGAAGGTAGGTATATTTTCTTATGTTTTTGTTCTATGTAGTAAATTAAATCCTCAAAATTATGAAAAGAAACGTAAAACAAAAATGTTATTGGTTTACGTTTCCGACTAGGTAATCAAAGACTGTTTACACACATCATAAGTTTGGGATTTTCTCATGGTTAACTTTCTCCTAATCATGTTCTCTATCACTCTCTCTCAGAACTGACCCTTTGTTTTTTTCCTCCATGTCCATGTTTTCCTACATGGAACCCGAGTGTGGGTTAACTCGGGTGCCCTTTGTACTTCCTTTTCATTCTTTTAAAGTGATGGTGTTACTGACTCTTTTTCCGATGTGGGACTTTCAATGAAATTTCAAAACCCAATTTAAAAAAATTGCGAGGAGGCAATTTCTTAAGGGGGGAAGATTGTAACGACCCGAATTTTTTAAATAAATTTTGTTTCCTAATTTTATGTGTTATTGTTATACTCAACAAAAATGTTGTATTTGATAAACATGATTATAATTAAAATGAGATCAGTGGGTTTTGACTATTATATAACCATCGGTCAACATGACCGCTGTGAACAAAATGTTTTGATTATTGTCTCTAAATATAAGTAATCTTGGTTAATTATTATAGAAAGAAGATTCGATGGCCTCACCTAGTAGTCTTGGACTGATCGAATCCCATCTAACAGAGCTTGGGAAGGAGGTAGCACCACTGGGCTTTGCTCTGGATCAAATCCAAGCCGAACTTCATCATGTGAAGCTGGAACGAAATCGCCTTCGTGAGAAGTTCAAACTGATAGAAATTACTACTCGAGCAATGTTGACTGAGCCGCCCCAAGCTTCTATCACCCTAGCACACCTTACTCTTAGGTCCTATGCTGGTATTATAAGGGGTTATGTAACAAGACCGTAACTACCTTGTGTAATCCTTGTTTTAAATAAAAACTCGGATTTCTTCTTATGATGAAGTTTATGAATTTTGAAATGACCGGATAAATATAGTATGCATATTTTTGATAAATTTTAGAAAAAGGATATTTTAAATATGTTTATGTAAACCCTAAATAATTAAAAATGTGTAATGATTTTCAAAAAATGGTCTTCTGCAATTATGTTCAGTACTAAATTTAGAGTCTAATAAGATCAACTTGATTTTTGATGAATAGTAAATTATGAATAGTGATTTTATGATTAGGATTAGTAATATGACCAAACGGATTAGTAATCTCACTTAAAGAAAGTTTTAAAATAATCTAGGCACCTTGATTAAGTAATGTGATTCAATAAAATAGTTAAATAACGGTTTCATTAATTATTATTCAAGTATTAGTTTTTTCAGGTGAATAGTGTTTTTTAATTAAAAATTTATTTAAAAATAATTATAAAATTATTTTTATAAAAATGACTTTATTTTTGAACTCAGAGCATCGATATTATGTAATGGTAATTTTTGGGGTTTTTTTCTGAAAAAATTGAATTTTCGATGAATAATGTTTTTATTTAAAAATTAAATTAAAAATATTTAGAAAATTATTTTTATATAATGGATTTCATTTTTGAAATCAGAGCATTGATATTTGGTTAATGTGAAATTTTGGGATTTTTCTGAGAAAGTTGAATTTTCAGTGAATAGTAAAAATACAGTTTTAGGGTTTCGGTATGTTTAATGACATCATAACGGTGTCATGATGATGTCATGAGATCTTTTGAGGGTTGGCCGGCCAAGGGTGATGAATTATTGTTTTGGGGGCCCCATGTGGCCTAACTCCATGATAAATGACAAGGGAGAGCACATGGGTTTGAGAAAAGCACATGTGAGGTGTTCTTTGGCCATTAATGCCTTGTCCCCTCACTTTCCCTATAAATACCAAGCCCTCCTCTCATCCATTCGACTCCCCACTCATTCCCAACGAATTTCTGGTCTCACTACCTCCCAAGGAGTCCTCCCAAGGTGCCCCCAAGACCTCAAGGTCCCAACCTTTGAGGTTTAAGAGTTACATTTTAAGGTAAGGGATCCGACCCCTCTCTTTCTTTTCAAGTAATCTCTTTTATGTCATTTCTTTTATACTCCATGTTCTTATGTTGGAGGATGTTCTTTTATATTCATCCTACTGCCTATTTCATGTTCATATGATGAGAGACCCCCCCTTGCTCTCATCAATTCGTTTTAAGAATGTTTAAGTGGCGCCGTTAGGCTGCCAGATTTTTAAGGGATTCTTTCACCTTCCTCGTTTTCAAGTTCTATTTTCATTCAAGTCTTTCATGTTCCTTTTTATTATGTTGGGGTATGATCTCTAAATTATCATACTGATCTTTTATGATCATATGATGAGAGACCCCATTTGATCGCTTCAATTCAGTATTTTGAAGTTTTAAGTGGCGTCGTTAGGCTGCCGAATTTTTAAGTGGTTCTTCACCCTTCTCGTTTTGAAGTTCTACTTTCATGTCAATTCTTTCAAGTTCCTTTATATTATGTTGGGGTATGATCTATATATCTATAATACTGGACTCTTATGTTCATATGATGAGAGACCCTATTTGACCTTGTCAATTCAATTTTGTTGAAGTTTAAGTGATGCCGTTAGGATGCCGAATTTTCAGGTGGTTCTTCACCCTTCTCGTTTTGAAGTTCTACTTTCATGTCAATTCTTTCAAGTTCCTTTATATTATGTTGGGGTATGATCTCTATATCTATCATACTGGACTCTTATGTTCATATGATGAGAGACCCTATTTGACCTTGTCAATTCAATTTTGTTGAATTTTAAGTGATGCCGTTAGGCTGCCGAATTTTCACAAGAGAAATCTTGTTTTGTTTTCTTCCTTTCATGTTCTTCATTTCATATGGTATATTTTAAAATTTCATTACCATGTTCATAAATCCCTTATATTTTGTCCCTATACTGTTTGATGGGTTATTTATGAATGTTTGACCCATGTCCCCTCTCTTCTCAATGTTTTCTAAAACCTTGTAACATAGCCGTTATGCTGCAGAATTTTCCCCTCAAAATGCCTCTCTCTTTTCTCAAAAATTATTTTATGTTATAAAGTGAATACTCAAAGCTCTTATTTCTACAAGGGTATTGACATATATATCAAAATGTTCCATTTTAAATTCTGGGATTTACATACATGAGACCCGCTTCCCTTTCCATGGGTTTAAAGTGTCGTAAAGATCATGTCATTAAAGCCGTTTTTAAAATGTTATGATTATGAAATGAAACCCATTTATTTTATGCTATATGGGTTATTTATGAAATGTTTGATGATGATATATGTGGCTCACATGATAATAAAGGCAAATTTAAGGGTGCGCCCTGATAGCGCTCCAATGCATTGGGTAAAGACTTAATCTCTAGAGATGACTATTTTAACGACGCCTTGGTGAATAACCTTGGTAATTTTTAACGACACCTTGGGGATGGACCTTGGTGAAATGAAACGATTGTCAATATTAAATGTTGCAGCCACATCTTCATGTTATGAAAAAGTTTTATTTTTATTTTGATATGCCTCATGATTTCATTTTCATGCCTTAAAATTCTTTTCATGACTTTATTGATGTATCCCAAGTTCATATTTAAAATGTTTCACTTGTTTCCCTTGCTGGGCCTTCTGCTCACCCTTTCTTTTGATGTATGTCCCCAGGTTATGAGATTCAGTAATGAGCCTAGGGTGAACATGAGGAGAAGCCTTTCAAGTGTTTAAGAAGAATTCTTTAAGTTGTTTTCATGTTTTAAGTTCCTGGTTTCCAAGACACTAAACCTTAATGATCCTCGGTTTTGTAAAATGTAATTAAACTTTATGTGATAAAAAGGTGGGATGCTATAGTTGGTATCAAAGGATGGTTTAGTTATTTGTGGAAATTAGGATATGAAAACTCTAGGAGGAACCCTATAGAAAAGTTTAATATAGGAAATCTTCCTGGTATTTTGGTGAGTATTGAGTAAGGGGTTGCCAAGCAAATACATCCCTGTCTGGATACGAGCAGGTAGAGGTGGCTCTGGCACAGATGTACATAGGGGTAAAACCCGAAAACACCGCTTTGAGCTAGACTCGAACGGGAACTGGTACACGACAATGGGCCTTGCTGCACTCTTGGTTACGACACTCCCGGGGGATATGCTTTGGTAAATTCATAAGCTTGGTATGAACCATTATTAAAGGAACAAAGATAAAATAAAATAAAGATTCACATAAGAATATATGATCATGGATAACCTATATGGGAACCTAGGGGATCACAATTTAGGGTATACTTTTCTTCTACAAGTTATCCTTATATGATTTAAGTTCCTTTTCATGATTATTGGTTAAGTATTTAAGCCTTTAATTATACTTTATCTTCTTAGTTAATGGTGGGAAATGGAATAACGTGTCCCAACAACCAATGTGATAGGAAATGTGACAATTTCCGTATTAATATGTCAGAGTTGATTAGGGGATTAAAAGATGATTATTATTTTGGAAGGCGTTCACTATTTTGGGGACCCTATCTGATCGAGGTAAATAGATTACTATAGTATTTTCATTGAGGAGTAAGGTTGACTTATATTTTCAAGAATTGATGAATTTAAGGTGGACTTATAGTAATTTAGGTTACTTTTGGGAATGATTAACCTATCTTGGGTAAAATATGTTTAGGTTAGCTACTTTTGTTATAAGATGTTAGGAGTGGTTGATGTTGTCTGGAGATGAAAAATGAAGTTGTTTTGGAAGACTATGTTATCAAATCCTTATTGTATTTGGGTTTCAATATTAGTTTGGTTTGTTTTGAGGAATTTTAAGGACCATTATTTATGGAATGGTCTATGATGAACTTTGGGTAGTACCATGGAACTTTGATGATTTAAAAGTAGTTTCCATTCCTATGAGATTCTTTCTTTTTGAAGAGTTGTTTTACCTTAACCTTTCTGTTTTTAGGATAATGCTTAAAGATAGAAGAAATAGATAGTTAATCTTTTGTAGATTATGTGATTCTATAGAAGATGATTCTTGTGATTTTATGAGACCAAGTGTTTTTGAATTCTCATCATTTGGAGAAAAGATTAGTGTTGGTAGGGACTTGTTAAAGGATGAAAATCTACTTGAAGGTAGGTATATTTTTTTATGTTTTTGTTCTATGTAGTAAATGAAATCCTCAAAATTATGAAAAGAAACGTAAAACAAAAATGTTGTTGGTTTACGTTTCCTACTAGGTAATCAAAGACCGTTTACACACATCATAAGTTTGGGATTTTCTCATGGTTAACTTTCTCCTAATCATGTTCTCTATCACTCTCTCTCAGAACTGACCCTTTGTTTTTTTCCTCCATGTCCATGTTTTCCTACATGGAACCCGAGTGTGGGTTAACTCGGGTGCCCTTTGTACTTCCTTTTCATTCTTTTAAAGTGATGGTGTTACTGACTCTTTTTCCGATGTGGGACTTTCAATGAAATTTCAAAACCAAATTTAAAAAAATTGTGAGGACGCAATTTCTTAAGGGGGGAAGATTGTAACGACCCGAATTTTTTAAATAAATTTTGTTTCCTAATTTTATGTGTTATTGTTATACTCAACAAAAATGTTGTATTTGATAAAAATGATTATAATTAAAATGAGATCAGTGGGTTTTGACTATTATATAACCATCGGTCAACATGACCGCTGTGAACAAAATGTTTTGATTATTGTCTCTAAATATAAGTAATCTTGGTTAATTATTATAG
This sequence comes from Viscum album, assembly GCA_963277665.1. Taxonomy (NCBI): domain Eukaryota; kingdom Viridiplantae; phylum Streptophyta; class Magnoliopsida; order Santalales; family Viscaceae; genus Viscum; species Viscum album. The sequence continues at coordinate 381,453,053 of OY728164.1, read as the reverse complement.
AAAGAAGATTCGATGGCCTCACCTAGTAGTCTTGGACCGATCGAAGCCCATCTAACAGAGCTTGGGAAGGAGGTAGCACCACTGGGCTTTGCTCTGGATCAAATCCAAGCCGAACTTCATCATGTGAAGCTGGAACGAAATCGCCTTCGTGAGAAGTTCAAACTGATAGAAATTACTACTCGAGCAATGTTGACTGAGCCGCCCCAAGCTTCTATCACCCTAACACACCTTACTCTTAGGTCCTATGCTGGTATTATAAGGGGTTATGTAACAAGACCGTAACTACCTTGTGTAATCCTTGTTTTAAATAAAAACTGGGATTTCTTCTTATGATGAAGTTTATGTATTTTGAAATGACCGGATAAATGTAGTATGCATATTTTTGATAAATTTTAGAAAAAGGATATTTTAAATATGTTTATGTAAACCCTAAATAATTAAAAATGTGTAATGATTTTCAAAAAATGGTCTTCTGCAATTATGTTCAGTACTAAATTTAGAGTCTAATAAGATCAACTTGATTTTTGATGAATAGTAAATTATGAATAGTGATTTTATGATTAGGATTAGTAATATGACCAAACGGATTAGTAATCTCACTTAAAGAAAGTTTTAAAATAATCTAGGCACCTTGATTAAGTAATGTGATTCAATAAAATAGTTAAATAACGGTTTCATTAATTATTATTCAAGTATTAGTTTTTTCGGGTGAATAGTCTTTTTTAATTAAAAATTTAATTAAAAATAATTAGAAAATTATTTTTATAAAAATGACTTTATTTTTGAACTCAGAGCATCGATATTATGTTATGGTAATTTTTGGGGTTTTTTCTGAAAAAAATGAATTTTCGATGAATAGTGTTTTTATTTAAAAATTAAATTAAAAATATTTAGAAAATTATTTTTATAAAATGGATTTCATTTTTGAAATCAGAGCATTGATATTTGGTTAATGTGAAATTTTGGGATTTTTCTGAGAAAGTTGAATTTTCAGTGAATAGTAAAAATACAGTTTTAGGGTTTCGGTATGTTTAATGACATCATAACGGTGTCATGATGATGTCATGAGATCTTTTGAGGGTTGGCCGGACAAGGGTGATGAATTATTGTTTTGGGGGCCCCATGTGGCCTAACTCCATGATAAATGACAAGGGAGAGCACATGGGTTTGAGAAAAGCACATGTGAGGTGTTCTTTGGCCATTAATGCCTTGTCCCCTCACTTTCCCTATAAATACCAAGCCCTCCTCTCATCCATTCGACTCCCCACTCATTCCCAACGAATTTCTGGTCTCACTACCTCCCAAGGAGTCCTCCCAAGGTGCCCCCAAGCCCTCAAGGTCCCAACCTTTGAGGTTTAAGAGTTACATTTTAAGGTAAGGGATCCGACCCCTCTCTTTCTTTTCAAGTAATCTCTTTTATGTCATTTCTTTTATACTCCATGTTCTTATGTTGGAGGATGTTCTTTTATATTCATCCTACTGCCTATTTAATGTTCATATGATGAGATACCCCCCCTTTCTCTCATCAATTCGTTTTAAGAATGTTTAAGTGGCGCCGTTAGGCTGCCGGATTTTTAAGGGATTCTTTCACCTTCCTCGTTTTCAAGTTCTATTTTCATTCAAGTCTTTCATGTTCCTTTTTATTATGTTGGGGTATGATCTCTAAATTATCATACTGATCTTTTATGATCATATGATGAGAGACCCCATTTGATCGCTTCAATTCAGTATTTTGAAGTTTTAAGTGGCGTCGTTAGGCTGCCGAATTTTTAAGTGGTTCTTCACCCTTCTCGTTTTGAAGTTCTACTTTCATGTCAATTCTTTCAAGTTCCTTTATATTATGTTGGGGTATGATCTATATATCTATAATACTGGACTCTTATGTTCATATGATGAGAGACCCTATTTGACCTTGTCAATTCAATTTTGTTGAAGTTTAAGTGATGCCGTTAGGCTGCCGAATTTTCAAGTGGTTCTTCACCCTTCTCGTTTTGAAGTTCTACTTTCATGTCAATTCTTTCAAGTTCCTTTATATTATGTTGGGGTATGATCTCTATATCTATCATACTGGACTCTTATGTTCATATGATGAGAGACCCTATTTGACCTTGTCAATTCAATTTTGTTGAATTTTAAGTGATGCCGTTAGGCTGCCGAATTTTCACAAGAGAAATCTTGTTTTGTTTTCTTCCTTTCATGTTCGTCATTTCATATGGTATATTTTCAAATTTCATTACCATGTTCATAAATCCCTTATATTTTGTCCCTCTACTGTTTTATGGGTCATTTATGAATGTTTGACCCATGTCCCATCTCTTCTCAATGTTTTCTAAAACCTTGTAACATAGCCGTTATGCTGCAGAATTTTCCCCTCAAAATGCCTCTCTCTTTTCTCAAAAATTATTTTATGTTATAAAGTGAATACTCAAAGCTCTTATTTCTACAAGGGTATTCACATATATATCAAAATGTTCCATTTTAAATTCTGGGATTTACATACATGAGACCCGCTTCCCTTTCCATGGGTTTAATGTGCCGTAAGGATCATGTCATTAAAGCAGTTTTTAAAATGTTATGATTATGAAATGAAACCCAATTATTTTATGCTATATGGGTTATTTATGAAATGTTTGATGATGATATATGTGGCTCACATGATAATAAAGGCAAATTTAAGGGTCCGCCCTGATAGCGCTCCAATGCATTGGGTAAAGACTTAATCTCTATAGATGACTATTTTAACGACGCCTTGGTGAATAACCTTGGTAATTTTTAACGACACCTTGGGGATGGACCTTGGTGAAACGAAACGATTGTCAATATTAAATGTTGCAGCCACATCTTCATGTTATTAAAAAGATTTATTTTTATTTTGATATTCCTCATGATTTCATTTTCATGCCTTAAAGTTCTTTTCATGACTTTATTGATGTATCCCAAGTTCATATGTAAAATGTTTCACTTGTTTCCCTTACTGGGCCTTATGCTCACCCTTTCTTTTGATGTATGTCCCCAGGTTATGAGATTCAGTAATGAGTCTAGGGTGAACATGAGGAGAAGCATTTCAAGTGTTTAAGAAGAATTATTTATGTTGTTTTCATGTTTTAAGTTCCTGGTTTCCAAGACACTAAACTTTAAAGATCCTCGGTTTTGTAAAATGTAATTAAAGTTTATGTGATAAAAAGGTGGGATGCTATAAATATGGAAGACTACATAACCAAATTCTTTTATGTTTTGGGTTTCAATATTAGTTTGGATTATATTGAAGGATTTTAAGGACAATTTTTTATTGAATGGTATTTATTTAAATTTGGGGTATTGTTGGTTTAATTTTATATATTAAGATTAATATTTCTTTCTCTAAAAGGATTATCCTTTTTGGGGATCATCTGATCTTGTACTAACCATTTTGGTGGTGGTTAATCTCTGAAGACAAGGTAAATATATTTTTTATCCTTTGTGGATCATTTGATTCTCTATAAGTTGATTCCAGCTCTTCTAGTGTGGCCACGTCATCTTGAATACTCATCATTCGAAAAAAAGATGAGTTAGTGGTAAAAATTTATTAAAGAATGAAACTCTACAAAAAAATTAAGTATATCTCTTTATGTTCTTATTCGAACTCATAACTAAATGCCTCAAAATTATTGAATGAAACTTAAGAAAACGTTATCCATTTACTTTTCCTACTCGGAATCTAATGATCATTTATCCCATCACACGTTTGTGGTTATCATATTGTTAACTTTCTCATGATCATGTTTTCTATCCTTCTCAATCAGAACATAACAGTTAGTGTATATTCCATATCCATGATTTAATACATAGAATCCTACTCTGGGTTATCGTGGGTGTCCTTTGTACTCTTCATTATTTGATTGAAAGTGATTGGTTTACTGGCTCTTTTCCGATGTTGGGATTTTAATGAAGTTTCCAAGCCCAGTTTTAAAATTTCGAGGAAGCAATTCCCAAAAGGGCGGAAGGATGTGACATCCAAGGTAAATAAAGAACACGACATTTTTCATATTTATTAATATTTTTTAACTAAATATTAATTCTACTTTAAAGGGGAAACTATGTTTAATGTCATAAGTGATATGCAACAATGGGTTTCTTTGAAATCTTACATTGCACACTAATAATATAATATTATTATTTTAAATGGTAGTTAACACCTAGCCGTTGTAATGGCTAGAAGGAACAGAACTAACTAAAAATGATTATAGATGCTTTTTAAATGTTTTTAAATTTATCCAATAAAAGTAAGAGGCTTAAAATGTGAATGAATATAATTTTAAACATAATTTACTTTAAGAGATTGATTTACTACCTTTTAATGGAGAACCCACATTAAATATAGTTTTGGTCACTTGTATATTATCTATTTGACAAATTAAACTTATTTTTTTGAATCAGGATATCAAAATTTACTTTGGGTAATTTTTTGGTATTTTTCTGATAAAATTCATTTTTTATGAATACTGAAAAACACTATATTTTAATTCAAAAGTGCCTTTTCATATAATTTATTTATATGGTTATATTATCATTTAAAATGATTTTAAATTGTAATTAGATAATTTTTTTACCATTTAATCTAATGGTTATCATGGGAATTGATTTCACATTGGAATTGGACAAAAACAAGTGTCAATCATTTATTAGATATTGTTTCATAAAAACATGCAATTTGTTTTGACAACAGGAATTAATTTTAATTTAATTAATGAAAATTCTATATTTTGAATTTGGTAAAATAGAAATCATTTTTAAAATTGGAATACCAAATATAACTTAGTCTTAATTTTTGTTATTTTTCTGAAAAACTACAATTATTGATGAATAGTGAAACCACTTAGTAGTAGTTAAAAATTGGCTTTTTTATTTAAATGAAATTTTACCACTTCTGTGAATTGATTTTCAAAAATCTGACATACATTGTTGTTATTAATCAGTAAAATGTGATTCAATAAGATGAAAATAATTTTTGGTGAATAATAACTTTTTACATTTATTTACTGCGGTTAAAGGTAAATATGCTAATTGAAGGTAAAAATAATATTATAATAATACAGAATTACCTTAACACATGTCCTAACCTTATTGGTTTAGTCATTTACGACCATGGGCATCTTTTGGTCGATTTTGGGACCCCATTGAACAACATGGGAGTGATAATGGAACTTTAGATTAATTAACTTAAAGTAAAGACAAAAATAACATAAACAAATATCATTTAGTAAAATAATTTTTACAAGGGGTTATATAAATCATAATTTATACTATAAATATTCGTTGGAAATAAAAAAATATTTCCTACCTCATGGTATTTTTTTTAATTTTTATACCCTAAAATAAATTATATTAATTATGACACAATGATGATTTAGTATTTACCTCATTAATAAATAATTTAAATAAATATGATTATTAATATTATAAAAATATCCAAATCCTATCCAATTATTATTTTATGATTTTATTTCCACCATGAGTCATATTAAAATAGGCTTTAAATAGTTTTTTACCTTTAGAAACCGAATATCACTATATAATAATATAATATTTTCACACATTCCTAAAGAACCCCTCCCCCCCCCTTATAAAAGGACACCACTTCTAACCCATTCCACAGACCTATCAAGCCCCATGGATTGTCCAAAAGCTGCCAAAATAATCTCTCAAGATCCCTATATTCCTCCTATAAGCCTTGCCTTAGGTAGAAGGCACTTTATGAATTTCTTTTGGTTCAAACCAAAGGAAGTTACCAAATTGAAAGGTAACGCTTTCTCTTAAATTATTTTGTTTTATTTTCTTTTATTTTAATTCTCCAACCCCCTAAACACTTTTTATTAATTTATTTTATAACCAAACCACTATCCTAAATATACTAGTATGTTTTTATAAGAATTATTCTGAATACACTTATACACACCTCCATCAAATGAGTGAAGAATAAACTGTTCCTGTGGATGGAAAACTAATGCCTCGCGAAATTATGATTGTTTGATTATCTCCAACCACCTCTCATGGTGGCCATTAAGATGAGACTGTAATTATTTATGATATATATATTATGTTTATGATTTATTTATACTTCTTTATTTTCAATTTATGTCATTATTTTATGATTTCCATTATGGGTAAAACGCGAAAATTGTATTTGAGGAAGTGCGGACTACCGCCCCCTCAAAATTATCTGACTCATTAATGTATTATGTGGAATATATAAAGGAATGAATTAGTGATATTATATGTGATATTATATTGAAATTATAATATACCTATTTATCATTATGTTTTAATTCCATAAAAATACAAAATAGAAATGAAAGTAAGGTTCATGCGTACGCACGGCTTACCTTTTCCATGAACAATACATTTCATTTCTTATCTGCAAATGTCATGTACTTTTATAAATAGATATATATACTAGATATATAATATATATTATATATAAATCATTTATATAATTTTGTAGATAATGTAATTTTTACCACATGGAAAAATTGTATTTATAATAAGTTCATTTTTTAATCAAGTTCCGAACATTGATAAAATATCCAATATGACCTCATATAATTAACTAATTGTTATAGAATGGTAATAAGATATATAAAAAGAATAATAAACTTGAAAAATGTTCATAATCAATTATAAATTATCTTATCTTTATTATTCATGAAGAACAGGGAACATACAAGACAATTCAGGCTTAAGGTAAGGGGTTTTTATCTCACTTTTAATTCTCTGAGATTTCCATTGTTCACCACTTATTTATTGCATGTGGTGTGTGCACATCCAATGATTGTATTAATTTTGTAATATACTTTAATTTATGGATATTTTTATCATCATTGTATGATACTTCTTTAATTAGTGTATGTTTCATTTGTTACCAAATCGATAAGGGAAATTCAAATTTCAATTTCCACTCATTCTGCTTTATGCATAATTCATTGATTATTTTACTCTAAGATTGTGTGTGGAATCACTAATCATTTTTTTGTCATAATTTCCACTCCCCTTTCTATGTATATAATTTTGATTCACATAATCACTCCATTGATAAATTCTCAAGTCATCGATATGAACTTGATAAGTGTTATTTTAACTCAATCTGCATTTATTGAGTTAAACATCCAATTCATTGGTGTTGTTTTTAAAAGAATATGTGTGAATGTCATATGATTAATTTACACTGAATATCCAATCATTTTTACTATATTTATTTTTTTAAGACACAAATTATGTCGTTGATTTATCCTTAACCTAAGGATACAGTCTTTATAAGACATTCCATCTCAATTTACATTCCATTGAGACTTCTTTGTCATTATACACCAAATCACTTTTATATCGTGTATATAATGTACTTTGATAGAGTATATCATGAATCCCTTTTTTGTCATGATATTATAATTTTTTGATTACCTCAATTATTTTTATTCACGTGTCTCTCTTTTTTGGTTAGGAACTCTAACTAAAATATCATTTTAAATGTTATAAAGATTGATTATTATAAATCATTCTCATTAATGTACATGTTTAAAAATTGGTTTAAATGATTTATTTATATGGAAATTTAAGTTTTAAAATTAAATTTCCATTAAAAGTTTCAAATTGGTATGGGACACTTTGATTCAAAAATCTATTTTTATATGGCTTCTTGACAAATAGTGTGACTTTTAAATGTTTTCAAGAAAAAGGGGGATATTTCTCTCAAATAGTTATGATGATCATTTTCATCTATGTCAATATTCATCATTATTCTCGATTGATCTTAATATATTACAATACAATCTTCTATATTGTATTAAATGAGTAATTTTTTACTGTGGATGTGTTATTTTTATACCATTCATGGTTTGTGAATAAAGTATCGACATTTTGTATGATAGTTTTAATATGAATGTTTAGATTATATTTCACCCATTTCATATGAGGAATGCATTGGATGTAGTAAGTGACCGGTGGAGCCCACTATAGCTCCTCAATTCATCGGTATGTCTCATGAGACAAACTAGTGTCTTGGCACACGACCTTGAAAAAATCTTATTTGTATTCTTGGAATATGGCCTTGACTATGTGGTTATGATGTCCGACAATATTCATTCCATCATTATGAGATTAGATTTTGATATGTCAAGTGGTTACTCAACTAGTAGAATACACATGACTATGTTTTATTATGGAATTATTTACTCATATTATATATCTTCCATAAAGTTTTCATGTTAATTATTTGTAAAGGAATGTGTTTTCAATTATTCGCCATGCCTAATGTTTATTTTATCTTTCACTATAATTCTTACTCTTACTGAATGTTTGATCTAACCCATTTCTCATGTTTTATTTTACCAGGATGTGAAGAAGTATTGTATGACTAACCTGCAGGGACAGTCTGAGGGGATATGGGTGTACTCTATGGAAACAATGTTGTTTTAGTTTTTCATTTTATAATGTAATGTAAATATTAGGAATGTATCTAGTATTTCCATGTCTACTAAACTGATCAGTCTTTCGGGACCTTATTTCCTTGTATAATTCCAATGATATGTAATAATGCACTGACTTTGGGTAATTTGGGATGGGGCGTTACAAGAAAAATTGAATTTGGAAATAATATTAACAAATTAATTATGAAATAAAAGATTCAATATAAATATTAATGCAGAAAAAAATCATTACAACCCATTAATTATATTAATATAACATAATCATGGCTCCACTATCATCTCATGACCATGTAAAAGGAGTAATGGATAATAGAAAAAATAACCCCTCTAATGGTTAAAAATGGAATACAAGGAATAAGTGGATAATGTATATAAAAGAAAAATGAAAACAAAAAAAACCTCTGTGGGTTGAATTTATAATGTGAAAACACCTCCTTACCATGTCAGTAGTCCCAAACAAGGAGGTCAAGCCACAGTTTTCTTAGAAAAATAAATTACATAGCGTGTAAAAAAGTATGTGTCATGTACTTTGTTAAAATATTCCTTCTCTAAATTTTATACATGTGTTTGAGATACTTGTCCCATCCACTAAATATTAAGATGGTATGTGTCAATAAGTGGGATCACATAATGCGTGATTCTATCACAAATGGATTTTAGTGAAATTTTTCCACCAAACACTTCTATAAGGTTAATAAAAATTGTTTAAACTTTTATCTATAGTCAGTACTACAATAGTTGAAACCTAAGAATAATATTTGGAAAGATATATCAAGTATATTTAAATGTATAGAGTGTGTTCTTATGAATTACTTTTTGTATAGTTGGATTTTATGCTCCAAAACATCTTTGATCCATGAATTTGTTCCATAAAAATAAAAAATGGCCAAAAAATTAAATTATTTATATCGAAAAAAATTACGTAGTTTATATAATATGACTCTTCACTCAATAAAACATGAAAATATAATATATAAACATACGTTCCATCACCTACCTATTCTAGGAAGATATGTATCTCGACAAAATTCTATAGTTTCCCCCAAGAAACAATAGAATTTACCTTATTAGGGCCCCTTGATATACTAAACTCTAAAATAAAGTTCGCTAATTAGTGTACCTCTATGATATAAAAATAAATGCTTGAGAGCTTTTCCTAATGTTGACTCTCTCTGAATGTGTCTAAAATGATCTCTAGGTGTTTACTATGATCCTATCAATTCTAGGGAATACTAGAATTGCATCTTTAAATATGGTATAAAAGGAATCTAAATATATATTGATTATCTTTTCATTGGGGTTATAAACACTATCCGCACATTTTTTTAAACTGAATAGAATCATGAGAAACTAATATAGGTAATAATTATTACTAAAAGTAGATTGAGGAATATTCAACCATCACACCTTGAAATGGTGATGTCCTAAACAAAAATTGATCATGGAGAACAAACTTAGCCACCATCGACTATTCAGATAAGTTATATATGCAAGGAAGAGTGTATTAGCTCTCGATATACATTTTTTTAAAACTCTGGTAATATACCCCTGGGCATAAACTTCCATCGCCATTCTTGTTGAATAAAATGTAATCACAATAAAGAGAAATAATGGGGTTAATAAATCCCTTCACATATAAGTACTTTATCGAGACCTTCATATATATATTTTTTTATAAATTCTTTCATATATAGAGGAATACATATGGAATATACCCTTAAATAAAAATTGATTCTAAACATTACCTATCTCAAATTTTTCAAGTTCTAAAAAGTCCCTAAGAAATGTGTAATGAAATTGATCAACAAAAGGATGAAATAGTGCTTATCCCATATCCACCTCCTCTCTCCGAGTAACACTTACTAACTAGGTTATAATAACCATATCTACCAATGGTTATGAAAATAATGGAATGTCTGAAAATCCCAATTTAACACCCCAAGATCTTAATATATGATTACCTTTAAAACATAAATGTGTTTGATAAATGGATCCACATTCAACATCGAACTAAAATGGAAACCTTATATGTTTATACCACTAAAACATAGCTATTAAATTAATGGGAATAAGTAGGGGTTATATTTTTACAAAATATTTATATAAATAAAATAAATTCTACTTCAAATACTAATTAAATTCAATTAATATAGATAAGAAACTAAGAAAATCATTTTATGCTTACAATTATATTTATCTAAAATTGATGTTTTTTTAGAAAATTAGTATATTATTTTTAGATAATAGTAATAAAATATATTGATAATATGAATAATATATTAACAATATAATAATCAGTAATTTTTATAAAATAAAAATAATGAGTAGCTGGTATTATAAAAGTTATTTTCCAATATGAATATTTTTCCACGATATTTTGGAATTTTATTTAAATATTGAATTATAAAATTTAAAAATTCAGTTTTTTTTTAAATTAATATAATTTTGGTACTATGTATGATAATATATTTTTAATAATACTTTTGTTGATTTATTTTTAAAAAATTATTTATAGATGAATAGTGAAAATACTATTTCAACAAATTACGTGGTTGTTATAAAATTATTAGTATATATGCATGAGTTGTAAATTAAAAAAAAGACCAAATATTTATTTTATAAGTGAATATATAATTCTAAAAATTATGGTTTTTATTTAAAAAACAATATTTTTTATTTGAGAAATTATGTAATATTTTTTGGAAAAAATATTTTTAATATATTATTATTTTTTAGTTTAAAATTTATTTTTATCACATTTATAAATTGAATCAAATGAAATGTATTTAAAATATAGAATTAGTTTTTTTAATTATCTATTAAGTATAACATTTTTTTTAGTCATACATATTATGTTTCCTTAGGAAAAAACTTGTTTTTGAGGTAAAAGCTAAAAGGATAAAAGTAGTAATTCAAGGGATAAAGGGATTTAAACATGATTAAAACAAGACTATAATTGAATTTATAAGCAGTTTCATGAGCATATAAATTTATCAATAAATTATTTTTCAGTTTTAGAGACACTTTACATGTATATCATGTGATCCATTTATATTAAACATAAATATTTAAAAAATTCACTCTCACGATTTATAAAGGGGCCTCCCACCATCCCCTCATTTATTCTCTGTGTGGACTACTACCTATATGATGAAATGTATTTCATTTTCCATAACAACCATAAAAGAATGATATGAATGGTGGATTTGATTAGTTATAATAAAATTTATATCATTTTTTATTCTAAAACATTGAAATATATTACTCCTTTATTTCATTATATGGTAAATGAAATCATTAATCATGTGTATGTGTGGACTCTCACCTATGTGGAATGATTGATTTGTGTTTTTCTTTTCATTAATACATTAAATGGATGGTAATGGGGATTTTATAAATGGATAAATATGATTTTTGTGATATCATTAATGTTATTGTATGGTAAAAGTGAGAACCTATTACCAACATGATCAAAGAAAAATTATCATTAATTAAATCAATTAAATCAAGAGAACTATGAGAAAAATGATCACTTCTTTATAGTTAATGAATTAATATAAATTTTTTTTATCTTTATATTTATTTATGATTATGATATATCAAACTAATTTAAAATAAATAAGATGATTATTTCTTTATTATAATGATATTACAACTAAATGAACTCACTTTCACCCATTTATCAAGGTAGGATCAGGTTTGGGTCAGTTTCACCACATACTTGAACTATACTATGCATTTAAATCATAGATGAATACAATAACATCATTACTATAATATTATTATATAAATATGCAAAAATTGATTTTTTTTTTTCTATTAATTTTATATCCACATTTAACTAATTAATTAATAAAACACCTTTCACTCAATATAAATCACTAACGCATGGCCATCCTTGATTTCATCTTCATGTTTTTTACCAAAAATATAGTGGAATGAAATAATTGATTATAAAATATTTTTTAACTTCATTTATAGAACTTTAAAATATTTAATTTGATAAAATAAAAAATAAAAATACCTCTTTTATAAAATTTATCCAATTGATAAATATTACTTACACCCAATATTGAAAATGGGTGAAAACTAATTAATATTAATATTTAAATAATTATTGTAAATGGATGGTACATATGGTAATAGTTATGAATAATATTCTTGGGTATGAATTTTATTAATTTAATTTACATATTTTTGTACATTTGGAGAATTTTCATAAGGAATATTGATCGAGGCATTTGTTTTCTTATCATATTCCTCTATTTGAGACATGCTTGGTATTATGCACCTAATTTCATTTATATGGTTTTTATACTTCTTTTATTAGATATAATATAATGAATTATCTATTAATCATGGTATTTTAAGTTCAATTGTCTTCCCTCTCATTTAAAGGATTTGGATTATAGTATTACTCAAGCCGTAATGTTTTTCTTGGTATCAATTATGATTCCATAAGACATGATAGATGTTAGGCACCATGTTTTTTTATATGGTGTTATGTTGGTTCACTATCCCATTAATTTTCTATAAATTATTTCTATATAATTTAAAGGATTAACTAATCTAAATCATTTTCTTTTTCTCAAATATATTTTGACTCATGTGTAACCGTAGTTGTAAGGGTTTTTCGTAACTCAATTTTTATTATTATGTTACGATCATTCACTTGAACATAATTCATATAAGTTTAGTGAATTATATACATTGATTTTTTACATGTTATTATCACATTTTATAAAATTTTAACAAATAAACACATTTTCAAAGGTTTCATGCTTTATGGATTGTGTTTACTATAAGGGGTAATGATAAATCAAATAACCATTCATTGAGTTATAATGTTTCATCATGAACTTGATACCATATCTAATATACAGAGCATGTATTTATGGAACTGGGATCAGGAGTATGGGTGTGGGGTGTCATACCTAGTATTGTAGAATGGGGTAGATTGCCATTTGGGATACAATATTAATTAACATTAAGATAATAATAAACTTTTTATTTGGGTTTTGGGATAATATAAATTCATTAAATACCCTAGGGATAACTGTATGTGAGAAATCTATGTATTAGATATCATATTGATATTTTTGTAAAGTATAGATTTGGTGATTCTCTTATAAATTAGATCTTTGTCTTTATATTACATATGGAATAAGGCTCTATCATATATGTACATATGGTTAATAACTCTAAAAATGGTAGATTGGGTATTAACTCAGTTGTCACCTTCTACACAAAAAGAAGGCATGACTTCACACCTGGTTTGATATACATTGGGTATATTATTTGGTTAATAACATTATATTAATAAACCATCGTGAAGGAGTTAAATATGTTGCTGACATGCTATGTTGGAGTGACTAATAGGTAAATGATGGTGGATAATAAAGGAATGGATAAATACAGTTATAGGATGAGTTCAAAGTATCATATATTAAAAAAATGTGTTATAGGAGAAGAAATATTCAAATTGAATTTTTTATATTAATATCTTAAATATTATCATTAACATTTTGGTTTTAGAACATGTTTGATATAGGATAACAAAAAATTAAACTGAGAAAGGTATTATTCTAGAAACCACTATGTCTAATATCCAAATAAGGGGGTATAATTAAATTGTTGATGATTTTTTTTCATGTATATTATAATGGAAAAGTGTGTTTTCTAGTCATATACAATGCAGTGAGATTGATATTTTCTTGAAACTCTAATATATTATTATTAGTGAATGATATTGATCAATTATATTTTTTATGTTATAAAATTTATTTCAATTATGTGAAACATCTAATAATTGTTCATCAATATTTATACTTTTATAGTTATGAAACATATATTAAAAGGTATCAATAACCTTGAAATGTAATTTTATGACAAGGTTATATTTTCTGTTTTAATTATTTAATAACATGTGATTGAGGTATGTATAACTAATATGATTAAAATATTCTGGATTTTTAAGTAATGAATTCATGATTGATTTCATAAGAAGTGACTTATATTATATTAGTAGCCTTAGAGTTTATTATCTAACTTAAAAAAATATACATGATATTTTTTATGATATTTGTATAATTCTTTGTATTATGATATATATGAAAGTGAGTGACTTTAGGAACTAGGGGTCAGAGATTAGATTAACTTTTTTAGGGAATATATAATATCATTGTTGTTTAATGTCTTGGAGATTCAAATGTTTTTGGAAAAAGTTTTTCACAGAGAATATAAGATTAGTGTATATATAAACATGGGTATATGATTTTATGAATGGATAATGTTTTCTAATGAAATATTAGTAAACTTTATATCCTAAGAGAGTATATTTGAAATCACATTAATGGTTATACCTCAAATACTGAATAGTTCTCTAAAAAATCAAATAATTTTATTAATGAGTAATAATTAAAATTATGTTGATACAATTTATTTAATGGGGGAATGTAACACCTTGTGATTGTAATATATGATCAACATTAAGTAATTAAATGTGTTTGATAATTTGTTTCATATGAAAAAAATATATACCGTAATATGTTTATACCATTGAAACCAAGCCATTTAATTACTGAGAATGAACATGAATAAGTGATTAATGATGAATTTATAGAAATTATTAAAATTATACTTTTTTTATTAATAAAATTCAATTATTATAGCTAGAAAAACTAAGAAAATAATTTAATGACTAAAAACATATTTTCATAAAATTTATGTTTTATTTAAATAAAATAGGTATATTCTGTTTAGATAATAATTAAATATATTTATATAATGATTATATATTTCTAATATGTTAATCATTAATTGATAAGAAATAGTAATAATTAATAGTTGTCATTTTAAAAATCTATTTTATATTATGAACAGTTTTCCACTATATTTTGTGATTATATTTACATATTTAATTATCCAATTATTGAAATTTAATTTTAAAAAGGGATCATAAGTTTTTTATTAATCATAATAAAATAATCTTATGATGAAATTTTTATTTTTTCTAAAAATAATTATTTTATGGTGAATTTTGTAAATATGTTTTTTACAAATAACATGGATTTTATGAAATTACTGGTAAATATTTATCAAATTTAAATTCATGATACATTTTTAGGAGATAAAATAATTTTTTATAAGTTACAATATAATTTTAGAAGTGATTTTTTAATTTAAAAAACCCATAATTGAGATATAAGAACATGAGAAATATTTTGTCAAAAGTTGTTTTCAATTCACTGTAATTTTTTTAAAATTAATTTATATCACCTTTATAAATTGAATAAAAATAAATATATTTCAAATTTAAAGTATATGGCTCAAAATATCTAATATGAAACACGTTATTTTTATTAATATTGATTACGTTTCCATAGGTAAAAACTAGTTACTATTGTAAAAGCTAAAAGGATTAAAGTTGTAATTCAAGTTGTAAATGGCTTGAAATATGATAAAAATAGGTCTATTATTGAATTTATGATGTTTTAAATTACCTTTTATATTTCTCAGTCAATTATATATCAATTTTTTAATCACATTATGTCATTAACATGTTGTCCCATTATATTAAGTTGAAATATTTATGAAAATGTCATTCACGCAACTTATAAAAGTGGCCTCTCACTACACCTTCAAGGAAGTCATAAAAATTAAGGTTTTTCCCACAAACAAAAACTATTTTTCCTTCCCTCGTAATAATCATCCTCTATATTGAGATTTTGGATAAAATATATTAGACTATGTTATCAATTTTTTATGGATTTTCTAAGGAAATATCAAAGTACTACACATGAGTAATAATTTTTACTTTACTTATTTATTTTCAATTATTATTTCTAATATATTTTTTTAGAATATCTATATAATTAAATTAGTATTGGTTATATAATTAATTTTATTATTATTTGGAAAAATTCATAAATTTCCTTTTCTTTTTTCTATTCAGAAAAATGAAATCATCATTAATGTGTTGTGCGGACTCCACCTCTATGATGAAATGTGTTTTGGTTTAATTCCCCCCTTAAAATGATGAAATAAAAACTGGATTTAATAAATATTTATTAAATTTATTAAATTTATTTTATTACTTAACATTAAACCACAGTTTTCTATTCTCTCGTACTATTGAAAACTAAATCACCAACCATGTGTTTGTATGGACTACCGCCTCCATGTAATGATTGATTTGCATTTCTATTTTCATCAATAATTTACATTTATGTTAATCAGGATGGAAGTAAAGGATAAATAATTTTTTTATTATATCATAAAGATTTGGTTGTGTTAAAATTGACAACCTATTATTGAAATTATAAATAAATGATTATCATTTATTAAATCTTTTAAAACAAGCTGAATGAAGATTAAAATGATCTATTCTTTTCATGTAATGACTTGATATAATTTTATAATAATTTTCAGATATTTTAAATTAATATATATCACACTATTATGAAAAATAATAATAACTATTTGCTTTTAGTATAATGATATTACATCTAAACCACCTCCTAATCACCCTTTTATCATGGTGGGTTCATGTTTGGGTCGGCTTAACATCCTACTTGAGCAATACTATGAATATATATCATATATGACTAAAATAACTTATTTAAAGATATAATATGATATAAATATATAAATAAAGAATTTTATTTGGTATGGATATACCAACATTTAACTGATTAATTAACAAAACACTTTTAGTTCGTTTAGAATATCTGAAACATGATCATCATCAATTTCTTCTTCATTGTTTGTAACCAAAAATACCATGGAATGAGATTATATTATATAAAATATCATGTAAATTGTATTATATTACTTTATATTATTTAATAATGGTTTAAATAGAATAATAATAGATACTAACACCAATTTTAAGAAACTATATCAAAGAAATGAATATTACTTACACCTGGTGTTGAAAATAAGTAAAAACTAAATAATATTTATATGTATGGAATTATTATAAATAGAGAGTATACATGTATTTTTTTAAGAATAATTTTCTTGGATTTGTATTTAAATAACTTAATTAAATTATTTAATTCATTTTGTGCAAGTGAGGATTGAATCTGGAATGATGTAAGGGGTTTTTCCCAAATTCCTCTCTAAGAGACAAGTTTTGTATTATGAATTAAAATAATTTATATAGATTATATATGGAATATTTGAGATTTAATGACGTGAATTGTATTTTAATAATGTTATTTGATTATTATTTACAATCCCTCTCTTTAATGGTTTTTTGAATGAAGTGTTACTCAATCTGTAATGGTTTTCTTGGTCTCATTTCTGATTCTTGAGACATGATACATGTCATAGATCATATTTACATTATATACTGTTCTATTGAATTAATATACCATTAATTTATATATGCTATTTACTTTTAATTAATAGGATAAACTAATCCAAACTGAGTTCTTTTCTCTAATGTCTTCTAACTCAACTATTACCCCATCTGTAAGGGTTTTTGGTAACTCAATTTTCATTCTTTTAGTTCTGATAATACACTTGAAATTATTTTATATATGTTTGGTACAATATACATTTTAATTATATTATGTGGTATTCTCTTATTTTATACATTTTTACCACATAAACCCCTTTTCAAATGTTTCATGCTTCTTGGAGTATGTTTCACTTAACAAATATTGGTAACTCAAATCTACTTTCATTGAGATATAATGTTTCTTAATGAATATTTAATTTCCATTCATCAGTTTCCTACTCTAATATTTAATTATTTTTAAATTTAAAATCATATTTTTTTAATATTATGTTTTAATAAAAATGAATATTTTTCTACCCTTCTTATAGTTAGGGTTTTAAACAAAGCTATTTGAAAACTAATAAAAATACTATTTTCACATTCTTATATTTTGTATTCCATTCCTCATTTAACATAAATAAACTATCTCCCATTTCAATGATTAGTTATTGTATATTCATTTTGAAGAAAATGTATAAAATGTTTTTTCCTCACCTTTTCAAAATTTAAATATAAAATCAATATGTATCTTTGTATTTTGAGTCAACATAACATTTGTTTTCTAAAATAGTTTTTATGATGTGTCATCAATTCCCCATATCATTTTCGAAAGGATTTACCCTATTGGGGTTTGTGTTTTATGATTTATCCTTTCATATATATATATATATATATATACATATAAAACCATTTTTTTGGTTTTAACTCACAATATCAAACAATTCTATTATTTTTCTTTACTTTTATGATACAATTGAAATAATTATTCTTACAATGGTGTTTTTTAATTTTTTTCAGTGACCCATTATGTTTATTTTGTTGCAATGTAGGTACCTATTTTTATACCGTATAATTTCATTATATATACTTCTTATAATAATTTTATTACTCTATATACCAAACCATCAACACATTACTATATATAGTGTGAAAATATCAATTTTACAAATTCAGATTAGAAGTTGTTCACAATGATATGACATTTATTTATTGAAATTGGATAAATTATTGGTATTATAGTTGTTTTTTATCCAATATATAAGATTACCTTCATGTTGGCTATGAATTATTTTGACAATCCTTCCACTTTATCTAGATAGTTTATGACCATGTTATTCATTTTATTAATGTGGGAAATGGTTAGGATATTCTTGATGATTTTGGATTTCTAACATAGGTTGATCATGTATTTTTATTATGTATTCTACATTATATATATAGACTTGTTTCCATACAACCAAAGGTTCCTTAAGCAATGATATAAAAGGTCTTGATAATAATTATGATGCATACATCAGAATTAAACAAGTGGAGGGAGAGTCTCGAAATTATATATCCCTTATATGAGTCAAGGTGTCTCATGAAACAAAATTTTTCGGTTTTTGGTGTGTAATTCCTTCCATAATAACATAGTTTCAAAGAATAAAACCATTAAAACATTTTTTCGATGTTAGAAATTATACATTACATAATTATTGGATCAATATTATTGATATCAATGTTTTCATTTATTTTCATGGATATAGAATGATCTCAAGTTTATTTGATTATGCCTTCATGTTGTTTACTTATTCATTCCATAATATTTATGTCATGTTAATGTCAAGATTACCTCAATTGTGTGTTTTATATTTCTAATCATTTTACCTTATCCCATATTATGATTTTATTTCTCCAGTTTATGAAGGAAATTATTTCACATGGTATGTAAATAAAGATAGATTATGTGGGGGATTTATGGGAGATTTTGAAGACTCATTATGTATTGATTAATTTTTTATATAGTGGAAAAAATATCCCATGGTTAAGAAAGGCATGTGTTTTTCTTATTTTATGATTTTTTATTTCTATAAAACAATAATCCTAAATGGTATTTTGAATGTATTTAATGAAATATTTTCATTAGGTTTTGTAATTATGGGATACAAAGGTTTGGTAATTTATAATTGGTATCGAAGCTATTATGTAATGTATGTTTTTATGTGACTAGACTTAGGAGAATAGGTTTAGATAATCACCACCACTCTATAATGAAGGTATAAAAATCATGTAACATCATACCCAACACAACTATTCCTCCAAGGATTAAATCTACATAGCATCAAGTTTATTCCCCAATCAACAGAGGTTAGAAACTAGCACTAAGGGATAAATAATATATCATGGCGATAAATTTACTCTCTAATGGTCCATAAAATCAATATTTGAAAATAAAAACTATAATAATGATTATTTTTGGAAAATAATAATTATATACTCAGCAGTGTCAAAAAAATATCCCAAAAATTCTCATATGATTCATACATTAAAATAAGAGTTTAAAGTAAAACAAATGATCCATTTTCTGATTAATTGGACAAAAAAGATAAAAAAATAAAAGTGTGAACGTCCCCATGAACATAAATCCAATTTTAAATGAATATATATCCAATATGCCTCTTGAAATCATATCCCAAATACTGAGGCCTTTTTCCTTTACTTGTTATATCATACATATATTCTATATTCACATTAATTGTCTATATATAGTGAGTGACAATAAATACTCATTAGAAACAATAATAACCCCAACAATACCTTGGATATTAATTTAACTATATATGAAAAATGTAAATATTTTAAATGATTAAACAATTTTTATTTTTAGTATGGAAATAAAGTATTATTTGTTAACTAAGGCATCTAAAAATAGTCCAATACCTACTACATCAAATGTCATTATAAACCCTGATTTAAATCATGGAATAATGTACCCAAACACAAGGATCATATCATATCATATTCAAAATAAATGACATCTCAGGTATCCATATCATAACTAAAGGCTTAGTAAAACATTATGTCCCATATTTCAATTTCACATTTCTCAGCCTAGCTCAAGGCTCCCTAAAAGTGACCAAATTCATTTCATATTTCAAAAAATAAATTTTAATGTAAATTATATCAAACACCACTTTATTTTCAATAGAACACATCATAATTTTAATCCCTTTTTAAACAACGTAATCATTTTAATCACTTTGAAAAAGACATGAAAATTCTATAAATTTTTATAAAACATTAACACTTTAAAAATTTAATTCTAGTAAACATAGTTTATACCAATATCCTCATTTTATTCCATGTAAATCAATTTCTCATTGAATATAACTTTGTGTAAATTTTTATCCCCGCTATTATCACTTTTTGTCAATATAAATGTAATTTAAAATAGTATATCACCACTTTATATTGCATAAATTTCATTATAAAATTTATTAAAATATATTTTTTCACTATTTTATTTATTTCTGTAACCCCTTTTCAAATATAGTTTCTCGCTAAAATAATTCTAATCTAATAACAACTCCATGAATAAATATTCAAAACAGCATGTAACTATTTTCAATAATTATCTAAAATTATTATACTAATGTTATGAATTTATCTAGGAATAAAATTCGTACTCATAAAATTCTTATATGAAATTTATTTTCTCCTTTTATATTATCATAATTAATTATTCCATTAAATATTAAATTAAAAAGATAATTTAATTTATCACTGTAACCATTAATCTATCACTTTATACATTGAAATCCATAATTTAATCCTTATAAAAAATCAATAAAATATTTATAACACTTAACAAATCATGAAAAAATATTCGACATCATTAGAACTAATTTTTTAGTTTACCTAATTCACTTGAATTATTTAATCAATAGATCAGTGCATAATTTATAAAAAATCATTAAAACAAATTTAAAAGAGTATAATTGGTCACCTACCTCACACATAATAGATATACCACACTAAGAGAGAAATAAATATCCCTTTTAGACTACAAATAATCCAAAAAATTCAAATACAAAATAAGCGAAGTTAGAGAAGTAGATCTTAACAGTGGTCACAACTTATCCCATTCCCTTAAAATGATTGACCTTGTATATATATTACTAAGAAAATATAACTCTTCATAGAAATTGTGATTTAAACTAGAAATGAATAATGAATCATATCTTGATTTTATATAGAGAAATATTGACTTTACATTGAGATAAATTCATAGGAACCATCCCATAAAATAATAAATATCAGGTATTAACTAAAATTTTATGGTATTTCAATTACCTCAATGAAATTCATTAAAAAACCACCCATAAGGAGACTAAGTACTCTGTATATAGCCATAGGGTATCCGATTTCCAATCCAGGAACCCCCTCCTCTACCACACTCACTAGATACTAGGTACTATTCCAATAGACACATAGTAGAATGTGCTAAATAATTTTATCAATGACCACCCATTTTTCCCCTGATAACTACTTCATCTGAGTCCATCCTAAAAAAAATTACAATTTAATAAAAAAAAATTATAAACACCAAAATTAAAATCAAATTTATACCTCAAAAATATATTTTTTTATAAACTCCCCACCATAGGTTTCCTCAGCCTCTAGAGGAATCTTTAAGAATTACCATTGAAAGACTTTGACAATTAGGACCTCCATTAATATTCATTTCCCTATTATCCTCTTACACATGACGATGATTTAAAAAAACATATTAAAGTGTAATAGATTTTCCCTACAATCTCTTCTCCTCTAATCAACAGTATGGATTAGTATTATAATAAAATATGCATCTAGATCTAATTTCACATTATCACATTAAATAACATGTAAAATATGCAATTCATATTTCCTTTTTTGTGAAACATGAAGAACATCATTAATATCAAAATACTTCATTGACAATTCCTAGTGATACGAAATATATTAGATCTTCTCAATAATTTTATATTTTCTAACAAAACCTAGAGCCAAATTCACTTATTTGCCTATTTTACAATGTCCAAAATGAAGTGAAACATTGAGAATAATAATATATAAAACCTCATAAACAAGTAGATAACATATATGATCACTATATAACCACTTCAGACTCTAGTTTATAGAAAATATATTCATGGTTATTTTCACTCAATCAGAAGTCTCTTATGACAAGCTAGTCTTGATGAAAGATGTTTCACCTACCTTAATCCAACACAAGGTTGACTGACATGGTATTCCATATAAATACCAAAATAGATCCATACCAATATATTCTTGGTAATTTTTATTAAAAATATACCATATTAATTTTACATATTCATCACATTCACCACCAAAATCAAGGTTACATGCCCAAATTATATCATTAACAATATAAATATTAATATTAGATTGGTCATCCATCTATAGATAATAAATTGTGCTAAACATCACTAGATAACCCAAATAATGTTTTATGATTTTAAAAAATAATTATGTGAATCTTGCATCATGATTATATATAATGATATCTGGTATCCCATGAAGTCTTAAAATTTCTATATTATAGATCTTTCAAATGCCTTTAACTATTTTAGTATCCCCGATCGAAATAAAATATATCACTTTATTCAATAAATGAATAATTATATACACTATATCATACCAATTATAAATTTTAGGATAACATTGAAAAAGGTCATAGTAACATCATTTGATTTCCACTACAAGATATGTAATTATTAAATATTACATGATGCATTTTATGTTCTACATTCATCCACTGGTAGGTGAAGTTTCTTGAAATAAAGAAATCATGTTATGATTCATACCTAAGTGTCATCAAACATCATGCTATATATTTTTAAAATCCATGTGAACTACACATTGATAAATATAGATAAAATCTTATCACTTCCTCTCAAAAATCCATTCGGATAAAAATAAATCCATGCAAATATAAGAGAAAATTCATACTAAGTGTCCTCTAGATCAACTAATCCACACTATATATTTTTTCTTTATAAACCATGAACTGAAAATCAGAACTCTTGACATATTTCACTCACTCTATCAAGGGTGAAGTGGTAGTAAAATAAACATAAACATATGGAATTATACGAAAAATACATCAAGATGATTCTCTGAAAAATTATTTAGAAGTTTCAACTCCACCATCATGTGGAATAAAACCTACTTAGACTTTCAACTCAAATTATAAAAAATTGAATTTCAATTTTCAAGAGTATAATTTTTCTCAAAATTGAATAAATGAAGATACTCAACCCGTAACCTCCAACATAGAGTTAAATTACAAAAACAAACTATATAATTTAATATTTTAAGGAAAGTGGATACCATAAACACCCGACGAAATAGAATATTACACCAAATATTGAGTGCATGTAACATTGTATCCAACTCAATATCATGAGATTGTTAATTATTCTCATGCATCTTTAGATATTGATAACCATTCACACTACTCTCTTCTAGAATCAACATCCAATATAATCCCACACCTAGGGTGTCATAATACACGTCAAAATTTTTCCTTGGTTTTTATAAGATGAGAATATGATCCAATGTCAATCTCTAATTATTTATATATTCTAATGAATACTTTAATTTACCATCCCACTAAAAATTCACTACTTTACTACTCAATTCCATCATTGGTGTGTCTATGAGATAGAACTCTTAAATTATTTTATGAAAATAACAAGAAAGTCCAAAGAAACTACATGTCTAAAAAATAATGTTAATTTTCCAATACATAATTTTATCCACTTTCATCGTATCAATGGATATCTCAAACATAGATATAACATGTCCAAAAAACATTACCTCATGGATCCATAATCGACTTAGTGACATAATGGAATACGAGCGATAATCTCTCAATGCGTCCAAGAAAATATCTAAATGTTCACCATGATACTAATAGAATCATGAGTATATAAATATAACATCTTTGAATGAAATCCTTAATGAATATAAATATGGATAGAGAACATGATTGATCATGTCCATAAACATATATAGTTCAATCATCTCCCTAAAAAGCATTAACAAGAACACAAATTGGATATATCACATCTAAAATTTTGTCTTTATAATATCTTCATCTCAAAATCTTAATGAATGATACTTCATCAAAATATCAGTATGTGAAAGCCACTAATATTTTATTAATTGATTAAATAAATCATTTATTAATTGAAAATAAAACCAATTCATAATGGTAACCTAGTTGAGTCTATGATAGACAAAATTTAATCTCAAACACTCATATGTGATCTTGGAAAAAATAATGGGATCACCCCATAAAGACATAGCCTTCCCAATAAATCCTTTCGATTAAAGATCTTAAAGATAATTTTTTAACTCTTTGATCTTGTTTGGTGCTATATAATAAAGAGGAATAAAAAATAGGTTAACAGACTGCGTAAAATTCAATCATTGACTATATCTTCCTTTATAGTGGAAATCCTATAAAACCATAAGGGAACACATCCTAATATTGTTCATACTTGGGTAAAACATTACTAAATATACCCTCTTCGGATTTGAGAACCATCCTTGCTACTTGAGTGATAATATTATTCTACTACCCTAAATAATAGTTAGATCAAATGGAATGTTTCTCCCACCCTCTTATAAAATCATATGATTCATTACTGGATGGAAATAATGCAACCCATCTCTATTATTAATCAATATTCTTCTAAAAGAATGAAAATTGATACATTATAATAATCAGATAAATATTTCTATCTCTATAATATAATAATACAAAAGATGGTCATATCTAGATATATCAATCATAGAAGTCAGATATTTTATGATAGGTTCCTCTCTTCATCTAGACTATTTATTTATAGAGTAAACTCTTTTAAAAATAAATAGTCAAATAAAAGTCCAAAACTAAACAAGGGGTCATAAAAGAATAAGAAGCACCAAAATCAAACAACTCACTGAATAAAGTAGAGGTAACTAACATAATAATTTTAACTATGGAATAACCCTTTCAAATATCTATTGGAACTTTCTCAATACATAAAAACTAATTAGTCCTAGTAACTTAACAGTACTGCTAGGTTTCTTTATTCCCATTCATAGTATCCCTTCACATAGTTTAACATTGGAAAACTATGTTGTCTCTTCAACAAGACCTAAAAAATGACACACAACTATCTCTCTATTTTAGTGTACCAGCCCATGGACTTGATGCCTCCATGGAAAATGAATCATGATCTCAACCAATATGTGATAATTTCAAAAAAAGCTTCAAATTATATACTAAATTTTCATTAGATTGATAGTAATTTAGTTTAATATGAAAAAAAATATTTTTATGAAATCTTTGAACACAATGATAACACTAAAATTGTTCCCTATCTCAGAAGGAAGGAAATGAAAAAAACTTCCCATGGGCATATGATAACTAATAATTACTGAAATACTAATAACCTTTTTTCATTATTACACTATCATATCCATAAACACTACTTGAAGATCTCTTCACTTTTTATTAATTATTATCTTCCATAACATCCTATATAAAACATTATATGAAATTATGTAGAAAAATTGAAGTGCCTTAAACCAAATATCTAAATTCCACCTATAATTTAAAATATGACATTATAAGACTCCTATCTTCTCGAGGTTATCGAAATTTAGATCATTTCCATAGTTATAGTGGCATAATTAAAAACTGATATATTTCATGGAAATAACTTTATAAACTCTTAACCTATATTCATTGATTATTTGTATGCCCTGGAAATCCTCCCAATGTATTTTTGAACCAATGATCATTTTAAGGATTGTTGGAATCAAGTTGTATCAAAATAATGTTATGTTATAGTTATGTTTTTCTTTTATGATAAGGGTTCAATTTATTCGAAGATAATTAATAAAGAAATTTATTGGAGAGGTAAATCCAGTTGGCCTTATAATCAATTTTTAAACCTCTGTTATTTCTCTCACTCTTTTATTGAATAATTTTTAATATTAATTCCCTAATTATTTTCCACAAATCAAATGAAACCACAGAAATCACCCTCAAATAGTTTTTTATATTGAATAATGTAATATAATGATCATTGTATCCCATAGTATTTCCCAGCCTAGTGATTTAATATCTCCAATCACACTTTTATTATCCCACTACTCACTATCATAGGAACTGAATACATAATAAGGAGATTTTTTGTGATATATAATCAATAAGATAAGAATAATTAGAATTAAAAGGCAATGAAACCCACATCTCATAAAGAAAACGTTAGAATATCTTCTAGATAAATCAATAATAAATACATTTTCCATTAAAAAAATTCAAAAACATGACTTGGAGATATTCTCCATAGATTGGATGCTAATGTTCTAATCATCCATAATTAGAGAAGGTATAACAAAAAAAGAGAATTTGTAGTTCATAGCTTAATAAATCAATTATTGGAAGGCCTACTAAATCGATTGAATAGTTTTCCTTCATAATGGATTCAAAGGGTGAACTATGTATCTATCAGGCACTTTATAATCTCCCATATGAGCAATAAAATCTCTCATTATTCATTAACTCATTACAAAACCATTGATATTATCTTGTGTTTCTATAACCATTTCCAATGGTTCAATGGCTTCCACATGTAAATATTGAGGGGTGTGGCTTCTTACAATTGGAATCTCTAAAATATTATAACATCTTAAATCTTTTCCCATGATTATTTCTTCCCTTGAATTGATGAAATGAAACCATGTGGAATATTGGCCAACAATATAAAAATTTGGAAAATCTAGAACAGTGAAGTTTTACACAAGTTGTTCCCTATCTATTTAGAGAATATTATTTTTTTATTAATATAGTATGAAATGACTATTACATAGTTTGTTTTATGTTTCTATCATTTTTGACTTGGAACCTTAGTCGTACAATTATTTAGCTTTTTGATCCACATCTCAACCTTTACAAAATGTAAAATATTCACCTTGATGTAGTTGAGGGTTGTCGATATACACATACAAGAGTGTACAATGACCATGAAGTATTTCCTTAATACCCTTACCCAAATACTCTATTAGACCTTGAAATTGCACCAAATGAGGATTTATTCCTTGATGATGTAATGATACCTTACACGTCAACTTGGAAGAGCTTAGTACCATTAGATAGTTGGTTGGATACCATTAAAGACTTCTATGTTAGATTTATATAGCTCCTGAACCACACACTCTACCATTACACACCTTGATATCATCTTTGCAGAGCTTGGGTTGAATTTTACATAATGAAAATGCTTGTGATTCTATCTTTAGTTTTCCTCCATATGAATTTAACACAACAATTCATTACCTTGATGAAATGGAAGGCAAGAGCTAAAAAGTCATACGATGGTTAGTAAAGTTATATAATTTATCCACTAATATCTTATGATTAATAGGATGAAGTATTATAGTCATATGTTGTGTTTTTCATTATATAAAACATTTAATGGGAAGAGGTATGATTTGGCCTTTCCAAATTCACATGACCAAATGTGAAAACCATATTAAGTGTCCAACATGAATTCCCAAAGGCTTTATATATTTTTTATTAATTTTATAGTCTCCTTTTACTAGTTTTGGTGTATAATTTTAACATTGGTTATATACTCAGAGGATAATCCTTAAATACAAGGCCATTAAAGACCCATGAATCAAATGCCCGACCACAATCCACACCCAATCTAACAAAATTTCTTTGAAACACTATAAAAACATGAAAGGAATCTCAACTAGATATCCCAAATCATGATTTCATTATAATCATTTTGATAGAAAATGAATACCGACTCAATAATAAATATATAAGATCATTGAAGATGATTTATCCTTGCTCTTGACCACAACAAAAACTACATTAGGGAACTGATACAATTGTTTTCTTACTGAATTCAATCCATCAGCATGTTATGCCACCGTGAAGCACGCTGCCTGAGCTGAACTGATCACACAATCACTATACATTCCATTATCATTGAACGAACCTATTCCGCCCCAAAAAACAATTCTCACTACACAACCAAGAATTCCACCTTTTTCCTCCCAGTGAATCCCATTCCACCACCCAGAATCCTGATGCTTGTCAGAACCACCAACACTATTGTCCACCATTCCATAGTTATGTCCTCGTTGATGAGATCCACTGACATGGTCTTGAGTGGCAAAGCAACCATCCAAGCAACCTGGATAATCCTATGGTTCCTGTTGTCTCCATTACCTATCCCAGGGTATTTCTAGAACACCTCACCATAGCCCCAATATAACCTAATAAATCCAAAAATATTATTCTAATTGGTTTAGAACCCTAGTTTGATTTAGACTTACAAGTTATCCATAACCACTAGGTTAGGACCCCAATAGTTCATATTATGTTATTATTTTACATTTCAATCCTTTATCCATAACAATAGAAAACAAATTCTCAATGTAAGTTATTTCTAATAAAAAATAATTTTAAATAATTGAAATTAAAATTAAAATACCTTTAAATAATTAAATTCTAGGATAATTTTATATATTTACCTATAATCCCATGAAATAATTTAAAAAATTAATACTCGGGATTTATTTCATTAATAAAATTAATTATAGATTCAATAAATGAAAAAAAAAATTGAGTTAATTTACTAGGTAAAAATTTAAATATTAGGTTAATTCTCAATGGAAATTAGATTATGTTTTAAAAAAATTTCTCTCATCTCTCCAACACGCATAAGGTATGGTACTTTATTGGTATATAATGAATTAAATTTAGTCTAATATAACATTTTCTTACCTATACTTAAATACAACAGCTACAAAAATAAAAAAATCATATATGCAATGATTATTGTAAAATATCATGACTTATATATGAATTTAACCCATAAACTCATATTATTTTATAATTTTTTTAGTTCTTGGCTTGTAAACAAAAAATATTTTAGTGGAATAAATGTGTTATCAAGTTGTTTCTTCCTAAATCCCACTCCCTTATGATTTATTTTTTGATGTTCCTTTCTTCACTCCCTTGATACTTTTTATAAAAAATTCCAATATATTATCTTTCATTTATTAATCCATTTCATTATTCCCTAAATATATCTGTTCCATGTTTAATTAACACATATAGATTTATTATTAGCCATGTTTGTGAAAAGAACATTCTAGATGAGTATGGATAAACCCATAACTAATGAATCCTAGGACAAAAGGTATTCCCTATGAATAATTGTAATAGATATGGAATAGAACCAATGATTGGGAAAATGACTCTCAAGATTATTTTACTATTATTTTATTTCTTACATATATCCATATGTTCTTATATTAACTAATTTGGATCTTACGATTATTTTCAATTTTTTTTACTCCACATCATTTGAGTTACCTAATTATCTTTTGAGGAGTTTCTATAGGTTGTTAATTAATCCCTATGGGTAAGTCACAAAATAATATGTTCATTAGTACATTTTTCATTTTCCTAAATATATTATTTTGATTTCAATGTGTTATTTTTCATTGAAAACCCTTTTCCCAATGTTATAGGAAAAATATCGACAAAAATATTGGGAACGTTCAATTTGTGATCGTTTATCACAATAATTTATAGAACATTAAATCCCTCCACACAAGCATGGATATTATTTTTAATCATGACATCATTGGAGATCAAGTATTCCTATCTAAAATCACTCTTAAATTACAAAAAAATGCATTAATTCAAAAACATATTCTGAAAATATAATTTTGATATCATTATTTTGTTTCATTTAATATTTAAAGAACATATAAAGAGGAAAATAAAATTGGGAGAAGTATTTATATCATAAATTAATTATCATATCCCTCACACTTATCTCAAACACAACTCCATTTAATTATTTTATAAATTTAAAATGGAATATAATATTCAAAGAGTGAGTATCTATACTAATTTAATGGAGAGAAACAACCTTGTATATCCTTATTAAAAAAAATAATAGAGCGGTTTGGACTCCTCTATTAGATTCATCCAAAAATATTCATGATATTTTTGCTGCTAATATCCATTCACTTTATATGGAAATGCAGATTCAGATCCTTTGATTTCAATTACACCAAATGGAAATTTATTAGTCACTATAAATGATCCAGTTCACTTGGAATGATGCTTATTAGACATGCGATTTATCTTACAAGAAAACAACATCACTTTATCTCTTGTAGTTACCAATGGTTTTTATTTGTAGTTCATGTAAATTTGGCTTGTTACTATGAATAATTTCATTTTAATTAATGTAAAGGTGATGTATTATGATATAAATATAGTATCCACCCAAATGATATGTAAATTAATTATGCATATCTTTTTTGTAATTAATCTCGTACCCCTGAGTGCCTATATGGATAGATTCAAATTGAAGCCTCAAAATTAGATAGTTGATGTAGTATTCTTCAAGTATATTTAAGGCTTGTGTTATTTGAGATAGATTTATAGTACACTAAATGTTACATAAAGTTAGTTTTTTTCATTATGAAATAATGAAATGATTACATTGTTTCATTATAAAATTTGTTTTTATAGCTATGACATGTTAAACAACAGTAATGGAATATTTGTTTATAATAGTAACGAAGGCATGGAGTATCTAGATACTAAATCTAGATAGAATGACTTATAAAACTATCTTTATAAAGAGTAAATCATATTCAAAGAAGCTGATATGATATTATGAGTTTTATTGAAGTTGTATATAAAAATCCTTATTTATAATAAATTTTATTTCATTATTTTGACGATAGATATACATAGAATAAAATCCTCAGATTCTAAAGGCATTGTATATTTTTAAAATAAGATATGTAAACCATCATCTTAAAAAAGAAATCATCACATTAATTTGCATAATGTGCTAATATAATCCTTTTATCTTCTAATATGTTATAGGATAACTTAGGGACTTGTAAAACAAAATAGTGGGCAACATTTCCCATTAAGGGATCCAAAAATGTAAGTTTGATACATATGAGACAAAAGTTTTATCATGATGAAATATAAGAGAATAATACCCTGGAATCATGGAATATAAAATATTATATCCCAAGATCATGGAATAAAAGGATTTTGGTAGTGGAATAAATCATGGAATCATATGTATAATTAAAGGCGCAACAAAAATAAATCATAAAATATTGTTCTAGGACAACCTTAGATGAACTATACATGGTATCTCATTATACAGAAAAATACCCCAATTCATTAGAGCACAATCGAGGTGCACCATTCATATCTATAACATTACATGTCATGTTGACTATATAACATACAATCATAATTCATCATTTAAATCCCAAGATTAAGTTATATAAATGTTATTACATAACCAATTATGAATATTTATATCTATGTGAATAACCATGAATGAAAATTGGGTTGGGTATTCATAACACAAAATTTGTGGCATGGAAAATCAATATATGATCTCAATAGTATAAGAGGTATACATAAATGTTTATAGAAGTGATTAATGAGAGTGGATGGTAATATCACATTTTCTTGGAATCATTTGCATAGTAAAG
Source organism: Viscum album (assembly GCA_963277665.1). NCBI lineage: Eukaryota > Viridiplantae > Streptophyta > Magnoliopsida > Santalales > Viscaceae > Viscum > Viscum album. The sequence goes on along the minus strand of OY728164.1, from coordinate 381,420,701 downwards.
GAATTTTAATAAAAACAAGTCCACAAATTCAACTGAAAATAAAAATAATTATTACACAGGGAATTATATAATATAAATGAATAGGGAGATAACCGCATACACTGAAGGAGTACTTCATAAATATGGGGAGGAGTTTCTTAGAATGGTTGAAACATCCTGGGAGGCATCTTGAGAGATAAAACGACAGGAAAATCATTCTCAAATTATTTGTATTAAAGTAGAATTTGATAATCATTGGGTATTTATATCAAAATTGAGGGAATTATTAATTAATTTCTAAACTTATTATTTGGGTATATAATTAATAAAAAATGAAAAAACCATTGGTTTTCCAAGGGTTTTTTTTTGGTATATTATTTTTTGACCACATTGGGTATGAAGTTGTATTTGTTGTCAATAGTTGTCAATATTTATCAAAATGAAGAATGAGATGAAGGAATAATTCCATAGGTAATAGAGAAATATTGAAGTTATAATGCCTGGATAATTGTTATGGATTTATAGCAATGGATTCCATGCTTGGGAAATTCACCATTTTGTCTAAAATATGATGATGTTTGGATGATTTGTGTTTCAAAAATATCATAAGTTGTTTGGAGAACTTTTGATTAAATCCTTATGAAGGAATGTGGTAGAAAATGTGATGTCAGTTATATTTAGTTTTGATTGGAAGTAATTATGTTGTTTGATGATTGGGATTTTTCAATACATTCTTTTGTAAATTCGATGATGCATTGCTAGACTATATTTCAAAAAGATCATAAGTTATTTTTAAAACATGGGAGAGAATATTCATGAAGGAAACATGGAAGGAATATGTTGCCTATTATCATGGTCGGTTTTTTAAAAGTTTCTCTCTATGGTGGTGACGTCTTCCAGCGATTTTCAAATTTTTTGGAGTCTAAATTATTGATTTTTGATAAAATTTTAAAATGTGTATTTCTGTGAAAATCACATCAAACTATGGAAAGGAAATTAGTTTCGTGAAGATATTATTTATGAATATTGTTTCTCAGAGGAATAAATAAAGCTTATGGTGTTCTCTATGACTATAAAGGGCATCATGAATGGAATAGGTGAAGATCTTTACAAGTGATAATTTTAACGGCAAAGAGAATTGAAATTAGAGAATTGAGATGGTGTAACGAAAAAAGGAGCATCATGGTGGTGTAAAGTACATGATGTAATTATTAGAAATTACAATAATCTTTTTGAATCTAGAAAATAGCTATGGTTCTTCACGAAATAGAGTTATTTTCGGCCGAAAATTCCACGCTCTGTGATTTGGTACTGATGTGGCACTAAGGTGGATGGAAGGTTCTGGAGTCAGTGGGAAAAACCTCTAAATAGGACCCTACCCCTTGATAAATGTTGAGAGTCTTTATATCAATCTTAGATCTCTTGAGTTACGAATATTTTTGGCGAAGAACGTGAGATCTGCGAAGAATGTGATCACTATGAAGGTAGTGAGATCTGTAAAGGCAGTAAACTCTGCAAAGGTAGTTTTTTTTTTGCAAAGACTGTGAGATGTATGATGGTAGTTTTCTTCCTGATGGTAGTGTATTTTTGAAATGCATGGGTTCTTTTTAAATGTGATTGATTTTCAATGGAAGTATATCTATGAAGGAATAATGTCTATGAAGGGTTGATCATTGTAAATAAGTGTGCTCTACAAAGGGTTGAACTCAGCAAAGAGTTGATCTCTACGAAGCAGTGTGATCTATGAAGCTAAGGGTTGAACTTTGTGATAGGTCTTCAAAAAGGGAAGTATTAAATACTTGGTTTATGTGAATGAGTTCATGGGAATACACCACATATCAATTCTATATTATACCGTGTCAAATAGAAATAAGAGATGAAGAGGAATAACATAGAATGCCTATTAAAGGGTGAAAATTATTCAGGGAGGCTTAATTGTGATGATGCTCATCATAGATGGTATTAATTCTCCATATAATCAAAAATGGAGTTTTTGATTCTGTCATGTATTAGGAGAGGATTTAGTGAATCTAGTTTTGCACTGAAGTAGAGGGATAATAACATTTAAAACATTTATGTTTTCTTCTTGGATGAAAAAAAGGGTTACTTTTTTTCTACTAAGGATGTAACATGTGGAGATTGGAAGATCAAGTAGTAGTGTGAAAACCAACAGGTCTCAATAGGTGCAAGACTCTATTTGTCGTTCGAACCCTTATAAATATGCACCATACTATCTTCAAATGTTGTATAAAGAAATAGTGAGGAGCTGTTAGTTAGACTAGGGAATCACCAGTTCACGAAGAAGATTATTTTCATTCCCCCAAAAAAGTGCAGGGACTCACACTGGACAAAGGATTGTTTTCCTAGGAAAGCCATTGTAACAGTTATCTCATTACAGTGGAGAATCTAGGCATTGGTCATTACCATACACGGTAAAGACATAAATGATCTTATTGAGTGGTAAACCCTATAAAAATATTTTGTGCATCATTTTAATTATTTTATTTTATTACCTGTAATGGGGAAAAGAGAATAAGAGAATCAAGATCCTAGTAGGTCAATAGGTATAGGGATAAAAAAGTTCAAATTGGTTTAAAAAGTCCCCAACATTGTTTCACCCCCACTAAGTGAAAGGCATATCCCAAACTGGTCCTCTCTTCTTCCAAAGGGAAGTGAATTTTAATAAATTAAATGGGTAAGTAATGAATTATTTAGTTAATAATATTTTTTTGATTTAATGTAAAATTTTTCCTAAAGAAATATATTTTAAAACCTTTAAAAAATAATTTAGGTTTTGTAAAATTTATTATAGGTTTAGAAAATAATTATTATCACATTTAAAACCCATTTTTTTAATTAATAATAATATTTTGGTCAAGAAATCCCTTTATAAGATTTATCACATCATTTTCCAGTTATTATTATGTAAAAATGTTTAAAGTATATTTATATCGTATTTATTTTTTACAAGAAAATTCTACTATCTCATAAAATTATGTAAAAAATTTTTGTTGTCTAATTTCAACATGTTGGTTTGAAACGTGAAAATTATTTTTTCAAAATAATTTTCTGATTACGAGAAAATTAAATTTTAAATAAAAATTATATTTATTAAAATAGTATATTTTATCACATATTCAACTTTTTAAACATTATAAATTACTTGGGACCTCATAAAATTATATTTTAATTTATATATAAAGAAATAATGATTTATAAGACCATTCAAGGAATTGTTTTCATTTTGATTTCTTAAATTAGTTTTGAAAATATATTTTTAATATTATCATATATTTTCTAAAAATAATTTTTTTTCTTTGTATCCAAAAATATATTTATTATATTCATCTAATATTCATTATTAATTTATAGAATAAAAATGGGTCGAATGTAATCACAATATCATTTCTAACAAGTAAATTTTCACATTGATACAACTGAGGTCTATATAAATAGCCCCTTTTTATATAAGCATGTTCCTAAAAGGTAGGATGTAGAATGGTAGTACTTTAATGGTTCAACTTTGTGATCATTGGTTGGGTTATGATTTTTATAATTTTCATCTTCTCCTATTATAAATTATACTCAGGACTCATTTGTTGAATCATTTCATGTGTTTTATCAAGGGAAAACCCTAGTGATTCAATCTCGCTATGAAGCTTTTTTATATGATCACCAAAAGGGATGATCTAACTGGTTGAGGCCATCGCTTTATCCTTTGGAATATATTATATATTATTAAATCCCTCAATATATCCTAATCATAATATTAACATTATAAATACTATATTAACAATGAACATAAACCTTAATTGTCATAATACCAAATGATTATATTATGGATTTATTTTATAGTAATAATATTGTTTTTTTATCTTCATTATGTTGTACATGTGTTATATATTATACTATATTACTAAATGGGACATGTATTTCATCAAAATGTAAATATAACCCATAAAATTCATGTTTGTTACACCATGATCGATGTGCCTTGAATTTTGATTGCTAAAATTAGTGAGAAATGCTCATGGATTAAGGTTGATTTTGTTTGAGATGGACCAAGATTAAATTGGGAATGGATAAACATAATTTAGCATAATTGAAAACTTCTATACTATATTTTGATTACTTTATATTTTGTAAAATTTTGGAAGAGTCTTGAATGTTTTTCAAATTATTTTAATAATTTCAATATTTATTTGAAGGTGTTTCAAGATTATTTGAAGTGGTTTGATATTGCCTATGAATATTTAAAATTACCAAGATTTTATTAAATGAATTTTACAATTAAAGTACTCAATCATGAAAAATTCCAATGTAACATATCCTACATATAAATAAATATGATAATTTATCTATGTAGAATTTATTCTCTTAACATGTTGAATATTTAATTTTTTAAGACTTCTATTGAAAAATATTTGTTATTAAAAAATTCAATCAATCTATGTGGATGTGAAATGGTACGTTCATAAGAGAATTATTCTACACGAGAGACTATTAAAAGATAATTCATCTTCCTGGAATAAAATATGGAAATTTTATGTGATATTTGGATAATTAAATTCACCCTTCATTAGATAATTATTAATATTTTATTATGATTCATCAATATCGATGAAAAATAGAAAATAGATTTCATCCATTTGAGCTAGAAAAAATTATATATGTTAAAATAATAGGAAAATTAATCTATTAATATAATTTCATGTAAATATGTTATCTTGAAAGATTCTCCATGTATTAATTTTACCTATGTGGATTATGAACAACTCAACTAATATAAACATATTAGGAAAAATTGGAGAACTCAATGGAATGAAAATTCAATATTTAAAAAAATGTATGATTTTGAAAGAATTAAATGGGTTCATGCTTGATTCAATCCTCGAATACAAAATATTATATTAAAATAAATGTGATATGAGTAATAAAATAATGAGTCATTGAACATCAAGTGGATGAAGTTGAAGATCATACAAAAAAGATTGTGTGCTTATTAAAATGTGTGAAACTGAATTTATCTAGTTATCAAGAATATGGAAGACGTTGATATGTTGAATCTATAACTATTGTAATGTGGTGAAAATATTTTTAATCCATTCTTGGAAGATGTTTTTTAGCTGATAATACTCGTTATAGGCATAACCTAAGACCTATCCAAGATTTATGTTATTCATTTGTGTTATAAGAAAATTTTAACACTAAATAATAAATGATTTGTCATAAAAAAAATTATTCATGATAGGATTTAATTTATGATACTATAAATTATTTTCTAGAAAATAATAGCTGACCATGGTTAAGAATAATTGGAAAAATAATATTCCACAAAATTTTAAAATTAAGAATGCATTAAATGAGTTTATTTTTAGAATACCTTTTGGAGTAGAAATTTTGTGCCTGGTAAATCAAGATAAACCATGTTAGGTAATTTATTATTACACCTATTTTGTTGGAGAAATAATTTTCCTTGTGAGATACAATTTATAGAATTTATAAATTAATGAATCAATTAATTCGGCCACCCATGCTTGTGGGAAGAAGAAGAAATTAAGGAGGAAGAAATAAGAAGACATGAGAGAAAGACTGTTAGTTGTGTGTATTGAAACGGTGAAGATAATATAATTAAATTGAACCTATCAAATAGAAATAAGAATAAGTTGTCTCTACATGTTCTAGTGAGGATTATAAAGCTTAAAATAAACTAGTTATAATGTTGTACTCTATATCTGTTACAAATAAGAAGTAGATAGAGCAGTTAACCAGTACTATTTTTCAATTATAGTTGAGGAAAACAGAAAGAAAAAGCAGAGTTCTTCTATTATAGGTTTAACTAATTTGATATATTTTATATATCCTACCATATAGATTTATTTCTAAGAGAATAAAAATATATGAGGATAGTTTCCATCAAATAGATTCTAAAATGAATTAGTAAGTTGTGGATATAATAAAGGTCAAGACTAAATATCTATGTTTTATGATATTAAGGAAGCTGAATATGCTTTGTATTAGAAGAAATCTATATTATTGGCTGTATAGACATCCTTGGATCTTGATGTTGATCCATTTTATAAGGACGTCAAAATTAAAAAAAAAATTAGCTATGGAATGCCAATATGAATAATTCTAGTGGTATACAAGCATTTGTTAACATGGTTAGATTTTGTGTTGGTGTGTGACACATTGATGGTATAGGTTAAATAAAAATCATCATCCAATTATATTTATAAGAATATTTATAGTATAAAATTAATATTCTGGTATAATAACTGGTTTCTGTAAAGGGTAGGATCACATCAAGACCAAACATTATAAAAACATTTATGCCCATTTACAACGTTATCTGCATTTAATATAACTGTATATAAGGTGAAATAACTATAAAATTATTCATCTTATTTAACTAGAATCATAGGTTCAATACCAAAAGTTTTATATGATTAAAAGATATTTATTTTGGTAAAATGAATTTGACATAACCGAATTCATCATCTCTCACGTGTGTCTTCATTGTCCACTAGGACTCTCCATTTCAATTAGAGTGATGGTTCCCAATAATTTATATCCAATTTTTTTTAATAAATGATATTAGAATAATGTTTCTATCCTTATTTGGCAATAAATATGTATTTAACAATTATTTTTATGTGATTATATCTAAAGTGAAAATTAGAAGTGATCATAGAAGACCCTCATCTAGAAGAAACAATTCATAGTCCTATTATAGTAGAATTAGATCTCTTTACCAACACCTGGATAAATAAGAAAAATAAATCCAAGCAGATAAGGAAGAAAAAAATAGATTAATCACCATCATCTAACGGTAGTCGGGATGGAAGATGATTGAATGATTTTTTTATAAATAGTCCTTTAATGCTTAAAATTTAAGTTGTGGAAATGATTTTTTTGAATCAACTAAAGAACTCTACCTGGTGTTTATGGATTATCTGAAAGATAAATTTATTCAATTATTAACTTATATATTTATATTCATATTATTAAATTAGGATTTTAATTTATTCCTATTTGAAAATATGGATTTAATGGAATTATCATTGAAAAAAGACCAGTTTCTAAAACAATCTCAGGTAGCTAGTGAAAAATAAGGAAGAATTTGTCATACATTGTAATTAATTCATTTCCATAGTTGAGGAATAACTTAAAAATATTTTTTATGAGAAATAATTTTTTAAAAATTTCATCATGGAATTTTTTTCAATTCATTTCATAAATTACATAAAGTCTTTATGGATGTAAAATTTAACCAACTAAAAGACAAAACGGGAAAAATAACTAGAAAACTATATAATTGAGACAAATTAAATTCGTTAGGATAATATTATAATGTTAAATTTTATGTGGGATACACAGTTAAGATTATCTATTGATGAAAATAACTCACTCCACATGATTTTCCAAGATTTCAAAATAATATTGAATAATTTTGAAGAGGAAAAATATGGATCTCCAAAATCTACTAAGAAGAATAGTGTTTCCACAGAATTATACATGATATATTTTCCATGAAAAGGTAATTTAAAAGGTTTAAAATATAACATATAATCGTACAAAGAATCCTCCACCTATAGATCATTGATAAGGGTATTAAATAATTCTTAAAAACATGATTGTTCTAGATCTATATTTTCTGAAAGTGCATTAAAAAACCAAAAAAAAATTAAAATATATTTGTGAAAATATTATTAAAAATGAATTAATATTTCAAGGATATATATTATTATTCCAAATACTATTTTACCATCAAATAGATCTAAAAAATATGATGTTTATTCTAATAAATAATAATAATGAAAATCTTGGTATATGGCATTGAGAGATAAAAAATAAAGACTAGTTAAAATATATTGGTTCTGTTTCAGGTTAAGGTATAGATCCATTGATTATGGGAATAATATGTCAATTTGTAAACATTTATGAAGGTATGATGTGGGGGGTAGAAATCTAAAATAAATGATAATCCTTCTATGAAAAATAATTCCTCGCGTAATAGATGAAAATTTTCTTTTAAGAATAAATTAGAAACACTTGGAAATTTATATGAGTTACTAAATATACCAGATTACTGTTATTATGACTAATGTTATAAAACATATAGGTATAATAAATATAATAATGTTTAATGATAACTAACATATAATAGAAAATTAATTGAGAAAGAAGGTAAGTCTTCCATGGGGGATAAATTAGTGGACATGGTGGTTGAATCAAATCCAACCAAGTAGCCAATAGAGAAATACAAAATGTTTTCAAACCAATAGGGATGATATGATTCTATTTCCATAATATATTCCATTTTTGGGACACTATTAATATGGCCTTAAATTTTATGAAAGAAAAAATTAATTTGAAAACCAAAAGGAAACTATTCAGGAAAGAGATTCTTAAATAGGTATTATTTTTGAAAATCCTTAGGAATATGTAGAAAATATTCCTATGAAGGGATATATAAAAGCTAATAATGATGTTTGTAGAAGTTGAAACTATTTAAGAAACATGGATATCATTTAAATGACTATTTTACATAGAAAAAGGAAAATTAAAGGAAATTACTATTTTCCTCTAATGATGAAAGTATTCTTGCATGAAGGAAATCCACTCTCTCATAAAAGGATTGAAATTACCTTATATACTTTCAAATAATATTTCTTTAATAGTTGTAAGAGGTTATAAGTTTAATGAAATATGACAATAATCAAACTACTCTAATGTATCCAGTAAATAAGTCATTCTTGCTAAGATGGTATTTGTAATAAAGAAGAATTGCATGCTACCAATTGAAGTTTGGATACCAAAATATAAAGAAAATTATTGCATTATGAGGTCTAGACATTTCAAACCTTCATGAAAAGGATTTTATAGGTTGATAAATATATCTCAACCATATTTCTCATGTTTTGAAGGTAAATATGATATATTATTTGAAATATAGTTTTTGTTGTGTTTTAATTATAGGAATTGAGGGTGAAGAAGCACGAAGAGTATCCCTTGAGGGGAGATGTTAAAAATGAGTATATTTTCAATGTCCAGGATTATTTTATGTATTATTATAAATATTATATGGGTTTATTTTGAGACTAGACACAGAGATTACATATGATTATGAGGCTTGTTGTGCCCTGAATAAAATTATAAAAAATATTAAATCATTAAATAACACACAAGGGTAGTTTTCGTAAAAAAGTGGAATAACATCTAAAAAGTTTCTCAGATCAGAAATCATATAGTATAGTTGCATTCAGCGTAGAAATTTTACCCTATCAATGACCTAATAGTGGCTTTGTGGGTTGACTATGAGAAGTATTTTTCATACATAATGGGAATAAGAATAATTCAACAAAAATATTTGTTATTCCACATATGGAATTCCTTTTTTAAGGCTTGTTAGGATTACATGGTTATCACAATAACCCTAGAATTACTATTATATACTGGAAAAGTAGAACCTATAAATGATTCATCTTAATAATGACAAATGGATCTTGGATCGAAGATTCATGGATTGATGAAATCACAAATTCCGTGAATCAAAGGTCGATGAATGAATTTTGTGAAACATAACTCTTCATCAACCACTCCTATAAAAAAACGACTTGTAGCCATGGTTCAATATCCATAGTTTACTTGGTCTGTGGCTATAGGTATGATAAATCCATGGCTTAATTTCCCCTCATGCCTACATCTATCTCTAATATTATTTCTCCTCCGGCTTTCCTCTACCATGCTCATGCTCATAATTTCCTCTCCCACTGTCCCACTTGTGATTTCCTCTCCCAAAAGCCTTATCATTGGTTGATCATCACCTGACCGATTCTCCCTCATCTGATCCTCGCCAGCTTCTCAATTTTGGTTCTTATTTCCATAACCAACTTCTTCATTCACGGTTCCTCCAAATCTTGTGCATTAATTCCCTCCTCCACACCCTTTTCAGGTGTTCTTCCTCCATTTGTTGCATCGGCCGGTGCTTCCCTTCATCACAATAGAGCTCCCCTCTTCATGCCACAATTCATCTTTTCACTTGAGGTATGTTTCAGTATAGATTTTTTTAGAATTTCTAGAAATTCTGGGTGAAATTTGTGGTTGATTCAGGTATCCCCTATTAAGGGTGATGAATTACATTCCACTATATATACACCTCTTGATTTGAGGTGGTTATTCTTCGTAATCCCCTTACATTTCATGTTACAAATAAATTTTGGATTTTTAATTACTTGTTTAGGTGTTTAAAATTATGTTGTATGCCTGTAGTAGAATTCATTCAGTATTTAAATGGATTCCACACTTGGGATGGGATTATGGAACTTACCAAGTCCTTGTAAATTTCCTAAGTAGCACTATATAAAATATTTTTATGTTGTAATATTTACCTTTTTTTTAAATGTAACATGAATGGTTTAATTAGTTTTAATTCGATTTTATGTTTTAAATACTTTTCCGGGACTAAATATGTAATCTAATTGTTTTTTAAGTGAACATTTGACATTAAAGGGATTGAAAAGTTTTAAACATTTATTTTTTTCCTGATCCTTTTTGGAAATTAGTGTATAGTTTTTAAAGGATATTTATAGAAATAATATATTAGGCCCTCTTTTGAAAAATTTTTGAGATAGTGGGTTTCACAGTGATTTTAAAATGGCCATAAAATATAATTTTAGATTTTTTGAAATTCATTCATATACTATTTAATTTCATTAAAAATAGGTTTCTTTATTTTATATGACAGATTATGTAAAATTTTGATTTCTTATTGTCATTTTGGAAAATAAATTCATGTGGGATTTTGAAAGTAGTTTTCATGTGTGTTTTGAAAAGGTTTTTCAAATTGTTCTGAAAATTGATCTGTCTACTGAGAACTTTTTTGAAATTCTAGTTGGAATGTTATTTGAAACTTCTTTATATATTATTAGAACCCTCATTTCTATATCTATGTATTTATGTGGTAATTGTTTCATATTACCTCATGGGTTATTCTAGTATTGTTAAAAAACATTATTATTATATATGGATATGTGGTTGTGTATTTTTCTAGGGAAGGTGTAGGAGTTGAGGTGTGTGTTTTTTTGGATGGTTTAAATTTGATTCTTATTATTTTTAATAGATTGTTCCCACATCCTTTTTTTATCAATGGGAGTTCACTAGACATAGAATATGACCTGTGTGAGGGAAAACCCGAGTAGTGATTTTGGCTCGACTAGGGAGTGTTTCATAGTTACACCAATATGGTAATACTGTAAGGGATAATAGGTAATTATTCTATAAATATTATTTGATCCCATGTTTGAAGGATTTAATGGGTCTTTTACTTTTGATTATTTTGATTGGATTACTAGGGCCTCGATTGGATTAGTTGTATCAACCTAGGTTCCATATCTTCATTCCATTTCTTTTGTTATTATTTCTGAGGGATATTTCACATAGCATGTAGGCCATTCATATAAAGGCTTAGGGAATTTAATTTTATACTACTTTTGTATTTCTTTGTTTTTTTTATTTAAATGACTGGTCGATGACATGGGTTATACATCCATTGATATATTAGGATCATTGTGTGTTTATTGAATCATGTTGTGTATGATATTTCAAATTCAAATAGGTTAATTAATAATGGTTTGAATGTATGATTTGGAATGGAAGAAGGTTCTGTTATTTTTTTAAGTTTTAAAGAAATGATTTTTCTGGAAAATATTAATGAAAATGTAATTTTCATGAGATTTTTGCAAGGGGGGAAAATATGTTTTGATTTGTTTCTCATTAGATTAAATTCACTCTTTATTTGGTTTAAAAATAATACATTAAAATATTTGAATTAAAATGTTCCATAAAAATGCTTTTCATTCTTGTATTTATTGTATAATAATGGTGTCTATTTAAAAATGTTCTTATAGATTGTTTTTCGTCCTTTTATGTTTTTAAAATATTTGAAATCATATTTTATACCAGATTTTCAACCTAAAATTTTATAAAATACTTTAAATAGGGATTTATATAGCCTTTTTTGGTTCTGACATATTTGTATTCTTTATGTAGAATCCTATATTATCTAAATTTAATGTTCTTAGTTATGATTTATACCACTATTTATGAATTTGTTTATCTAGTTTTAGAGGTGACTGGTTATTTTATCACATTTGGATAGTGGTGTCACTTATTTATTTTGGTAGGACCTTCTTTTATTTTTAGGGAATTTAAAACATGTGTCCAATTACATTGTTTAATTTTGAAAATTGTACTTTCAATACATTATATAGATATAAGGTAATGTAATCCATTTTCTGGAAGGAAAAAAGTCATATGGATGTAGATTAGATTCCCTATATATACAATGGTGGAAGACTAAGGGTGATTAAATGGATTGTTTTTTTACTTTAACATACTGATCTATAGTTTATTTCAACATATTTGATATGTTATGGATGTCCAATATATGGAATGTTCGTGTCAATTTTTCATTAGTTTTATGCTACTATTTTTTATCTATTTTTATGGATAAATAGCTAAAAATAGTGTTAATGTGATGTCCAAAAACTAGTGTCCATATCGTGGGGATCATTAATGTCATGTGGGATATTGGAAAGCCATGATGAGTGTTGATTAAAATATAATCCTAGTCCAGTTCATTACAAATGTTATCATATGTTGAAGGGTTCCTTTCTTTAATAGAACCTAGACCCATTTTTTTAATTTTCAAATAGTATTTTGGTTCTCTTAGTAATATTTATTTAGAATTTTATTGGGATTATGAAAGGTGGTCATGAGTGGGTTCTTTATCACCACCCTATATGATTATGCCTAGGTTACCATGGGAAGTGGTTTTTGAATATTGAATTCATATTTTATTTGGATTTTAGGTTGATTATGTATTGATCCACATTTTCATATATTTAGTTTTATAAGGCTCTGGATGTGTTTTTAGATGAAAAAAGATATTGGGTCGGTTTTTTGAGTTTAGTATATATGAATTGATAAACCAATATATGACCAAATTCTCAATACCAAAAATTCATAGAAATTATTATGTGGGTAGCCTATGGTCACTCAAACCATGTGATCATGTTAGTAGTGGTTAGTCATCCAATTTGAGTCTTTGTTTATTTATATCAAGAGAGATCCATAATTTAGAGGGATGAATTAATGTGGGACATAATGAATGGTCATTTAGATGATCAGGTTGTATCCTTATTTTACTATATAATTGGTTGTTTTTAGAATTGGGTGAACGTGTTTTGTAATTACTTAGTGAAATTATATTTTTAAAAGAAATATGACTTCTTACTCCATGCAAGTAGCTTAATCAATGATGAATCTTTTGAGCCATTGATGAATGGATTGGTTCTATTATAAGAATTTGTATTTTAATGATGTATGCCAATAACCCACCATCCATGTGCTCATAAGCTATGCTTATGTGTCCAGAATCAGGACTATAAAATTCCCTATAGAATTCTATAAGTTATTTATAGTAGGGTGCCTCACAAAGCATTATTATCTTAATAAGGATTTGTTTTCATCATTCCTTCTGACAGATATTGATCTTATTCAAGGCAATTATTTTATGGGTGAACACATGGATGTCCCTTTGAACAATGTTTATTGCACCAGTTCCAATGGTTTCAAATATCCATATCTCATTGGAAGCACATCAATTTCCTTTCACAGTGTTCTAAATTTATACATGTAGTTGGAATGATAAACATATTTTTTACATATTTTTTCTTTCTCCTCTATTTCTTCACATACTACATAGTGAGGGGATGTAAATGAATTGATATTTAATTGTTCTATAGGCACCTCTTTGGTGTATTTATGTTTTTTTAGATATTTGTCAATTTTTTTACATTAATAAGGAAATGTATGCATGTACTAAAAACCACAACATAAAAAAACACACCTAATCACATCCTTAGTGGTTTTCTATCCTGGTTATCCAACCATATTTATTTCATATAATGATAGCATAAACCAAAAACTCTTCCTATTAGGTACGATGAAGTTCAATACCTTTTATAATATTGTTTTTTAAATTCAGCTTACTGAAGTAAATTCCCCAACATCTTATTAAGAGGTTTTGACTAATAATAATTCTATATATCACTTTTAAACTGACACTTTACCCATTGAGTTTTTTTAGGTTGATAATGAATTTATTGAATCTATCAAAGATTTTTTAAGGTGAAATTGTTGTGATTTACAAAGTTTATTTACTTACATTTTTTTCTTTAACATTATTTTCTTAATCCATCATGTATACAATGCTACATGATGAATTATTTATGATGATATTAAAAACATTAACTGGGGAGGACTACAAAAATATGTTAAACATAACATCCATTTTTCTAATATGATAAATATATAATGATTTTATCTTTTCAAATATATGATTTTATGTCACTATTATGTTATTATTGTTATTGGATTAACTTTGTACTATTAAAATACAATTTTTATATTACTATAAAAACATTCATAATTTAAGATATAAAATACTGAATGCATTATTAACTTCTCACAGAAATTATTCTCAATAAAAATCTTCTATTACACTTACATATCAATCTGCATATTCGTTTTTCATTGTTGGTTGTAGAGTCATGTGTTAGTTATCATGTACAATTGACACACTGATCACCTATATATAATAATTAATTATATCTCTCTTTATTTCCCATTATTTACTTACAGATGGTTTCGTATAATGAGGTTGGTTCTATCCACTGACATCGAATGTAGTGATTCTGACATCGGATTCATGTAAGGTTTATTATATTTTCTAATGATTCTTGCATATGCATGTGAGTAGAAAAAAGGAAAATTCGAGTTGTCGTCATCAAAAGAAATGAAGCTTGAGGTTGAGGTAGGTTCCCTCTGCCTAAAAATTTAATTTGAATTCTATAATTTCTTAAATGTTTTAAAAAATTGTTTCTTTAATTTCTTTATAATTTTAAAAAATGGTTTTCTAATAACCACTAGCTTTGTCAATAAATAATATGAATATTTCCCTTGAACTTATGTATAGACCTTGTTCAAAGAGGTTAAAAATGCTCGTAGATTCTATATATTAGAACAAGAGATCTAAAACCCATACATTGATCATCCTTAGTTAGAGACATTCATGATCTCATTCAACATTCCATTAAATTCATCGTAAAAGAAAAATACTTAATTTAAGATTCTATTTGTTCCAATACCAAGCTCCCTTACAACTTCTCTTGTATCATGGAACTCACCCATAATATTCCTCTTGAAATCTTTCATATGGAATGGTGTGAACATATCACACTATTAGGAATGAATCTGTAAGGATAAATAATTCAATTTTGATCCACTCCTTCCCAACTAACTAGATTTATAGAATTTGAGATGGTATCCTAGAAGTACCAAATGGTCTTCAAAAGAATTGAAGATATGGTAGTACTCTTATAGAATCTCACGACATCTGCCTCATTCAAATCAGCATTCCTCTTCATTAAAACTATTGAGATCAACCTACCATAAGGGGCCCTAAGATATATTGGTGTCTAAGGAACTTATACCAGAAAACTACCACTTCCATATCTTCGAGCTATTCTAGGTGTTCTGGGGATGGGTATCGATGCATTTTAATGAATAAAAATTCTATAAATCCATTCTGGATTCCTATATGTATTCTTATATTGTATATTTAATTTATTTTTCTGGTATCTATCAACTTCCAATGAAATAACTACAAATGATAAAGTCTATAGAGATATATTCTTAGTATAATTTATTCTCATAGGAAGAGGTCCTAAATAGAATTAATATCAATGAATTCTCCATATATTATCTATTTAGGGGAATGCATCCTCTATGACAACACTTTTCATGAGGGTTTATAGACCATGGGTCCCATATCTAACTTATTTCAGACTATTCAGGAAAACAATATATGCACAGCCAGAATTATTGTATCCCACATTTTATTCTTTTGTATCAATTAAGAGAAAGGCAACTCAACATACATTCCCCACATGTAACCTTACAGTTTACATGAATATTCATTGCATCATTTTTGGTGTAAGAAGAAACCATGTACTCATTGAGTGTCATATACCTTATCCAATAGATTATTTATACCTCCAAGTGGGCATCATACTTGGTGTACAACCCAAAATTTTCATACACTTGAGCCACATACCATGTTGAACCAGACTTGGAAACACTAATGGGTAGCCCTAATACATCACATAATGTCACTTATTTCACAGAAAAAGCATCACTACCTCATGATGTTAAACAATATCGATGATTCTATCATATGACCAAAAATTATGTAAATAAGTCTATGTGGGTTTTGATTCCAGTTCAAATAAGATTCAGAGTAAAACTCTTTACGGTTCATTCATAACATCCAAATATCATCACCATCAAATCAACCACTTTTGAGGCAATATATCTGATTCCTGACCATCTTCCAAGACTACACTGAAACTAATAGTAGTCACCACTAGTCATTAAACCATTACCTGTCTTATGTGGGGAGTATAATAGGATTATTTCCCATGGGAATTTAAATCGTGACTAGACTTATGTGATGAGCATAAGAGAACTAGTCCCCACATGACCTGAAATCATGACTAAAATTCTATGATGAGCATAATAGGACCCTACCATTCATATATTAAAAGTAAAATATTTATTATGTGATAAAAATAGTATGATTCACCTTTCCTAATGCATCATAATCGCATCATTCCTCATGCGATGAGCATGGAATTTCTTAGTTGATGAGCCATGAGATAATTAGGTGATGATCCTAAAATACCATAGGTGAAAAGCCTATGATGACTTTGGTGATGAAGCTAAGATTATATAGGTGATAATAATATTATTACTTAGATTATGAATCTAATATGTCTATATGGCTTGACAAAAGAAGATATAACAACCTTCTTGCCAAGATTATAAATGTAGATCCATCCTTATTTGTTGCATGCATAAGATTCTCAAACATCTAGAAATGAGAAAGATATTTATGGGATTGTAAAAATATAGAATTTAAATGAAATTATTGTTATCTCTGATCATTATGTTATCACCATGATAAGTAAGCAAGTGACATTATTAACAGATGTCCACATGGAGATGGAATAAAGAACATGATTCATCTGTATGTGTTAATTATATAAGAGAAATATGGATTGGAAAATGAAAACCATAAAAATTTGTTTTAAACTCCAATCCTCTCATTTCAATGAAAGGGTA
Source organism: Viscum album (assembly GCA_963277665.1). Taxonomy (NCBI): domain Eukaryota; kingdom Viridiplantae; phylum Streptophyta; class Magnoliopsida; order Santalales; family Viscaceae; genus Viscum; species Viscum album. The sequence goes on along the minus strand of OY728164.1, from coordinate 381,403,472 downwards.
CATCATCATCACTCTAGTGGTGACATGATGATTTCCTTAAAAAATTAGGCATATGAGACAAGGATCATTACCACCCTAGTGTATTCTAACACAATGGCCTTGAAGTAAACTTTCAAAAAAAATTGATGAAACTTAGATGAATTCATTATCCTTCAACATATATAGTATGAGTATCATTGGGCATCAACATCAGGGATTGGTGAACCCGTCAACAATTCTTTATCCTTAGAAATGATATAATGAGTAACACAGTTCATATTAGTCATCATAATCATAAACAAATACTCCATATTTTGATTCGAATTATCTTATGGAATTACAAGAAATAGATTTGATAGGTGAGGTTCCCCGACCATTGGTAATAGTTGTATGGGTAGAATAAGTTCCCATGATTCTACTAAAACATATGTTCACCCAAACACGGAAATTTCATACCCCTATTAAGATAAAATGATTTTTATCACCCTCACCCGCTTTCCCTTACGGATATCATGTAGTGGAGGGTTATCAATACACTAGTCAACCACTATGAGTGGAAATATATCATACCCACCATGAAAATGGAAATGGATGATCTAGAATCCATGGTTCCAAATTTAATCCACTAATAAAAATGGACATGTATGGGGGTAGGGGACTGGAAGGGGGTGACAGGGGTGCTAGCACTGGGGTAGGGGGTCTCAAAGAGTGTCAGAAGGGGGTGAAGGGCATTTGTCCAGGGAGGGGGGTTACATGCTGATTGCCTTAAAAATTAGGCATGTTAGATAAGGATCGTAACCATCATAGTGTAATGGTCTTGATGTAATGTTTCTGAAAAAATTGATAAAACTGAGATGATTTCATTATCCTTAATCATATAGAGGATGAGTATCATTGGCCATCAATATCAGGGATTGGTGAACACGTTATGTTTTTTGTATCCTTAAAAATGATATAATGAGTAACATAGGGGGTGTCATGGAGGGTCTTCAGGGGGATGGTGGTTGGGGGGTAGGTTTGTGGGGGGTTCAGAGAGGGGGTGGCGGTGGAGGTGTATAGGGGGGTCTGTCCAGGGAAGGGGGACTCTGTTTAGGGGGAAAGTGGGGGTGGAGGGGGGCTTTGAATATGGAAGGGGTGGAGGGGGGCTTTGTAGAGGGAGGGGTGTATAGAAGGGGGGCTATGAAATGTTTTCTATTTTAGTTTTTGTCTTTGATTTCAAATTACATGGTGAACTATTTTGGCATTCCAAGGGGGTGCCTGTCTAGGGGTGGGGTGTCCAAGAGGGAGGGGGAGTGGGAGTGTCTGGGGGGGCTATGCAATGTGTTCTGTTTTTTTTTTCTTTGATTTAATATTTCTTGGATAACAGTATTGGAATTCTAGGGTGTGTGCCTATCTAGGGGTGGGGGTGTTAGAGAGGGGAGGGGGAGGGGAAGTGTCTGAGTGATGGGGTGCTATGAAATGTTTTCTATTTTAGTTTTTTTCTTTGATTTCAAATTTAATGTCCATCTGTATTAGCATTCCAGGGGTGTCTTTCCTAGGGTGGGGGTGTCCAGGACGGAGGGGGAGTGTCCAGGGGGTCCAGGGGGTTGTCTGCCTAGGGGAGGGGGACGTCCAGGAGGGAGGGGGTCTCCAGGGGGTGTCTATCTAGGGGAGGGGGTGGAAAGGGAGGGAGGGATATCTAGGGGTTGTCCTGGAGGGGGTGGTGGATTTGAAATGTGTTCTGTTTTAGTTTGTCATTAATTTCAACTTGCATTGACAATTATATTAGTATTCTAGGGGGTGTCGTCAAGGAGAGGGGGTGTCGAGGGGTGTCTATCCTGGGGAGGGGGTGTCCAGGGGTGTCTGTCTAGGGAGGGGGAGGGTTCTATCCAGGGGCTGTCTTTCCAGGGGAGGGGTGTCTGTCCAGGGGGTTTTTGTCCTGTGGAGGGGGTGTATGTCCAAGGGGTGTCTGTCCAGGGGAGGAGGGTGTCTGTCCAGGGGAGGTCTGTTCAGGCGGTTGTCTGTCTGGGGGGTGTCTGTTCGAGGGGGGGGGGGTGGGTGTACAGGGGGTCTGTCTAGGGGAAGGGTTCAAGGGTTGTCTGTCCACGGGCGTGTCTCGGGGTATCTGTCCAGGGTGGGGGGTGTCTGTCGGGGGGTGTTTTTCCATGGGGGTTTGGGGTGTCTTTCCATGAGGGGGGGGGGATACAGGGGGACTGTTTGGGGGTGGGGATCAAGGTAGAAACAGGTAGGGGGACATGTAAGGGCAAATATGGATAGAAAATTGGGGGTGGAGATAGGCAGGGTGGGTGGCAGGGGGAATAGCAGGTGGGTGGAAGGTTGGGGGACTAGCAGGGGTGGAAGGCAGGCATGTTAGCCTACGGTGTTTTTTATTGAACTTTAATCTATAGAAACAGTTTCTACCCATGGTTATAAGGACTTTTTTGTTTTTTCCAATGAAATTGATGATTAAGCCATGATTTGAACCTTGGATAAATTACATGTATGTATTAAACATCTTCCACGGTTTCAAACAGTTCCAATAGGGATTTGTCCATGGTTTAAACCGTGGAAATAGGCCTATAGACACGTTTTTAATCCGTCAATATAGGGATTGGCCTATATCCATTAGAATACCTGCCATAGTTCATTCAATTATGGTTATAACCTATATCCATGGTTTTGTGATTATAGAAACTCTTTTAAACTATGGCTATAGCCTAATTTTCTAGTAGTGAATGGTCATTTGAACATCAGATAGGGATTTTTTTTTAATTTCATTTCATCCTGATTATTTATTCCTATGATTAATATGAATCAATCAATGAATAGATTTATTCACAGGTCATGCATATTGAGGTTTTGGAATTTATTTGAGGAGATTAATATCATGGTTGATTTGTTAAGAGATTTGGTTTTCTTTTGTGATCGTTCTTATAGAATGGATCGAGGATAGAATAAACAACAGTTGAGGTACATTATTTGGGCTATTTCGTGTGATTTTCTCTCATAATGTTTATCATGTTCTTCACATTAATCATGTTTTTTGAAAAAAATCATTGTTGAACCTTCTTTTTAGGGATTAATAATCTGAGATTTAAGATCTGACATTGTGATGATGCAGTAGAGGTGCAACGGAGAAGGTGTGGGGAGATTTGGTTGGGATAGTGGAAAATGTTGGAAGCTCTAGTTAGTCCAGGAGAGCAGTGGTGCAAGTCTAGGATTCCATTTAAGGCTGCCATAAAACCTTATGTGATGTAGCTAGTGGAGAATAAATAGGGCCTGGCAAGGCTATGTGGGAGCCCACAATGGTGGTGAGGCCGCGGGCATGCGGAGAACGCAGGGCCCACGGGTATAGTAAGTCGACCACTTGGGATGCAGCATGGCACTTCATGGGTCACTAGGGGCACATAATCATGGTAGATCATGTTAATAGGATAGTCGACTCGCACGTTTGTGGGCTGCAACAAAGGAGTTGTGCTACTCAAGTGGCCGAGTAGGTTGTGGTCTAGCAGGCCCATCGGGATGCGGTCCAGGAGGCCCAGTGGGCTGTGGTCCTGCAAGCCTAGTGGACTGGGCCAGTTCTAACTAGTCTAGCCTGGCCATACCAAGTTGGTTAAGCTGATGGGTTTTTTGGAGTCCAGCGGGTCAGATCAGAACCAGGTCGGACCCTTTTAGGAAAATAACCATAACATTCAAAATGTGTGTCTGAATGATGAGCCATCTAAAGAATTGGGATCGTTGAGACAACAAAATCCATTTTATGTATCCTAAATGGGTTTTTGTAGAATTTTTCATATGAACTAATGGTATAAAAAGAATGTTCTCCTTGAACGAGCATGCAATGAGAGGAATCCTATGGCTGGCCGTGACATTGAGATTATTTGACATTGACACTACTTTAAATTGAGACTATGTGTCTTGATGAGACTACATTTCTAACAAATACTACCTGACATAACATGAATACATTTATTATTAGGACTGAGTGTGTTATCGGGACTACTTGTATTATTGATACTGAGTGTTTTGTGGATTACATCTGATGATTTTGATTTTCATACCATAGACCTATAACTATGTGAGATGAATCTACTATTTCATTACGGTATACTACATCTATTTATTAGTGGAATTCCTTTTTGGCTTCAGGGTGTCCTATTGTGTTTTGTTTTACTCACCCCTGCATGGTATTTTCATGGATGTGTCATGTACTGTGTAGACGATCGATTCTTTGATGGATACCTAGGTGGACCAAGACCAGGTGGTGCATAGAGAGACCAGATAGTCAAGGTGTGATCCTATAGCTTTAAAAATCTATCCAGTACCTTTTCCTTCAGGTAGGTTTTTCTATGGATGTGTTTCAAGAACATGTGCATTCACTTTTACAGACTCTTCGTTTTAGTGGGATTCTATTATGGTCTTGTATACCTTCCATTTTTCTACTATTATACTCAGTGGTTGGTATCTTCATGTATTCATTAATTTGTTAATATTTGTTTTTACATTTCAACATTTTGGGCATTGATATGTGTTCATGTGTATAGGTACATATCAAAATGCCTCTATTTTGTGAGATATTCATACTTGGTTCTAGTCACCAACCCATGGACTATTAGAGGTGGGATTTTGGTAGTCACGACATGGACTCCTATGGTATGGGTCATGAAAGATTAGTATCAGAGAAGGTCAAATCTATGTGAAGATCGGAAGTCTTTGAGGTAGGTTAGGGGAAATAGTGTATTGTGTTTCCCGTTTGGCTTTCCAGACAGGGATTCTAGTGCGGTGTTGTGGAAGATGTATCCATACACAAGGACCTTGGAAATCATATTTTCAACATGGTTTGTTGAAACAAAAGTTGTAGGTAAAAAATATTACATGCATCATATAGGATTTGGGTTTGTTCTCATTTCCTTCTTGTGTTAGCTCCCTAGGTATACTCTATTGATCGTGGTACATCTTGTTCTATTTTAGGATGTGTCCATATCGACAACCAGCCCTGATTCCACTGTTTGGTCATGAGGATGACCTAGCGATACAACCACCCATGGAGTAGTAGCTTCTACCAGCACTACTGGATGAGGATGCACACTGAATGAGATCATTTAATGAGTTCCATAGGTAGATAACTCCTATGTTTCATTGTGATACAAACCCCCATATAGTCAAGGAATGTCTGGATGTAGTTACCTATGTATTCCACCTTGTGAGGATGCCGTCTAAATAAATGGATGTCCTTGATGTGAGTCTTATTCAAGGATTTGCGGAGTGATGGTTGAGTTTTGTGACCCAGAAACATGATGTGGAGACTCTCCCATGGGAAAACATTGAGCATCTCTTCCAAGAGGAGTTCTTTCATGCTATGTTGTGATCTTCACGTATACATGAACTTCAACATTTTTAGTAGGGTAGTTAGAGTGTGGAAGAGTACATGGTGAGGTTTATTGATCTTTCACACTACTCCACTGATATGGTATGAGACACTTTCATAAGGGTTCATACCTTTGAAAAGTGATTACGCTGATAGATCGTGGAATCTATGACATCAGTTATCATTACTATATATGATGAGGTACTAGAGTGATCATTATTATTGGAGAGATTTCTAGAAAAGTAGAAACCAGGTATTGGGGCTACTACCAGACACCAAGTACATAAGTCTTCAGTTGTAGGTAGCTGACAGTAGTCGTACAATCCCAAGTGGGTCAATAACTCCATGGGGTCACCCTAGGAAACAATATTAGTGGTTCTAGGATCTAGTGGATGAGTGATCAAGCTAAAGGATAGGTTGTGCTACTCATGCTTTGATCGAGGACATCTGGATCTATATTTCTGAAACTTTCATATAATCTAACAAGTGATGGTTGAGGGACCATGAAAACAAATTCATAGGTAAGATAATAATTTTATGTAGGTTTGAGGACATGGTAGAGGATAAGGTATGGTAGGAGGAGGTGGGAAGAGGTTTGACGTATTACCAACACCCCCAGGTGGTCCACAATAGGCTCAGGGAGTTGATGGATAGGGTTAAAGCTAGCTTCTGGTGATTGAGTATTATAACCCGGAGACTCCAGGGATGACTAGAGGTACAGTCTATGTATTTTCTACCTTATTTGTATTTTTGATAGATATACGTTCTGATCATTCTATTTTAGTCACGAACATTGCTTGAGACTCCAAGATTCTAGTAGAACAGTTGGCTCCACCATTACGTTTAGAGACTCCCACGAGAGGCGATTTGATGATCACACACAGGTGCTGACAATGTTACCTTACTCTTAGAGGTGAGAATATCGATTGGGATATCTTGGTAGTGGAATTCAAGACTTATGAATTCATTCTTGGTATGGACATGTTATCCACATTCCAGGCTCATATTGACTATTTTAGGCATAGAGTGTGGTGTGTCTGTAGTAATGAGACCAATTTTTCCTTTATCAGTTAAAAGGAAAACCAAGAAGCACATAATTTAATCACACATAGGAGGGTGTAGCCAATCACTCATTAGTTGTCTATCCTGGCCCTCAGTGCAATGGAGGATATGATTCATTAGTTTCCTACAGTGGCAGAGGAGTACATGGAAATCCTTCCTAAGTATGTACCTGGATTACCTCCTCAAAAAGGGTAGAATTATACAGTGTTCTATACCCCAATATGGAACCTATATATAAACATGCATATCGGATGGCTCCCACAATGCTTCATGAGTTGAGGGTATAGTTGGAGGACTTGCAGAGGAATTGATTAATGAGAACAAATGTTTCACACTAGACATCCCCAGTTTTGTTTGGAACGAAGGAAGACAATATCATGATATTATCTCTAGATGTCTAGTGCTTGAACCAAGTGAATATGAGGAATAAGTATCCACTACCAAGGATTGATGACCTCTTCAATTAGTTGAAAGGAGGAAGGTGAATCTCGAAGATTGACCTCAGATATGGATATTATCAGCTTCATGTATGGGGTGAGGTTATTCTGAAGAAGACATTCAGACTTCAACCAGGACAGTAAGAGTACTTGGTAATGTCATTTGGTGTAAAGAACACCCCAGAAGTGTTCCTGGGACTCATGAATGGGATATTCCAGCCTTACGTAGATGAGTTCATCATGGTATTCATTGATGACATCCTAGGGTTCTTGATTTCTGAGGAGGATCACACAATACACGTGAGGATAGTTCTAGACATACTCTAGGAGAACCAGCTTTTTGATAATCTCTCAAATTTTCAATTCTGGATTTAAGAGGTCCATTTTTTGGGACACGTCATTTTAGAGGCTGAGGTTGTAGTTGATCCAACTAAGGTAGAGGTGGTGCTTTTTTAGGAACCACCTGAGAGTGTCACTAATGTGCGAAGTATCCTTGGTCTGGCTAGGTACTATCAGAGGTTTTTACCCTAATTTTCAAGGGTAATAAATTCCTTGTTATATTTGACATGAAATGGATAGCCTTTCGGGTTGATGGAGATGTTCTAGGTGATTTTTTAGTAGTTGAGGCAGATATTGATGAGTGATCTTATCTTGAGATTGCTAGAGGAGGGTGTCAAGTATGAGGTGTTATAAGATGCATCTAGAACTGGACATGGTTATGTCCTAATGTAGGGGTAATAAGTGATTTCCTTTGGTTCATGATAGCTGATACCACATGAGAATAACTACACGACCCTTGATCTTGAGTTGGTAGCAGTAGTCTTCACATTGAAGATGTTGTAACACTACTTTATGTGTGGGTGGTTTATCATATACTATTAGCCCAATAGTCTCATGTATATCTTCTCTAGGAAGGATTTAAACATGAGACAGAGGCGATGGATAGAATTCATCCATGTCAATGAATTTGAGATTTTCTATACTCTTGGTAATGGTAGTATGGTGGTGGATGCTCTCAGTAAGATATTATGTTTATAGCTACTAAATGATGAATATGAGTTGTTGGCATCATTGTAGATATTATTTGTTGATGGAGGTGGAGTAGCTTACCACTAGTAGATTTTTGTCACCCCTCCACTCTAATAGTGAGTTACAGTGGAAAAACTCAAGGATACCTACTATGAGACAATATATGCTCAGATGTCTATAGGGCATTCCCTATTGGATAATCAAATGTTAGGGAGCATGTCATTCTTTTTATAGGATGCATAGTAGTACCAATGGAATTATGAGAGGATGTATTGAGGGGTTTCCATAAGTCGCCTTCAGTTTTATATCTAGTGGTTTCAAATATGTACTAAGAACTCCGACACCAGTTCTAGTGGCTAGGAATGAAGAAGGGAGTTGCAATGTTTGTCTCTTGATTCCTCACTTATTAATAAGTGAAGGATGAGAACCAGGTTCTAGATGGTTTGAATCAACCCCAAGAGGTTCGAGAATGACTGTGGGATGGGATATCAATGCACCTCATGATAGGTTTACCATGTACCTCTAGGGGACACGATACCATTTGGGTGATCATTTACTTTATCACCATGTCTAAACACATTCTTTCTATTTGGGAGTTGAGTTTAGTAGAGATATTGAGATGCTTATACATTCATGAGATATTTAGGCTTCATGGAGTTCCATAATTGATAATATCATACTGTGATGATCGCTTTACATCTTTGATGTAGATGGTATTATGAGGGCTGTTTTGGATTCAACTGCACATGAGCACAACCTTTCTCCCACAAACGGACGACCAGACTGAGTATACTACTCCGGTTCTAGAGGACATGCTATGTGTTTTCATCCTAGAATTTTTCAATATTTGGGAGAATCGCATACCTCTAGTATAATTTACCTAAAACAATAGCTAACATTCGACCATCGATATGACACCATTCAAGGCCCTATACGAGAAACATTGTAGCTCACCACTTTGCTAGATAGGCCTAGGAGAGTCACCACGCATGGGCCCGGAGTTAGTGAAGGCAGGTACTAAGAAGGTACATGTCATCCAGGAGTGGATGAAGACTACACATAGATGGAAGAAGTGGTGTTTCTATAGTAGATAGATCCATATGGAGTTTGAGGAGGGAGACGATGTATTCTTTTGGGTCTCACCAGGATGTGCGATGCAGATATTTTTCTGAGGTGGAAAGTTATCTGTGAGGTTCATAAGCCGTTTTCACATACAATGTAGAGTTGGTGAGGTGTCTTAATGTCTATCACTATCCATGTAGTTCAACATGTACATGATGTATTCCACGTGTTGCAGATGAGGAGGTACGAGCATGACACATTGAACGTCATTGACTGGATGAGTAGGACATTGAGGATTGGGAAACGTTTCCAGAGTACCTGATGGATATTGGGGATCAGTATTAGAGGATCCTTCATGGGTCATCAATTCCCTTGGTGCATGTCCAATTGTATAAGGACAATATCTTGAAGAGCACGTGGGAACGGGAGGCTCAGATTCATGTGCAGTACCCACATATTTTATAGTAGTCTTTTTTTAGTATTTCTGGTGCGCAAAGTCCTATGTTAGTGAGAATTGAATGTCCCATATTTTCAAAGTACTATTTTTAATATTATATGGTATAATTTTAGGATCAATAGTAGATAAATAGTTTCATTTTGAGGAATGGTGTGCCCAAAATTAATGAATGAAAAATATTAAATCTTTAGATAGAACGCGTGAGCATGTTTCTGGAAAAAGTGGAATAACTTATAATGGGTGCATGGATTAGAAATCCAAGAGACCCTTTGCATTAAGAGTAGTGAGTTACCCCTAGTAATGACCTAACATTGGCATCTGGTGTTCAATTATGAAATGTAGTTTTCGGACGTAATGGGAATACCAATATTTTTATAAAAATATTTTTTATTCAACACATAGATTTCCTTTTTTATGTCTTGTAAGGATTACAGGGTTATAACAATAACCCTAGGATTTCTCTGAGATAATGGAGAGATATAACCATTGTAACATCCCTCAGATGAATGAAAAATGGTACTTGGATTAAAGAGTGAGGGGTCAATGTGACCACAAATTCTATGAATCTAGGATCGATGAAGGAAAATAGTGCAACTTTTCTCTTCATTAATAGTCATTCTAACTTGATGTAGGGTGTGTGTTTTAATTTGATTTCATACCTGTTCTTTATTCCTACAACAGATTTGAATCAATCAATGAATATATTTATTCCCGGGTTGTGTGTATTGTGGGTTGGGATTATAATTTCATGGATTATTATTAAGGTAGATTTGTTTATAGATTTTATATTCTATTGTGATCATTCTTATAGAATTGATCTAGGATAGAAGGAAAAACGACCGAGGTTCATTCCTCATGTTATTCCATGTGATTTTATCTCACGATGTTCTTTGAATATTCATCTTTTTTATGGTTTTGAAACAAATTATTCTTACACCTTCATTTCATGATCCAATTATCCAAGATTGAAGACCTGTCACCATGATGACTCAAGAGAGGTGCGACGGTGATGACACGGTGTGATTTTTTCAGGAAGATGGTGCATGGTGGAACATGGTGGCATAGAAGGAAATGCATGATGGCACACACTGGCAGCTCCAATAGGTCCTTGTAAATGGCACTGCGGGACTAGACTGACAACAAAGCGAACAATGAGACCTCAGTGAGGAGGATAATGAGTCATCAGCGAGGAAGATGGGGATGGTGGAATGCTACTTGGTGGGGTTTTGTGTGAGCTCGCAGTGGTGGGGATGTATCATGTAGGTGGAGTGTTGGCGATGTGTGTATTTGGGGGTTCGACCGTGTGGGATACCGAACGACTCCTTGGGGGAACCCGGGGCAAGTGGTTGGGGCGGACCACAAGCGGCAACAGTAGGACAGAATGAATGTGGGTCGAACCTGAGGAGATGGGCTTACCCAGTGGCCTAGTGTGATACGAGTCGGTCCAATTTCGACCAGGCCAGGCATGGTCGGTTAGGCCAGATTAGGTTGGGTTAGGACTGGTTTGGAAGGTCAGATTGGACTCAGACCTAACCCAGATCAGACATTTTTACGAAAAAGACCATAACTGTCAAACCATGTGTCTTTTTTATGATCCATTTATGGAATTGGGACTGAAGAGATAATATGGTCATTTTGAGATATAATAAATTGATTTTTGTAGAAGTTTTAATATGAACAAAAGTATTAAGGGGTAGGTTCTCTTAGAATGAGTGTGCTATGAGTAGAATCTTGTTGCTGGATCTGACTTTGAGTCTATGTGAATTTGAGACTACATGAATTACTAAGACTGCATGTCTTACCGAGACTACATGTATTACTATGAGTACATTTATTTTCAGGAATGAATGTGTCATTAGGATGATATGTCTTATCGATACTGAGTGTTTTGTGGACTATGTCTGATGATCCTCTTTTGGGTACCATTGACTTATAACTATGTGATCTGACTATAAAATTTCTTTATGGTATATTTTTTTTATTAGTGGAATTACATTGTGGGTCCAGGGTTTCTAACTAAGTATTGCCTTACTCTCCCCTACACATTCTTTTCCGTCATGTGTCATGTCTTTTTCAAATTATTGAAACTTTTATAGAGTTCTAGATAGACCAGGACCGGGTGGTGAAAATAAAGACCAGACAGTTGAGGTGTTCTCCAACAACTTCTTACAATTGTCCAGTACCTTTCCCTTCAGGTAGGGTTTTTTTTTGCGGATGAGTTTCAGGAACTTGTGAATTCACTTCTACATACTATTTATTTTCTTTGGCGTGGATTCTAACCTAGTTTATCATCCAGTTTTCTAATATCATACTCTTTAATTGGTACCTTAGTGTACACTTGTAATTTTTTATTAGTTCATAAATTTCATCATTTGGGTCTTGGATATGTGTCTTTTTATGTATAGTTACATAGGTAAATGCCTCCCATTTGTGGGATAAGAATACTCAGTGCTAGCCACCAGCCACTAGCCTATTAGAGGTGGGATTGGGTAGTCACATCATAGGCCCCTTTGGGACGGTTCCTGAAAATATTTCCATATTTTTATCATTTTGTATTTAATCTAAACGATTAGAAAAATCCTTCAAAATCTGAAGGATGAGGTATGATTTCACTCTCTTATTACTATTTTGAATTTGAATTTTATGATGATTCAGGGGGAGGGATTATCTAACCACAAGTGTGTAAATAAGTTAAATTTCAAATGAACTATTATGATGTGTGAGTTAAATTGAATTACAGGTTCCAAAAATAATTATGAATATGTATAAGTTGTATCTTCCCAACCTGACTGACCACTAAACTGTTAGCCGAAATGGTTAATCCCAAAGCCTCAAGTGAGCCTACTCATATGATAGAGGATTCTGACAAGAAGTGAAGGAATAAGGGTGAGAGAGTATGGAGATTATATATTTATGATTATAGAATCACAATGAAATAATAGAGAACAAATAATAGCATACATAGTAATAGATGAATGATGGAGCCGCAGAAGTAAAATATAACCATAATATAAATGAAAGAAAATGACAAAATATATCAATTAATGCATGTCCATATGATGGTACATAAATAAAATAGTAGAAACAAAATATGAAAAATTATATGGTATAGTACATTTTGAAAATCCCCTAAAGTGATCACCATTAGAATCATGAGCTCCATATTTTTCATGTGCACCTAACTACATGGTATAAGAAAAATATTCATGGTCCTTTGAACATGATATCAACTCGGGTACCCCATTGTAGTGGTTGACCAAGTACAGTGTGAGATATAAATCACAGTTGGTTACTAATTGTGGGTTCTATAATGGAATCCAGTTCCTAAACATATGTAATGTATTGTTCATGTAGAATGAACAAAAAAATGAATAAAAATACCCATCCTTATCTTGTTCAATAAGGACACCTGACGACCCTACCTATTCCAGATCATGTCCAGAAAGACTATATGATCAGTAACTATATATATAATAACAACATATATATAGTATAGTTATAAATTGAATCCACCTATATGGACCATGTACGAGCAGACGTAAATGGACATATACCTAGAGTACTAGGTGTAGGCTGGACTCAAGAATAACTCAGTCACCCATTACCATTCCAAATGATCCTATAAACTCAAGTAAAATAGTACTATCCCTATATCTCATAACGAGTGGGAGATATCATGATCTTCACTCAAGATTGTGAGAGTATCATCATGTCAAAAATCGATGTTGTGAGTGTGTCTTCAAATCAACACTCAGCAAGGGATGTGGTTCTTCATGCCCATCATCCACATAGTATCAATGGATCGAGACACCATGCTCCACACTTGATGTAAGGGAGAATGATACCTCAGTTATCAATAGAACCCACACCATCGTTCCACAAACCATATCACGGTTTAATCATATTTATAATAATATTCATGATGCATTACCTCTCATTCTTTACATTTATTAAGCCCAATTATAACTAAGGGTTTCCCAATTATAAATTTTTACATAATACATGATTATTTAATTTTAACAAGAAACATGGTCATACCACCCAATTAAATTACACTTCTATTAAAGAATTTAATTCATTTTAGGAAGGAAACCCATCATGAACATGTTATTTAATTAACAAAACATGGAAATTCATTTATCAACGTTCAATGAGTATCTTAGAAATTCCGTTGGTAAAATAGTGATATTACCCACATATAATGTCCATTCATAATTTTGGTCATGAACTTCAAAGGTTCCTTGTTTTAGATAAACATTTATATCAATAGAGTGACTCTATTGAGGAATAACTAAATATTCCTTGTATAAAAATTTCCATCCAACCTTAATGAAATCATAGGAAAACATCATTTACAAATGGATAATAAAGATGTAATTCACTAAATATCACTTTGTAATTATCAATATAACACCCCTCATATGAGGGGTTTTATTATAAAAACATGAAATTGTTCATAAAAAAATAATTTAGAAAAATTATTCGTCAATTTCAAGATCCATAACATAGTTCACCCAAATAAAAATCGAAATCTATCATTCAAAATTAAAGAATTAAATAAGGTTTAACATGTCACTGAGGATGTGCTTTCATTATTTGGGAGATTTCCTATAGTTGGTAATTCAATTATAAATATATTTTTATTGTTTAGAATGAATTTTTATCTTTTAAAAAATTAATTAAAAGGGGGAAATATAAGATGGTGCACCCAAGGGGTGTCTGTAATCGTTGTTGAAATCCTCAATTTGGTAAACATTTCTCAAATGGAATAATACAAGGTGTGTATACCAACTTAATATGAAGAACTAAATTTTAAGACAATGTAAGACAAGGGTTGATGTGCAGTATAATAGATATATTTATAATTTAACTAAAAACATGGAAAAAAAGTCAAAGACTACCTACCTTAGGCTTAGTTTTCTCTAATAGTACATTAATGAGGTTTGATTTTTTATCTTTCAGAAGAAATTGACGAACTGGAAATTTTCCCACAAAAAAAGGGTGAATGATCTCACAAAAAATAGTGCAAATATATTGGAAGATATACATAGAATGTAATATAGAGTACTTCAGATCATACTAATGATGATTCATAGAGGCCAATGATGTTTGATTTGGACAATAGATGGACTAGATCATGTAAATAATAAGATATATATTGAAAAAACCCATGACACAAGGGATTTGGGTTAACCAACTAGAGAAGATGAATGGATGAAAGAGAAAATGATTTAAGGTTCCTTATCTAAAAAAATAATTTCACCATCAAAACTAAGCCTTAATATTTGGTCACACGGTTGGAAAAGCTGTGTGCCAACTGTGCAGCTATTGCTGTCCTAGAGACCTACCTCACCTGATTGTGCCACATATTTTTCCCTAATTATCTTCATATAAGAGATGAATTGTGAAATCATACAACCTTTGTGGCCCTAATCATGAGGACCTGGTGCACGGTTAGGGATACGGTGCCCAACCCATGCAATGTAAATCTTCACACCTACACAAGTCACACTGTTTTTTGATAGACGGTCACACAGTCTCAAAAAATTGTGAACCCCATTAGTCTTCTCATGTTTTTTCTAGGGTTCGATGCTTCTAAAACTCGTCGAAGAACCCCAGGAACCTCATGGGCCTTTAAACAAGTCTAAAAACAACACACCTAATTTTTCTATCTCTCAAAATTACATTATGATGATCTGTTCTAAGGATGCATCATCTAGTAAACACCAAAATTCAAATTCCATTGTAATTCTATATTAGATCAAAAACATGAGACGTTATAACCTCCCCACCTTATAACATATCATCCCCAATAATCCTTTGAATACAATGAAAAAATGACACAACCTATGAGGGTTGTTAAGTCTTTTTCTAAATGGCCGTATTGTGTTTCCAAATTCCCAACGCACCTCCATTTATTACTTAATCATAGGTCACTTATGCCACCAAAAACCTGATAAAACACTACTTTTCTAAATGAATAACTGAAATTGTGCTTACACAAACCCATTTAGCTAGAGACAAGATCACATCATCATCTCATCAAAAATATGTCCAATGGTGCTTCCCACCTTAGAAATTATTATTAAACAACCAATTCTGAACTATGGTATGTCCCACCATTGTAATTTCCTTAAAAATCATCCCCATTATCATTCTTATAATGATATTGGAATGATTTCTTTAACTATGAAAATTTGATTAATTCTAATGCCATACTAGAGACAAAACTAATACAAAATTGTTGAAACTAAATCGACCAACTTTAACTGGTTGTTCACGGTTTCCTTTAAATACACAACTGACCAATACACCACACCCACCATAACTTGATAACATGCTTGAAAATTGATTATTTTGACCATATTCATCAATCACTATGGATAAAAAGATGATCCACCTATGGATGACTAGACTCAAGATGCTCATATTAGAGGGCCGACGTATTCTAAATTGATCTAAAATGCATTATTCCAAGTCGTCTTTCATTTACCACAAGTGTGTTCACTGAATACCATAGAAAAATTTTGGTGAAATTCCTTGGTCAAACCATCACCTAAATATTCAATATGTCATGCCTTAACACAAATAAGGGTGCATCCCAGATCTACCCCACTATAATCATTACCCTTAAAAAATCACCTTCGAGCATGAAAAAATGTCTAGTGTAACCACAGATTCATTAAATCAGGGTCCAAGGAACTATCCTAAGGTATTCCATACTCCAATTCTATAAAAATACATGGGTATAAGGCCAAGATGTCCATATAAAATCATTGACTAAGCCCAGATCTGTATTCTCTGGGTGTTCATGTGAGATGAAAATGGATGGTGCCGTAGAATCCATCCAAGGTTCTACCACACAAGAAACCAGGTATTACCCTAGACTAACCATGCCTTTTTAAAAACTACACATCCTACAGGAAACTATGTAAAAATGTATTAATTAAAATAAGAGAGCATTTGATGCATTTATCTTGGTGTATACCTAATGATCTATTAGTTCGTCAAGGACAATGTCAAGAGAGGGAACCAGATCACCTCTTAGGGTAAATTAATACAATAATATATAAATACTTTTCAAAAAACCATTCCTAAATACTAGAAAGAAGAATAGTTGAAAACTATTTGAAAAATTATTGGAAGAATATCGTCTTCACCTGACGATGCATTACCATTAACCAATCACAAGACTTCACCACCTAAGGCATCCAGTGATCACTAAAACATAACCACCAATTTCAATGCAAGAGTAATGGTGTTTCTCAATGGTTTCATTCATAGAAAACTGCATCCATATCCTAATGTTGATTAATCACAGACATGATTCAAATGTTCAATCCTCAAGGACATTCATGAAAGACCATCCATTTCTAGTGGTCCTCCATGGTTGTGTTCCTTCTATTTGGAATGGCACATATTATTGGAATTGATGTTATTCTACCCACCTTAAGAGTGTCCTAGTCATCAAAAGTAATGTTAAAATAGATGTTCAAAAGAGTCCTAGGTCAAAAATATATTCAATTTACTTGTGACACAAATATCATGTCATTATCACACAAATCATAACATTTGAAATGAAATTAAAAACCAACCTGACTAGCATGTCAAAAAATCTAATTCTATTGGAATACCTTCATGAGAATTGGGTTGAATTGGAATCCTTTAAACTATAGGTAACTCTACTCTAGATATGACCCAAGAATGTATATAATAGCTATAGGGTCAACGATTACACTAAACTCAACTAGTTCGTTAATTCATTTAGAAACATGATGGGTTCCACCTATATGAATTCAAACTATCCCAATGTTTCGGTAGAAAGAAAGTACATCCTTAATACCATCCATTGGTTTTATGCCCTATGAATTCACATATCTGATGACCAAAATAGAAAAGTAGTAAATGTTTTACCATGAAATGTGATTATAAAATAGACTGATAACCTCAGGAGTCATGCAATGAAAGGGAAATAGGTTCATGAGACCTATGAAGTTTTCGACCATGCCCCTGGAATGTCTAACATACTAAAAATAAGTATTACTTGATGTTGATTCCCATAAAAATGTTCAAGGATACAGAAAACACCCATTAAAAAAGGGTACTATTTAGAATCAAAAATTTCTACTAGGGAAAGTGTCACCTGAATGACATCAAACAATAGTGAACTCATGGAATTAAGAAAGGAATTTTTCCCTAAGGGTGATACCTACCTCAGGCTAGGCCCTCGCAAAAGCCTAATCAACAACCCTATCACGAGGTTACACAAAACATATTTCGTTGGGCTTTACACCTATCAATAAAACCTTTATTAAGATGTTAAAAACATTATGGAAAAACACTCAAGTTTCCCTTCCAAGGATACTCAGGGAGACATTTAACTACCCTCACATAATGTCTAAATCAATGGATTCCAGCTAAGTCTCTATTTTAACTCATTACTTTGATTCATGTTCTATCCTTAATCATTTGAAATATTGAAAACAGAGAATAAAATAAAATATATAAAACAAAATCACTTGGCACTCGATAAGGTGACCAATGAGTGTCCCATTAAGAAAACCTATATTCATTATAAAAAGACCCAATAGCAGTTACTTAAATTATAAAAAAATTAAAAACACCCATAAAATGTTACCTAATAAGAAACATGCTCCAAATTTTCTACTTGGGTTTAGTTTTGAATATATAAGGCAAAACTTACGGGTCATTATAACCGAGTAATAGAGGTACAATCCTAAATAAGGCATCTAATTTATTTCAAATTAAAATTTAACAACTCTAACATTTTAAATATTTCAAAATATATCATTGTCACATATAATTGTTTGATTATATGGGAATCAATATCCAATTTATAAATCACCCATAGTCTTTAATGGTCACAAAATAGCTCTAATTTAATCGAATTAAATTCACATTAAATCATGAATTTTAAAAAAAATACATTTTTACCAAAATCTCTAGATGTGTACACAAATCTCAAAAGACGGTTCAAATAAATGGGTTACCCATGTCCAATTATATGGATCACATACACCTAAAAACAAAAGTTTGGATCCAACTTAATTGAAACCAATAATTTCTCACCCATGCAACCAATTATATATATATAAAACTAAGTATGTTATCACAAGAAGTATATACAGAAGAACATGATAAACAAGTAGGTATGATAGCCTATAATTACTAAACCATTTTATATAAACATGAATGATATGGAAACCAAAATCAAGGCATAACACTAAATGCACAAAATCTAAATTAGTAGGCAAGATAAAAATGAAAATCCAAGGAATCACAAATTCATTCTAGTGAATATATATGTTCCTATAATTATGAAATACTGATTTATACATTCCATACTAGGATATGGTTAAATGATAATAAATTTAGAAAATCAATAAGAAGTGTAAATTTCACCAATCGATCTTGGTGAAATCAAATAAATTATAACAAAGAACATCATGAACAACAGTCCCATCCAAGGCCACATGGACTTTTCCCTATATGTGGGTGGATCACACCCACAAATTCTTAGTATCCTATCTAAAAAACAATAATAGTAATACAATGTTAATAAATATTGAAATGATAACACTTTTAAACATCCCAACACAAATGAACACTAATCTTTCAGCTAAATAGGTGGGTGACATGGCATCCAGAATGCCTCCCCATACACCAGACGCCACCGAATAGCAGTGAGGGTCTAATGAAGTGATAGTGGGATGAATATACCCTTATGATCATAGCATCAGAATAATATAATAGATAATAAATATTAGTGTATGAAGTAGTATATGAATGATAGATTAGTGGAAGAATAATATAAATTGAATGTAAATGTTTTCCAACGCTAAAATTTATTAAAGCATGCATGTCCAGGTTGTAATATATAACGAAAATATCAGAAATATAGTAGGAAACACAATTTGGTATAGTAAATTTAGAATATTCCTAAGGTGATCACCATATGAATCTTGAGCTCCCACTCAGTTCCATTCTTCTAATGCCTAGGTACAAGAAAACATCCATTGTTCAGTGAACATAATATCTACTCAGTTACCCTGGTGCAATTCCTACACGATTAGGGCGTGGGATATAAATCCCATTTGGTTACCACCCATGGTTTCTATAAACAAATACAGTCTGTGAGCATAATTAAAGTAGTGTGATGGTATAATGAACAAAAAATTGAATAAAAACAACTAGGATGCTTAGGATCCAGAAGGACACCTAGCGGATCTATCTACATCGGCTCACAGCCTGAAAGAGTGTTTGATCAGTAATTATATATATATATATATAGTAAACATATATAGTATAGTTATATATTGCAACCACATATATGGACCAAGTATGTATGGATGTAAGTGTCCATATACCTAGAATACTAGGTGTTGGCCGAACAGAGGTGTAACTATGTCATCCATAAGCAGTTTGAATGAGCCTATAAGTTAATGAAAAACAGTACATTCCCTACATATCACAAATATTGGGAGACTTCATTCTTGTCACTTTGTATAATGAGTTTCCATCTTGTTAACACTCGAATTCGTGAGTTTGATATCATTCCAACAATCAATATGGGATGCGGTGTGTCATTCCCACCATCTACATATTATCAATGGTGTGAGACGTCATTCTCAACACCTGATGTAAGGGGTAGTGAGACCTCCATTATCAATAGAACCCTTACCATCACTTCACATCCCATATCAATGCATAAATATATTTATTGTAATATCTATGATGTATTATCTCTCATGAATTACATTTACCTGTCCCAAGTATACATAAGTGATTGATAATTATAACAGTTTACATAATTCAATCTTATTTAATTATAACAAGTTGCATGGGATCACAAACCAATTATATTCCATTCCAATTAAATCATTTGATTCATAAAAGTATTGAAAAAAATAATGAAAATTTAATTTAATTAAAAAAACATATAAATTCATTTATCAAGGTTCAATGAGTTTCTTAAAAGGTTCCTTTGTCACATAGGGTAATTACCCACATGGAACATTAATTCCAAAGTTAGGCTGGGCACTTAAGACATTCCATGGTTTAGATAAATATTTATAGAAAATTAGGGAAACTCCATTTAGGAATAACCAAATAAACCATGTAAAAAATAGGTCATATTTATAACTATAACAAAATAATAAGAAAACATTAATTCCATAAGTCGAATAAATATGAAATTCAATAAACATTAAATTTTAATTTTGAAGAAAGAGCACCAAATTTGAGTAGTTTTATTATAAAATTAGGACTTTTTAAAAAAAAATAATTTTGAAAAATTAAAGATAAAATTCACAAAGATTATATTAGATAATCAAAATAATTATTAGATAATTTATCAATCAAATCAAAACAACTACATAAGGTTCAACATGGAACTTAGGGGGTGATGTCATTAATTGAGAAATTCCATAAAGGTGGAATTCCAATATATATCTAATTTTAATTCTTAGAAGGAATTCATGGTATTTTGAAAGTTAATTAAAAGGTGGTAATATATGTTGGCACACCCAAGGGGTGTCTATAATCGTGGTTGAAATCCTCAATTTACTAAACAAGGATCAAACGGAGTTATACAGGGTGTGTATACCAATTTAAAATTTAGAACTAAATTTTAAGGAAATTCATTGTAAAGGAATGTGTAAGGAACACGAACAATATCTATACTTCAATTAATACATGTGTAAAACACAAATACCACCAATCATAATCGTAGGGTCCCCTAAACATTCATTATCGAGGTTTCATTTTTTGGATCGTAAGAAAATGAAGAAACAAAAATTTTTCCTAAAAATAGGCACATGATCTCTTACTAAATTAGTGAAATGGATCGAAATAGAAAAGTAATGACATGGGTATCGACTCGAAGGACATCAATGTATTTCGGAAAATATTTCCCAACCCATGAGAAAAGTTGGCACAGGAAGCCAGGGCCCAAGGATCCTTGGTGAGGTGATATTGAAAAATATATATCTATTCATGTGCATACAGTTTCACTTAGAACATATATAACTCTTGTTTGGAGTATGGGATCAGATTTCAGAGACCATGTTTGATTTTGGAACGTTGCCTTTACTATAGGTGTCCCCTAAAGTTGTATGTATTGATAGTTTTGGTTAGATGTGAGTTGATGAGGTAAGATGAGGTAGAAATAATTAATTAATAAAAATTTAATTAACTTCATAATCATAATCCCCCTCCCCTCACATTTGGTGTGAACAACCCTAAGGAGAGCCACACCACTCCACTCCTCCTCTCCATTTGGTGATGTAAAAATGACACCAGATCGAAATGATGAAGTCATGTTGATTCCCATTTTTTTACCCAAATTGTCAATAGATCGAGGGGAAGCATGATCTGAGCATTATTCTTCACCTGAAGCTTCATCCTTTCACCATCATGGTATTAATATTTGGGTTTTGGACCAGATTCTCTTGTTTATACATTTCATTAAGGTCCTAGATCCCAATTTCAATGGCTAGAGATCCCTACTAGTTTGATCTGTAGGTTTTAGGGTTAAC
The DNA here is from genome assembly GCA_963277665.1 of Viscum album. Lineage (NCBI taxonomy): Eukaryota > Viridiplantae > Streptophyta > Magnoliopsida > Santalales > Viscaceae > Viscum > Viscum album. The sequence goes on along the minus strand of OY728164.1, from coordinate 381,381,542 downwards.
CAAAAAAATCAGTGGTTTTCTGAGGTGATTATTGACTAGAATCATCTTCTACATATCATTTAGTTTAGTGAAACAATATGTGAAGCTCTTCCTCATTGGGAAAGATGATCTTTTGGACTACACGCCATGTATAGGGGTTACATGCTATGTAGGGCCATAAACCGTTTGACCAAGTGACATGGCTTGGGTTAGTCATGTGAATACACATGTACATGAACTAAAACACTTCCAAGTTAAATGAATACATTGCCTAATACAAGGACATGGTGAAATACATGGGAAGGTGGTTGTTCATCCCAAACAGGCCATGTATTCTGGGATGCATGGTGTGTAAAGAACATGGTTGGTCAGTCTGTGTAACATAGGATACCAGCTAGGGGTCAAGTGAAGTTGGACACATCATGTCCATCCTTTATATTCTAGATACCCAAACATGGTCTGGTAATCCATGAATATAGGATATACGAACATGTTCTTGGGAGGTATCATATGTTGTGTGTACCCTAGTGCACGTTGTGTACTCCTAAGAGATTCTCTGAGGATCTTCCATCATCTGTATCTTCATTTCTAGGACTCATATTTCTCATTTTTAGTAGTCTACCCAAAGAATTTTTTCAGGTAGAACATGATTTTGGCCTCTTTTATAGATTACGAGATACAAGGGGGTGTAGATCGATCAGGATTCGTATGAACCTATATTGAGCGGATGTAGGGGGTCGATGGGGTTCCATTGGAGAGATGATGGGAGTTGGTACTCCCCTATCATTCCAAGGTTTCTTTCCTCCATAAGGGTTGTTACAAAAGAGTGGTTACTCCACTTATATTTCATGTAGTGGGTCCTCAATCCTAGGTTATATATTCCCCTGCAATGTTATGGTGTGGGGACCCTCGAGTGAACAAGCTAGTAGAGTCAGTGCACACATTTCACACTTGGATGCAGGTCCTTTATCTTTAGAGTGGTACTCTTATTCTTGGTTATTGTGTGGTTCCACAATCTATGGAATTGTACTCCCCTTTAGTATCATGCTTCATGTCATCAATTCTCGGAGTGGTTCTCCCCTATCATTCTGGGGTGCGGTTCTTCACATATAGAGCAACACTCCCCCGTCTCCGAGTAGCAGTAGGGAGAAGTTACTCCATCTGAGTTTAAGCTCCCTCGGATGTGGGGTAGATTTTAAAAAAGTGGGGAAATCCACTTGATATTACTGATTAATATATAGTATTTTGTACTCCCTTTATGGAAGGACACTCCATAGAGGTGCGACAGAGGTTTTGCGGGTTTGTTATGAGTAATAATCCCTCAAATGCAAGGTATTGGAGAGGTGTGAGTCCCTATGTTCTCAATTATTATACAGGATTCCCATGGGGTATATTTTGGAGTGTTTATCCCTAAATGTTTTGTATTAGTGAGGTATGGGACTCTTCAACTGGGTTACTTTTACTTGTGATCATTCTGGGTAATGATGATAGGACCTCTGGTGCATGGCACTTGAGTTGGACCTAGTAAGATGTTCCTAATGGAGCATGTTCTCTAGGACATACCATTAGGAATGATAGAGTGGTTCCCAATGCATTAAATCTATTGGATGGGTTCCAATTTAAATGACTAAGCTTGTGGAGTGTGTTCTCAATGTTCCGTGTTAGGGTTAGAGCCTATAAAGAGAATCATATTGATGGCTATGAGGTTGTAACCTGAATATATTTAGTGTCTATGATGAGTATATCTTGTAGATTTCAGGGAGTCCTTGTGGTGTAGCCAAATGTCAGGATTACTGCCCCTTTTAGACTGTGTTGTCTTTTCATGTACATCTAAAGATGGTTTTTGATGGATTTTATCTCTCGATTTTGGTTCTATATGGCTAGGTTGAGCAGAATTTTACCTTTTAGTTTCGCCGTTTTCAATTGGGGGTTTTGGGAGCCTACTATGTATTTATATACTCAACCATGCCTGAAATTTTCCCAAAGATGCATTGTGTTTTTTATATACCATAGTCCCTTCAACGGAGTCCACGAAGGACCCAAGGCAGGCATAACATAGTGAGATAGGCAGATCGAGGAGTTCATCGAAGCTTGGTCGAGGAGTTGTCCAGCAGTTTCAGTTCACAGTGATCCTCTCCATCTGAGTAGGTTGGATTATTTTACATCATTCTTTTGTGGGCGTTATTTTTCCCTTCATTCACTTTCTTTAATTTTGTTGTACTTTGGTTTTGTTATATATTTGTATGCATGAATTGGTTTCGTTTGGTTTTTACATGTCATCATTGTGTGATCTTGGAGATGTGTGTGTCCATAAAAGTATATAATAAATTTCTCTGATGTTAGTGATACATCTACTCAGTGATAGTTGTTATCCCCTCTCTTATTAGAGATAGGATTTGGGAGTTACATCCTGGGCTCTATCGGGTAGGGTCTTCAAATAGTGGTATCATAGAATCTAGTCCGTTCAACATTGGGACCACAGTTTCATGAGCTTGTTTTTGGTTTCATAGTGACAATGTTAGGATATTTCGAGTTTGGATCTCAGGCCATAGGTTATATTGTTCGTGTGGCATCGGATGTATCCATTCATTGGGACTCTGATAAACTAATGTTTGACATGGTTCATTAGGGAAATAGTTCCTTAGAAATAAATGTTACATTCATCATATATGATTGTGTTTTGGTTTTTCTTGTCCTTATTGAATCATCTCCATTTATATACTTTGTGATCATGGTATGTATTTATTTTCTTTTAGTATTCCTCTGGAATGAAATCCAGACAAGATTCTATTGAAGGATTCTGATGAAAATCAACCATGTGATGAGGATTTAGTGTTGGACACAGATTTAGAAGAGTTACCTCCAAGTGGTCTGTCTGTATTTTCACTACCTATTGAGCAATATATTTTACCAGGAGTTCTATCCAAGGATGAATATAGGATTAGTAGGTTGAAAAATCTCTATAGGTGGAAACATCTGAGGTACCGGTGTGATTTAGACCACCAGGGAGCTTATGAGTGTCTCAAGGCAATAGATAAAAGGATCGAGGGAGTCACACATGTTTCTCTCTTAGTGAGGACAACTCTAGATCAAATGGTGGTCCAAAAAAAGCCTTCTGTAGGCTTTCTCCCAATGGTGGTGGAGTTTGGTTATAAAAACTCATGAAAATGAGACACTCACTTGGGTGGGGGTTGAGTTACTCTTCAAGTAAAAGTTTTACCTAGCCACATTGAGATCAGTGTGTATTTAGGAGCTTCTACAGCTTCGATAGCATAGTAAGATAGTGGTGGAGTTTTCACTGACGTTCTCTCCCTTGTCGTGATACTCCTTGGATATGGTTGGAGATCTGTTCTTCATATAAAATACCATCGAGAAGGGATTTCGTTAGTAGATCATCAATTATATGATTCTATTGTGCATTCACAACAATACTAGAGTGCTAGAGAGAGATTTGATGGTGGAAATATTTATAGTAGTGGAACAGGTGGATGTGATCTGTAGTAGTTGTCCAGAGGCTGAAGCACCTACAAGATATAGTAGACAACATGTAATAGAATCACAACATATAAGGAAGACCCATTCCTAGACATCGATGTGTGTGCTTATAGTGTGCGAGTAGGACTGAACATCTGGTCAGTCGTAGGAGAGGTGGTGTTATGCTTTCGACAACAGATGGAATCTCACAATATATTTTTTGACCCACTGCCCTACAAAGAGGGATATGGATGATATGCTGTTTTGGAAGAGATTGTGCTTGGAGAAAGGAGTTACGCATAATATCAGACAAGGAGGAGGAGTTACAAGGACGATATGAGGAGGAAGGTAGTTCAAGGTGTTTCCAACACCACTATTAGGTGATCCACACTAGGCTCAAGGAGCTAGAGGACGTGGGAAAGGATAGTTTTAGTCCATGGAGTCCTTTGACCCAAAATCTTTGAGGATTAATAAAGGTTCACTTTTTTTTCCATTCTACTTTATATAGTAGAAATTGTTTCACACTTTTTTTGTACTATTTTTTTCCGCTCATGCAAGAGGTTTAACTAGGGTGACATGGGACATTAGTAGAACCCCATCATGGTAGTTGCGACAGAGGTCTTGGTAAGACATAGTACATGTTTGGGAAACCCATTTTCTTTTTGAGTACTCTTGTGTGTTTTGAATGAAATTTGTACCTAACCTTATCTAGGAGGATGTGGTGAAGTTTGATGTAGCATCGAACTCACAAGTGATGGGGGATTACTTCACAACCGAGATGTGTTTTTAAGTGATTAGAACATTGGAAGAGAGTCAGTACATACCAAGGAAGAAAGTACTGAGGTATGGTGGACATGTTCCTTAGATTTGCATATTTATGGTGAGAATATGCAACAAAGTGTCAAAGTAGGTCTTGGACTTTCTATTAGAGTTTCATTTCTCATCTTCATTAGCATGGAATCCCTAGGAGAGTGGGATAACTTCTTTGAATCATACCATATTACTGGGGATTGACCCTATGATGTTTTTGTAGTGTGTACTTTTTTGCATGCCATCCATACTCAGCTATGATGACACTAGTGGGTGTGGTAATGTCACTATTTTGGTGAGTCGTGTTACAGCTAGAGGTTTGTAGATGATGGACCTAGAAAGACCCAGTGTCTAATCTGGGGAAACCCTATTTTGTTCATGATTACCCTCCCATGTTCAACATCAAACTATAATGAAAAACTATTGAGGAGGAAGTTGTATTTTCTATCTAGGGATGAATGAAGACTATAGTGTCTATGAATATCTGTGTCAGGTTAGTAAATTGGTGTACCTCTAGACCATATGACTACAGATGTATTGTGGTGCTTGGTGCTTTCCTACCTATCACATTTTAAGGAGACATGTTACTATTTGTTTCATGATGTTTTCCTAGTAGAATCTGGACATAATATTGTCATTATATTGGTGGTTCCTCTATGTGTGTGCTTGTAAGAACCATAGGAACCCTAGGTGAGTGCACTAGTGTGGGTGTCCAATAGAGAGCTTAGTTTCTTCCCTCATGGTTAGGATGTTTTGAGTTTATCACTAGGGACATAGTTTCTAGTGTTGGTTCAGTGGCAGACATATAAATTCACTAAGAATCTTATAACCTACTTTTCAACTTTGTACATTAGGGAATTGGTTACTATGAAATAAATGGTACAGTCCTCATATTGTACAGGGTTTGTTTTTCCATTTTGTTATTAAGTCAACTCCCCATATATAATATTTTGTCATGGTATGTCTTGATTCTATTTCATGATTCCTCGGTGAAGACACAAAGATAGGATTATACCGTATATTTGTGATGAAAATTCACCTCATGATGCAGATTTAGTACAGGGAATTGATTTTGAGGCATTACCATTGGGTGGTCCATCAATAGTTCCACCACCTATTGAACACTCAGTTTTACTAACTATTCATTTTGATTATCTTCATTGTCTACGTTCACAACTGAAGTTCCATTGTTAGGGACATTTGATGTACCAGTGTGATCTAGACCCCCAGACAGCAGATGACTAAATCGAGGCTTTCACATGAGTTTTCCAATAAGTGATGACACCTCCGGAGCAAATAGTGGTCCTATTGGAGAGCCTTTTGTTGACTTCAGTAATGTGATAACAGAGTTATGTGATACAGACTCATCACATGCTGATTCTTACATGGGGGTAGTTTTAGAGGCTCTTCAGGGATGAGTTTTACCCAGCCACATTGTGATCAATGTTTATCCAGGTACTTCTACAGATTTGGAAGGGTTTTATTATAGAGGTGGAGTTTTAAATGAGGTTCATAAATATTTTATTACAATCTTTGGATAAGGTTTGTATCCGTTATTATAAGCATGGAGCTTCGTGGATGGCTTACATTGGGATATCAGGGCATCTATGATTCTTCTATGCATTCCCACCTAAGCTGGAGTGCTAGAGAGAGCTCTGTTGGGGGAAGTTTTCCTAGCTATGAAATAGGTGGATGTGACTCATAGCAGTGTTCAATAGGTTTGGGAGGCTGTAGGAGCTGGAGGATGATCGCTAATAGGAACACAGTTCAGGTGTAATACCCATTCGCATACATAGACATGTGGTTCTGTAGTGTGGAAGTAGTGTTGAGGATCAGCTCAGGCGTAGGATAGGTGTTGTTACTCTTGGAACACCTAGGAAAGTATCTCTAGATATTATCTATCCAATCTTTCTCTTGAGTGGGATATGGCCATAGAGCCTGATTGGTTGGAACAGTACTTGGATCAAGGCATTTTTCAAGGATTCAAATGTGGAAGAGGATATATAAAGTCGATAAGAGGTAGAAATAGTTTGAGGTGTTTTCACTACCACCCCCAAGTGCTCCACACTAATATCAAAGAGTGAGAGGATGTGGGTGATGATAGGTTCAGGCCCTCGAATCCTTTATCCCATAAGCTCTAAGGATAAATATAGGTATTTATTTTGTCCTTTATAATTTATGCATTAGAAATTGTTGGACACAATTGTGGGTACTCATTTATTTCCAATCATTTTCGAGGTTTAATTGGGTGATGCGGGGCAACAGTAGAACAATGTGTTGGTTGTCACGACAGAGGGCCCAATATGACCCAGTGCATGTTTTAGTATCCCTTTGTTTTTCATGAGTAACCTCATTCTCTTGGAAACATCTTTTTACATGACATGCTCATGGGGGATGTGGTGCAGTTTGATGTAGATTTGAAATCACAAGTGATGGGGAATTATTTTCCCACCAAGACACATTTTTGTGATGTTTTTAGAAACATGTGGGTGAGTCAGTGCATCCTAAAGTAGATGGTTTCGAGGTGTGGTTGATGAGTTGCTTTGACCTGCATGTTTAGGGAGAGGTTATGTGATGAAGTGTCGGTGCAGGTCTTAGCCTTTTTAGTGGAGTTTATTGGCTTGAATATATTATCTTGGATTCCATTAGAGAGGGTGATACGTTCTTAGAATCATTTCCTTACAGTGAAGTTTGAACCTAAAATTTTTCCACAATATGGACTGTTTTCCTACCATCCATACCAATATGGGATACAACTAGTTGGTGTGATTGTTTTACTATTTTGGTGAGTTGTGTTCCAGATGGAGGTTTGTAGATTAAGGGCTTGGTAAGATCTATTGTTTACTATTAGGAATACTTGTTTTTTTGTGAATACCCTTTCATGTTCAGCGTCAACCACGAGAGAAAAAACCTTGAGGAGGATAATCTACAGTCTATCCAGAGGTGGATGAGGACTGTATGGTTCTACAAATAGTGTTGTGGGGTGTCAGTAGACCCCATTACTGTAGATGGACCATCATGCTTGGTGCTTTTCAACCTGTCATAGCTACGGAGTTATGTTCCTGTTTTTTTCATGATGTTTTCATTGAAGATTTTGGATATAATAGTGGTCTGATCTTGGTAGGTCCTCTATTTGTGTTCTTGTAAGTAGCATAAAATCCCACGGTGAGTTCACTAGTGTTGGAGTCTAATAGGGAGCTCATTCTCAACCATTTTACTCAGACTTTCTCTTTCAGGGATGAAAATTCATATGGTAGGAAGATATAATGACTCAGGTTTTTACCCAAAGAACTTCAGGGTATTTTGGAAAATATTTCTAAAGTCTGGTGTTGATTCAGTGTGGGATTTTAGGGCCAAGGGATCCTTGGTGCGGTGATATTAAAAATATTGAATATATTTTCTCGTATGTACACAATTATTATTTAAATGTAAATAACTCTTGTTAGATGCCTCAGATCTGGTTATTGAGACTGTGGTTGAGTCAAGAATGTCATGTTTACACAGGGCTTGGCCAAAAGTTGTTTGTTCCAGTAGTTTTGGCTGGAGACAAGTTGATGGGGTGTTAAGAGGTGGAATTAATTAATTCATTAAAATTTAATTAATTTCATAAAACTAATACCCCTCCCTTCATGTTTGGTGTACACAACCCAATTTAGAGATGTGCCTATTCTATCCTCTTATCCCTTTGGAGATACTGAACTGACATTGGATTGAAGCAATGAAGTGCCACTAATTCCCATTTTTGATGGAAATCATCATTAGATCGAGGAGCAGCACAATATGAGCATTGTTCTTAATCAGAGGCATCATTGTTTTTCCCATGATGTAGGTGGATTTGAATTTTTGTATCAATTAACTTTATTACACATTGTTTTTATGGTTTGATATACCAATTTAAATTTCAATAGATTCATTATAAGTAGATATTCATGTTTCAGGGTAAATCGTTGAAAATCAGAGGTTTTTGGAGGTGATTCCCTACTAGAATCACCATCTACACGACGTATATTTTGTTTAAACATGTCTTGCATCTCTTCTTATTTGGGGAAGATGAACATTGGGACTATATTCCATATATTAGATTCTTACTCCATGTATGGCCCTAAATCATGTGACCATGGGACGTGGATTGGGTTAGCCATGCAAAAAACAAATGATCATGTACTGAAACATATCCAAGGTACAAAAAAGATTAGTTCTAGTCCATGGACATGAGAAAAAACACATGAAGGTGGTAATGTATCCTTAACACAACATTTAGTATGGGATGTATGGTGTTTATGAGACATGGTTGTCCAGTACGTGTAGAAGTGGAACATTGATAGGGGCCATGTTAAGAGGGACATAACATGTACCTCATTCACAAACCATGTACACATACATTGGTTGGTAATTCATGTAGATAATATACATGGCTAGGTTATCAGGTGGGCTCATATACCGTGTGTACCCCAGTGCACGTCATGTACTCCTAGGAGAATCTCCTTGGATCTTCCTCTTATGTATCTTCTTCTCTGGGACTCGAATTTAGGATTTCGAGTACTATAACTTGAGTGGTTTTCCACGTAGAACATGATGGTCTACTACTTTATGACATAATAGATTTGTGGTAGTGTATATCAATCATGATTATTTTGTAGTTGTAGTAAGGAAGTGTTGGAGATTGGTGTGGTTCCTGGAGATAGATGCTTCGATTTGGTACTCCCATGTCGTTATAGGGTGAGGGTCCTCTATACATATAGTTCAGGTAGAGTCGTTACTCCCCTTCCAAGTCAGGGAGCGGTTCCTCTAGTCTGGGGTCAGTACACCCCTATCATGTGAGGGTGCAGATCCCCATAGTGAACGAGCTATCAGATTTGTTACTCCCATGTCATACCAGAGTGTGGGTCCTTTAGAAATAGGATGGTACTCTACTACTGGGTTAGGATGCAGTTATTCGATATAGAGAGTTGTACTCCCATATCCTATTAGGGTGTGGTTCCTCCCTTCTTAGAGTGGTAATATCGTTTCATTCTAGGGCATGGGTCCTCACTTAGAATGTATCACTCCCCCATCTCCGAGTAGTAGTAGGGAGAATTTCATCCATTGGATTTTGTGTTCCCTCAACTGTGGTGTAGAGTTATGTCGAGCAGGATCCACTACATGATATGGACGATACATAGATAAGAGTTAGTTCTCCCCTGATAGATTGGGTCACATGCCACTCTAATGGTGTGAAAAAGGTTTCGTGTGTTAATAAGGATAAGTACTCCCTTGACTATGGGGCAGTGGTGATGTGCATGTGCCTACATTATCCCTTATTAGAGTGGATGCATGTAGTGTATAATATGGATTAGTGATCACTCAAATCTGTGTGCTGGTGAGGGTTGGGTCTCTTCACTTGGGTTTCATTAAATTTCACTCGGTGCAAGGTAATAATGAAAGGACCTCTAGTGATGAGAACTTGAGATAGAACTTGTAAGATGTTTTTAAAGTTGAATGTTTTTGTTGACGTACTATTAGGAATGTTAGAGTAGTAACATATGGAGTGAATATCTCAGATGGGTTCCATCAGGGATGGATGATCTCGTGGAGTGTGTTTTCCTGGTTTTGTGTTATGGTTAGAGCTTACGAAGAGAATAATGTAATTGGATATTAGGTTGGAGCCTCAAGATACTTAGTGTCTGAGATGAGAATGTTTGTCTGATTTCTAGGAGTCCTTTTAATTTTGACGCATGTTGGCGTTGACACACCATTTGGACTAAACTGACTTGTCATGTAAATGTGAGGATGTTCAAGATGGAGTTTCTCTCTCGATTGGGGTTCCCTATTGCAAGGTTAGGCAGACTATATCCTTTGATTTTCTCTTATTTCCTCTTGGGGTTCAATAGTACCCTATTGATTATTTTCATACTCACCACTATATGTGATTTTCCCACATATGTTTTGTATAACATAAATAACACAGGCCCTTCGATGGAGCCGATAGAAGACCCGTTGCTGGTGGAGCTTAGTGAGCTAGACAGACCGAGGTGCTCGCTGGAGCTTAGTTAAGGATCTTTCTAGTAGTTTCGTTTGACATTGATATCCTCTTTATGAGTAGGAAGGATGCTTTTACATTTTTCTATTATGGCTATTATTTTTCCCTTATTTCTCTTTTAGTACTACTGTTGTACTCTGGTTGTGGGATATAAATGTATGCATTAATTTTTTTCTTTTGGTTTTAAATTTCAGAATTTGGTCAACCTGGAGATGTGTATGTGCGTACAGGTATATAGAAAATGCCACCAATGTTAGTGATATTTGTACTCAGTACCAGTCCCCATCCCTAAGCCCATTGGAGGCGGGTTTGGGGAGTTGTTTCCCGGGCCGCATTGGGTCCAGTCATTATAAGAAACGTAGAAAGGGTGATAATGTATTTGAGATCTTACTGATTTAAGTTCATTAAGACTAACATAGTATGATTCATACCTTAGATGAAGGAGATCTTATAAATCATGTGATAGTTCTTGGAGAAAACTATGCCTCAAAGGAGAAGGGTTCACCCACTAGATAAGAGGAATGAAATAAATAAAAAAAGATTTAAGGGGAATTATGGTTAAATCATTTCATCCTCAAAATGAGTTTGTACTATTTGGCCGCAGGGTTGGCCAAACCATACACCAACCATGCTGCTCTAGCATCCCAAGATCCCTACTTAATACTATTAGGCAGTATAGTTTTCCTTAACCATGAACCGTTTGATGAATAGTGTAAGCATACTGCCTAAGTGGCACTAACCGTGTAGTCCTAGCACATGGTCTTGGAAATTGTTCACAACCCATGTGAGGCACATCTTATCACCAAAAAAACATTCATGGATTGATGTTAGAGGTTTTCATTATTTTACAATAACTATGTTCCCCAGTCATTTTTCTCATGTTTTAGGTTTCTATGGTCTTATGATTCCCAAACTATTTGGAGCACCCAATCCACATCTCATGCCATTATAAAAATATAAAAACACCACAATAAATTGATTAAACTATCAAAATTATGTTTGGAATATCCATTCAATGAATGACCCATCTGGTAAACACCAATATTCAAATTCCACTGTAATTCCACCATGGATCAAAAACATTGTTTTTAACATAAGCATCACCAATGAATTGGACAGTTTTTTTAGTCCATATTAATTGAATAAATATAAATATGTTTGGACTAATATGGCCTTTTTTCTAAAAATGGTAATCCCATGTAGGCTTAGAGAGTGTGGGTGGTGACACATTTCTATATTAAATGTGGTAATATCATTCTCTCATAGAATTAGTTGAAGACGTGGAAAGTGTATGAAATCACATCGGGAGAATATGGATTTTTTAAAACTAAAAAAGTTATTCTAAGAAGTTTCAACCTTCTCATAGAAGATATATGAAGAATAATGGGGAATAATAACAATCTCATTAATTCCTTACAATGTCACTAAGGATGTAAATCTTTCATCCATTTGAATTTATTTTTAATTTGGGGGAGAATAATTACATTGAATAGTGGAGTTAATGTGGAATATACAACAAAAATAAATGAGATTATTTAAGTGTCCAAATTCATTTTGTTTTATTTTTTTCAAATTTGATTCCTTCCAAGAAGCATATCTCCAAAAAAATTTCAATGGATATATATTAGTTGATAAATTTAGTTTCTACCCAATTAATAAGTAATTGAACTACCCAAATATATTTAGTAATAATGTTACTTTTCTCGAATAAATGATTGGATAAATTAAAAGGAAAACCCTAACATCACATAATTATTGTTCTATTATTTTTGAAAACAAGATACATGGTATGTTTGAGATTGAATCAAAATACACCACATGTTACATAATGTGGTGTAATTGAATTATAAAAGAATAAAATTGATTAAATTTAGTTTATTGGATAGATTACTTTCATTTTGGTTTCTAAAATTAATGAGAAACACTCATAGATGAAGGATGATCTAATTTGATATGACCTAGTAATTATTTTTGAAATGATAAAAAAAAAATTGAATAAGATTTCACTAAAATAATCTATTTTGAATATTTTATAAAATATAACACATTAAAAAAATCTTGGAAGGGTTTGGAATTATTTTAATAATTCATATATTTATGTTATGATGTTCAATGAAAATTTTAATAGGATTGAGAATTCTTAAAAATATTTCAAGTCACCCTGAATTCATTTGAATAATTCCATAATTCCTATGGAAGAGTATGAAAATGATTTAATATTTTATCTAACATAGAAATAGCATAGGATAATTCATTAATTTTGAATAGATATAGCTTTAACGTATGATATTTGATTTAGTAAGACTTCTTGTGTAGAATAGTGGAAATTGGAAAAGAAAACTCATCAACATAAATATCTAATGGGTAACAGATAAGAGAATTATTCTATATAAGAGACAACCCTCAGATAATTTAATTATAGGGTAGAAATTTTGAAAATACTATTATATATTTTTCTATGAAAAAATTTACTACGTAAAATAATTGTGACCCATGTAATTAGATTCCAATACATGGATTTATAAAGGAGAATTTAATTCGTATATGTGAGTCACTGAGAATATATTTGTGAGGCTTATAGTAAAATTTAGATACGTGTGGAATGTCACATAATTAAATTATCTGAAAAGAGTAACAACAGAAGTAAATTTACCTTCATGTATGCGGATTCTACTTGAGTATGATAAACTAATTAGGAAATTTTTTAGAGAACTCAATAAAATGAAAATCAATATATCCATAGTTATATGATTCTAAAGAATTAAATGGTGTGATTCTTGAAATGATAAAAAAGAAAAAACAACAAAAAATTAATGTAATATAATAAATAATATTATGAGTTTCATATCATCAATCTAATAGAGAGGAAGATCAATGAAAAAATAGTGTCATGTTGGTAATATTTTATCAAATTTATCTATTAATTTTCATGAATACTACATATATTGATTCATCAATTATTTCCATTCACTCAAGTGTATAACATCTTTTTAATTCAAATATTTATGTATAATGAAGAGTAGATAATTTTTTTTAGGTAATTAGCCTGATATTTGTATAGAATTAATGTTATACTCTCGTGGCAGAATTAGAGATTCATGCCATAGAAGAAACGGTCTATTTTAAATTTTTCTACACCTATGAAAATTGAAATGTGGATGTTTTGGAATATATTCTAAATAAGAATATCCAAGCATATTGAAGTACAAATGGAAAAATATTATTTTTCTAATATTTTAAATTTTGAATGAATTAAATGAGGGTGCATTCAAAATATCATTTCGAGTTGAAAATTGGCACATAGAAAACTAATAAAACCCAAGTTGCGTAATTTATTGTTGGTACCTTTTCAACAAAATCTATTTTATACCATCAACATTCAATTTATGTACATTTTAAAAGTAAGGAAAAATTAATGTGGCAACCCATGTGTGTGATAATATTAAAAAATCATGGAATAATATATAACAAAAATAAAGGGAGTTTCTTCAAATTTTGTGTCTTGAAATAGTATATTCAAGAGAGTTGTAGATAATATCCCTTACAAACCAGAATAAGTGGTTGTTTCATGCTTTAAAAAAGGAAAAAATGGATAATGAACCAGGGCCAATGGTGTACACCATATAGATATCAAATATGTAGAAAGAATATATGATATGTACTTATGGTTAGTTGTAGTGGAAGAAACTAGAAGGGCAAAACAAGATAAATTTAATAGACGGTTGAGTTATTGTGATATATTTTGTATATCTGAGCATGATGTGTTGAGTTTGTGAAAAGAATAATATTTTAACAGAGTTCCATCAAAAAAATTCTAAATCGAATTAGGATGTCTTAAACAGAATATAGATCGGGTTGAATGGAATATCATTGAAGATATTTGGGTAGTCAAAGACACTCTATGTTTGGGGAAGGAGATTAGATTTCTGGGTGAATATTCAACACAAGATCATCGTTTTGGCCATCTTCAAAAAGAGAATCAAAATAAAGCAATATTAGTAGGTGGGAAACATACTTGAATAAGTATATTAGGATTCTATAATTTTTTTTATCAAAATGATATGTTCTATTGGTGTGGGATTCATTAGTTTGTTAGGATAAAAATATTCCACCATACAATTATATTTATAACAAGATTTATAGTAGAAAATAAATATCCATAAATAAGAAATGGCAATAAAAATATATAGGCTCACATCAAGGCTTATATTGTTTAATACCTTATCTATATTTCATATTGGTGTATGATAGTTTAAATAAAATATTATTATTCATATTATTTAAACAACATAATAGGTTTAACACAAAAAGTGTATGATTTAAAAAAGAACAATTGGTTTGGGTAAAAATATTTTTTGAAACATTTAATTCACCTCCCTCTATGGTTTGTCTGCACAATTAACAAAGACTATCATCTCACAATTTTAAGCGTCTTTCCTAAATAATTATACCATAGAAAGATATGGATTTCTATTTTTATGATAGGGAGTTCTCATATGTTTCCCTTCTTAACTCCTCAAACTGTTCATCATATAGAACTATTTTTGGATTTAACACATTTTCAAAAATTGATTTTTCAAAAAAATAATAAAACTATAAGGATTCTCCAAATAGTATTATGTCATCAAACATTTCAATATATTCATAAGAAAAAAAGGAATCTCAAAATAGTTTATTTAAAAAACATATTTTTTATTTTTTGGGCATTCGTTGAATCTAAAATTATGAAATTTCCTATATCTTCTAAAACTCCATTGAATGTTTTCCTTAGAAAATTTTTATTATGGTTTTAGTAGTATTACTAAGTGGACTACCAAAATTGATATAGTAATTATCATTACATGTTTCTTCTTCCATATATAGTATATAAAAGTTACTGGAGAAAAAAAATCCTTTCACTCTTATAAGAATATCCTCTAAAACTAAACCTATGTATGAAGTAGCTTGGTTAGAATGTTATACCACCACCCTAGTTGGTTTAATATATCCTTTATATATATAGATAATTTTTTATTTAGTTTTAATATTTCTTTATTCTACCAAATCACAAAATAAATTATTAAAAATAATTTATATTATAGGGAAATGGATAGTTAAATTGCCTTTATAATAATGTTTCTTAAGTAATTGTGGGGTTACTAGTGCCGGTACATTTCTACCTAAATATACCATCTCATTACCTTGTATTTTTTACTTCATGGTGAACATAATTGTGATAAATTTTTCATACCTTGTGATTTTATGGTTGGCCTCCTGGAACGGTATATTTATCTCCACTCTCTTGAATGGTTCTGTGACATCTGGTTATAGGGTCTCATCACTATTTCTCTTGGTTAGGTTTATTCTTGAATGGAAGAGGTTGTGGTTGATATAGGTCATAAATACGGGATTTCCTTTTTATACTCCTTCATTAATAGTGTCTCTATAAGGAATTCTTCATGAAGTTTCTATTTTGGAGAAAAATTTAAGGTTTCTTAGTTTTTTCACATCTATATTCAACATTTAGTAGTTATTATTAACTTCCTTTCACCTTCTTATACCTTATTGATGAAAAATAACATACATTTCACTAAGGGATAAGAATTTATTGGGAAAAATTATTACATGATCCTTGATTTTCCAAGTTATTGATGTTGTAAATGATCTACCAAAAATTTTCCTTCATCTCATTCATATAATATCCAAGAGTGTTGAGGTTATATTTTTTTTCTGTTTGAGACACCATAAGTTTGTTCAATAGGTCTTTCATTAAGGCTTCCTGATCTAGTCCTTGTTATCAGCCTGTAAAAGTTTGAAAATCTTATACCTAAAATTTTGGGGGGTGGAAAGGTTGTTGAAATGTCTATTGTAAAGGATTAACTTTGAGATGTGGGTTTCCCACTCCATATTGAGTTATATGGTAAAATTTAAATCTTTTTTATTGATTTATTGTATCTAGTACTACCATTGTTACACATCATCACATGCATCTTTAACTTGAGGGAAACCATCTTTGTAGTGTTTTAGAGACTGGAAAATTTGGCACACACTATGTGTTTTGGAGGGTGATTATTCCTAAACATGGTTCAATATTGACTGTCACACAAGATAATTTATTTCATCACATTTATATTTAGGAAAATGAAGTTTAGAAATTTATACCTCTTGTAATCCTCTAGTAGTAGAACTTGTACAGAATTGTTGGGAAATTTTGGAAATCCTATCTATCAACTATATGAATTAATCTAGTGACTTATCGATAAATACATCTCCATATGAATAATATTGTAGATTTTGATCTTTTTATATCAATCCTTGTTAAAATAGTATAGGTAAATGATGGTTTTCAGAAAGTCTTTGTAGAGAGGATGATGTTAACAATATGAATTTCCCACAAAATAATTGAATTTTTTCCACCTTCTTATTTTATTCCATTTATATCTTTTATCATATTGGTATTACTTGAGGTAGGAAAGAATTTTAGAGAAATTCCTTTTGAATTTCATCCTAGGTGGTTACTTCACCCAGTTGAATACTGTATATCCAATATTTTGTTGAACCTTAAATCGAAAATGGAAAAACCTTCTAGATAATCTGATCTTCTAATACTTATCTGGGTTTTGAATTAATACAAACACTCTCAAGTATCATTTAGTATCCTCTATTTCTAATTCATGAAATTTAGGAAGGAGTTTGATCTTTCTAATTTTCTATTCAAAATGTAATTGACCATTAAGTAATTGGAGATTCTAGTTATTTTTAGAATTCGAAGAATTTTAGTTTCGTAAAATAATATTCAAGATAGGAAAATTGTATCCCAAATCATCACTACCTAATGTAAATAAAATATATGAAGAAGATAGGGATGATGAATTTTTCAATGGGGCTATGAAAAAAACATTTCCTCTGGTTCATTGATCCTTTGAGTTCTGAGTCCTTGTATTACTGTTTTCTCAAAGATTGGATAAAAACCAATGAATTTATCAAAACTCGATATGTCAACACTAGACTTCCACAATGTAAAGAGTTCCATGTTGATGTGGTACCTGTAATGACCCAGACTATTTATTAATAAAATATTATTTCCCAAATCAACAAGTAATATTTGGCAATGTATTTTTATATATAGCACATGAAACACATAATGAAAGACAAAAAAATATTATTATATTTACATAAGAATTAATTTTTATAATTAATATATCCATAATAATATAAAATATTATAATGGGATAAAAATAGAAAATAAGATGGATAAAATATAAAAATTTGGATCTTCTAAATCCATTAGAATAAATGTACTCTCAAAAAAAATGTAGAAATTAAAAAATATATTAATAAAAAAATATTCATCATGAAAATAAATATATATATATATATATAACATTGGGATAAAATATAGTTGTAGGAATAATAAATGAAATATGAGGTATTTTTAGAATGAAAGGAACTCATATGGCCATTAAATATCTCACAGTTGGAAATGCAGTTTGACTATTGGAATAATTATCTAACTATTAACATATCATCCACGCCTATGGACATCTAAACTAATAATTATTAAAATTGTATAAATAAAATGTGGCTTATTTTTATCACAATACAAGTAAATAAATGTTTTAAATAAGATCAAATACATTTTTTTATAAAACATATATGTTTTATTTTCATAATTATAAAAAATATAAATATTTAAAAGAAATTTTATGTTTATAAAATGAGTTTATAAATTAATATCATGGTTTTTCTAATGATAATACAATATTCGGAGATCATAAGAATTTTTTCAAAGGGTTGGAAGATTGATCATAATATTAAAATTGGTATTTTTCAAATAAATAAAGATTTTAATTAAAATTTAAATTTATCTTATTTATAATGTTATTTTCGTAAAATGGATTTTCATTTTTGAATCTATGTGGTGTAATTTTTTATGGTGAATATTTTTCATTTCCCTAAAATAGTCGAAATTTTTTATAAATAGTTAAATATAGTAAAATGTGGTATTTAACATTATTTTTCAATGACATGGTTAATTGCATAAGAGATGATATAAGAAAAAATTAGTTCAAACACACATGAAGAATTTACTATTTATATTATTAAGAATCCAAACTATTGGTAGTCTTGAGGAAAAATCATAATCTAATTAATATAATACTCAAAAGCTCCCCTCTCTTCCCCTTATAAATACTAGCACAGACCCCCTTCTCCTCACACCTTTTAATTTTTTGAGCTTATCCAAAATCTACCAAAAAGTCCCCAAATATCTCTTCACTCATTCCTAGAATCCTTGGTCTCACCAAAAAAACATTTCAAATATCCTTAAGTGGTTGCCTATGAGAACACAACCAAAAGGACTTGTAAATTCTCAATTAAAAATCTTCCAATTTAATTTATATTCTACCACACTCATTTATTTTCATTATACATTGAAATAGAAACATCAGTATAATAAATATATTTTTATGTTGTTATTATTGTGTGTCATCCATCTTCTACCCATCCTTCTATTTATTCCAAAATGAAAAAAAAATCACAATATGGTTGTTTCACCACCTCAAGGACAACATACTTTTTTTATAAAAAGCCTTCAAGGATTGTTATATAAATATTTTTATGATTAAATATGATGATAATTATTATAAAAAAACATAATTTTTTTTTATTGTGTTAATAATAAATTTATAATGTAAAAATAATCTAGTTCTTAAAGTTTGGTAAAACTGCCTAAATGAACTGACCATATAACAACAACAATCATTATAAATTAATAATTCTAACAGTAGATAACATTTAGATGCCATTTAAATTTATTTAAGTGCATGAATATCATTTCCTTTCTATTTTGGTATTATAATCCCGTTTTTAAATAAATTCAACAATTATCCACATTTTTTTGGACCTAGGAACCATGAGACTAACACCCTCATAACAATAAAATTAAACATTATATCTCATTGAAATGGTTATAAATGAATATAAATTAATTATTTTAAGAAAATATATAATAAAAAAGTCATTAAATATATAAATAAGGAATTTGATTTTATTATTTAAGATTTTAAGTGCACATTCATAAAAATTCTAAAAAAATGAAAGGAACATCTCCAAAAAACCCTATTTTACTTGGGATATGATTTCTCTTTATTTAAACCACTTTATCTCTATATTATTATTATTTAATTTTTTTATTATATATATATATATTACACATAAATACCTTCTTTAATTTAGTTTATCTTGATTGTGATATACATGTTTTAAATGTTCCCTTCTCAATTTAATTTAATAAGAATCCCTGATTAATGGGAGCTTCTCTATTAATTATCTCTTTTCCAATACAACTCTATAAAATTTTATAAAAAAAAGGATTATAAAATCTCTTATAATATTATTGAAATAACTTTTTATTTCATTTTTAGTTTTAGGGAAATTAAAAAGATAATTTCCCTCTTTAAAAACTCATTAACGGTTTCCATAAAACCCTTCCTAAGTGGTACATTTCCAAAGTAACATATCTATCTTATTTACATATTTACATCACGTGGATTTCATTTTTCATGAAATATTATTATTTCTAACCTAAAAATATCTATTAATAGTTTAATCCAATATTTTAAGGAATTAATTATAATATTTTACTTGGTTATGCTATAAGACATGATTATGAAACCCATTTCTTTCCTTGGGAAATTACTATGTTTATACCTAGAATTTCATTAAAAATTTTGGTGAACATAAGAATTCAAATATTATGATGACTTCACCCAAAAAATACACAAATTCATTTGGTAATGTTTTTGAGACATTAGATTGTATGTATGGGATTACAGAGTAAACCTAGTTCATGATGGGACTCTTTCCACCTTATTATATTATCATGGTAGTTACACAAGACTTATACTTATGTCTTGTTTAATGTTGTTACCGCATTTATAGGATTCCATGCTAATATTTTTTAATGTTATTTATTTCATTCTACAATATGATTATCCACGAGCCATATATTTCATGATATCATGTTATCTCTTTTTAATCATATGTTATGCATCTTTATCATTTTTGTTCCCATACTATGATTTATAACTCACCCACTTTTTTATATATTCCATAAGTTTTCCAATGTATTTTTTAGATCTCCAAGTGTTTTATGATATCATATAGTTATTAAAATAAATGCTTGTTATTTTAGGTTTATTTTTATGTATTATGATCCTAGTCATTCTCATAAAATTGGAATATAAATTTTTGTTGTTGTTTTTATTGGTTATTTATGGTAAAAATTATGGAATAATATGGTTAAATGAATGGGTATATATAGTTGGTATTAGAGAATGGTTTAGATATTTTTTATATTAGGAGTAGAATTATTTTTTGAGAAACCTAAGGATAATTTAAATTATAGGTAATCATCCATTAATTTTGGTGATGTAGAGATTGAGTGGTTTCGAAAACTTAAATTCCTATCTAGATATTACAGGTGTAGGGGAATTTAAATAGATACACTTATGGGGTAATAACCCTAAAAAATACTCATTGGGTATTAAGTTGATGTATATCTAGATCATGGTAAAAGCCCTTTTGTACACCTTCATTAACACTATTAGTCTGAAATCCCCAATGGATATGTTTTGAAAAATTCACAAACTTTTTACAACCCCTTATAAAGCAATTGAATAGATTTTTGGGTTAGAAAACCTAATATGAAAATTACAATTGATAAACTAGAATGAAACGAAGAGACTCGTAAGTTAGGATAAACATTCCATTAAAAAGTTTTTCATATAAGTTCATATTTTCTATATTTATATTCTTATTACATTATGTATTCTCATCCTATATTTTTTATTTTTCAATTAATGGCCTGAAAAGGGGAAATCATATCAACAAATAATGTGATAGGAAATGTGGTGATTACCCTAGGTTGATTCTCAACCAAATGAGAGTAGGATCTAAGAAGATTATGATATATCTAGCTCAAGTAACACAACTAATGAATAATAACATGAATCTTATTGAACATACTCTACCTAATAATGATAAATTTTTATCCCAGTCATTTATTTGATAATTTTCTACTACCTTTAGTGGATATTATGATCCCCACATTGTGGAACAATTTATTCACTGCATTGGGAATATATTCACCATTATCAAATGGTTATAATAACAAAAAATCATGTGGTGAATTTATCACCTAGATGCGGAAGCTGATAAGTCACAGACACATATCAATAATACAAATCATATAGAGGAAATAAATTCCATAGAATAAGAATGATAAAAGAATTAATTTTTCAATATATATTTTTCATTAACACTCAATATTAAAATGGGGAGCATGTTACTTAGACTGAAGAAAATGTATGATTACTTTGTTGGAGAATATGAGGAAAATTTTACAAGACATTCATGGTATACTTCTATTTGTATCATTGAGACGGAAAATAAGGTACACAATATCTTTAGTGGGTTGAAATGGATTCTACGAAATGATATATTGATTCGAGAATTTGAAACGCATGAAGTGATTATTCATTTATCCCTTAAGGCCTAGATGGAGATTGGTGATTCCCATAGGTCTCATGGATCTAGAGATAAAAATAATAAAATGGAGTTTATGATAGGGTGATCAATAAAAAAATAAAATGGGGGAAAGAAAATATAATTATCCCTGTGTCAAAAATATGGGATGATGAATCATGGAAACTAACTCAAAAGAATAGGGAGGTGATTCATGTTTGGAGAAGATGTTCATAAAGAAAATCATTGTTAAAAGGGAGATGAAGAAGAAGATTAATAAAGTGGAATAATATAAGTTCCTGATCAACACTCGTCCCATATATAAGCATTTCAATTGCAAGGAACACAATCATTTTTCATTAATATTCACTAATCCTAGGGTTATCAGAGACAATCAATGAAAACAAACTCCAAGGCCTATAAGGGAATGAAGGTCCTATGGTACCACAACATCTGATATAGATCCAGATAATGACATGGTATTAGTTATGTTGGTTATTCATTCAAGAATAAATAACCTATAATTTTATTCAAGTTCAACACATTATTTAATATCATGAATGATTAGTATAACTATTCAAAAACCGCCTCAAAACATGGGGTTTGAGCTATCTATGGGAATATAAAATGGAGAAATTATTACATCTTGAAAAAATAACTCCTCCCCAAAAACATTTTATGGAGTTAATCTCAATGTAAGTCCTGTTATAAATCCTTTAAAGAAATCTGATGATATATTGGGTAGGGTTTAGTTGTCCTAAAATAATCATAATATCTACTATCAAAAGACGAATATCACTCATCACATCCCATGTTATCCTCTGATTATATATAATTGTAAGGATTATAATAAATGTCTTTTGGAATCCTCTTTTAATGAATGGATATTAGTTCCTTATAAGAATGAATATATAGCTCAAATGATTTAGATAGAGAAGGGAATCATGTGAGAATACATTCACATTGTGATGTATTATGAAAATGTAATACCTAATGAGTTTCCTTGTATTCCTCTTCATAGAGATGTTGAGTTATCAATTCAAATTATATAAATATATCTTCTTATATACAAGTTGTCATAAAAAACAAGAATCATTAAGTTTTAAGAACTAAAGAAGCATTTATAAGAGAATCTGGAAAAAGGTTTTAGATTCCTAAGTGAATCAATATTTGGTGTGCTAGTCCTATTTATCAATGGTAAGGACTGGTCAATGTGTCTTTACATTTATTATCATTAACTCAACCAAATCATGATAAAAAACAATATCCCCAACCACTGATTAATGACTTGTTTGATCATATATGTGGGGCCCATTATTACTCAATGGTGGACCTTTGGTTGAGATATCACCAATTAAAGGTGAAAAATGAGGATATATCCAACATAACCATTAATATAAGTTAAGGAAACTATTATTTAATAGTGGTACCTTTTTGACACAATATTTCTCTACAAATCTAGGGTGTGAAGGATTATAAGAATAATTTGAATATTGTGGTCATGAATTTATGGAAGGATAAATATTAGGAAAATTAAATTATATGTGAGTTTTTTATAGAAGGACTATGATTTTTAGGGTGTGGTATCTCAAGAAAATGAATATTTACAGGCTTTTCTAAGAAAAAATAAATTAAGGATTGTCTTAGAACAGTATGTTTAATGGAGATATGTAGTTTACATAGACTAACTGGGAATTATTTTTAATTTTGGATATCCTTCCACCGATTTTAAAACTTAATAATCAATATGAATTCTAAGAGAGTGATGTTTTTCTAGAAAAATGAATTTGAATGGAGATTCAATGAATTAAAAAAGAGGCTTATAACTACTCCAATACATACACTACTATCAAGGTGGGTACTTTTAATCATGTATAAAGATACATTAAATAATTTTTATGGTTTTTTATTGATGGAAAATGGTAAATTTACATCCTAAACCTCAAGGTAGTTTAATGTTCATGAGCATAGCTATCCAACGTGTGATCTGAAGTTGGAAACAATAATCATCGTATTCAATATTTTCTAAAATCATCACTATGGGGAAATGTTTGAAATAGATACAAATCATTAGAGCCTCATATATATATTCATGTGAATGTGTGTTAATATACACCAGTGAATATGGTTATAGACAATCAAGGAGTATGACTACTCAATTAACTTATATCCTAAGAAAACAAATAATTTTTTAGATGATATAAGAATTAATGATCCAGAAAACTTTAAAAATGTGAGAATTGAGAAGAATATAATATTTTTATACTTTCAAAGGATTGTAATGGGAATAATAAATAACAAAATGTTGACATTTCATTCTCAAATGATTTCTAAACCATCCCTTCTAAAGAAGATAATAGAAGCTCAAGGGGGTGATGTGCAAAATAACGAAGATGGTGGAAACTATAAGAAAACCGATATCTTGAACATTTAAATTTATAAATAATGATTTGTAATATATGGTTCACAACTATGGGTACCAAAAAATCCTATTATAAAGAAAGAGTTATTGAATGATGCACATATATCATAATTCTCGTTCCACACAGGGGGAATGAAGATATATCATGATATTTGAGAGCACTATTGGTTGGACAATATGACTAAGGAGACCACACATGATATATATAAGTGGTTGGTATGTTAATAGGTGAAGGATAAAATTTCAAATTCAAATGGTATGATGAAACAATTTCCCATACATACATGGAAACACGGAATCATCACCATATACTTTTTAATAGGTCTTCCAAATACATCCAGAGAAAATAATTACATATGGGTTATAATGGATAATTTTATAAATATTTTATTAGTTAATTTCTATTAGATATAAATTCAAACTTGATCAGGAGTCATAGATACACAATATATAATTGGTGAGGCTGCATGGAACACCACTGTTAATTATATCTGATCAATTTCCATGGTTTACCTTCATGTTTTGGAAAATTCTCCATCACTCTCTACACACCAAGCTGAACATAGGTATGGATTGTCACCCCAAAACAAAATTCAAATATAAGAAGAATATCCAAATACATAAGGATATTTTGATAGCATCATATATTAAATTTTAATGAAGATAGAATCTAAATATTCTTCCAATTGAGTTCTCATATAATAATATATTTCAATAAAGCATCCAAATATATCTATGTAAATCCCTTTATAGGAACAGATTTAGAAAATCTATATGTTGGGATAAATTTTGTGAATTTAATCTACTAGGTCCTAAATTATTTTATGTAATGTTGAAAATTGTGATGACTATTCAGAAGCAAATCCGGGATCCTAGACCTGAAAAAAGAGTTGTAGTAATATATGTCAAAGAGACCTAGAGTTTGAGGTTTTAGACAAAGTGTTTCGCCATATATATCCATGTATAGATTCATGAGATTTTTAAATTATTGAATGTTATTCCCTCGGTACATTGGACCACTTGATATTCTTGATTTCATCAGATTCAGAGCTTATCGACGACACTCCCACCAAAGTTGTAGCAAGTACATGACATGTTCCATGTATCCCTCTTGAAGAATTACATACCAAGTCCCCTACATGTACTGAATTTAATGTTTCTATTTCTATATATTAATCACCATAATCGTTGGAATCCAGTGAAAATCATGGATAGTAGAGATTATGTTTATCACCAAAATAATTCTTAACCAGCCAATGTATGATGGTAAAAAAATAAGTACAAGGAGGTGGTATGAAAACCAAAGGAATAAATGAAGAAGAATCACCATAAACTATTTTCAACATATTATATAAAATAATTTTTTAGAATGAAATTTCATAAGGGGGATAATGTATCCACCCAAAATTTTTATCATTTGAATTTCCCTTCTTATATAAATATAAAATATTTAGTAATGATGTATTATATAAAGAACATGAAACACATAATGAAAAATTAAAAAATAATATTGTATTGAATTGAAAATTAAATTTAGTAAATAAATATACACATAATAATTGAAAATATTCCATTTCAATAAAAATAAAAAATAAGATTACTATAACATGGATATTTTGATCTTCTTGATCTACCCGCATAACCATACTCATGATCATCAAAGTGGAAATAAAAAAAAATATTAGTAATATAATATTAATCATGAAAATTAAATATAGATATATGTATACACATGAGATAATATATAATTTAATTAAGAATGAATGAAATATGTGGTATTTGTTAAACGTATGGAACCTATATGACTTAAAAAAATTACCATTTGAATAGTAACCAGACCATTGGAATTGTAATTTCAACATTAGGAAGAGAAAACTAACCCTTAGAATAGTAAACTCACATATTGAAGTGTTAAATAATTTATATGTGTCTTATAAAATTAAATATGAAATATTTTTATCATGATGCTGGATAATAAATTTTTTCAATATGATGAAATTAGTGTTCATATTTTTGTAAAACATATTTTTTATTTTCATTTTTATATAAATATATAATTTTTTATAATAAATTTTATTTTAATAAAATGGTTTCTTAAATTAATATTCTGTTTTTTATAATGATAATATAATTTTATGAGACCATAATTAAAATTTCAAAGGGTCGAAAAATTGATCATATTTTAAAAATTTGTATTTTTCAAAAAAAAAATTATGCATTGTAATTTAAAATTAAATACCTCATATTTAGGAAATAATGTTCATAAAATGGATTTATATTTTTTAATAGAAAGATAATAAAGTGTTAGGTTTAATATTTTTTATTTTTCTAAAATAGTGGAATTTTTTATGATTATTGAAATACTGTAAAATGTGGTGTTTAACATTATAAGACAAATACACAATGAACTGAAAAAGGTATGATTTGATCTCACATTACTTTTAAATAAAATGAACCATTTACTATATATAGTGCCAAGAATCAACATTATAGGTAGTCTTCCGGAAAAATAATAATGTAATGAATATAATACTCAAAAACTCTCCACCCCTCCCCTTATAAATAACACCCTCATCACCCCCCATCACCCTTTATACTCACACCTTATAAGCCTTTGAGCATACCAAAACTGTAACACCCCAAGTAAATAACGAATATGGCATTTTTATATTTATCCCTATTTGTGAAAAAAAATATTAATATTACTTTAAAGGGAATGCTATGCTCGATGGCGTACCCAATACGCGACAACGAGTTCCTTTGAAATCTTACGTTGCACTCTAATAATAAAATAATATTATTTTAAATGGTAGTTAACGCCTAGCCATTGTAATGGCGGGAAAGAACAGAACTAGCTAAAAAATGATTATGTATGTTTGTCAAATATTTTTTCTCCTTACAATAAATGTTAGAGGATTAAAAATGCGAATGAATCAAAATTTTTAAGCGTAAACATTCTAATATTCTTTAAAAGGTCGATTAACCGCCTTTTGATGGCGAACCTCTTTTAAATCCACTTTTTGACAATTTTATGTGTTATATTTGAAAAAATAAAATTCTTCTTTATAATCGAGACATAAAAATTTACTTTGTATAAATTTTTGGTATTTTTCGGATAAAGTTCATTTTTTAATGAATAGTGAAAAATGTTGTATTTTAATTCAAACCCAATTTTTAATATAATTTATTTATATGACTAGATTATCTTTTGAATTTGTTTTAAAGTGAAATTAGAATATATTTTTACCTTTTAATCCAATAGTGGTCATTGAAATTAATTTCATCTTGAAATTGGACTTAAACTAGAGTCAATCTTTTGATACTTATTGTTTCCTAAAAACACGCTATTTGTTTTGACTGCAAAAATTAATTATTAAATTAATTAATGCAACTTATATGTTTTTAATTTTTTAAAATATATTTCATTTTTGAATTCGTAATATCAAATATATCTTAGGGTGAATTTTTGGTATTTTTCTGAAAAACTTCAATTTTTGATGAATAGTGAAACCACTAAGTGGTACTTATAAAAACTGATTTTCAGTTCAAATGAAAATTTTCCACCTTTGTGTTTTGAATTTCAAAAATCCGACATACATGGTTGTCATTAAGAATTAAAATGTGGTTCAATGGAATTAAAATAATTTTTTGGTGAATAGTAACTTTTAAGTTTATTAATCGCGATTAGTGGTAATTAGTGTAGTTTAAGGTAAAATTAATGTTTTAAAAATATTAGATGAGCTTGACACATGTCTTACCCTTATTGGATGTGTCATTGACGACAAAGAAAATCCATGGGTCAACTTGGGGACCCCATGGAGCCACTTTGGTTGGAAAATGACATAAATAACTTTTTATTTAAGGTAAAAGTAAAAATGACACAAACATGAGTCATTTTACTAAAACAATTTTTAAATGGGGTTATATAAGTCAGATTTTTGACTTTAAATAGTCATTGGAAATATAAAAAGATTTCCGAAATCATAGTATCTTTTATATAATTTTTATACATTAAATATATTAAATTATTAATGACATCATGATGATGGAGCGATGATCTCATTATTTAACGATTTAAA
Organism: Viscum album; assembly: GCA_963277665.1. NCBI lineage: Eukaryota > Viridiplantae > Streptophyta > Magnoliopsida > Santalales > Viscaceae > Viscum > Viscum album. The sequence goes on along the minus strand of OY728164.1, from coordinate 381,353,254 downwards.
TAAAACGGAAAGATAATGTAAAATCTAAGACCAACACATGTCCAAAACCTATTGGATGGGTTTATTTCAAACCCTTATCATCTTATCCTCGAAACACATCAATTTGGGACCATTGAAATCCGAAACGCATTCTAAAATAAATTAACATTTCCTTACTTTCCAAGTGTGCCCCTCCCCTCCTCTTATAAAAGGCCCCCACCTCTACCTATTTACCCACACATTCAAAGCCTTTGGCTCGGCCAACCCCTACCCATTTTGTCTCTCCACATCCCTCTCTCCATCCTTGAATCCTCACATTGGTCATAATTCTTTCCAAGGAAGCCTTTGAGCTCAAATCAAAGAGAGTTACCCGATTTAAAGGTAGTGTCCTCTCTTGTGTTCTTTTGTTTTATTTTGCTTCTCCAACCCCCTAAACTCTTTTCATTCATTTCATTTGTAAGAACTCTGGTATATTCAATATACTAGGATTTTGTTATAAGAAGAATTAGAGATACACTTACACACACCTACATCAAATGGTTAAAGAACATACTGTTTCTGTGGATGGTGAATTTCTGCCTCACGAAACGATGATTGTTCAACACTCATATAAAACCTTAAAAGGTGGCCATTAAGATGTCACTATACTTATATATGATATATAATATGTTTATGCTTTACTTAAGCTTTTTGATTTTTATTTTTTGGCATAACATTATGGTTTCCATTGTGGGTAAACACGATAATTTCATTTTAGGAAGTGCAGACTACCGCCCCATCAAAGTGATTTGATTCGTTAATGCCATATGTGGGATGTATAAAGGATAGATTTAAAGTTATTATATATTATGTATGTCACATATAAATGATGAATATAATTCTGGAATTAAAATATACATACCTCTCATTTAGTTTTAATTCCATTAATATGACATAGAAATGAAAGTAGCGTTCATGCGTACGTACGGCTTACCGTCTCCATGAACGGTACATTTCATTTCTTATCTCAAAATGTTATGTACTATTATAAGTACATATATATAATTGATATATATGTAATATATTACATCTAAATGATGGGTATCATTCTGGAATTATAATATATATATATATCTCATTTTGTTTTAATTTCTTTAATATGGCAAAAAAAATGAAAGTAGCGTTCATGCGTACGTACGACCTACCGTCTCCAAGAATGGTGATTTTAATTTTTTTTATCTCCAAATGATATGTAATAGTATAAAATGAATATATACTGGATATATATTATATTTAAAACATAAATAATATTCTGGAGATGATGTACCTATAACTACATGGAAAAGACTTTTCCAACAAATTCAATTTTTACTCATTTACTGAACATCGACAAAAACGTCTGATATTAACTCACTTTATTAACCAATTATTATAACATTATAATATGTTATATGATCTGAATAATAATATTTAAATTAGGTCCTTAAGAAATTATAAATTGACCAAATTGTATTATTCAGGAGAATAAAGAACGATTGAGTCATGTCGGACACGAGGTAAGGGATCCTACTCCTCTCTTTTTTTTAAGTGCACTCTTTTATGTCATTACTTTTAAGCTCATCTTTCTTATGATTGGGATGTTCTTTTATATTACTCCTACTGTACTTCTTATGTTCATATTATGAGAGACCCTATTTTCTCTCATCAATCCATTTTGGATGTTTTGAGTGACGCTGTTAGGCTGCCGAATTTTCGTAAGAGATCTAACCTCTCTCTTTCTTTTTAAGTACTCTTTTTTATGTCATTTCATTTAAGATCATCTTTATAATGTTTGGGGATGTTCTTTTATATTCCTAATACTTTAATTTTTATGTTTATATTATTAGTGACACTATTTGATCTCATAAATCCATTTTTGGAAGTTTTAAGTGGCGTCGTTAGGTTGCCGAGTTTTCATAAGGGATTTTTCATCTCACTTTTATTCCTGTGACATTTATGCTATGTTTGCCACTATTTCCTTTGATTGGTGTATGTACTTCCTATTATTATACACTTTGTGTAATATAATTTCATTTATGGTCATTTACATCTTCATTGTATGACCCTTCTTCCATGGGGTGTACGTTTCGAAAGATACCCAACTCGGTAAGTGGACCTTTCACCCTCCTTTTTTTAAAAGAATTCTTTTGTTATGTCTTTTAATTCACATACTATTATGTTGGGATATGTTCTTATATATCCATATTTATGTAATTTTTATGTCCAAGTGATGATATCCCCTTTATCACTCTCATCGACCCTTTTTGTAAAATTTTATGTGATGCCGTTAGGATGTCGAATTTTACCAAGGGAACTTTTTAACCCAATTTCGATTTCTTTGGGTTCAACATGCAGTTATTGAATATGTCATCCTTTGAATATGTGTGAATGACCTTTTATTGTTTTAAACTTAATATCCACTTATATTGGGTGTATTTATATTTGTCACACATAATTATGAGATTGATTTAACCTTAATTTAAGGATATCTTCTTTATAATGGATTTCATCTCGTTTTACATTTCTTTTGAGACTTCATTGTTGTTATGCACCAATTCACTTTTATATGGTGTGTATACTGTACTTTTACATATTTTATCATGAATCCCTTTATTCTCATGATATTATAAAGTTCGGATTAAATTTTATTCCACATTTATTTGTATTCAAGAGTCTCTCATTTTGTTAAAAACTCTTTAACAAAAATATCGTTTTAAATGTTATAAAGATTTATTATTCTAAATCAGTATCTTTAATGCCCATGTTTTCAAAATGGTTTTCAGTATTTATTTATATGGACATTAATGTTTTAAAGTTATAATTCCAATAAAATCTTCAAAGTGGTATGGGACACTTTGTTTCAAAAATATCTTTTAAATGATTTTTGAAAATGGATTGATTAATTCAATATCTTGGAATTAATTATTTTTATTGAAAATGAAATGTTGTTATTGAAATGTTTATATTTTCAATATTTTATGTGTAATGATGGTACTTGGACATTTTACGGGTGGTTACGTGATAAACCATATGACGGGTGGTGCCGTGAATACCAGGACGGGTGGTTACGTTATAACCTCCAATGCATTGGGTATGGAAGTTGGTCGTATGGCTATTCCATTAAGTATGTGTGGAAGTCAGCCATATGGAAATTCCATTAAGTATGTGTGGAAGTCGACCATATGGTTATTCCATTTATGTATGTTTATGTCCCAAGTTACCTTTTTATGTTATGTGTTCTTTACATGGGTTTTATGGTAATATTTTGGTAACAAATGGGTAAGTAATGATCTTTTATTCATTGAAGATTTTTTTTACTACTTCTAAAAGTTGAAAGGTATTAATTTGATAAAGTATACATGGTCTACTTGTTGTTTTGAAAAACTAACAGTTTTCATTCTTTGTTTATCCCTTACTGAGATTTTTATGCTCATCCCAAGTTTTTGAAATGTTTTTCACAGGACATAACACGGAATAGGGTCAAGGATGGGATCAAGGGAAAGTAATGCTACCTAAAACATGGAACTATACATGTTTCTTTTTATGAGTTTTTATTTTATGACAACTTAGTAGAAGTTTCTACTTTTTAATCTTTTGAGATGTAATAGTCATGTCCTAATTCTCTAAAAATCTAAACCTGAAAAGATCCTCTATGTGAATTATTCATTTAATTCAATATTAAGTACGGTTTAAGGCTGGGGCCTTATAGTTGGTATCAGAGGTCGGTTTAGATAACTTTAGAGGTTAGGTTATTCATTAAGCAGAAGTGACATTACCATAATGGTTAGGATTTCAGAATGAGTCATAGTTTTTAGATAAAGTGAACGAGTAAGTATATCTTCCTCATTATTACATGATGGTTTTGTGGATATACTCACACTGACATTTCTGTTTTTAGTGAATGGATGGATCTAGCAGGTTCCAAAGTGACAATAGGTTTGAAGGAAATTGTGGTGGTTCTCTGATTAAGAGACTGGAGGAAATGGGGGATTCAATTAGGAAACTCCTATTTGTTCTAAACCAACTATCAAGGATTCATGATCAACCACTTGTACCTTGGTATGTTCTTTAATGCATCAGGTACGAGATAACCAATCGATGTGGAAGTTCATGTAATAATTATAAAGGTAAACATTAGGGTTTATATGATCCTTTCTTTTGAGGTAATTATGGGTTTTTTTATATTATAATGGAAAATGAAAGGCATGAGATAAAATTGAGGTTAAAATATGTTACGATTATTTTTTAAGATTTTATCTCCTTTTGGGGAATGATTTAAGAATTTTATAGTTTTTGAAAAAGGACTACATGTAGACCATGTGACAACCCGTCACGTCGGACAAAGCTGTGGGAATCGAACCCACAACCAAAGTGCGACTGGTATTTATCACCTACCACTGGACTACGTGAAGTCCCTGGTTAGTTTGACTAATTATTTTTAGTTAGATGATTTTAGGAATCAAGAGTAAGTTTATTTTTGGTTATCTATGGAAATGATTAACCTATCCTGGAGGATATGTGATTAGGTTAATTACTTTTCAATATGATAATTTGAGAGCAACTGATGTTATTTGGAGATAAAAGTTAATTTTTACCTTGGAAGACTATGTGATTAAATCCTTCAAATATTTGGGTTTCAATCTTAGTTTGGTTTACTTTGATGAATTTTATGGAAAATTGTTTATCGAATGGTCTTCATTGAACTTTGGGTTTTTTTGGACAAATTTTGGAGATTTAGAATGGATTTTCTTTTTATAAAGGATTATACTTTTCTGGGTTATCTGATCTTGTACTAACCTTTTTGGTTTTGGTTTTGGTTAAAGTCTAAAGACATGGGAAGTATATAGTTTTCTTTTGTGGATTAGGAGATTCTCAAGAAGTTGATTATAGTACTCTTAATGTGAACAATTCTTCCTAAATACTCGTCTTTTGGAGAAAATATGAGTTTGATTAAGGAATATTGTAAAAGATGAAAGTCTACGAGACAAGTAAGTATGTTTCATTATGATTTAGTTAAGATTAAAAATAAATTTCTCAATGAAGAGTAACATAAAACAAAAAAAAATTGTCCATTAACTTTTCCTACTGGGGAATCCAATACCATTTAACCCATCACATGTTTGCGATTTTCTTATGGTTAACTTTCTCCTAGACATGTTTACTATCACTCTACCTCAGAACATGACCCTTTGTTTTTTCCTCCATGTCCATATTTTCATACTTGGAATCCAAGTATGGGTTAAATTAGGTGACCTTTGTACTTCTCTTTCTTTATTTTAAAGTGATTGTTTTATTGACTCTTATTCCGATGTGGGATTTTCAATGGAGTTTCCAAGCCCAATTTTGAAATTGCGAGGATGCAATTCCCAAAAGGGGGGGAGGATGTAACACCCCAGGTAAATAAAGAATATGAAATTTTTATATTTATCACTATTTGTGAAAAGAAATTAATATTGCTTTAAAGGGAATGTTATGCTCGATGGCGTACCCAATACGCGACAACGAGTTCCTTTGAAATCTTACGTTGCACTCTAATAATAAAATAATATTAATTTAAATGGTAGTTAACGCCTAGCCATTGTAATGGCAGGAAAGAACGAAACTAACTTAAAAATGATTATATATGTTTGTCAAATATTTTTACTCTTTACAATAAATTTTAGAGGATTGAAAATGCGAATGAATCCAATTTTTAAGCATAAACATTCTAATATTCTTTAAAAGATCGATTAACCGCCTTTTGGTGGCGAACCTCTTTTAAATCCACTTTTTGACAATTTTATGTGTTATATTTGAAAAAATAAAATTCTTCTTTAGAATTGGGTCATCAAAATTTACTCTGTGTAAATTTTTTGGTATTTTTCCGATAAAGTTCATTTTTTAATGAATAGTGAAAAATGTTGTATTTTAATTCAAAACCAATTTCTAATATAATTTACTTATATGATTATATTATCTTTTGAATTGGTTTTAAAGTGAAATTATAATATATTTTTACCTTTTAATCCAATAGTGGTCGTTGGAATTAATTTCATCTTGAAATTGGACTTAAACTAAAGTCAACCTTTTGATACTTATTGTTTCATAAAAACACGCTAGTTGTTTTGACTGCGGGAATTAATTCTTAAATTAATTAACGCAACTTATATTTTTTGAATTTTGAAAAATATATTTCATTTTTGTATTCGTAATATCAAATATAGCTTAGGGTGAATTTTTTGTATTTTTCTGAAGAACTTCAATTTTTGAGGAATAGTGAAACCACTAAGTGGTACTTATAAAAACTGATTTTCCGTTTGAATGAAATTTTTCCACCTTTGTGTCTTGAATTTAAAAAATCCGACATACATGGTTGTAATTAAGAAGTAAAATGTGGTTCAATGTAATTAAAATAATTTTTTTGGTGAATAGTAACTTTTAAGTTTATTAATCACGATTAGTGGTAATTAGTGTAGTTTAATGTAAAATTAATGTTTTAATAATATGAGATGAGCTTGACACATGTCCTACCCTTATTGGATGTTTCATGGACGACCAATACAATCCATTTGTCAACTTGGGGACCCCATGTAGCCACTTTGGATGGGAAATGACATAAATATCTTTTTATTTAATGTAAAAGTAAAAATGACACAAACATGAGTCGTTCTACTAAAACAATTTTTAAATGGGGTTATACAAGTTAGATATTTGACTATAAATATTCATTAGAAAGATAAAACAATTTCCTACATCATAATATTTTTTATATAATTTTTAGACATTAAATAAATTAAATTATTTATGACATCATGATGATGTAGCGATGACCTCATTATTTAACGATTTAAATAAAATGGAAACATAATGTAAAATCTAAGATTTAAACAAGTAAAAAACCTATTATATGGGTGTATTTAGAACCCTTATCATATTATACTCGAAACACATCAATGTGGGACCATTAAAATCCGAAACGCATTCTACAATAAAGTATGATTTCTTTACTTTCCAAGTGTGCCCCTCCCCTCCTCTTATAAAAGGCCCCCACCTATACCTCTTTACCCACACTTCCAAAGCCTTTGACTTGGCCAATCCCTTACCATTTTGTCTCTCCACATCCCTATCTACATCATTGAAGCCTTACTTTGGGATGAATCCTTTCCATGGAAGCCTTTGAGCTCAAATCAAAGAGAGTCACCCGATTTAAAGGTAGTGTCCTCTCTTGTGTTCTTTTGTTTTATTTTGCTTCTCCAACCCCCTAAACTCTTTTTATTCATTTCGTTTGTAACAAATACAAGATATTCAATATACTATGATGTAGTTATAAGAATCATTAGATCTACACTTACACACACCTACATCAAATGGTTATAGAACATACTATTTCTGTGGATGGAGAATTTCTGCCTCACGAAACGATGATTGTTCAACACTCATATAACACCTTAAAAGGTGGAAATTAAGATGTCACTATACTTATATATGATATATAATATGTTTATTTTTTTACTTAAGCTTCTGCATTTTTCTTTTGTGGCATACCTTTATTGTTTCCATTGTGGGTAAACACGATAATTTCATTTTAGGAAGTGCAGACTACCACCCCCTCAAAGTGATTTGATTCGTTAATGCCATATGTGGGATGTATAAAGGATGGATTTAAAATTATTATATATGAAGTATGTTACATATAAATTATGATTATAATTCTAGAATTAAAATATACATACCTCTCATTTAGTTTTAATTCCATTAATATGACATAGAAATGAATGTAGCGTTCATGTGTACATACAACTCACCGTCTTCATGAAAGGTACATTTCATTTCTTATCTAAACATGTTATGTACTATTATAAGTATATATATATATATATAATGGATATATATATGTAATATATTACATTTATATTATGGTTATAATTCTGGAATTATAATATATATATCTCTCTCATTTTGATTTAATTCCATTAATATGGAAAAAAATGAAAGTAGCGTTCATGCGTACGTACAACCTACCATCTCCATGAACGGTGCTTTATATTCTTTATCTCCAAATGCTATGGAATAGTATAAAATGAATATATACTGGATATATATGATATTGAAAACATAAATACTATTCTAGAGATGATGTACCTATAACAACATGGAAAATTCTTTTCCAACAAGTTCAATTTTTACTCATGTACTGAACATTGACAAAAACGTCTGATATGAACTCACTTTATTAACCAATTATTATAACATTATAATATGTGATATGAACTGAATAATAATATTTAAATGAGGTCCTTAAGAAATTATAAATTGAAAAAATTGTATTAGTCAGGAGATTAAAGAATGATTGAGTCATGTCGGACACAAGGTAAGGGATCCTACTCCTCTCTTTCTTTTTAAGTGCACTCTTTTACAACATTCTTTTTAAGAACATATTTCTTATGATTGGGATGTTATTTTATATTAATCCTACTGTAATTATTATTTTCAAATGATGAGATACCCTATTTTCTCTCATCTATCCATTTTGGAAGTTTTGAGTGGCGCCGTTAGGCTGCCGAATTTTCGTAAGAGATCTAACCTCTCTCTTTCTTTTTAAGTACTCTCTTTTATGTCATTTCATTTAAGATAATATTTCTTATGTTTGGAGACGTTATTTTATATTCCTAATTCTTTAATTTTTATGTTTATATTATGAGAGACCCTATCTGATCTCATAAATCCATTTTTAGAATTTTTAAGTGGCATCGTTAGGCTGCCGAGTTTTCATAAGGTATTTTTCATCTCACTTTTATTCCCGTGACATTTATGCTCTGTTTGCCACTATTTCCTTTGAGTGGTGTATGTACTGCCCATTATTATACACTTTGTGTAATATAATTTCATTTATGGGTATTTACATCTTCATTTTATGACCCTTCTTCCATGGGGTATACGTTTCGAAAGTTACCCAACTCGGTAAGGGGACCTTTCACCCTCCTTTTTTTAAAATAATTCTTTTGTTATGTATTTTAATTCACATACTATTATTTTGAGATATGTTCTTCGATATCCTTTTTTATGTAATTTTTATTTCCATGTGATGAGGTCCCCTTTATCTCTCTAATCAACCCTTTTTGTAAAAATTTATGTGACGCCGTTAGGCTGTCGAATTTTACCAAGGGAACTTCTTAACCCAATTTCGATTTCTTTGGGTTCAACATGTAGTTATTGAATATGTCGTCCTTTGAATATGTGTGAATGACCTTTGATTGTTTTACACTTAATATCCACTTATATTGGGTATATTTATATTTTTCACACATAATTATGAGATTGATTTAACCTTAATTTAAGGATACCTTCTTTATAATGGATTTCATCTCATTTTACATTTATTTTGAGACTTCATTGTTGTTATGCACCAATTCACTTTTATATGGTGTGTATAATTTCCTTTGACATATTATATCATGAATCCCTTTATTCTCATGATATTATAAAATTCAGGTTAAATGTTATTCCACAAATATTTGTATTCAAGAGTCTCTCATTTTGTTAAAAACTCTTTAACAAAAATATCATTTTAAATGTTTTAAAGATTTATTATTCTAAATCATTATATTTAATGTACATGTTTTCAAAATGGTTTTCAGTATTTATTTTTATGGACATTAATGTTTTAAAGTTATAATTCCAATAAAATATTCCAAGTGGTATGGGACACTTTGATTCAAAAATCTCTTTTAAATGATTTTTGAAAATGGATTGATTAATTCAATATCTTGGAATTACTTATTTTTAGTTAAAATGAAATGTTGTCATTGAAATGTGTATATTTTCAATATTTTATGTGTAATTATGGTACTTGGACATTTTACGGGTGGTTACGTGATAAACCATATGACGGTTGGTGCCGTGAATACCAGGATGGGTGGTTACGTTATAACCTCCAATGCATTGGGTATGGAAGTTGGTCGTATGGCTATTCCATTAAGTATGTGTGGAAGTCGGCCGTATGGCTATTCCATTAAGTATGTGTGGAAGTCGACTGTATGTTTATTCCATTTATGTTTGTTTATGTCCCAAGTTACCTTTTTATGTTATGTGTTCTTTATATGGGTTTTATGGTAATCTATTGGTTACAAAAGGGTAAGTAATGATCTTTTATTCATTAAAGAGTTTTTTACTACTTCTAAAAGTTGAAAGGTATTAAATTGATAAAGTATACATGGTTTACTTGTTGTTTTGAAAAACTAATAGTTTTCATTCTTTGTGTATCCCTTACTGAGATTTTTATGCTCATCCCAAGTTTTTGAAATGTTTTTCACAGGACTTAACACGGAATAGGGTCAAGGATGGGACCAAGGTAAAGTCATGCTACATAAAACATGGAAGTAGACATGTTTATTTTTAAGAGTTTTTATTTTATGTAAACTTAGTAGAAGTTTCTACTTTGTAATATTTTGAGATGTAATAGTCATGTCCTAATTCTCTAAAACTCTAAACCTGAAAAGATCCTCAATGTGAATTATTCATTTAATTCAATATTAAGTAAGGTTTAAGGTTGGGGCCTTATAAAAACTCTGCCAAACTATCCCCTAAGATCACTAACCATGTCCCTAGAATCCTTTTTCTTATAAAATATCATCCCAAGGATCTTTAAGGGGTATCCTAAGAGGAGACAACCACATGGATAGGTAAATTCTCAGTTAAAAATCATTCAATTTTATTTCTTTTCTAGAAAGTCATTATGTTTTTACACCTTGAAATAGTATCATGATTATCCTAAATATACATTTATGTTATTATTATGGAGTGATATATATCTTCTACCCTCTATTCCATTTATTCTAAAATGAAATCATTGTTCACAATATGGTTGGTTCGTAGCCTCCATGAACAATATACTTCGTTTTTATCCACACCCATCAAGGATGGTTATATAAATGCTATTATGGTCTAATATAAGGATAATAAGTATAAAATAACTTATTTAATGTTATATAATATGTTAATAATTATTTAATTAAATATAATGAATCTAGTTCATGATGGTCAGTAAAACCACCTAAATTAACTAACTGTATAAGGAAAAACATTATACTAAATGAATCATAATTATATCAGAAAAAATAGATATTTAGTACCATTTATGTTTTTATAATTAAATAAATATAATTTCATTTCACTTTCGGAGTTTTATTCCCATTTTACTAGAACATGAATAATCATCCACAAGTGATCTAATCTTAGAACCATGAGACGAATGCCCTTGGGATAATGAAATTAAAAAATATATCTAATTGAAATGTTTTTAAATGAACATAATATATTTATATTATACCAAATATAGATAAATAAGTATCGAAAATAAGTAATAAATTTATCTCATTTTATTATATAGGATGTTAATTGCATGGGAAGAATTATTCTAGAACCTATAGAAAGGGATATCTCTAATCCACCCTATTTTCATTGGCTTATGATTTCTAATTATTTTTACCAAATTATTTATATATTATATTATTTAATTATTATATATTATTTATATATTTCATAATAACATATTCCTAGGTTAATTTATTCTCTCTATATGGGGATATATATGCTTTAAATGTTCTCTTCTCAAATTCATTTGATATGAAAACCTGATTAAAGGAAACATTTATAGTTCTTACCAAATTTCAAGAAAAAGTCATTAAAATATTTTCAATAATACATGGTTTATAAAATATCTCATTATGTTATGAAAAACACTTTTTAGTTCATTTCTGGTATCATAAAAATTAATATGATATTTCTCCACCTTAAAAACTCATTACCCTTTTCCCTAAAACCTAGCTTATGTGTTACATTTTCAAAGTTACCAATCCAACTTTGTCATTTATTATCTTTATAAGTAAATTATTTTCCATGAATTATACTTATTTTTCACCTACTAATATCCAATAATGGATTAATCCCTCTTTTCTTGGAATCCATTTAGATACAATAAATTTTTATGCTATAAATCATGATTATGAAACCCATTTCATTCTATGGGTAATTATTATATGTATTCCATACTTTTGATTTACATTTATGGAATAGATAAGCTTGTACTTGGAATTATGTGTACACCCAAATAGTGATTCAACTCATTGGTTAATGTTTGTATCTCATGATATGATATGTATGGAATTAGGGATTAAACACAATCCTTGATGGGATTTTGTCCACCATGTGATGTAGTCTTGGATGTTATCCTTGAAAAAAGATTATATTTTTTTGTTGACACATTTATATGATTCGATGATCACATGATTCTATGTTCGTTATGTCATGTTCCCATAAGATTATCCATGTTCATTTTTTTAATATATCATGTTATCCATTTTTAATTATTTGTGTTACTTATTCCTCAAGATTATTCCCTTACTATTCATTATATATCACCTGTTATGTTTAGGAATAACCCAAGTTATCCAATATAGTTTTATGAGATCTTAGTAATTTAATATCATGTTATGATGATTAAAACGATGACATTTTATTCTAGTATCATTTTGATTTATTATGAACCCAACATTCCAAAGTCACTATGCGTCTCAATATTTAGGGTCTGTTCATTAGATATTTAAGATAAAAATCATGTAATAATATTTTTTATTGAATGGTTCAATATAATTAGTGTCAGAGTAGGTTATTCTTATTTTAAAGGATTTGGTTTGAATAATCTTGTAGGAACACTAAGGATAAAACTACGTATAGGAAAACATCCTGAAAATTTGGTTAATTAATGAGATAATGTTTTCCAAGATATTACATCCCAACAAGGATACTAAAAGTGGTTGTGGCACTAGAATAGATGTTACATAGAGACATGACCATGAAAAGGCTCATTGAGGGTTAACTCTACCTACACCAAGTGCACTACAAAGAGGCCTCACTCTAAACTGGTTTGACATTCCTGATGAATAATCATTAGAGAACTCACAAAATCTTTATGAAACCATATGAAAGAATTTAATAGATTATTGGGACCAAAAACCATGTAATAAAATATCTATGGTTATCCAAGATTGAATCCTAAAGACTCATATGCTTTGATTTAAATTTCATTGATAATTTATTACTTCTATTTTTATTGTTTCTCAATTTATATACTTATTAATTTAAATATCAGCATCCCTAATTTTTCATTTTTTCTAATCAATTGTAAAAATAGGAAGAGTATATCCAACAACCAATGTGATAGGAAGTGTGATGATTTCCCTAATGAGATATATAACCTAATGGAAGCAGGATATGATAAATTTATGGAACTCTAGGATAACATGACTCAATTTATGAATAATAACTTGAATCTTATGGAATTCACTCCTTCTCCAATGATATAGAAAGTTGAGGTCAAGTCCTTTACACAACAATGGTCTCCTACCATTAGGGGATCGTATAGACCCCTCAATATAGAATAATGGATTAAATACACTGATAAGTTATTATATGTACTCCAATGCTTGAAACATGAGAATTTTGCATTGGTTGTTTATTACATGGAGGAGGAAGATGATCAATGCAGGAAACTAATCAAGAATAAAAAAACGTAAGGAGGAAATATATTCCATATATTAGAAAGGAATCATGAAATTATTTTTCAATTACTATTTTCCCTGAGCATTATATCATATTTTATAGAGGGATTTATATATACTGAAGAAAAGGGAAGATGAGTATATATGGGTGTATGAGGAAAACATCTGGCGGATTTCATGGTAAGCATATGGATTCTTCATCAGAACTAAATGTAATGTTTCCCACTTATTCAATGGTTTAAATTATATTATATGAAAATATTTTGAAATTTCAAACTTTGAAAACCATGAAAATATCATTTTTTGTTCCCATAAGGTCGAGATGGAAATTGGTGACTTATAGTGGTGTTGTGTAGTTGGAGATAAAATTAGTAAAATTGAGTTTAATTTAAGATGGTCAATGGATAAATACCATGGATGAAGGGAAAACCAACTACCCATTTGTAAAGAATATGGGAAGAAACATCAAAGAAACTATCTCAAAGAAGTATGGAGGTACATTATTTTTAGAAAATAAGGGCATTAAGATAATAAATGTTGAAGGAAGATAAATAATCCCAATAATGTAATGTATGAATATAAGTTCTCATTTGACAGTCTACATGTAGTCCAGTTGTTCAATTGCATGGAACACTGGCATTATGTAAGAAAATTACCAAAGAGAGTGGTTTTTTGAGACAGTCATCGATAATAACCACAATGGACTGGAGAGAAAGGAATTGAATATGATATCTCTACTACTATGGTGGATAACAATAATGTTCTAGTGATAGGTATGTTGGTTATCCATTCAATAATAGAGTACTTGTTATTTGATTCTGGTTTTTCATGTTGTTTCATATCATGAAATTATAGTATAACAATTCAAACAATACCTCAAAACATGTGGGTTGAGAAAAATGTGAGAAAAATGGAGAAATTATTGAATCATATGTATATAGAGTCTCCCAAAAAATGTTTATAAACTGAATCTCTTATAAAATCTTTTTATTCTTCATTTAGTGGAATCTGATGCTATATTGGGCATGGATTTTCTTCCCTTATATAAATCCAATATCAACAGCTGAGAGAGGGATGTCAATATTCAAATCTTGATTCATCATATTATTATATATAATTTGAAGGAGGATAATGGATATCTATTGGAATATTATTCTCAAGCATGGATATTGTTTCATTTTTTAGAAGATATAAGTCAAATGATTTTGAAATGGGATAGAAACATTTTGGAAGACATTTTAATTATGAGTTATTATAATAATATATTATCTAAAGATATGAATGGTCTTCCTCTTAAATTAAAAGTTCAGTTATTAGTTGATATTATACCATGGTCTCTTCATATATCCAAGAATCCTTATAGAATATCCACCATTTAGATTAAATAATTGAATAATCAATTAGAAGTGAATGTGGAAAAGGTGTTTATATACCCAAGTACTTCACCATGTGGTGAACTATTCCTACTTGTCAAAAATAATATTGTGTTAATTCATCTCTACATTTATTATTATGAAATCAAAAAAAATAACAATAAATAACAAGTATCCATTATCATGGATTTATGACTTTTCTTATCCACTACGTGGGGCCCAGTATTTCATTATGGTGTACCTTCATTTTATATTTCAAAAATTGAAGGTATGAAAGGTGGATATTCTCAGGGTTGTCATTATAATATGGTTTAGATTGTATGAATTCATAGTGATACCCTTTGGACTCCCTAACTCTTTAACAATCTTTATTTAAATAATTAACAGAGTCCTCAATGATTACATTAAAAAATTAGTGGTTTTCTTACAATATGATATTCTTATATACTTCAAAACCATGGAGGATCATGAGGAGTATTTTAATACTATGTGAATGTATATTTTAAAGCATAATCAACATTAAATGTATAGTAAATGTGAGTTTTTGTTATAGGAAGTATCATTCTTACGGTATGTTATCATATAAAAATGAATATTTTTGAACCCTTCTAAGATGAAGGAAATTGGGGAGTGTCCTTGACTAGTATATATGATGAATAATTATAATTTACATAGAATATCTTGGTATTATATATGATTTTTTATAAAATTATCCAGACTGTAATACCCACTAACGCAAAGGACTCAGATGGCAGAGCAGTTTTTCTAGATCAATGAATGTGAAGATAGCTTCAAGGAACTGAAAAGAAGGATTATCAGTACATCAATACATACACTTCCATCTGGTTGGAAACATTTCATAGTATACTTCGACTCTTCAAATAAGGTCTTCAGTTTTAAATCTATGAAAAATTACAAAATGATCGATGACAATTGAAAGTTCATTAGTGGAATTATCCAATGCATTGTCTGGAGTGTTATAAAGTAATCATTAAATTAAAGTCTTGGTGGATTTATCACAATGGGGAGAATTCTTTAATATATATGGATCATAATATCCCCAAGAATATATATTCACATAGAAGGGTATTAATATTTACATGCATTGATTGTTAGAGCTGATCATGGACTATAAAAACTCAAGCCACTACCATCCTCAAAAAGAAAATATAGTAGAAGATTAAGTAAGTATAATGGATCAAAAAACCATACAACTAATGATAATCTAAAAGGATCTAATCATCATAAAAATTTTAAATGATGTACGAGGGATCATAATGTAATGAAAATCATTATTACTTTCTCAAATTAATACGCCTACATCCCTTCTGGAGAAGTTAACCGATGCTCAAAGGGAATATGTAGAAATAAATAAGAAGGTGGAATATATAAGAAAATGGAATAATTGGGTCTTAGAATTTATGAAGTGGGGGTTGTATGGTTTGGGATTAGACTATTGTAACATAAAATCCTAATATAATGAATGATTTATTAAATTATTCAAATATATGATCGTTCATTTTCCACCGAAGGATCATGAAGATATATCATGACTTCCAAGAGAACTATTAATGGGACAATATAGAGAAGAAGATAATAGAATATTCATCAAATTACATATTGTGTCAGCTGGTTAAGGTTTAATGGAAAATTTTCAAAGGTATTTTAAAACCCTTACACATACCTACTTATAAATAGAAAAACATCACTAGGGACTTTGTCACATGTAATCTGAAGACATCCAAAACAAATAATTTTATATTGAATATAGTGTATCATCTTATAATTGGTTATAATTTAATTCATATTTGAGAGTAATTCAAACTCAATCATCTTAAAATAATATACATTGGAGAAGTGGTAAGGCTGTATGGAAGACCGTTGTTAATTATATCTAATTGAGATCCATGTTTTACCTCCAAATTCTGAGAAATTATCAAATATTCTCTAAAAACAATGTTGAAATTTAGTACGACTTATCTCCCAAAAATAATGGTCAATATGGGAATACAATCCACACACTTGAGGGAGGTTTTATAAAATTCATGATATTCTTCAAAGGAGAATGGGATCAAAATATTCCTCTGGTTGAGTTATTGTACAATAATATCATTCACAAAAAAATTCTAAAGCCTCCATATAAATACTATAATGGAAATAAATTTTAAACACCTATGTCTTGGGATGATGTTGGTTAATTTAAGATACAAGGACATTAAATGATATTAGAAATGGTATAAATGGTAATGAACATTAATATAAACACTAGGGGTACTCATAGGTGACAAAAGAGTTATGCTGATAACCATTGAAGAGACAAAGAGTGTGAGGTAGGAAATAAATTTTTCATCCACTACTTTATATGGAAGAGAATAATGAGATTTGAGAATAAGGGTAAGTGAAGTATTAGGTACCTCATACCCTTGGAGATACTCCATCACATCAGATCCATGTACTATAAATTAGAACTCCAACCAACCCTGCCTCAAGTGCATGATTAATTCCATGTGTCTCTCATATAGAAGTACATAAATGTAACACCCCAATATTTTATGAGATATATTAATTTTAATTTCTTTGATGTCTTCTGTTTTACACTAAACCAATATTAGGTTGTGCTATATGCAACACCATATTAGCTTGCAGTATACGCAACACTATTCATGGCTCGTGTTACACACAATTTCAAGTTCGTTTTGTAGAAATTATTCTACTCAACATTAAGAATAGAATTTATTTAATATATAAATGAAATAATTATTTATTATTTTATATGCAGCACCAAAGGGAGCTTGAACTACATGCAGCCTTGACTTGGCTTGCATTACACGCAATCATGACCTTCCTCGATAGCGTGAGTAGTACACAACAACAGGTTCCACTAAACAATGTTATATTGTAAAAATATTATTATGAACTAGCCATTATGAATAGAATTAATTAAATTTTGAATTTTGTAAAATTAGTATTCATCTTAAACATTTTCTAGAACATGGTATTAGAACAAAATAAATTTTTTAAGTAAAATAAGTATTTTACAAAAAATACAGTTTTGACGCCTTTTGATGGCGCACCAACATTAAATCTAGTTTTGAAAAGTTTATAAGTTCAATTTGACAAAATAAATTTCTTCTTTGGAATCAGGATATACAAATTTACTTTGGATAAATTTTTCATATTATTCTGATAACTTTCATATTTTAATGAATAGTAAAAACACGTTATATTTTAATTAAAAACAACTGTTTTCATCGTAGTAACTTATATGGTTAAATTATAATATTCAATGGTTTTAAAGTATAAATAGAATATATTTTTACCATTTAATATAATTTATGTCATTATAATTGACTTTACATTGAATTCTTAGGAAAATCATTTCAATCTTTTGCAACGTTTTATCTTTTAAAAACATGTTTTCTTAACAACGAGATTAATTTTAAATTAATTTCTGCATCTTCTGTGATTTCAATTTGAAAAAATGGATTCCATATTTGGAATTAGAAGGTCCAAATTATGTTAATAGTCTATTTTTTATATTTGGGCCCTATGAATAGTAACTATGGTAAATTTTATTTACCATAGTTAAAGGTAAATTCGGTAATTAAGGGTAAATATAATATTATAAAATTACCCTAACACTTGTCTTAATATAATTGGATTCTGATATTTAGTCCTATGGCATTTTTGTGTCAAAATAGAATCCATTAGAACCCACTTGGATGTGATTAAGACCTTTAATTAATTTTATTTAAAGATAGTGAAACATGTTTCACTCAAACTTTAATAATTAAAGTATTTTTAAAATATGGTTATACAGAATATAAATTCTATTACAAATACTCATTTGAATTATAAAATGGTTTTATTTTTTACTGTAATTTATTTTTAATTTTTAAGAAATATATAATTACCTTAATAGCATATACATTAATGATGAAGAAATTATTTATTTAGTGAAAAATCAATAATATATTAATTATTAAAATAATAATACCCATAACATGACACAATCACTTTCAAAAACTTATTGGTCGAGTGTATATACATCATAATCATCAAAATGTCAAATTTCGGACCATTTTGAGGCTTATAAAAAAGATTATTACATTTATATTATTTTATTTTAAATGATGTCAAAGTTGTCACATTCATAATTTAATAAAAATATCATTTTAAAAGATGGGTTTTTTAGAAGATAAATTCGAATAAAAGAATTATTATGGATGAAAATTTATTTATATTCCTCATAGTATTTTATTTTTAATTTTTATTCCATAAATAACTATATTAAATAATTATACAATAATGTTGTGGTAATTATTTTATTAATAGAAATATCCAATAAATGGTTTTAAAAATATTGAAATAAATATTATATGAAAAAATTAATGTTATAAATGAATTTTTTAGATTAATATAAAATTATAGGAATCTATTAAATATTTTGGTTCAAATATATCTTCTGTGTGTATTTCATTTAAATTCAAATAATTGAATAGTTTCAAAATTGACAGTATTGATATTTTATGAAAATAACATGTTATAAAATTGATTAAAAGTCACAAAGATATTTAAAAATTATGAAATGAAATTTATACGGTCTATAATGTCATATATTATTCAATTATGGACAATTCACAACACATAAGTAAGTATATATAATAATTTAAAATTTAGAATAATATTACCACAAGTAAAATTAAATAGATTAAATAAGGATAAATCAAAATGATAAGGTTTAAAATAAACCTAAAACATGTCTAAAATTTATTTTTTGATTATATTACAACCCTATATTATATCATATTATAATTGAGTCACTTTATATGTTTTTATGTGGGGTTTGATTTTATTATAAATTAATATTTTTGTGGTTTCCAAAAGTGCCCCTCTCCTCCGTTATAAAAGGGCACTCATTCCCTCTCCTCTTCACATAATTTTGAGCCTCCAATGTCAGAAAACCCCTTCCCATTACACTTCTCAACATCCCTAGTCACATTATGGAGGTTCTGGGCTTCTCAAAATACCAACTCTATTCCCTTAAGAGGACGCTTAAAGGAGGTGTGTTAAGGAAGAGGTAATCTCTTCTACCGATTCATTCAAGTTTCTTTCTTCTTAAACTTCCTATTATTTATTTTTTTCATCATAAAATTAATAAAATCAGTATCAATAAAATATTTATATGTTATTATAAATATTCGACAACCCTATTTCACCGTCTATCCATCCTACGAAATATGAAATCACCGAGCGTGTGTACGTACGAAATACCGTCTCCACGTCGTGGTGTAATCTGGTTTTCCACCACCACATTACTTAGATGGGTATAATGGTGTAAATAATAACTATATATGGTTACTATAATATCATACTGATTATTATATATAAAATCATCCGCTCCAATTCTATTCAATAATTATGGGAAGGATATCATCGCTCGTGTGTACGTACGGATTACTGTCTCCACGATGCGATGAGATTCATTCTCCATGTTAACCATTAAGGAATGATTATAAAGTATATATAATAAATAATCATGAAATATATGACATAATAAAGATACTGGATTTATGTACATATATGTTTCATTAACTTAATTCCACTTAATTCATTAAAGAAATGAATACAGCGTTCATGCATACGTACGACCAACCGTCTCCATGAACGGTGTATTTTATTCCATTTATTGATCTATCATATATATTTGTATGCTGAATATATATGTGATATATAACTCATGTTTTACATTCTAGAATTATGTAAATCGGGATATTAGTAATAATATCAAGAACAACAAGTCCAAACACGTATGATAACTGAAACAATTTTACCCAAAACGCTGCTTCAACATGGAATTGACAAAAGAACGAGTAATATAAAGACATAAATGAATCATATATGGTATCATAAATATTATTATAGTTCTTTTACAATTTAATAATATGTTTAAACCCACTATACATGAGTTTTGGACCATTACAGAAGAAATTGGACCTAAGGTAAGGGATAATTATTCCAAATCGTGTTCTTATACGAGATTGTTTATTCGTAAGTATTTACTGGGGTTATATTTTTCATCAATGTCCATGTTTTATAAAAATGTTTTCATAATGTTTTTAATATTCCTCCATTTATGTTTAAAGTCATGTTTACCCCTTTTGACTTTTACTATGTAGTATGGAAGGAATCTTTCTTTTGTTTACCATACGAGGAACTTTTTGACTTTTCCAGCAAAAGTATATGAAGAATGTTTTTTTAACTTATATGGCATGAACATATTTTTACAGTTTCATAATACCTAATTTTCACGAAGCATCATATACAATATTTCATGATTATTTTCAACAAAATCCTTTTCTTTTAAAATTTCAAGGCATTTTGTAAAAAAATTATTTTGAAGAAGAAAGGATATTTTCCTCATGATTTCATTTCAAGTGTTTTATCAAGAAAATTTTTCATCTAGGATTACATTCTTTAATATGGTCATGTTTAAAGTATAATTTCCATATTATTTACATGGTTTTTTTTATGATGAAATGATATCCATTTTTTTATATAGATTATGTTATAATGGGATGATGTTTATGAAAACCATTTTATTCTTTGGGTTATAATGAATAATTTATGTTTATTTTGTGGCACACAAGATAACGATTTCATTATGAGATGGGTGGGACCTATATCTCCATCCAATGCATTGGGTAATTATTTATATCTAATGAGATAGAAAAGGCTGGAATGGAAAGTGAATCTTTTTCAGTAATACAGGGCTAGAACGGAAAGTAAACCCAGTTTAGTAATGGACTTTGTCCTCTATGTTGGTCTTGGAAACAATGCCTTGTCTACTATGGAAATCATAACATGTTCTTAATGGTTTTCTACAATTAAATGTTCTATTCCTATGTTATTTTATCATGATTAATGTTCCTTTATGATCTATGCTTTATGTACTGCCAATATTTATGTCCTTACTCAAGAATTTGATGTTTTGTGTTAATGTTTTTACGTTCAATTGTTTATTGATTGTTTTTTTGTTCTCCATTATTACCCTTACTAAGCATTTGAGCTCACCCTTTTTATGTTTTATTTTTCCATGATATAAAGAAGGGTTTTAGGTAAGAAAACAAAAGGGGAAGATCTTTATCGGATATGTTGAAGATCTTTCACCATGAGTAGAAGATTATGTTCCGATTTTCCAAAGACACTAAGCTAATACGGTATTTGGGTGTTTTTTTGATATGTATTATGTATTCCGCAAAAGTAATGTAATGCCCATGTACGTTAAGCTTTGGGTCTCTACAGTTGTTATCAGAGTGAATGTTTAGTCAACCATTGGAAACTAGGATACGAAAACTTTAGTGAGATCCCTAGAGGTATTTATAAGGTATGTATAGGGATGTCCCAAAGGTTAAGTATAAGTATAGGTTATAGTCCTAGAATTACGGTAATGATCATTAAATTAAACCTAAGATTCTAGCTATTTAAGGTACACCCCCTTTATTATGTTGTTTTCCAAGAATGATTTTTGCCTCTCACACTATTCATTTTGGGTTTTAGAAAATGGCTTGAAACTGGAAGATTCATGTTAATGGAGAATATGATTGACAATGGAATGATATTCTTCATGATCTACCAAATGAAACGGTATTTGGAAGGCAAAACATCATTTTTATGCCTAATGAGAAATCTCATAATATGATCAATAATATAAACATTGGTAAGATTCCTGACTCATCTAATATGATAAAGATGGAGTTTCATGATAATCATATAGGAAAGAAAGTTCAATTTCCCTCATGTAAGTCATGTGGGAAGAGGCATCAAGGCGAATGTTTCAAAGGAAATGGAAGATACTTTGGGTGTGGAAAAGAAGGTCACAAAGCTAGTAATTGAAAATATAAGGTTTATTTAACACAATGGAAAGGATAATGGTATTGCTAAGACATCAACAATGGTTAAATGTTTTAAATGTGGAATGTATGGGCATTATGCTAACCAATTTCCTGAGGGAAAATCTCATGAAGATAATCAGCACGGTCGCATGGGTAGTATTTATGTTGATGATGATGAAGACACTACAAATGATATATGAGATGAAAGAAGTGTTGAGAAATAAAATGATGTAGCTCTGTCAATGGTTTGAAAAGGTAGTGGAATGATTACATGTTTATCAATAATAATGTATGGTACTATAGAATAAAACAAAATCTAAGGATTGTTACACCGTTGTCTTTCCATGAGTATTTGAAAGTATATGATGAATGGTCTCGGTAACCATGAAAAGTGATTGAAATATTTTTGGAAAGCATATGATATGTGAATAATGAAGAGATAAAGAGAAAATAATATGTTTTATAGATTAATGAGCTCATGACCAATAAAAGGACAAAGTGATATCATGGTTTGAGTATATAGAAATTTTGGGATTTTGGTATGTTGAAAGAGTTAGCTTTTGACTACATTCATGTTTTCACTAAAGTTCTATGGTAATTTATATTTCAATATAATACATGATTAACGTATTCACATGATTGTGAAGGACCCCGGGACACCCTGAGAGGGGAGAGGTGAATCAGGGTGACAACTTTTTCTTCTAATGTGATGGATCTTGTTCCCATGTTGGTAGGAACTTTTTGAACATGTATGATGAAAACGATCAGAAAGCAATCATGCACATGCACAGAGAAGGCACAACCCTTTTTACTTGGTTCCCCACTAAGGGCTACATCCAAGGAGCATACGCCGACAAGTTGTCGGTCGTACCAAAATCCACAATGCTTCACTAGCTGGAGAATACAAATGTTCGGGAATAGTCACTCTGTCCCAGGCTCACTGCCTTTACAAAGGTTCAGGGAAAGCTCACTGCTTCCCTCGGGTCACTCCCGTTGACTCCCCGTGGCTCACTACCGTTGGTGAAGTCACAATCAATTTATAGACGTGAAGGGCTCTTCAATAGATAGGCATGAAGTTCATTGCCTCCTGTTCATCATGAGACTTTTCTTGCATCGGAGTCCTGAGTTAATGCTCTGTTAAAGTCCAAATTCCAACCACTGATGAATACCCCCTTTTCCCTTGTCCACTGGGAAAACAACCTTTGGAAAAGGCCCTCATAAAGTACCCTACTTCACAAGGCTCCCAATTTTGCAATGCTCAAACACGCCTTCACGGAGTCCCTGCCTTTTTCCGAACCTCAATCGTGAAGCACTCTCACGAAGCACTCTCGCAATGCTACAACCTTCGCAATGCTTGGCTTTCGCGGAGCTCCTGCCTCTTCGTGAAGCTCACTGAGCCAATGCGGGGCGCACAACTTTCACAAAGCTAGAATAGCCACCGCAAAGCTCCTCTTTCGAAAAGATCATTTCCTTCGTGAGAGACCATTGCGAACCGAGAGCAAATTACTTTATCTGAAATTCTCTCTAAATTGCAAAGCACTACGACAATTTTCCGTTCGCGGAGGTCATCGTAATCGCCGAGTATTACCGTCATCATTACATCGTGCCTTCATCGCGAAGCTCCCTCACAAAGCCCTTCACCGCCGCGATGCGTTTCAACTCTGCCATTCGCGAAGCTTTGACGTAATCGCGAAGACTCACCGCCTCCATTCTTCTGATCTTCAAGATTTACAAACCATGAATCCTCTCTTTGAGAAATTCATTCCTTTTCCATATTTAATTATTATCTTCATGGAAATCCACCTTTGGCGATGCTCAACAACTTCCAGAATTTGGACCCCAAAAATTTGGCAAACACTGGAAAACGACGCCACCTTCAATACTGTTGTCTGCTTGAATGGTATGATCTCTTTGCTAATACACGATCCAAACTTCCATTGATGATTGACAACAAACACAAACCATACTCCAAATAATGCATAGAAGACCATGGTTCCAACAATATCCCCCTTTGGGTTTGTTGGAAATCAGTAGATAAATTCAATAGATCTCCATCTAAGTGAAAACTAAAAATGCAGGAATCAACTCAGCCAAAACTCTAAGTCTACGTGAGCAATGCTCAGTGTAGAAAACAATAGAGGAGGCTTGAATTGGGTTCCACTGTTTTCCTTCTCATTCTTCTCATAACAGAAGTTGCCTGAATTTATGCTTTTCTCCTTTCTCCCCCATTGAAAATAAATCCAAAGAATAGTAAGTTATTCATGTTCAGCTCAAACCATACTCCCCCTGGATAGTATCTCCCCCATAAACCTGCATCACGGACATAAACAAATTAAAACAGTTATAACAAACCCGGAGAGGGGAATTCTATAATCTCCTTATGCACTGGGAGGTGGCCGAACACCAAGGTTCAACTGATGCTTCTCAAACACAGCTGCTGACAGTGGATTTGTAAGGATATCAGCCACTTGCTCATCTGTTCCCACATGATCCAATCTAATCACTCTTTGCTCAACTTTCTCTTTGATAAAGTGATACCTGATTTAAATGTGTTTTTTACAAGAATTTTGAACAAGAATCTTCGTAAGATCAATTGAGCTCTTATTGTCACAGTAAATCACCATTGGTTGCTTCACCTCATCGCCAATATCATTTAATTGCTGCTTCATCCATAGTAGGTGAGTGCATGCCTTTGTGGCGGAGATATACTCAGCTTCAGTAGTACTAAGAGAAGTACTTTCTTGTTTCTTACTCAACCAGCCAACACATTTCTGCCCAATATAGAAAGCTCCACCACTAGTCGAATTTCTGTCTACTACATCACCAGCCCAGTCAGCATTAGAAAACGCTGATAATTCATTGTCCCTGCCTGCACAAAAAACTAACCCGAAGTTATGTGTACCATGAAAGTTTCCCATGGTTCTTTTTACTGCTTCCATATGTTCCTCCGTTGGATTACTCTAAAAGCGGGTAGCAAGGCATGTTGCAAAGACAATATCTGGGCTTGTCACTATCAGGTACAGTAGGCTTCCAATGATCCTCCTGTACATAGTGGGATCAACAGAGTTCCCATCCTCATGCTTTCCAAGTTTAGTTCCAACTGCAATCGGAGTTGACATTGTTTTGGAGTCTTGCATATTGAACTTCTTCAGCAGCTCTCTTGCATATTTTTTCTGAGAAATGAAAGTATATTCCTTCTTTTGAATCACTTTCAGCCCCATGAAATATGTTAGATCCCCAATCATAGACATTTCAAATTCTGATTTCATGTGGTTGGCAAATTCTTCCACTGATTTCTGCGTGTTGCCACAAAATATTATGTCATCAACGCAGACAAGAACCATGAATTGATCTTTTAGAGAATTCTTTACATAGATATTGTGATCAACTCCTCCTCTTTTGAATTCCAACTTCTTGAGATATGAATCCAGCCATGAGTACCACGCCCGTGGAGCCTGCTTCAAACCATATAGAGCTTTCTTCAGTTTGCAGACATTTGTTTCATCAGTACCCAAAAAAAGCCCATTGGTTGTTCAATGTAGACTTCTTCTTCGAGTACACCATTCAATAATGTTGTCTTGACATCCATTTGATATACTATATATCCTCTTTGTAGTGCCATGGCAAGGAAAAGCCTGATTGACTCCAGTCTAGCCACTGGAGCAAAGGTTTCTTCAACAAAAATGCCTTCATTCTTGGAGTATCTTTATATACCAGTCGTGACTTGTTTCTGATGACAATTCCATGATCATCAAACTTATTTTTGAAGATCCATTTGGTACCAATCACATTGTGACCTTCGGGTCTCTGGACAAGATCCCATGTCTGATTCTTGTCAATCTGATCTAATTCATCATTCATGGATTTCACCCAAGATTTATCTTTTACAGCTTCTTCGAATGAGGATGGCTCTACAACAGATAGAAATCCAGATTGCGTGGTATTCCTCATCCTTCTTGTTTGAGTGTGTGCACTCCTATCCCCAATTATGTTGGATGGATCAATCTCAGCTCTTCAATTTCTCCTGCGAGGTTCAGTAGTATTCTCTTCAGCCATAGTTTCTTCTTTAGATTCTTCTTCTGAGTCAACATCCTGATGTGACTACTGAGTGTTTTGAACAGCTTCCTCTATTTCTGCATTTGTATTTTCTTCACGTTCACATTCTTCCTGACTTTCTATCACATCAGCATATGAAGTCCTTGAAGCATTTGTGGTTTTCTCTTCAATTATCCTAATATCACTGCTTTCCACAATCCTTCCCAAACGCTTGTTGAAACATTTGTAGGCTTTTTTGTTCATTGAGTAACCGAGGAAAATTCCTTCATCTACATTGTCGCCAAATTTCCCTTGATTTCCTTCTTTGTTCTTGATGAAGCATTTACTTCCAAAGACACGAAAGTATTTTAGAGAAGGCTTCTGTCCATGCCACAATTCATATGGTGTCTTCGTCTCACCCATATAAAGTCATGTTCGATTCTGAATGTACACTGCAGCTTGAACAACCTCTTTCCAGTAATGTCGTGGAATACGACTCTCGATCAGTATAGTTCATGCCATGTTTTTCACCTGTCGATTCCTACGTTCAACAACTCCATTTTTTGTGGAGTTCTCACAGCAGCTACCTCATGCTGGATCCCATGCTTCTCCAGATAATTCTCAAATTCAATGGACGTGTATTCTCCTCCATTGTCAGATCGAAACACTTTGATTGTTCGTCCAGTATCATTCTCGGCGATTCGCAGATATGTTTTCATGCAGTCAAGGACTTGTCGTTTTCTTTGTATGACCATCACACATTCCATTCTACTGTAATCATCTATGAAAACGAGAACGTACCTTTCTCCATGAGTTCCGGCAACATATATTGGCCCACAAACATCTGTATGAATCAGATCAAGAAGGTGAGACGCCCTTTTATTATTTGGCGGATATGAACTGCAGACTAGCTTCCCACGAACACATGAATCACAAGATTTTTCACGCTCACTCTTTAGGTTGGGAATGTCCATGACAATTCTCAATTTTGATATTTTATCCATGTCTTGTTGATTGATGTGTCCCAGTCTCTGATTCCACAAATTGTTTTCTTCTTCAACAGTCATGTAACATACATTTTCTTCACTATCAACCTGATACAAGTTTCCTTCTGTTCTGCATCCCTTCATAAGCGCATTTCCAGTCTTTCCCTTGGTAGTTCAGCCTTTCTGATTAAACGTAACTATAAGTCCTGAGTCACAGAGTTGACTCACGCTGAGGAGATTATGATGTAGGCCATCTACGTAAAGGACTTCAGTCTTCTTTAGTTCTCCATTAGCTAATTCGGTACTTCCACTCCCTTTGATTTTCAAGGCCCCATCATTACCAAATCTTATTGTACCATCGACATTCCTTATGATATTCGTTAGTAGGCCGGCATTACCTATCATATGAGATGAACAACTGCTATCCAGAATCCAGGTACTATTGTTCTTTGTAGATTTGAGGGCCACCTCTGCAAGGTTGGATTTCTCAATCTTCTTCCTTTCCTTCCATGAGACATTAGATCGAGTATAAAGAACTGATGGACTTTCAATTATCTCTTCTGTATACCCAATTTCTTCATAGTCAAAGTCTTCTTTGAGAGGTGAAAACCTGTTTGAAAGAGCAACACTGTCTTGCTAACGAGACTTGACATGTCTTGATCTTTGGTATGAGGTTTCCATGTCCCTTCTCTGCCTGCAATTAGAGGCCTTATGACCAAAGTTAGAACAACAAAAACAATATCCATAGAAATTATTTCTTCTATAATAATTATGATATGAAATTGTTCTCCTCTGTTGAGCATCTATATCATATCCATTTATATTTCTTCTTGCCTCTTCACAATAAGACATGGTATATCCCAGATAGCCACAGAACTGACACTTCATGAGAGGAAATGTCTTCTCACTTGAGTTTCTCCTCATACCTTCTTCCTTGGGAGAATAGTAAGATTGTCTGTCATTTTTGAAAGTTTGAGGAAAATTTTCAGGTCTCCTTTTAGTTTTGATTGAGGGTTCCTTTTTCGTAACTCTAGGTAACTTTTCAACATGTTCAACTTTCATCTTATCTTTCTTTTGGATCTTTTCACTTCCAGATATAGATGTCTCAGCCTCATAGCCAATTCCACTCTTTCCCATGCAAGCGGGTCTTTGATCACTCAAGATTTTTCCAGCCCCATTTGAACCACACTTGGCTCTTGCTAGTAATTCTACATCTGAGAATCTTCCAAACTATATTTTCTTCCTCGATTCTTTTGGAACTGATTCAGTCTCCAGTTTACTCCTTAGAGTAACTACTTCCTCCTCAAGACCATCAGCAGTCTTGGATTTTTCATCCAGTCCGGAGGTAAGGTCATTGATAACCTTTGCCTGCTCTACAATTCTCAGCTTCAGATCTACTACATCATCATTTCTTTCAATTATTTTAGACTGTACCTTTACAAATTCTTCCAGTCGTTCAGTTTTAGCTTCAATTTGATCAACATATTCAGTTGATTCTTCTACAATTGATTTCCACTTATTGCATCTCTTACATTTAATCTTAAGCTTACTAACCGCATCCTTAAGTTGCATCTCAGGATCTACACAAGTTCTCAGTTGTTTTTCTCCATCAGTATCTTATGACTTTTCAACAGTGGCCATCATAGAAGCATGGCTCCCAGTTTTGAATTCTGGTTCTTCTTCGTCACAGAATTCATTATCATCTTCTTCCTATTCACAGAAAAAACTCTTCCTTTGCATTTTCTTACCATATTTGAAGCCTCCCTTTGTGAAGAACCTTCATTGAGGATTCTTGAGTTTTTCATCCACACTATCTTCATCATTGATCATTTTTAAGCACTGAGAGGCAATGTGCCCAACTTTTCCACAAACAGAAACACAAGAGAGGTAAATTCCCTTTGAATTTCCCTTTCCTCTTCTAGAACTTCTTTGCAATGAGAGAAAGAATTTCTTTTTCTTCGTCATCTTCACCACTACTATCCTTTGAGATTTTCAGTTTATCCATGGCCTTGAATGCCATTTCCTTGCTCACCCGAGTCATAGCATCTTCTGGTTTGACTCTCATTTCATATGCTACCGAGCTGCTCAGTAAATCATCTAGAGAATGTTTGGAAAGATCTCTTTCCTCAAGGGCTGACACCTTCACATTATATAGAGGTGGAAGTCTTCTCAAAATTTTCTTTACAATATCAATGTCTTTGATTTCTTCGCCTAGAACCTGAATTGCTCCAACTACTTCAGTAATTCGATTGAAGAAAGAGTCTGCATTCTCGTCTGGATGCATCTTCAGATCATCAAACTGATTGTGCAGCACTTGTAGTTTCACCTCATTCACTTTACAATCTCCTTCATAAATATTCTCATGTTTATCCCACATGGATTTTACTGAGGTTCAATTCATCACCTTTAGGTAGATATGATCAGAAAGGGCTGCAGTGAGTGCATTATGTGCTTTATCATCTGCATCCAGAAGTTTCCTGTCTGTTTCAGTCATAGCTAGTCCTGTTGGATCAGTGACTTGTATTCCATGCACATTAGAAAAGAGAACTTCCATTCCAAGAGATCTTAGATGAGATCTCATTCTGTTCTTCCAGATCTGTAAATTGCTTCCATCAACGGGAGGGACTCCCCTGACATTGACCGCGTTTTCCATGATGAAAAAAGGTCAGATTCAACACCAACAACCTGCCTCTGATACCACTTGAAGGACCCCGAGACACCCTGAGAGGGGATGGGTGAATCATGGTGAAAACATTTTCTTCTAATTTGATGGATCTTGTTCCCACATTGGTATGAACTTGTTGAACCTGTATGATGAAAAAGATCAAAAAGAAAACATGCAGATTCACAGAGAAGGCACATCCCTTTTTACTTGGTTCACCACTAAGGGCTACGTCCAAGGATCATACGCCGACAAGTTGTCGGTCGTACCAAAATCCACTATGCTCTACTAGCTAGAGAATACAAATGTTCGGGCACAGTCATTATGTCCCAGGCTCACTGCCTTTACAAAGGTTCAAGGAAAGCTCACTGCTTCCCTCGGGTCACTCCTGTTGACTCCCCCTGGATCACTACCGTTGGTGAAGTCACACTCACTTTATAGTCATGAAGGTCTCTTCAATAGATAGACATGAAGTTCATTGTCTCCTGTTCAGCATGAGACTTTCCTTGCATCAGAATCCTGAGTTAATGCTCTGTTAAAGTCCAAATTCCAACCACTGATGAATACCCCCTTTTCCCTTGTCCACTGGGAAAACAACCTTTGGAAAATTCCTTCACAAAGTACCATACTTCGCAAGGCTCCCAATTTTGCAAAGCTCAAAAAAGCCTTCGCGGAGTCCCTACCGTTTCGCGAAGCTCAATCGCGAAGCACTCTCGCGAAACACTCTCGTGATGCTACAGCCTTCGCAAATCTTGGCTATCGTGGAGCTCCTGCCTCTTCGCGAAGCTCACTAAGCCAACGTGGGGTGCAAAACTTTCGTAGAGCTAGAATAGCTGCCGCGAAGCTCCTCCTTCACAAAGCACACTGCCTTTGCGAGAGACCTTTTCGAACTGAGAGCAAAGTACTTTCTCTAAAATTCTTTCCAAATCGCGAAGCACTATGGAAATTTTCCGTTCGCGAAGCTCGTCATAATCGAGGAGTATTACCATAATCCTTCCATCATGCCTTCGCCGCGAATCTCCCTCTCAAAGCCCTTCACTGCCGCGATGCGCTTCAACTTTGCCGTTCGCAAAGCTTTGACGTAATCGCGAAGACTCACCGCCTCCATTCTTCTAGTCTTCGCAATTTCCAAACCATGCATCCTCTCTTAGCGAAATTCATGCCTTTTCCATATTTAATTATTATCTTCATGGAAATCCACCTTTCGTGATGCTCAGCAACTTCCTGATTTTGGACCCCAAAAATTTGGCAAACACTGGAAAACGGTGCCACCTTCAATACTGTTGTCTACTTGAACGGTATGATCTCTTTGCTGGTACACGATCCAAACTTCAATTGATGATTGACAAAAAACACAAACCAAACTCCAAATAATGCATAGAAGACCATGGTTCCAACAGATTGGAATGCGATCAACAAGATATATCTTATGATATATGGGGTATAAATGATGGTATTCACATGCTTGTTATGTGACCTTTCTAGTAATCTTTTTCATTATACAATGAGATTGGAAAAATGTATTTTGGATAAGTCTAAAGATTGGAATGGATTATGTTAGGCATCTGATAGTATTGTTTAAGGCTATAACTTTTTCGTTATTATTTTTGTAATGTTATAATAGAGATGTTTTAGAAAAAGGACAACCTGTAGGACGGACAACAACCCATCATGTCGGAAAAGGTTACGGGAATCGAACCCACAACCGAAGTGTGATGGGCCTTTATCGCCTACGACTGGCCTACAGGAAGTCCCTGGTTAGTAGAAACTACTTTTACTTTATTAAGTAGGATGATAGATGAAGTAAAAGTACATTTTTGGAACCATATATGATTAATCTCACCATATATGGACTTACGAATATAACATTTTCTAACCTTATGTTTAAGACAGATGGAATGACCTATCATTCTATCGCATGATCTGCTAACACTTCATGAAAGACAAATTCAGCTTCAATTCATTACGAGATAAAGTGGAAATTGTTAAAGGCACGAGAAACAGTGAGATTGTACAAAAATCAAGTAAGTAATTCTTTTAATTCAAACATTCTTCAACATTTGGGAAATGATCTTGAAAACCAAAAATAGTTTCCAAGTGACCTTATATTATATGAATCGGATTTCACTTTAGATCATCACAAATTTATGGCTTTGTGATTTTTGGCTTTTTCATAGTCATGTCCTCTACCACTCTTCATCAGACGTTGATTGTTATATTTCTCTTCCATATCAATATTTTCACCTATGTTATCCTATGTGGAAACCGGGTAATGAGTTAATTTGGGTAATCATTATGTTTCTTAAATTACATTTTAAAATTAAGTATTAGTATTCTTTTTTATGACGTGGGTTTCTATGAATGAAACTTTCAAGTAGTAAACGATTTATAACCCCGAAAACTTTCGAGGGTGAAATTCATTTTAAGGGGGGTAGAATGTAGCACCCTGAGATTTTATGAGATATATTCTTTTTAATTTATTAGATGTATTCTATTTATACTTCACCAAGATTATCTTGTACTATACGCAACACTGTATTTGCTTGTAGTATACGCAACAATATTCTTCGCTCGTGTTACACACAATTTCAAGTTTTTTTGTAGAAATTATTCTATGCAACATTAAGTATAGATTTTATTTAATATATAAATGAAATAAGTTGTGATTATTTTATACACAAAACCAAAGGGAGCTTTCACTACATGCATCCCTAACTTGTCTTGCATTACACACAATCACGACCTTCCTTGATAGCGTGTGTAGTACACAATATCGGGTTTCACTAAACAACATTATATTGTTATAATATTATTATGAACTAGCCATTATGAATAGTATTAACTAAATTTTGAATTTTAATACATTATTATTCATCTAAATCATTTTATAAAACATTTTATGAGAACAAAATAATTTTTTCGGGTAAAATAAGTATTTTAAAAAAATGCAGTTTTGCCGCCTTTTGATGGCGCACCAACTTTAAATCTATTTTTTGACATTTTTATAATTTCAATTTGAAAAAATATAATTCATATTTAGAATAAGGATATAAAAATTTACTTTGGATAAAACTTTCATATTATTCTGATAACTTTCATATTTTAATGAATAGTAAAAACATGTTATATTTTAATTAAAAACAACTTTTATCATCGTAATAATTTATATGGTTAAATTATAATATTTAATGGTTATAAAGTATAAATAAAATATATTTTTATCATTTAATATAATTTATGTCAATATAATTTATTTTACATTGAATTCATAGGTAATATGAGTTCAATATTTTGAAATGATTTAACATTTAAAAACTCATTTTCTTAACAACGGGATTAATTTTAAATTAATTTATGCAACTTTTGTGATTTGAATTTTGAAAAGATGATTCTATATTTGGAATCATTATGTCCAAATTATGTTAATATACTACTTTTTATTTTTGGGCACTGTGAATAGTTACTATGGTAAATTTTATTTGCCATAGTTAAAGGTAAATCTGGTAATTAAGGGTAAATATAATAATATAAAATTACTATAACACTTCTCATATTATAATTGGATGATTATATTTAGTAATAAGGCATATTTGTGTCAAAATTTAATCCATTGGAACACACTCGGATGTGATTAAGACCTTCAATTTATTTTATTTAAAGAAGGTGAAATCTGTCTCACTCAAACTTTAATAATTAAAGTATTTTTAAAATAAGGTTATACAGAATATAAATTCAATTAAAATACTCATTTGAAAGATAAAATGTTTTTCTTTGTTATGGTAATTTATTTTTAATTTTTAAGAAATATTTAATTACTTTAATAGCTTGTACATTAATTATGCAGAAATTATTTATTAAGTGAAAAATCAATAATATAGTTTTTATTAAAATAATAATACCCATAAAATACCCAAAAACTTGATCAAAACATATTGTTAGATTTTATAGACATCATAATCATCCATGTTACTACTTGTGGACTATTTAGAGCCTTATAAAACAGATTATGACATTTATATTATTTTATTTTAAATGATGTCAAAGTTGTCACCTTCATAATTTTATAAACATATCATTTTAAAAGTTGGGATTTTTAGAAGATAAATTATACTAAAAGAATTATTATAAAATATATTATATTTATCTATATCATAGTATTTTATTATTAATTTTTATGCAACAAATAAGTATATTAAATAGTTATACTAAAATATTGTAGTAATTATTTTATTAAGAGAAATATCAAATAAATGGTTTTACAAATATTGAAATAAATATTATATGATCAAATTAATGTTCTCCATGAATTTTTTAGATTAATATGACATGTTATAAATCTATTAAAAATTTTGGTTAGAATATATCTTCTGTGTGGATTTTATTTAAATTCTAATAAAAAAATAGTGTAAAAATTGAAACCATTGAAATATTATAAAAATAATATATTATAAAATTGTTTACAAATCATAAAGATATTTAAAAATTATAAAATTAAATTTATATGGTCTATAATTTCATAAATTATCCAATAATGGACAATTCACAACACATAAGAAAGTATTTATAACAATTTAAAATTTAGAATAATATTACCACAAATAAAATTAAATACATTAAATAAGGATTAACCAAAACGATAAGGTTTAAAATAAACATAAAACATGTATAAATTTTATTGGTTGATTATATTACAACCATATATCTTCTCATATTCTAATTGAGTCACTTTGGATGTTTTTATGTGGGGTTTGTGTTTATTATAAATTAATATTTTGGAGGTTTCCTAAAGTGCCACTCTCCTCTCTTATAAAAGGGCACCCCTTCTCTCTCCTCTTCACATAATTTTTAGCCTTCATGCTCGACCAACACCTGACCATTACTCTTATAAACATAACTATTAACAATCTTGAGGTTCTGGTCTTCTCAAAAGACCAACTCTAGTCCCTTAAGAGGAATCTTAAAGGAGGTGTGTCGAGGAAGAGGTAATCTCTTCTACCGATTCATTCATGTTTCTTTATTATTCAACATACTATTATTTAGTTTTTTAATCATAAAGTAATAAAATATGTATCACTAATATACTGATATGTTATTTTAAATAGGAAAAAGTCCGATTTCACTATTTATCCATCCTATAGAAAATGAAATCACCGCGCGTGCGTAAGTACGAAATACTGTCTCTACGCCGTGGTGTAATCTGTTTTTCCACCACCACCTTACTTGGATGGGTATAATGGTGTAAAGAATATCTATATATTTATATTATAAAATAATATTGATTCTGAGATATAATATAATCCACTCAAATTCCATTGAATAATTATGTGAATGATATCATCTCTCGTGCGTACGTATGGATTACCGTCTCCATGACGCGATGAGATTTATTCTCCATGTTAACCATTAATGAAGGATTATAAAGTATATATAATAAATAATCATGAAATATATCACATAATAATGATACCTGATTTATTTACATATAATTTTCATTTACTTAATTCCATTAAATTCAATAAAGAAACGAATACAGGGTTCATGCGTACGTACGGCCTAGCGTCTCCATGAACGGTGTATTTCATTCCATTTATTGATATATCGTATATATTTATAGTATGAATATATATGTTATATATAACTCAGGTTTTACATTCTGGAATTACATAAATCATGATATAAGTAATAATATCAAGAACAACAAGTCCAAACACGTACAATAAATGAAACGATTTTACCAAAAACGCTGGTTTAATATTGAATTGACAAAAGAACGGGTAATATAAAGTCATAAGTGAATCATATATGATATCATAAATATTATTATGGCTCTGTAACAAGTTAATAATATGTTTAAACACACTATATAAATGTTTTGGACACATACAGTTGAAATTGAACCTAAGGTAAGGGATAATTATTCCAATCTCATTCTTATTCGATATTGTTTATTCGTAAGTATTTACTCGGGTTATATTTATCATCAATGTCCATGTTTTATAACAATGTTTTCATAAAGAGTTTGCTATTCCTCCATGTATTTTTAAATTCATGTTTACCCCTTTTTACTTTTAATATGTAGTATGGAAGGAATCTTTCTTTTGTTTTACCATACGAGGTACTTTTTAACTTTTCTAGGAAAAGTACAAGAAGAATGTTTTTTTAACTTATACGACATGAATGGATTTTTATGGTTTCATAACACCTAATTTTCATGAAGTTTAGTCTACAATATTTCATAATTATTTTCAAAAATAATCCTTTTCTTTTATAATTTCAAGGCATTTTGTAAAAAGGAAATTATTTTGAAGAAGAAAGGATATTTTCCTCAAGAAATCATTTCAAGTGTTTTATCAAGAATATTTTCCATCTTGGATTAAATTCTGTAATATGGTCATGTTTAAAGTATAATGTCCATATTATTTACATGGTTTGATTTTGTTTATGATGAAATGATATCCATTTGTTTATATAGATTATGTTATGATGGGATGATCTTTATGAAACCCATTTTATTATATGGGTTATTATGAATGATTTATGTTTATTTTGTGGCACACGAGATAATGATTTCATTATGAGATGGGTGGGACCTATATCTCCCTTGAATGCATTGTTTAATTATTTATATCTAATTAGAAAGACATGGTTGGAATGGAAAGTTAATCTGGTTCAGTAATACAGGGCTGGAACGACAAGTAAACCCGGTTCAGTAATGGACTTTGTCCACTATGATGGTCTTGGCTTCAATTCCTTGGTTACTATGAAATCATAACATGTGCTTAATGGTTTTCCAAAATTACATGTTGTATTCCCATGTTATTTTATCATGATTAATGTTCCTTTATGATCTATGCCTTTTGTACTTCCAAGATTTATGGCATTGCTCAATATTTTGATGTTTTATGTTCATGTTTTTACATTCAAATGTTTATGGATTGTTTTTATGTTCTCCATTCTTACCCTTACTGAGAATTTGAGCCCACCCTTTTTATTTTTTTTCCAGGATATAAATAAGGGTTTTAGCTAAAAAAACGTAGAATATCTTTATGGGAGTTGTTGATGATCTTCCACTATGAGTAGAATATTATGATCCGAGTTTCCAAAGACACTAAAATAATACGGTCCTTGGGTGTTTTTTATGTATTATGTATTCCGCAAAATTAATGTAAAGTCCAAGTAAGTCAAACATTGAGTCTTTACAATAACTATTATTTCTAATGTTCTAAATTCAGATGTGGTATAGCTAGAAAATCATCTCTCTTATGATGAACATTCAATGGACATCTTATACAATTAAGACAATGTTTTATGCCGTTAAACAACACACCTAGGTAATTTACTATAGTGAAACCATTAGAATGGGATGGAGACATAGGAACTAGTGGAAGAAATAAAGTTGAAGAACCCTCACCTATTTTCAGTATCGTATTTGAAATAAAATTATTTAGAATAAATTTCATATAGGGGAAGAATGTAATGCCCATAATTTTTAACAATGGAATTTCCCTTCTTACCTAAACATGTAATAATTAGTAATGTAGTATTATATAAATCCCATACAACACATAATGAAAAATTCCAACATTTTAATATATGAACTTGGAAAATAAAATTAAATAATAACTAAATCCAAAATAATTTAAAATATTTTATTGGGATAAAAATATAAAAGAATATATCTTTAATATGAAATTTTGGATATGCTTGATCCACCAGAATAACCACACTCATGATCAACATAGTAGAAATGGAACAATATTTTAGTAATATGATATTCCTCTTAAAAAATTATATAGTTATTTCCTTGATATAAAATATAATTGAATGAATAATAAATCATATATGTGGTATTTATATAAAGTAAGAAACTCTTATGATCATTAAAAATCAGACAGTTCGAATAGTAATCTTACTATTGAAATAATGATCTGGCCATTTGGAATAGTTACCTACATTTTAAACTAGTTTCATAACCTACAGATGTGTAAAATAATTTTTAGTGATCATATAAATTTAAAAGATGGCATATTTAAACATGATACATATAAATAAATGATTTAATAATTAAAAAAATGTTTATCAATTTTTTGAAAAACAAATATGTTTTATTTGAATTTTTATGAAAATTATATGATTTAAAATAAATTTTATTTTCATTAAATAGGTTTTTAAATAAATATCAATTTATATTATATTTATAATATAATTTTATGTTCCTGTTATTATTTTTTCAATGTATCAGAAAAGTGATCATAATATTAAAATTGGTATTTTTCAAATAAATAATGAATTTCATTAAAATTTGAATATATAATATTTTGAAAATTATTTTCATAAAATGGATTTTATTTTTGGAATCTTAACATCATAAAATTACTAGGGTCATTTTTTTTTTGTTTTTCTAATATACGTGAAATTTTTATTAATATTAAATACTCTAAAATACAATATTTAACCTTATAAGATAAATACATGATTAGTTTCCTATGGAATGATTTTAACACACATTATTTCTAATTTAATTACACAATTTTTTATATATAATATCCAGAATCAACATTATTCATAATCTTGAGGAAAAATAAAAAAAATTGATATATTAATAAAAAAATCCTCACTCCTCAGCTTATAAATGTATCCCCTCATCAGCCCTTTTCCTCGAACATTATATACCTTTAAGATTATCCAATGACTAATAAAATATCCCATAATTTCCACACCCACTTACATGGAATTATTTTGCCCACCAAGTACCATCCCAATATGACTTAAGGTGTATCCTAAGAAAATACAATTAATGGGAGTGGAAACATCTCAACTACAACTCTTTCAATTTTCTTCTTCTTCCACCCCCATATGATTTCCATACACCTATAAAGATTAAAAACAATATTTTAAATATATTTATATGATATTATTATTATTTAATTTAAATCTTCAACCCTCCGTTCTATTGATTCTATAATGAAAACATTGTTCAAAATATTGTTGGTTCACCGCCTCCATGTACAACATACCTCATTTTTCTTCACAGCCTTCATGTTTAGTAGTATAACAATTATGAAGGTAAAATAGGATGATAATAATTATTATATAACTTATTTATAGTTATAATATTTTGATATAATCTTATAATCACATAAAATGAATCTAGTTCGTAATGGTCAGTAACACTAGTGGAAAAATTGATTTTAACGTTGGTAGTTTAATGTTGGTTCTAAGAGACTGATGTTAAAATTCCCTTTTGGCATCGGTTTTACAAAAACCGAGGACAATGATAAGAATAAATGATTTAGATAAATTCCTAATATTCAATTTGATAGGTAGTGGAGTGAAAACGGACTTACAGATCAAAAGTTATAAACATTGGAATTTGGAGATTATATGATTTGATTTTTGGCGCCCTTTTTTTCAATAACCAACGTTAAAAGACCCTTTTAGGAATTGTTTTTACAAAAAATCCACGCCAATGGCCAAAATAAAAGTTTTAGATAATTTATAAAGCTTCACTTTGACAGGTCATGGAACTAAAATGGACATATGGATCAAATTTTATGGGCATCAGAAGTTGGAGATTATATGATTTGATTTTTGTTGTCGGTTTTTTTCAATAACTCACTTTAAAAGTCCTTTTGTTGCGTCAGTTTTACAAAAAAACCGACGCCAAAGATCATAATAAACGTTTTATATAATTTCTATAGCTTCAATTTGACTAGTCTTAAAGCTAAAACGGACTTACGGATCAAAAGTTATGGGCATCAGAAGTTGGAGATTATATGACTTGATTTTTGGCGTCAGCTTTTTTAATAACTGACTTTAAAAGACCATTTTTGGCGTCAGATTTATAAAAAACCGACGCCAATGACCACATTAAAAGTTTTATATAATTTCCCAATATTATATTTTACAGGTTGTGGAGTGAAAACGGACTTATGAATCAAATGTTATGGACGTTGGAAGTTGAAGATTATATGACTTGATTTTTGGCATCAGTTTTTTTAATAACCGACGTTAAAAGACCCTTTTTTGCATCGGTTTTACATAAAACTAATGCCAATGATCATAATAAAAGTTTTAGATAATTTCCCAAGCATCAATTTTACA
This sequence comes from Viscum album, assembly GCA_963277665.1. Taxonomy (NCBI): domain Eukaryota; kingdom Viridiplantae; phylum Streptophyta; class Magnoliopsida; order Santalales; family Viscaceae; genus Viscum; species Viscum album. The sequence continues at coordinate 381,312,664 of OY728164.1, read as the reverse complement.
GGTCATTGGGTGAAAATGGACATAATAATCAAAAGTTATGGAAGTTGGAAGTTGAAGATTATCTGTCTTGATTTTTGGCGTCAGTTTTTTTTAATAAGTGACTTTAAAAGACCCTCTTTGGCTTCAGTTTTAAAAAAACCAATGCCAAAGATAGAAAATAAAGTTTTAGATAATTTACCAGGCTTCAATTTGACAGGTAGTGGAGTGAAATGGGACTTACAGATCAAAAGATGTGGATGTTAGAAGTTCCAGATTATATAACTTGATTTTTGGCGTCGGTTGTTTTCAATAACTGAAGTTAAAAGACACTTTTTGGCATCAGTTTTACAAATAACAGATGTTAAACGTCACTTTTTTGCATCGTTTTTTCAAAAACCGATGTAAATAACCCATTCGGAAAATATTTTTAGCAGCAGTTATATATTTAACTGACGTTAAAAGTAAAATTTCAAATACGCGGCTTCAATATTTCAATTTTTTCCCAACGCGCGTTCCAATTTTCAAAATCCCACTCAAATTTTATTGATTCGCCGCTGTAGAAATATTCATTTACACTATATAAAAGCTCATCCTCTTTATTTCAAAATTTTTGACATCTTCGATACAATCAATATTTCAAATATTGTTCAATTGACGATTTATACAAGGTATTTATTTTCAACATTTAATATCATTGTTATTGTTTTCCTTATCACTAAAAATATTATTATTTTTATAATGATGATGAAGTATTATTATAATCAAGATACAAAAATAAAACATCTGCATAAGATTCATTAGTTTTTGGGAATTTGTTTTTATCACTCACTATTTTCATTACTGCATGAGTTCTCCCTTAAAACGACGTGAAATAATGATGAACAACATATCGATTCAAATGGACCAATAAATGAATTAATGTTATTTTCAATCATTAATTATATTTTTTTGTTCGTTTGGCATATACATTTTGTTTTTTTATTCATGTATTCTTCTAAGAAAGTTGTATCGATCGACCCATAAAGAGGTACAACTTACGGCAACCATAACGTTTTATCCGTAAGTCCGTTTTAGCTCCATAACTAGTCAAATCAAAGCTTCAGAAACGATCTATATTTCAATATTCGATGTTTTGAGGTTTTGACCATGGTTTTTTAGAAACCGACATGGAAAATATTTTTTATAGAAAACGTATTTTTCGTGACATTTTTTTATCAAAAACCGATGTTAAAACTCATGTAGAAGAACGATTTAGACGTCGGTTTTCAAAAAAACCTACGCCAATAACCCACGAGGTCATGAATTTCGGTGCCAGTTTAAAACAAATGTTGCCAAAGACCCCCAGGGCCTGATTTTTTGTTGGTCTATATAAAAACTGATGCCAAAGACCCCAAGGCCCTGAAATTTGGCATCGGTTTTTATATAAAATGACAACAAAGACCCACGTGGTGAATATTTTTGACGTTGGTTTATAAAAAGTGACATTGAAACATATATTTTTTATGTTGCCTTCATTGACGTCGGTTTAAAAACCGACATCAAAATGTAAAAAAACCGATGTGAAAATACATTTTTTCACTAGTGTAAAACTGCCTAAATGGGAAAACTGTATAATGATAAATTTTATACTAAATGAATCAACCTAATATAACAAAAAATTTGGATAATTTGTTAAATTTTAATTTATATAAGGTCATGAATATTATTTCATTTCACTTCTGGAGTTTTATTCCCATTTTACAAGGACTTTAATAACTATTAAAAACTGATCAAATCATGGAATGATGAGACGAACGCCTTCTGAACAACAAAATTAAACATTATATATCATTGAGATGGTTGTAAATGAATAGAATATAAATATATTAACTAAAATATAAATGTAGCAGGATCTATAATGATAAATTAATCAATCAAATCAGATTACTCAAGATGTCAATTTCTAGTGAAGAATGATTCTTGAACCTAAGGTATGGGATATCTCCAAACAACCCTATTTTCTTTCATTTGTGCTTTATATCTCTTTCACCCATATTATATCTCTTTTATTATTATTTAGTTATTATATATTCTTTATATATTTCATATACATATATACCAACTTTAATTCACTATTTCTTAATGGGGATGCATATGTTTTTAAACTTACCTTCTAAATTTCAATATAAAAGAAACCCTGATTAAAGGGAACCTTTCTATTTGTTACCTCATTTCATGTACCACACCATAATATGTTTTAAATCATCAATGGTATCTAAAATTTCTATTAATTTTATAGAATCCCATTATTACTTCATTTCTAGATTTAGGTAAATTAATATTCTCTTTGCCATATTTAATGACTTTTTACTCTTTTCCTTAAAACCTCGCATAAGAAGTATATTTCCAAAGTTACCTATCCACTTTTTTACATATTTTCTTTAATTAGACATAATTTTTAATTAATTATTATTATTTTTCGGAAATTAATTTCTATGAATGTTTTAATCCCTTCTTTCATGAAGACCATTATGATATGTAACTTATTTATATTATAAGACATGATTACACAACTAGTTTGTTATCATGGAAAATTAGTATGTTTATGCATTATAGTTGATTACCATTAGTGGAACACATAATAATGTATATTTTTGAAGTGTTTTCCTAGATAGTTATCTAAATAATTGGGTAATTTTTCCTTCCATGAGATGATATGTACACGATTAGGGTGTAAAGTAAATCTATGATGGGACCCTATTATATTTTGTATTGGTAGTTATCCTTACATTATGATTATTTCATGTTTTATATTACAAACACATTTCTATGATGTCATGATATTATGAATTAATTCTCTATATTTCATGATCCTAGATTATATCCATGTGACTTACCTTTCATGAAATAATTTCATGTGTTCTAACTTATATGGTATGCTTCTTCATCATGTTCATTCCTTTGTTGGCCTTTATAAATCACCAATTTTGTTTATTTATTACCAAGTTTATCATATATTGTTTTAGCATCTCAATGGAATTTAGTGTCAAATTATAAATATTAAAATAAATTTATTTTATTTTATTGTCATTTAGATGTATTTTAAACCTAGTCTTCCATAGACGCTAGGACTATCGATTTTTGGGTTGTTTTTATAGGATATTTAAGATAAAAATAATTTAATAATATAAAGAGAAGTCTTGGGTTACTGCATTTTTTATCATAGAAATGAATTTTTATCCTTTTGGATTGGTTTTAGAATACATTAGTGAGAATCATAGGGATAAGTCTAAGTATAGAAAAATATCCTAAAATTTTATTGAAATATAGAGTTAGTTGTTTCAAAGAAATTACATCCCTATATGAATACTATAACTGAAAGTGGCCATATACCATATTAAACTTGGATGAACTAACCCAATAAGGATCAATAATTATTAACCATTCCTACAGCTGGTGTGTGATAAAGAGGCCTTGTTTCACACCTACTTTGACCCACCAAGTTGATATTTTTCTGAAAACTCAAAAACACTTTACAAACTATTATGAACTACTTGAATATATTTTTGGGTCATAGAAACCTAATAGAAAAATTTCCAAGGATAACATAGATTGAATCACAGTGAATATTATGTTAGGATATACATATTTTTTATATGTTATTACTTCTATGTTTATAATTTCTCTATTTATATTCTTATTAGTTTATATATTCATATTCCATGTTTTTTCTTTTTCTAGTTAGTGGTTGGAAATATAAGGAATCATTCTAATAACCAATGTTATTGAAAATTTAATGATTTCCATAATGATAAGCCTTACCAGATGGGAGTGGGATCTAATAACTCCCTGTAATTTTTTTCTTAGTTAAAAAATGTTATTAATATAACATGAATCATATGGAACACCCACGTTCTCCAATGAAATATCACATTGTATTCATGTCCTTTATTTAACAAATACCTCCTATATTTACTGGGTCTTATAATCCCTTCAGTATGGAATATTATATTATCTCTATTGAGAAGGTATTCTCTTTCCTCTAATTCTTAGAACATGAGAATTTTTCTCATATCGTTTATCTCAGGGAGGGGGAAGCTGTTCAGTGGTGTAAAATGATCATGAACCCAAATCCCACCGTGGAAATAGTGTTTATGTAATTGTAATAATTCAGGAAAATATTTTTCAATAAATATTTTCCCTTAACTCTCTCTATTAAAATGGATATGTACTTCTTCAAATTGAATAAAAAGGAATATTGTTTTATCATTGCATATGGGGAAAAATTCACAAGGCTTGAATAGTATGACTCATTCCTTATCATAAATATTAAAAGTGAGGTGGATTACATATTTATTGGTTTAAATATGATTATAAATTAATTTTTAGTGATTCGAGACTTTTTCATCTATATAGAGATTGTTTGTTTTTCCATTAAATTTTAGTTAGATATTAGTTACTCTTAGTGGTGTTTTGGATCCAGAAATAAAAAACATAATATAGAGTTTAATTTAGGAGGTTAAATGGATAAATCTTATAGATTAAATAAAACTAAACTACCGATATGTCAAAAATGTTGGACGTATCATATCATAAAATGACTCAAGGAATTTGGTAGGTGCTTCCTGTGTGGAAGATAATGGAATGAGGATAATCAATACCAAAGGGAGATAAATAATTAAATTAATATAATGGAATAAATGAAGGTAAAAATCAACACATAATCTATATTATAATTTTTCAACTATAAGTAACATGAGCATAATGGAATCCAATGACCAAAACCAACGGTTGTTGGAGATAATCAATGAAAATAACCTTTATGGCCTGGAGGGAAATTAGGGGAATATGTTGTCACTAAATCTAATCGGGTTCCCATAAATGATGTTGAGATAGATATATTGGTCCCTCATTTATTAATAGTAAACATACTATTTTATTTTGGTTCCAAATATTGTTTTTATATCATGAAGTTTTAGTAGTACTATTCAAATAGCATCTCAAAACATGGGGTTTGAACTATCTATGAGAATATAAATTGGATAAATTATTTCATCCTCAGAATATAAGTCCTCCCAAATCAATGTTTGTGGGGTGAATATACCTAAAATTCTTGTTCTTAATTATTTGGTGAAATTTGATACTTTATTGGGCATGAACTCATAATCATTATTTAAATACAAATTTATATTTTGTTGGAGGGAAATCTCTATTTTATTATTAATTCATCCTCTAGTTTTTACAACTATAAATAAAATAATGAATATCCTTTGATATAATTTTCCAAATCATGTATATTATTTACTTATGATATAGCATATATATCTCAAATGATTGATAAAAAACAAGGAATAATTCTTAAAAACATTCCCATTATGATAGAAAATATTGATGTATTCCCTAATGAGATTCCCAATATTCCTCCTAACCAAGTGGTTGCATTCTGAATTGACCTTATGCCTAGATTCCATTATATATCCAAGAAACCTTACTGAATGAGAACAATTGGGTTGAAAGAAATGAATAATCATCTACAAAGGAATTTTGGAAAAGGTTTTATATTCCCAGGTTCTTCACTATGGGGTGAGCTATTTCTCTTTATAAAAAATAAGGATGTTTCAATGTGCATATCCATTTATTATCATAAAAAAATATAAACATGATAAAGAACCAGTATCCCCAAGCACGAATTGATTACTTGTTTGAGCAACTACATAAGGACTATTATTTCTCTAAGGTAGACTTTTGATTGGGATATCCCAAATTGCAGGTCAATAAGAAGTATATTACAAATAATTCATTTTAAACAAGGTATGGAAACTATGAGTTCATTATGATTCCCTTTAGACACACTAATTCTCGATAAATACATTATGAACATAATGAATAGAGTCTTTGGATATTACCTTGACAAATGAGTGGTGGTATTTATAGAATATGTTGTATTATACTCTAAAATTATAGAATTTCATGATGATAATTCTAATATTGTAAAAAAGACATTGATGAAAGATAATTTATATGAAAAGTATAGAAAATATGAGTTTTGTACTGAGGAAGTATCATTATTGTGTCATGTTACCCCAACAAATAAATATATTTGGAAACTTCTAAGATAATGGAAATTGAGGTATTGTCTAGACTACCATCTGTAATGAAGATCTATAGATTCCCAAGACTAGAAAGGTATTATCAATAATTAGTGATAAACATATCATGATTATCAAACTTACGAATCAAGTTGGCACTGAAGGGAGTGACGTTTTTATGGACCAATGAATGTGAAGTGTACATCATGGAATTTGAAAAGCATATTAACATGGAAGCAATACATACACTACCCTTAGGTGGGAAACGTTTCATGATATATAATGATAATTCCATGAAGTTATTGGGCTATGTATTGATAAAAAATGAAACATTTATATCCTACCCATCAATGTCTTTGAATGTTCATGAGAACTGATACACAACAAATTATTTTGAGTATGATATAGTAATCCTTGCATTCAAAATTTAGTGGCATTTCTTTATGCTTAGAAGTTTAAAATATATATTGATCTAAAGAGAATAAAATATATATTCACATGGAATGGTATTAATATGAACCATTGAAGATAGTTTAATCAGATCAAATACTATGACCTCTCATTCCACTACCATCCAAGGAAAAAAAATATAAAGTAATAGATGATCTATATAGAAAGTGAGAGGAACACTTTGGGATATTACAAACATTGATAGGGGAATAATTTATTGTTTGGGACTTTTTTAACCTTTTAAAACTATTTATAAATTCACCCATTAGACATTTTAGGATATTTTGTTCTATTTTTATTTTTTTTCTTATGTCATGGAATTATATTAAATCATGTAATGATGGAACATAATACTTTTATAGGGTTTGATACTCAATGAGAGTACCTAGTCCATAGCATGGTATAGAAATAATCCAACCACACAAACACTGGAAAATAATCCATTAAATGTGGTTTTGGGAATTATAGAATATCATTCTACATTTATTGTACTATAGTCAATTGATAGTAAAATATTTTAGAGATCCTGGATGGATCTTTATACAGCCTCTAAATATAGTCTTCGTTCTTTTTAATGGTTATTTATAACACTAAGAAATTCATATTCCAGATGAGACTTTTGATGGATGTCACAGTGTTTTTGTATTCTTACACAAACTTATTCTTCACTTTTTTGCATGCATAGTAGTATTAAAACAATTATTTTTACTAAATCCCAGTCTAATAATGAAAACCAAACATTCTTCTTCTTTAATCAGTCACAATAATATAAATTTTTTGAGGACTAATAAACCATGAATTATTCCAATCCGAATAGATAGTCAACTAAATATATATTGTCTAGTCACTTCTTCTTCTACATATGATATTTTACATATAATAATTTAAAATAGTGTAGTAGTTTCTTGATCTATTTCTACTTGAGTGAAAAACATATTTTAGTAAATATTTTTCCTCTAATAATACTAGAATCAAAAAAGTCGTTTATGATAAAAAAACTATAAAATCTTGTCTCATATCAGCATCATCAAAATTAATAAATCTTCTTCGATACAATGTAAATAAAGAGTCTATTATCAATTCTCTAATCTTTTAATCAAGAAAAATGAAATATCATTCAGTGTAATCTTCTTACTCAATAAACTGCTCCGAAAAATTGTTTTTCCTTTTTCAAATGAAATATTAGCCTTATTTAAATAACATTAAATCAATATTTCATCAGATTTTTTTTCCATTCAATGGTTTCATTAAACCCTCATGGATTTTATTTAAAATATATATAATATTTTTATTATTTATTGTTATGTATATCTTTTATTTAACTTATTTTATCTTTTAATTTCATGTTTCCTTGCACAAAAAACATGTTTGGGTATTTTAGAGTTGCATTAACTTGTTCATGCATGCATTATTGACCATGAATCATGCACTCTTCATATCATGACATCTTATTCATCACACAAACCATAGTTCGTGTGTTTATTTATCTAATAAACATCATCATGATATCTCCTATGTTCTTCATGTAAGTCCTAGTACATAGATTCATGATATCTTTATTCATGAAAAACAAGTGTGTTATATGGTAGTATATTTTTCAAAAACCAGTTGGCCTCACACTATGACAACTTTATGTAGGATGGTATACACATATACAACTAATTTTATTATAATTGTGAGCATGAGAAACTCAAAAACTAGTTTATAGAAATATTATTTTTCTTGAAGCATGATGAGACTGTGTTAAAACAAGTCACATGCATTTCGTTCTTCTCTAGGAAACCAAGAAGGTTAGCAAAGCTCGCCTCTTCATGATTCCCAAGATCCCACAAAAATTCCCTTCTTTGCATATCAAAGGAGGCCCATGAATCACCTTGTTTTTATTCACATAATAGGAACAACATTGATGCTTTAATTTTGTAAAAATCGGATATTTCAAATGAATACATAAGTGGAAGCACTACTCCTCGCCTTGAGTCATTGGTAATTAAAAAAAATCATCTACCCAACATTTAATCACCTTTCATTCCACATTGATTCCAGTTTTTATGTCGTGTTGAAGACCCATTCTATTATCCAAATATATCATCGTTTGAAATTAAACCCATATGGGTATATCAAAATATTATGTACCAAATTTCAATGTGTTATTTTTTATATGAGATTATCATATTCAGTTCTGGAAACACCTCATTAGAATGAACTCAAGAGAAGATATATAGATGTGCAACATCATGTCTATCTGGTGGATACTGTAAATTCATTTATATCCCATTAGTGGCATATTGTTATAATAAATCCTTTAATGCACAACATTTCACATGTGCATGAAGTTATATAAGAACATATATTTAGGAGATCAATCATTCAATTATTTCTCAAATATCGAAACTGCAATATTGCAAGACTTCGGTGAACTGGATCTCTCCTACATTAAAATGTTCTTGTATATGGCCTCCTTGATTAAGTGTTCAGGAGGACTTTGTTATATTTGTAATATTTTAGCTGAGGTACAATAATACATGGTTGGAATCCCACATATAAATTCAGCATATTTTAGCTTCTCTTTATCAATAACATCATTCCAAATTTTCATTTGATCTTCCCCTAGGTTGGCTTCTAGATAGACAGCCCACACCTTTTCCACGCAGGTCACACCACACCATTACACCGTCCATATACTTCCCTATGAGGCCAATATTTCAACTCTATACATGAATTATACAAGATATCTCACCAATGATACTATACATGGTCTTTCTACTCCTTATCCTCTATGAATGTAACACCTAATGATTTTGTGAAATATTTTTTTTAAAATGAAATATATTTTATGATATTTTTATTTACATAGAACACAAGTTAATCTTTTGTTTCATGAAACAACTAGTTAAGAATATATTACATGAAAAACCTAGTTATGATAATATTACACACAACACATTGATAATATTTTTTCATGCAACCCCATGTCAATCCTTCACTACATTCAATACTGGATTAGAATTTGTTACACACGACACTAAGTTTTATCATAACCATGATATATAATTTAATTATTTAAACATGGTGATTATAACCTAGCCATTAAACATAGATATATGAATAGTAATAAATATTTTCTGAAAATTAATTATAATGGTTTTAATTAAATAAAACATATTGATAAAAAGGTATATAGATTTTAGAAAAGTCTTTATAAGCTTCGAAAAAACTATTTTATAAAAAATGATTTATATTTTTATTTATAAAAATAATAAATCAAATTTCTTTGAAACTTTTAGAATGTTGATTTTATAAAATAATCATAAATTTTTAATTCATAATTTCAAATTTATCTTAGGGTTAATTTTTGGAATTTTTCTTAAAAAAATTATTTTTTCATGAATAATGAAAAATACTGAATTTTTATTGAAACGTGCTTTTTGATTAGTTTATCTATGAGGTTAAATTATATTTTAAATTGTTTTTACTGTAAAATTATTTTATTTATACATTTATTAATCAAATTTTTTTCATAGGAATTAATATAATGTTAAATGGTGATATAGAAACTTTCTAAACTTTTGGACATTTTCACTTTTAAAAATATGCTTTCTCATCGCTCTAGTGGTATTAAATTTAAATTAAATGTTTCCAAATATTGGGTTAGAAGTTAGAAATATGTATTAAATATTTTTAATCATAATAATTTATATTATATAAGAAGTTAAACATATATTTTTACAAAAAATGGATAGTGAATTCTATAAAAATTAATTACCATGGTAAATGTAGAAATTGTTTTATTGGGAGTTAAACTAAAATGATAATGGTAAAAAAGACCTATAAACATGTATAAAAAATATTTCATTTTAAAATTTATACCATTTCACCACTAAGGTTTTATAATGACACATTTTGGACCCTTATTATATATAAATAATATGAGGGAACTCAATTATTTAAAAAATACCATGTGTGTCCTCTCTCCTTCTTTTAAATGGTCACTCGATTTCCTCTCTTATTAAAAAAATTAACATAATTTTGGTTTATCGAATCCATAGAAAAATAACTTCCCATATTACCTACCTTTATACTAGTTTCTTTGTTTTGGAAATTAATCGAATCTTGGAAGGCTATAAGTGCACCCCTAAAGAGGATACTCGAAGAAGAGGTAAAGTTCATCAATGGGTGTTTTTGTTTTATTTGTTAATCCACCCTATAAGATTATTATTATACCATTATTATAAAAAAATTAATATATTACATATAATAAAAAACTGATAGGTGAATTACCTAGGACCATCTCAACATCTATCAAATGGGTTATGAAATCTTTGTTAGTGTGGATGGTGGATTGTCGCCTCATGAACAGTTGTCATTCATTTTTACATTACCACCTTTAAACAGTGGAAATAATAATGGTATAATTGTTTTTATATTATATTTATGATATTATAATGGTTAGGAAGTTAATATATCATACATACCTTCATGCATTCAATTTTTTGTGAATACGATAACATCGCTCATGTGTATGTTGGACTACCACCTTTCCAAGAGATATGATTCATTCATTTTTTAAATTAATGGTATTAAGGATGGGTTTGATGAATGTAAGTGTTGACCTCACCTATTTTGATAATCTCAAATTTTTTTCCATATGCTTTGATAATCCCAAATGATGATTATTATTTAAACATTGCATTATTTTAGTAAATTTTTAAGTGCTTTAAACCTCAAAATATAAATGCATTCAAATATGTCCAAATGATAAATCTCTTGTGATATATATATGTCATTTGGTTAATTAAATGTGTATATGCTTCACTGTATTCTAACTTAACTCATTTTGTGAGTAGAATTAATAAACAGACACTTAGTCACTGGTACATAATAGAGCTACCGGTATGTATAAGTCTACCGGTGTGTAAGTCTACTGGTACACCGAAAGGTTACCGTTAGAGTATGTTTACCGATATATATAAGTCTACCGGTATGTAAGCCTACCATTACAGAAAGTTCACCAGTACATAGAGAGATACCATTACACCAGAGCTACCGTTAGAGTAAGTTTACTGGTATGTATAAGTCCACCATTATAAATTCCACCGGTATAAGGAAGTCACCGCTACTCATGTCTACTGATATAAGAAACCTTCGGTACAAGAACAAAGAGTTATCGATAGGAGCTCACCACTACACAGAGACCTACCGCAACATAAAGTGACCAGTACATGGAGCTACCGTAACAGAGACAAACAGCTACCGATACATGTCGACCATTACAAGCATTCTACTGCTTGAACTTTTATGATTTATTTAAATTATACTAACGAAAATATGTGTTTAATTTAATTCAACTGCTATTAATTAATGATGGTTGTTGTGATGTTAGGGAATCGTACCTCTTACATACCATAATGTAATCATTCCCTTTAATACATCTGAAGGAATATGAAGAAGATTGAGCGGAAGTGGGAAAGAGAAAATAGAGAGACAGCATCCATACCCTATCTTACTCAAAGAACAATGGATATACACAAGTACATTCATACAAGAATAGAAGACAAGATGAACCTTAGTCAAAGAGTGAAGAACTTCAACGACCTATTCATACACTAAAGATGATGAATCTAAACCTGAAAATCAATGGAGCAAACGACACTCTATTTTCAAGACAAAAACCAGAGAAGTACTCAGAAGAATTTTTGTTTAATCAAAAGGAGTCCAGAGCTGCAATTCAAATCACTAGAGCATTTTAAACTCATATCCACTCTCTATCAGTGATTATTTTACTTAATTTTTGAGTAGTTTGTGTACTCTGTATATTCCATACACACACTGACACCTGTGCTAAACTAGAGGATTTCTAAATCCTCACACAAAACTTCTTTAACTCTCTTGTATCCCACTATGGATAGTGGTAGAGGTCAGAGGACCTTGACAGCCTATGTGCAGCTGTTTTTTGTTTTCCCACGAAGAATTGTGGTAGATGTCAGAGGACCTGGACAGTCTAAGAACTGATGTAAAACATAGATCCAGGGTGTGGATCAAGTTTATATAAACTGTTTTACTGGAATAAGTCTCATCTTGAGACTGAATCTCTTGTTTTAAAACTTCTCTACTTATTTATTTGGTTTTAAACAATATCTTATATTCCGCTGCTAAGTACATTAAATAAAAATCTATTTGAAAGTAACTATGATAGTTAAACTAGGATGTGATTTTATTTATTGTAAATCATTAGGTTAGTTTAAAAAAATTAATTAATATTCAGATTATATTAACTGAGAACTAATCAATCTCTTGAGAACCTAACTGAACCTTTACTGTATTATAAATTCACTACAGTTTAGCTTGTTATCTAAATTGGGGGATTTTTAATAGAAATATTTTTAACAGAAATTTTTATTTGGAACTCAATTCACACCCCTATTGAGTATCCACTATGACCACAATTTGGTATCATAGGGTTGTTTTTATAAAGGATTTCCAAACACCATGTTTTTCAACTATGATTTTAGTTGTATCTTGAAGATCTTAAATTTCAGTAAGTTATAAATTTTATCTCTTTAAATATATTTTATATGATATAATTATGTATTATATACTAGAAGGTGTTGATACCAACATGCCACCATTCTTTAATGGTGTTAATTATGCCCAGTGGAAACTGGAAATGAATATTCACTTAGAAAGTATGGGTTTTGATATCTGGAATGCTATGGTGACTCAATATAAGATTCCAGAAATTGAATGAACTACTTGGGATGAACCTACTAAAACTGCTTACAATAATAATTGTAAAGCAATGAATTCCATGTATTATGCTTTAGGAGTTGATGAATTTAATAGAATATCTTCTTTTAAATCTTCTTATGAAATCTAGGATACTTTGGCTATTTCCCATGATGGAAAGACCAATGTTAATGAAATGAGATTAAACACTTACACTATTAATTATGATAATTTTTAAATGAAACCTGATGAACCTATTTCTGACATGTATCTCATGTTCAACACAATTGTAAATACAATGAGATCACTTGGAAATGTTGTTCCTGTAAAAGAGCAGATCATGAGGATACTAAGATGTCTACCACACAGATAGAGCGGCACATCAGTTTCAATTAGAGAATCTTTTGATATTGTTGCTTTACATTTTAAGCAGCTAATTGGTAAGTAAATGATGTTTGAATAATAATTTAATGTAAACAAGGACGAAGATGATGAACCAAGAAAAAAATATGTAGTTTTCAAGACTTCTACTTCAAAAAATAAGGACAATGGGAAAATTCAATGTGGGAGTGATAGTTCAAGAAGGGAAGAGAGTGAATCTAACAATGATGTAGATATGTCCCAAATAGCCTGGAGATTCAAGAAATTCTATAGGAAGAAGAAATTCTTTAGAAAATAAATCTATAATGGAAAATATGACAACAAAGGTCTTTGCAAGAAGGATTGGAAAAAGTCTAATAAGTGTGATGAAATTGTTTTCTATGAATGCAAAAGGAAAGGGCATGTAAAAGCAGATTGTCCAAATTTAAAATTCAAGAAGAAATATGACTACAAGGACAATAAGTACAACAATTCTATGAAAGAAACATTGAGTGCTTCAGAAGAGAGTTCAAGTGATTCTTATTTTACTAAGGATGAAAAATCTCAAAAAGCTAATATGTGTTTCATGACAAACACATCTGAGGTAACATTGGATACTCATTCTTTAAATTCATATTATTCTAGAGTTGATTCAGATTCTGAATTAGAAAATATTTCTACTAAAGAAATATTTTAATATTTTAATATGCTAGAAGAAACCTGTAATGAATTGAAGGACAAGTATAAGACCATAAAGAAACAACATGCTTCGACCAGCTCTGTTAAATCTTCACTTGATATAGAAAAGGAAAAGAATTATTAACTACTTAGGGAAAATACTAAACTGAAATTATATAATTATCAATTAAGGAAGGAATAATATAAGTTCACAAATTGAAATAATACTATAACTCAAATGCTAGGAGAACAAGTGTCACCAAAATATACCACTGGAATAGGCTATCATCCTGGACAAAGACAGATTACTAAATATAGATTTATACCTAAATCTGGATAGAATGCTGCTAGTTATAGTTCTAGAAATTCATATGCTTCAACTAGTTATTCACATTTATATAGATCAAAAAATGTTTTTCTTTCAAAATCTTTTGAATCAATTGATTGTATGAGACCCATTAGACAAATCTGGGTACCAAAAGTTTTGCTTGATAACCTCTCTGGACCCAAGAAAATATGTGTACCAAAATCATTTTCTGTTTAAACCTATCTTGTAGAAGACTTGGTTGAAGAGTTCCCATAAGAAAATATGGTACTGGTACATTGGATTTTCAAGGCATATGACTGGAGATTAAACTTGTTTCAAGAGTTTAATCAAGGTTTATGGAGGACATTTCACCTTTGGTGATAATTCAAAAGGAAAAATCATCGGCTTCTTTGATATTAGTAACACTAATTCAGTTTTAATTTATAAAGTTTTACTTGTTGAGGGATTAAAATACAACCTATTAAGTATTTCTCAGTTGTGTGATGACGGTTTCCATGTTAAATTTAAAAATTATTCTTTTAATGTTTTTAATTCTTAATTTTTTTTGTATTTTCTACTTTGGGAAATGAAAATGTTTATGCAGTTGATTTGAATTCTTTAGCTAAACAAATAATTGCTTGTTTAAATGCATTTCATATAGAGTCATGGATATGGCATAAAAGATTACGACATTGAAAAATTCATTCACTTAGAAAACTAACTAGGATGAACTTATTTAGAGACCTACCTCAACTAAAATTCCCAACTGACAAAGTTTGTAATCCATGTCAAAAGGGAAAGCAATATAAAGTTTCTTTTAAATCAAAGAAAGAAGTTTCAACTTCTCAACCTCTCAAGTTGGTTCACATGGATTTATTTGGACCTTCTAGAGTTTCTAGTCCAAATGGGAAGCACTATGTTTATGTCTTAGTAGATGACTTTTCTAGATACACTTGGGTATACTTTCTTGCTCACAAAAGTGAAGCTTGTTCTTATTTTATGAAATATTACAAGTCTGTAGAGAACCTTAGTGGACTTAAAATTAAAACCCTGAGAATTGTTCATGGTCGTGAGTTTGAAAATCATGATTTTGAATCATACTGCTCACACAATGGCTATAGTCACAATTTCATTTCCCCTATGACACCTCAATTGAATGGTGTAGTTGAAAGAAGGAATATAACCCTTACGGGAATTGCAAGAACTATCTTAATGAGTATGACCTGCCTGTTTATTTTTGGGCTGAAGCTGTGAATACAGCTTGTTATATTTTAAATAAGTTCTTTATTAGACATGTTCTTAAGAATCCCCCTTATGAACTGTGGAATAATAGGAAGCCTAAAGTTAGTTTCTTTAGAGTTTTTGGTTGAAAGTCTTTATTATCAATACTAAGGATAATATTGTCATGTTTTCTTCTAAAAGTGATGAGGGAATCTTTTAAGTTTACTCTATAATGAGTAAATATTATAGAGTCTTTAATAAACGAACCAAATGTGTGGATGAATCTGTTCACAACAAATTTGATGAAACTGATCCACACGAACCTATGTCATCTCTTGAAAATCATGAAGAAGATCCGTCTATTCTGTACCTTAATGATAAAATCAATGAACCTGTTGTAAAGACAACCAGTTCTAGAAATATTCCAGAATCTACTTCTGGTGAATCCGAAAATAGAGAAGATCCTGAAATCTCTAGTCCTACCTTTAATAGATCAACTAGGATTATAAAGAATCATCATTTATATTTTTTCGGTAATCTTGATAGAGGGACACATACTAGAGCTTCTCTAAGAAATCATGTTGAACATCAATCCATTCTTTCCCAGTTAGAAACTAAAAATATAAATGATGAAATGAATGATGAATTTTGGGTAATGGCTATGCAAGAATAATTAAATCAATTTGAAAGAGAAAAAGTTTGGGAATTAGTTGATAGACTTATTGACACTTTGACCATAGGCACTAAATGGGTGTTTAGAAACAAAGTTGATGAATCCAGAAATATCATTAAAAACAAAGAAAGTCTAGTTGCACGAGGGTATAGTCAAGAGGAAGGAATAGACTATGAGGAATCCTTTTCTCCTACAGCTAGATTAGAATCTATTAGGATTCTACTTGACTATGTTGCCCATCTGAATTTCTTGTTCTATCAAATGGATGTTAAATGTGCTTTTCTAAATGTTTTTATAATTGAAGATGTTTTTGTTGAACAACCACCTTGATTTACTAATCCTCATTTTCCATATCGAGTTTTTAATCTTTCTAAAGATGTAAATGGTTTAAAACAAGATCCACCATCTTAGTATGATAGACTTAGTAATTTTCTTATTTCGAAAGGTTTTTCAAAATAGATTGCTAATCAAACTCTTTTTATTAAAATAATTGTTAAATATTTTTTGATAGTGAAAATCTATGTTGATGATATTATTTTTCGATCTTCTAGAAATACATTGTGTATTGATTTTTCAAAGAGTATGAAAAAAGAGTTTGAAATGAGTTTGATAAGAGAACTCAAATATTTTCTTGGTTTTAAAGTTTTTCAAAATGACAATGGTATTATCTTAAATCAATATAAATATACATAAGATCTTTTAATAAGTTTTGGTTTAGATAGTATTAAGGGAAGTGAACCACCCATGAGTACTATTTGTAAGTTGGAAGTTGATGAAACTAGAAAACCAATGGATCGAACCAACTACAGAGGTATGATAGGGAGTCTTCTTTACCTTACTGCTAGTCGACCGGACATTATGTTTAGTGGATGTATGTGTGAAAGATTTTAAGCTAATCATAATGAATCCCATTTTTTCTGTTAATATAAATTTTAAATTTCTTAAACATACTAAAATTTTAGTTTTGTTTTATCCAAAAGGACAATCTTTTGATTTAATATGTTATTCAGATGCTGATTTTTTTGGTTGTAAGTTGGATTGAAAAAGCAGATCTAGAAGGTGTCATTTATTAGGAAAATCCTTATATCTTGGTGTAGTAAGAAACAAAATTCAGTTGCATTGTCTACTGCTGAAGCATAATATATAGCTGCTGGTAGTTGTTGTGCACAAATTCTGTAGATGAAACACACTTTGTTGGACTATGGATATGATTTTAAACATGTTTAAAAAAATTGTGACAACACTAGTGATATTAATATTTCAAAGAACCCTATATCTCACTCTAGAACTAAACAAATTGATGTTAGGCACCATTTTCTAAGAGATCATTATCAAAATGGTGATATAACTCTTGAGTTTATAATAACTGATCCTCAACTAGTAGATAATTTCACAAAGCCTTTAAATTCAGAGAGTATAAGTTACATTAGTCATGAGTTAGGAATGATAAACCTTTAAGAATACCTCACCGTTAGACAACCACACCTTTAGGAATACCTCACCCTTAGACAACCCCACTATTAAGAATACCTCACTGTTAGACAACCTCACCGTTAGAAATACCACACCGTTAGACAGCCTCACCATTATGAATACCTCACCATTACCATTCTCACCGGTAGGGCTTACTGTTAAAATTATCAATAATATAACATATAGTGTGGTTTTTAAGCCGAAGTGATTTAGTGTTTTATTTTTATTGTTCCTAAATGATATAAAATCAAGTCTAAACCTTACTCAATCCACTACAAACTCTACCCATTCGGATTCTCACCACCTAGCAAACCCAAACCTTCCGACTTCTCGTGAACCCCAAGTCTCTTGTTCTGTAAATGGCTCATGTGAAGAGACCAATGCTAAGTGAATGAGATGTGCCAAGTGCTGAGCGGCAAAAAGTCGATTCAGGAACTAGTGGTAGTGGCACTATTAAGGAAATAATAGAGCCCATGAATCTGCATATGACCAAGAGGGAGATAGTGATTGATAAAGAACTGTGCGCTGAATGGTTGTTATCTAGGAAATCGTTAATCTTGATGATATTGGAGGAGGAGGGATGGCTCGAGTGTTTCTTTAATAACAATGGACCATAATTCCCAGTTTTGGTGAAAGAATTTTATTCACATGTTCATTTTGAGATGTCTGAAGAGGAGAATAGGATGATTTCATTTGTGAATGGTAAAGTGATATCTTTCCCATCTAATGAATGGGATGAAAAACTTATAGTACCTCGTGAAAGAAATTATGGATTTTCTTCTATTTCCATACCTACATCAAGTGATCATTTTTGGAAATGAAGTTTCACTACTAGAGCCAACTGGAAATCGAACTCCAAGGAAAGTGATTGCAGTAGAGATGAAAGGTGAGAACAGATTTTTGTTCAAGTTTATTCATCATGTGATTAATCCCAGGAGAGGTGATTTTTCCACCTTGATGTTTCAAGACATATACCTTAAGTGTCTTTTGAGGCATGGAGTGAAGATCAACCTATGCAGACTGTTGATGATTCAAATGGCGTACATGACCAGACCAAAATCCAAGACCAATGATTTTTTTTACAAAGTTCCTATCTATCATGATAAAGGCAAAGAAAGTGGGTGTTTCTTAGGATGTAAAAGTGGTGATGAAGGATAATTTTTTCATTACTCGAAAAATATGAAAGTTTATGAAAGTGAACTGGATTCCATGGAAGAAGAAATGGGTGAATGATGAAGGAAAAGTATATGATAAATACAGTCATGTGGACCATCCTTCTAGGCCAAAGGATGAGATGGATCAATGTCTAAGACCTGATGAGGCCATCCCATCCTATAGTTATTCTGAAAAGATGAGACCTCTATTGAAGATGTAAGGGGTCCGAACTTGCCTCCATGTTCTATTTGTGAAGTTGTATCATCTGGAAAGGAAGATATCTTGAAATAGAGAATTATAGAAGTTCATATTGATGAGGAAAACCAGCCTACTCCAGAGAATGAGTAAGTAGAAGAATATGAAATTGAAGCATCTACTTGTGGTTGCTTGAGTCACAGTCCACATATTGGGCACTCCTTAAGGACTACTGAGGATGTTATTGAAGTAGATAGACCTACACCTATTCCCGAGGAGCCTCCTGCTATTGGAGAAGTGGAAATAATTGGGGAGAATTCTTCTGAAGAAGAATTACCTTATCATGGTGCTATTGATGTACATTTACAGGAGCATGCACAAATTGAGGGGGAGAATTCGACCAGACATGGTACTATTTCAGTAGCTGATGAGATTAAGTACTATGTAGAATACCTAGGTTTTGTAGTGCTTGGCTTAGATTACGCTGACTCTGAGGTTGAGACACATGTCAGCCGACCTCATGTCGATTATAATATCCTCTCTGAGATGTTACATAAAGATCTTGTTAGAAAAGCTTACTTAAAGGAGTTAATGTCTGAGCTAAATATCAGTTTTGTGAAAGAGATACGAAAAATGGAAACCTCGTAGATATCATCCATTAAATCTATTATGAATGACTATGTGGATAGTCTTGTATCTAAAAGAGAACCTGTTGTTGTTCCTAAAAATATGGTTGCTAAAGATAATCTTGAATCTTTAATTGATGAGTTGAATGAGACCTGGACTGCATCGTTTGCATAATTAAAGACCTATCTTGTTGAAGAGCTATGAAAAATGGAAAAATATTTTGAACTCTCTCTTGTATGTGTTGTGTCAACCACTATGGTAGAGATGGTGAATGAATTCAAGACCTTCTAGTACCAAATTTCAATATTGGAAGAGGATGTTGGATCTCTAAATATGTCTCCTGTCTCTATAGATTTTTATATGAGCTCTAAATCTCAAGCAGACAAAGACTTGTCCTTTTTAAAGAGTGTAGTTGGACATATGGTTTGAGTTTTTTAGGAATTAAGGACTACCATATAACATCTTGTCAGCACCCAAGAATCTCTTCTGAAAAATCTCATTAGTGGGCTAACTAAATATTTTAAGGAAACAATAGCCTTTACTGTTTCACCTATGAGTTCTACCAATCCCTCTTTGGATATTGATCAGATTTGAGCTGTGATGAGGGGAGAGATTGGCCATTCTTCTACCAGTGGATCTGTAGACTCTGATGCTTGACTCAAGTGGTGACTACAACTCGGAATATTTGGAAAATTGTATATAATTTTTTGAGAGAGGATTCTGCTTCTCAGAAATAGGTAAAGGATAAAGTTGATTCTTTTTTTCAGCAAGTGAATACCACGCATCAGTTGGCCAAACATTTCAAACTTCTTTTGGAAAATATGAAATTACCTCCTTAAAATCAAGCCTTCAGAGACCATGTAATCCAGCTCAGGGAGGTGACTCCAGCTTTGGATAAGTTTTTAGAGAACAAGGATGAGTTTTTGTCTGCTATGGAGAGGGGAGGAGAAATTATCATGGATTTCAGGAATTTGTTGTTGCCTTTCTTACATGTTGATGCCGAGCCTACAATAGTTCCTCTTGCTCTGCCTGCATCTACTTCTGGATCCTCATCTTCTGCTTCTACTTTCCAAATTACCCTAGATCAAGCTATTCGATGTTTTACACCCATGATTCCTCAGAGACATATTCCTTATAGATCTGATGGTGTATCTATTGCTTCTCTACCAGTAATCCTTACAGGAGTTCCACAGTCTTCTTCTCAACCTTCTGAAGCTACCCAGCCCAAGTCAACCTTAGATCCTAAAGTAAAATACAATTTGTACATTCAATAAGTGTATTGAGTGGGTCTATCCATGTTTGATAGGAATCTTATATATTTCTTGTACTGGTTCTATATCTTGTACACTTGATTAATTACTATATATAAATTTTTGGAATCTCTTTCTCTGTGTTTTACTTTTCTTGTATACTTCAGTTATTTCTATTTTTGCTGTTCCAAATTATCTCTGATACATTATTTTCACCCTTATTTTTGCTAATCACAAAGGGGGAGAAATTATTGACTCACAGAGAAAAGAGAAAAGGGAAATTAACAAAGATATCTTTAATAAGGAGGAAAAATAATTGAATTTATTTTATCTCTAGTATATTTGATTACCTCTGATACATTTTTCTTATAATTCTAGTGCATTATTTTTATTATTACCTATGTTACAATTTCATTTAATACTATTTATCTCTGATACATTTAAAATCTCATAGTTGAAAATTTTATTACTAACACTGAGAAATAAAAACCATTGTATTTTACTCCGATACATTACTACTTATTTTGTAATTATGTTATCATAAGTTGTGATTATAAAAAGGGGGATATTATTGACCTCACCTGTTTTGATAATCTAAATTATGTTTCCATATGCTTTGATAATCCCAAATGATGTTTATTATTTAAACATTACAATATTTTAGTTAATGTTAATGTTCTTTAAACCTCAAAATATAAATACTTTCAAATATGTCCAAATGAAAAATCTCTTGTGATATATTTAAGTCATTCAGTTAATTAAATGTGTATATACTTCACTGTATTATAACATCACTCATTCTATGAATAGAATGAATAAAAAGAACCTTAGTCACTGGTACAAAACAGAGCTACCGGTATGTATAAGTCTACTAGTGTGTAAGTCTACTGGTACACTAAAAGGTTACCGTTAGAGTAAGTTTACCGATATGTATAAGTCTACTGATATGCAAGTATACCATTAATGAATGGTCACCGATACACAGAGAGATACCGTTACACCAGAGATACTATTAGGGTAAGTTTACAGGTATGTATAAGTCCACCATTATAAAGTCCTCCGGTATAATGAAGTCACCGCTACACAAGTCTACTGATACAAGGAGCTACTGGTACAAGAACAAATAGATATCGATAGGATCTCACCGCTACATAGAGACCTACCGCTACATAAAGTGACTGATACATGGAGCTACCGTAACAGAGGCAAACAGCTACCGATACATGTCGATCGTTACAAGCATTCTACTGCTTGAAATTTTATGCTTTATTTAAATTATACTTACAGAAATATTTGGTTAATTTAATTCAACTGCTATAAATTAATGACGGTTGTTGGGATGTTTGGGAATCGTACCTCATACCTACCATAATGTAATCAATCCCTTTACTACATCTGAAGGAACATAGGGAAGATTGAGTGGCAGTGAGAAAGGGAAAATAGAGAGGCTACATCGATACCCTAGCTTACTCGAAGAACAATGGATATACACATGTACATTCATACAAGAAGATAACACAACCTAAACTTTAGTCAAGGAGTGAAGAACTACAACGACCTATTCATACACTCAAGATGATCAATCTGAATCTGAAAATCAAGGGAGCAAACAACACTATATTTTCATGAAAAAAAAGCAGAGAAGGACTCATAAGCATTTCTGTTTAATCAAAAGGAGTCCAGAGCTGCAATTCAAATCACTAGATCATTCTAAACTCATATACACTCACTATCAGTGATTCTTTTACTTACTTTTTGAGTAGTGTGTGTACTCTGTATATTTCATACACACACTGACACTTGTGCTAAACTAGAGGATTTATAAATCCTCACACAAAACTTCTTTAACTCTCTTATATCCCACTGTGGACAGTGGTAGAGGTCAGAGGACCTGGACAGCCTCTGTGCTGTTGTTTTTTATTTTCACACAAAGAATTGTGGTAGAGGTCAGAGGACCTGGACAGTCTGAGCACTATTGTAAAACACAGATCCAGGTTGTGGATCAAGATTATATAAACTCTTTGAGAGGACTAAGTCTTGGCTTGAAACCGAATCTCATGTTTTAAAACTTCTCTACTTATTTATTTGGTTTTAAACTATATCATATATTCCACTACTAAGTACATTAAATACAAATTTATTTGAAAGTAACTCTGATAGGTAAACTAGGAAGTGTTTTTATTTATTGTAAAGCATTAGGTTAGTTTAAAAAAATTAATTAATCTTTATATTAGATTAATTGAGAACTAAACAATCTCTTGAGAACCAAACTGACCCTTTACTGTATTACAAATTCACTACAGTTTAGCTTGTTATTTAAATTGGAGGATTTTTAATTGAGATCTTTTTAACAAAAATTTTTAATTGGAACTCAATTCACCCCACTCTTGAGTATCCACTCTGACCACAATTTGGTATTAGAGGGTTGTTTTTATAATGTATTTCCAAACACTTTGTTTCTCAACTGTGATTTTGGTTGTATATTATCGATCTAAAATTTATGGTAGTTGTAAATTTTATCTCTTTAAATATATTTTCAATGATTTAACTATGTATAATAGACTAGAAGGTTCTACTAACAACCTTCCACCATTCTTTAATGGTGTTAATTATGCCCAATGGAAACTGAAAATGATGATTCACTTATAAAGTATGGGTTTTGATATTTAGAATGCTATAGTGACTCAATATAAGATTCCAGAAACTGAAAGAACTACTTGTGATGAACCTACTAAAACTGCTTACAATAAAAATTTTAAAGCAATGAATTCTATGTATTATTCTTTATGAGATTATGAATTTAATAGAATATCTTCTTGTAAAACTACTTATAAAATCTGGGATACTTTGGCTATTTCTCATGAGGGAACAACCTATTTTAATGAAATGAGATTAAACACTTACACTATTAATTATGATAATTTTAAAATGAAGCCTGATGAACCTATTTCTGACATGTATCTCATGTTCAACGAAATTGTATATACAATGAGCTCACTTGGAAAGTTGTTCCTGTAAAAGAGCAGATCATGAGGATACTAAGATGTCTGCCACACAGATGGAGAGGCACATCAAATTCAATTAGAGAGTCTTGTGATATTGGTGCTTTACCTTTTAAGCAGCTGATTGGTAAGTAAATGATGTTCGAAGAAGAATTGAAAGTAAACAAGGATGAAGATGATGAACCAAGAAGAAAATATATATTATTCAAGACTTATGCTTCAAAAAATAAGGACAAATGAAAAATTCAATGTGGGAGTGATAGTTCAAGCAGTGAAGAGAGTGCATCTAACAATGATGCAGAGATGGATTCAATATCAAATAGATTCAAGAAATTCTACAGGAAGAATAAATTAATCAGAAAATCAAACTACAAAGGAAAAAATGTCAACAAAGGTATTTGGAAGAAGGATTGGAAAAAGTCTAATAGGAGTGATGAAATTGTTTGCTATGAATGCAAAAGGAAAGGGCATGTAAAAGCAGATTGTCCAAATTTAAAATTCAAGAAGAAATATGACTATAAGGAAAATAAGTACAAGAATGCTATGAAATAAACATGGAGTGCTTCAGAAGATAGTTCAAGTGATTCTTATTCTACTAAGGATGAAAAATCTCAAAAATATAATATGTGTTTCATGAAAAACACATCTTAGGTAACATTGGATAATCCTGCTTTAAATTTATATTATTCTGGAGTTGATTCTGATTATGAATCTGAAAATATTTCTAGTAAAGAATTATTTGAATATTGCAATATGCTAAAAGAAACCTATAATGAATTGAAGGACAAGTATAAGACCTTGGAGAAACAACATGCTTTGAATAGCTCTGTTAAATCTACACTTAATATAGAAAAGGAAAAGAATACTTAACTACTTGGGGAAAATACTGAACTGAAATTATCTAATGATCAATTAAGGAAGGACATAGAGAAGTTCAAAAATGGAAATAATAATCTAACTCAAATTCAAGGAAAACAAGTGGCACCAAAATATACCACTGGAATAGGCTATCAGCCTGGACAGAGACAAATTACTAAAAATAGATTTATTCATAAATCTGGATAGAATGCTGCTAGTTCTAGTTCTAGAAATTCATATAATTCAACTAGTTATTCACATGGATATAGATCAAAAAAGTTTATCTTTCAAAATATTTTGAATTTATTGATTGTATGAGACCCATTAGTCAAATCTGGGTACCAAAAGTTTTTCTTGACAACCTCTATGGACCCAAGAAAATCTGGGTAACAAAATCATTTCCTGTTTAAACCTATCTTGTAGAAGACTTGCTTGAAGAGTTCCCATAAGATGATATGGTACTATGACAGTGGATGTTTAGGGAATATAACTATATATTACTCATGTTTCAAGAGTTTAATCAAGGCTGATGGAGTACATTTCTCCTTTAGTGGTAATTCAAAATGGAAAAATCATCGGCTTAGGCCATATTGGTAACACTGATTCAGTTTTAATTTATAAAGTATTACTTGTTGAGGGATTAAAATAAAACCTATTAATTATTTTTCGGTTGTGTGATTATGGTTTCAATGTTAAATTTGAAAATGATTCATGTAATGTTTTTAGTTCTTAATTTTTTTTGTATTTTCTGCTTTGAAAAATGAAAATGTTTATGAAGATGATTTGAATTTGTTAGATAAACAAAACATTACTTGTTTAAATGATTTTCATAAAGAGTCTTGGATATGACATAAAATATTAGGACATTGAAACATTCATTCACTTTGAAAAATAACTAGGATGAACTTAGTTAGAGACCTACCTCAGCTAAAATTCCCAACTAACAATGTTTTTAATCCCTATAAAAAGGGAAAGCAATATAAAGTTTCTTTTAAGTCAAAGAAAGAAGTTTCAACTTCTCAACCTCTCATGTTGGTTCACATGGATTTATTTGGACCTTCTATATTTTCTAGTCTAAATGGGAAGCACTATGTCTATGTGTTAGTAGATGATTTTTCTAGATACACTTGGGTATACTTTCTTGCTCATAAAATTGAAGCTTTCACTTATTTTATGAAATATTCCAAGTCTGTAGAGAACCTTAGTGGACTTAAAATTAAAACCCTGAAAAGTGTTCATGGTCGTGGGTTTGGAAATCAGGAGTTTGAATCATAAAGCTCACACAATGGCTATAGTCACAATTTCTTTGCCCCTAGGACACCTCAATTGAATGGTGTATTTGAAAGAAGGAATAGAACCCTTCTGGAAATTTCAAGAACTATTCTTAATGAGTATGACCAACCTGATTATTTTTGGGCTGAAGCTGTGAATACAGCTTGAAATATTATAAATAGAGTCTTGATTAGACCTATTCTTAAGAAGACCCCTTATGAACTATGGAATAATATGAATCCTAAAGTTAGTTACTTTAGAGTTTTTGGTTGCAAAGTCTTTATTATCAACACTAAGGATAATCTTGACATGTTTCCTTCTAAAAGTGATGAGGGATTCTTTAAAGGTTACTCTATAACGAGTAAATCTTATAGAGTCTTTAATAAACGAACCAAATGTGTGGAGGAATCTGGTCACATCAAATTTGATGAAACTAATCCACATGAACCTAAGTCTTCTCTTGGAAATCTTGAAGAAGATCTATCTATTCTGGACTTTAATGATAAAATAAATGAACCTGTTGTAAAGACAACCAGTTATAGAAATATTCCAGAATCTACTTATGGTGAACTCGAATATAGAGAAGAACCTGAAGTCTCTAGTCCTACCTTTACTAGATCAACTCGGATTATAAAGAATCGTCATTTAGATGATGTTGTTTGTAATCTTGAGAGAGGGACACTGACTAGAGCTTCTCTAAGAAATTTGGTTGAACATCAAGCCTTTCTTTCACAGTTAGAAACTAAAAATATCAATGATGCAATCAATGTTGAATTTTGGGTAATGGATATGCAAGAAGAATTAAATCAATTTGAACGAAACAATGTTTGGGAATTAGTTGACAGACTTAAGGACACCTTGACCATAAGCACTAAATTAGTTTTTAGAAACAAAGTTGATGAATCAGGAAATATAATTAAAAACAAAGCATGACTAGTTGCACAAGGGTATAATCAGGAGGGAGGAATAGACTATGAGGAAACCTTTTCTCTTGTAGCTATATTAGAAGCTATTAGGATTCTACTTCACTATGCTGATCATCTGAATTTCATGTTCTATCAAATGGATGTTAAATGTTCCTTTCTAAATGTTTTTATAATTGAAGACGTTTTTGTTGAACAACCACCTAGATTTTCTGATCCTCATTTTCCATATCGAGTTTTTAAAATTTCAAATGTTGTATATGGTTTAAAACAAGCTCCACCATCTTGGTATGATAGACTTAGTAATTTTCTTATTTCGAAAGGTTTTTCAAAAGGGATTGTTAATCCAACTCTTTTTATGAAAATAATTTTCAAAGATGTTTTTATAGTGAAAATCTATGTTGTTGATATTATTTTTGGGTCTTCTATAAATACTTTGTGTATTGATTTTTCAAAGAGTATGCAAAAAGATATTGAAATTAGTTTGATGGGAGAACTCAAATATTTTCTTGGTTTTCATGTTTTTCAAAATGGCATTGGTATTATCTCAAATCAACGTAAATATACATAAGATATTTTAAGACGTTTTTGTTTAGATAGAATTAAGGGAATTGAAACACCCATGAGTACTATTTGTATGTTGGATGCTGATGAAACTTGAAAACCAGTGGATCGAACCAACTACCGAGGTATGATAGGGAGTCTTCTTTACCTTAATTCTAGTCGACCATACATTATGTTTAGTGTATGTATGTGGGAAATATTTCAAGCTAATCCTAAAGAATCCCATTTTCTTTCTGTTAAAATAAATTTCATATTTCTTAAACATACTAAAAATTTAGTTTTGTTTTATCCAAAAGGACAATATTTTGATTTATGAAGTTATTCAGATGCTGATTTTTCTGGTAGTAATTTGGATAAAAAAAAGTAGATCTGGAACGTGTAATTTATTATGAAAATCCTTAGTATCTTGGTGTAGTATGAAACAGAATTCAGTTGCATTGTCTACTACTGAAGCAGAATATATAGCTGCTGGTAGTTGCTGTGCAAAAATTCTGTGGATGAAACACACTTTGTTGGACTATGGATATGATTTTAAACATGTTTCAATAAATTGTGACAACACTAATGCTATTAATATTTTAAAAAACCATGTATCTCACTCTAGAACTAAACACATTGATGTTATGGAACATTTTCTAAGAGATCATTATCAAAAGGGTGATATAACTCTTGAGTTTATAAGAACTGAACCACAACTAGAAGATAATTTCACAAAGCCTTTAAATTCAGAGAGGTTAAGTTACGTTAGACATGAGTTAGGAATGATTAACCATTAATAATACCTCACCATTAAACAACCTCACCTTTAGGAATACCTCACCATTAGACAACCTCACCGTTAAGAATACCTCACCGTTAGACAACCTCCCCATTAGAAATACCACAGTGTTAGACAACCTCACCATTATGAATACCTCACTGTTACTATTCTCACAGGTAGGGCTTGCTGTTAAAATTCTCAATGATGTAACATATAGTCTTGTTTTTTAAGCTGAAGTGTTTTATTTTTTTATTTTTTTGGTTCCTAAATGATATAAAATCAAGTCTAAAACATACTCCATCTACCACAAACTCTACCCATTCGGATTCTCACCATCTAGAAAACCAAAACCTTCCGACTTCTCGTGAACCCTAAGTCTCTGGTTGTGGAAATGGATCATGTGAGAAGAACAATGCTAAGTGAAGGAGATGCGCCAAGTGCTAAGAGAAAAAAAGTCGATTCAGGAACCAGTTGTAGTGGCACTGTTAAGGAAAGAAGAGATCCTGTGAATCCACATCTGACCAAGAGGGAGATATTGATTGAAAAAGAACTGAGCGTTGAATGGTTGTTATCTAAGAAATTGTTAATCATCAAGATATTGGAGGAGCAAGGTTGGCTTGAGTGTTTTTCGAATAACAATGGACCATAATTCCCTGTTTTGGTGAAATAATTTTATGCACAAGTTCATTTTGAGATGTCACAAGAGGAGAATAGGATGATTTCATTTGTGAATGGTAAAGTGATATATTTACCATATAGTGAATGGGCTTAAAACCTTATCGTACCTCATAAAGGAGACTATGAATTTTTTCTAATTCCATACCTACATCTAGTGATCATTTTGGAAATTAATCTGCACTACTAGAGATAACTGGAAATAGAACTCCAAGGAAAGTGATTGCAACAGAGATGAAAGGTGAGAAAATATTTTTGATCAAGTTTATTCATCATGTGATTAATCCTAGGAGAGGTGATTTTTCCACCTTAATTTTTCAGGACATATACCTTATGTATCTTTTGAGTCACAGAGTGAAGATCAACCTATGCAGACTATTGATGATTCAAATGGTGGACATGACCAGACCAAAATCCAAGACCAATGATTTTTTTTGCAATGTTCATATCTATCATGATAATGGCAAAGAAAGTGGTTGAGTTTCAGCATGTTAAAGTGGTGATGAAGGATAATTTTTTCATTACTCGAATAGTATGAAAGTTTATGAAAGTGAACTGGAATCCATGGAAGATGCAATGGGTGAATGATAAAGGAAAGGTATATGATAAATACAGTCCTCTGGACCATCATTCTAGGCCAAAAGATGAGGGGGATCCAGGAAAAGTCCTGATGAGACCATCCCATCCTATAGTGATTCTAATAAGATGAGACCTCTATTGAAGATGGAAGGGATCCAGACTTGCCTCCGAATCCTGTTGTTAGAGTTGTATCATCTGGAAAGGAAGAAATATTGAAAGAGAGCAATATAGAAGTTCATATTGATGAGTAAAACCAAAATACTCTAGAGAATGAGGAAGTAGAAGAATATGAAATTGATGCATCTGCTTTTTCTTGCTTGAGTCTCAGTCCACAGATTGGGCACTCCTTAAGGACTACTGAGGATGTTATTGAAGTAGATAGACCCACACCTATTCCTGAGGAGCCTCCTGCTATTGGAGAAGTGGAAATAAATGGGGAGAATTCTTCTGTGGAAGACTTACCATATCATGGTGCTATTGATGTAAATTTATAAGAGCATGCACAAATTGAGGGGGAGAATTCGACCAGACATGGTACTATTTCAGTAGCTAATGAGATTGAGTACTAGGTAGAAGACCCATGTTTTTTAGTTCTTGTCTTACATTACCCTAACTCTGAGGATGAGACACCTGTCAGAAGACCTCATGTCGATTATAATATCCTCTCTGAGACCTTACCTGAAGATCTGGTGAGAAAATCTAACTTAGAGGAGTTAAATTCTGAGCTAAAGATTAGTTTTGTGGAAGAGATAAGAAGAATGTAAACCTCATAGATATCATCCATTCAATCTATTATGAATGACTATGTGTCTAGTCTTGTATATGAAAGGGAACCTGAAGTTGTTCCTGAAAATCTTGTTACTAAGGATGATCTTGAATCTTTAATGGATGAGTTGAATGAGACGTGAACTACATCTGTTGCAGAATTAAAGAGCTATCTTGTTGAAGAGCTAAGAAAAATGGAAAAATATTTTTAACTCTCTCTTGGATGTGTTATGTCAACCACTATGGTAGAGATGGTGAATAAATTCAAGACCTGCCAGAACCAAATTTCCAGCTTGGAAGAGGATGTTGGATCTCTAAATAAGTCTCTTGTCTCTATAGAGTCTTATATGAGCTCTAAATCTCATGCAGAAAAATACATGGCCTTTTTAAAGAGTGTAGTTGGACATATGGTTTCAGATTTTGAGGAATTAATGACTACTATAGAACAGCTTGTCAGCACCCAAGACTCTCTTATGAAAAATCACATTAGTGGGCTAACTAATTCTTTTAAGGAAATAGTAGCCTTTACTGTTTCACCTCTGAGTTCTACCAAGCCCTCTTTGGATATTGATTACATTCGAGCTGTGATGAGGGAAGAGATTGGACAGTCTTCTACCAGTGGCTCTGTAGACTCTGCTGCTTGACTCAAGTGGTGACTACCACTCGAGATATTGGTAAAATTGTTCAAAATTTTATAAGAGAGGATTATGCTTCTCAGAAATAGGTAAAGGATAAATTTGATACTTTTTTTTCAGAAAGTGAATACCAAGAATCAGTTGGACAACCATTTCAAACTTCTTTTGGAAAATCTGAAATTACCTCATGTAAATCAAGACTTCAAAGACCAAGTAAGCAAGATCAGGGAGGTGACTCTAGCTTTGGATATGTTTTAAGAGAACAAGGATGAGTTTTTGTCTACTATGGAGAGGGGAGGAGGAATTATCATGGAATTTAGGAATTTGTAGATGCCTTTCTTACATGTTGATGCTCAGCCTGTAATAGTTCCTCCAGCTCTGCTTGCATCTACTTCTGGATTCTCAGCTTCTGCTTCTGCTTTCCAAATTACCCTAGCTCAAGATATTCGATGTTTAACACCTATGATTCTTGAGATACATATTCCTTACAGATCTGATCATGTATCTATTGTTCCTCCACCTGTAATCCTTACAGGAGTTCCACAGTCTTCTTCTCAACCTTCTAAATCTACCCAGCCTAAGTCAACCTTAGATCCTAAAGGCAAATCCAATTTGGACATTCAAGATGTGGATTGAGTGGGTCTATCCATGTTTGATAGAAATCTTATATATTTCTTGTACTGGTTTTGTATCTTGTACTCTTGATTCATTACTATATATCAATTTTTGGAATCTCTTTCTCTGTGTTTTACTTTCCCTATATACTTCATTTATTTCTATTTTTACTGTTCCAAATTTTCTCTGATACATTATTTTCACACTCCTTTTTTCTAATCACAAAGGGGGAGAAATTATTGAATCACAGAGAATAGAGAAAAGGTAAATTAACAAAGTGGAAGAAATCTTTAATAAGGAGGAAAATCATTGAATTTATGTTATCTCTGGTATATTTTATTACCTCTGATACATTTTTTTATAATTTTATTACATTGTTTTTATTATTACCTCTGATACAATTGAATTTAATACTATTTATCCTCTAATAAATTTATAATCTCAGAGTTCAAAATGTCATTACTAACACTGAGAAATAAAAACCATTGTATTTTACACTAATACATTACTACTTATTTTGGAATTATGTTATCATAAGTTGTGATTGTAAAAAAGGGGGATATTATTGACCTCACATATTTTGATAATCTCAACTATGTTTCCATTTGCTTTGATAATCCC
Organism: Viscum album; assembly: GCA_963277665.1. Lineage (NCBI taxonomy): Eukaryota > Viridiplantae > Streptophyta > Magnoliopsida > Santalales > Viscaceae > Viscum > Viscum album. Next base: position 381,280,236 of record OY728164.1, on the reverse strand, counting down.
AAATGATGTTTATTATTTAAAAATTTCAATATTTTAGTTAATTTTTAAGTTCTTTAATCCTCAAAATATAAATACTTCCAAATATGTCCAAATGAAAAATTGCTTGTGATATATTTAAGTCATTCAGTTAATTAAATGTGTATATATTTCACTATATTCTAACATCACTCATTCTGTGAATAGAATGAATAAACAGACACTTAGTCACTGGTACAAAACAGAGCTACTGGAATGTTTAAGTCTACCGGTGTGTAAGTCTACTGGTACACTAAAAGGTTACCGTTAGAGTAAGTCTACCAGTATGTGTAAGTCTACCAGTATGCAAGTCTACCATTATATAAAGGTCACAAGTACATAGAGAGCTGCCGTTACACCAAAGCTAACATTAGAGTAAGTCCACTGGTATGTATTAGTCTACCGTTATAAAGTCTACTGGTATAAGGAAGTCACCGCTACTCAAGTCTTCTGATACATGGAGCTACCGGTACAAGAAGAAAGAGCTACTGATAGGATCTCACCGCTACACAGAGACCTACCACTACATAAACTTATTGGTACTAGGAGCTACCGTTACAGAGACAAACAGCTACTGATACAAGTCGACCGTTACTAGCATTCTACTGCTTGAACTTTTATTCTTTATTTAAATTATACTAATGGTCATATTTGGTTAATTTAATGAAAATGATATTAATTAATGATAGAGGTTGGGTTGTCAGGGAACCGTAACTCTTACATGTCATAAAGGAATCATTACCTTCGCTACATCTGAAGGAATATAAGGAAGATCGAGGTGCAGTGAGAAAGAGACAATAGAGAGGCAACATCCATACACCATCTTACTTGAAGAACACTGGATATACACAAGGAAATTCATACAAGAAGATAACACAAGATGAACCTTAGTCAAGGAGTGAAGAACAACAACTATCTCTTCATACACTCAAGATGATCAAACTGAACCTGAAAATCAAGGGAGAAAAGGACACTCTGTTTTCAAGAAAAAAACCAGAGAAGGACTCAGGAGCATTTTTGTTTAATCAACAGGAGTCCACAACTGCACTTCAAATCACTAGAGCATTATAAACTCATATCTTCTCTCTCTCAGTGATTCTTTTACTTAATTTTTGAGCAGTGTGTGTACTCTCTATATTCCATACACACACTGACTCCTGTGCTAAACTAGAGGATTTCTAAATCCTCACAAAAAAACTTCTTTGACTCTCTTGTATACCAATGTGGATAGTGGTAGAGGTCAATGGACCTGGAAAGCATCTGTACTGTTGCTTTTTGTTTTCCCACGAAGAACTGTGGTAGAGGTTAGATGTCCTGGACAGTCTGAGCACTGTTGTAAAACCCAGATCCACGGTGTGGATCAAGTTTATATATTCTGTTTGAGAGGAAAAAGTCTCGGCTTGAGATTGAACCTCTTGTTTTAAAACTGATCTTCTTATTTATTTGGTTTAAAACTATATCTTATATTCCACTACTAAGTACTTTAATTACAAATCTATTTTAACGTAACTCGAATGGTTAAACTATGAAGTGTTTGTATTTATTGTAATTCATTGGGTTAGTTTCAAAAGTTAATTAATCTTAAGATTAGATTTACTTATAACTAATAAATCTCTTTAGAACCTAACTGACCCTTTACTGTATTACAAATTCACTATAGTTTATCTTGTTATTTAAATTGGGGGATTTTTTATAGAAATATTTTTAACATAAATTTTTAATTGGAACTAAATTCACCCCCCTCTTGAGTATCCAATTAGAAAAACAATATGATATATATTTTAAATAAAAATTATTCTATAATTATGATATATCATATATTTTTATTTCTTTAAATATAAAAACAAAATAGAAATAGTGTTCTTGTATACTTATAACATACTGTCTCCATAAATGGTTTATTTCATTTTCTATCACTAAATTTATTAAATTACTCTCACTAAATATATAATTAATATAATTGATTTTTACATAATGGTTTAAATTATTGATATTATTATACCATGATCAAATTAATAGGACCAAAAATTACAAATCAAGACATATATAAAAAACAATGCAGTTATTACCTGAAATCTAACATTGGTTGGGAATTATTAATAAAATATTAATAAAATATCATAGGAAAATAATATATTGTATTATATTTAAGAATGTTATTTTTTAATAAATTTATAATAATCTAATATTTATTATACATGATGTTTTAATGAGTAATATGGAAGTCAATACTTAAAGTAATGGATTTCTATTTCACCTTTTACCACTACGATACACATTCCATATTTACCACATACTTATTTTATGGGGTGTGTAAACTATCCATTATTGTATATTAGGAACATTATCCTTAAAATTATGGTTATTTAAATTTCCATTTTAGGATTTCCATTTCAAGGGGTTTATAGATTAAAATACACCAATGCAACATGGAATTTTTGTCTTAATTTTCCTTTTTTGAGACATAAGGTTGTGTTATGGATATATATTATTTTAGGATGCATATATACATCCCCTTCAACATGTAACATCATGAATTTATTTATCCTCATGATATTTTATGTTTAATTTTATGTTATTCCTTTATGGGTATTATGATTCAAAATTACCAATGTGGTAATGAATTTATGTTATAACCAAATTATTTATTGAGTTTGTTATTGTTTATCTTTCCAATGATAAAATATTATAATCCATATCCCATGAAACTCTTGAATTTTATTCTAATCTGATTATTCAGTATATTTTCAATTAATACTACATTATTCCACACTTTTGTTGTAATTACATGGATTTTTCATGTATTATTTTATGATATTGTATAGATTATTTTCGAGACTAGGTGCTGAGACAACCTATGATTATAATCCCTAGTGTGTCTAAAAAACTGTTTGAAATATACTAAATATATTAAATAGAATGTTTATATAGTTTTTGTGAAATATTTTATTAAATAATAATCGGGATCCTAGATCATAAATCTAAGGGAACCATTGAATTTAGAATGTGGGGTTTACCCAATGTGAGACATAACCATGGTTAGTGTGAAATTTTTTAAAAAATTATTCACGAACATAAAATAAAAAAACTATTTTATTGAATTATTTTATTTTATTTCATTGATGAAATAACCTAAACACATTTATAAATAAAAGGTTATGATAAATTACTAGGTTTAGATTCTAGAAACTGGAGATCCAGAGGATTTTTGCAGATCCAACATATGATTTTCCATTGGAGGATGATTAACTGATCAGAGATCAACGACTAGTGTGTGATGAATTTAGTGGATCTCACCAACAATCATGAAATATATTCATTCTTCATTATCGACCAATCTCTCTTGAGGTAGGATGATTGTTTTATTTTTTTTCTTTCCCCATTATTAAATTCTATTATGAACATTGATCAATAAACCAATGAATTAAACTATGATTCAATCATCCTAAAAAATGGGATTCATTAATCAGGATTTGGGATCTTTTCTTTTTGATTAATTTTTATCTCTCCCTTTTCCATTCTAATGGTAATGAATTGAGTTTGAAACTGACATCGATTAAGGTCCGTTCCTCAGAAATTTCTTATATATTTCTCCCTCAATTTACTCGTTCATCACTTGTGTTAATTGTTGACCTATGGTTTGAAATTCAATGGGAAATTGATCATTACACACATGTTTCTTGGAATAAAAAATTTATATTGTAGATTTGGGATCGGTATGAAACAATGTTGGTGGGATGATGGAGAAATTTTTGGATCGGAGGTCATAGATAACTAGTATTCATTTTCTTCATTGTGCAGTAAAGAACATGATTTGATGTTGTTTTTAAATGAATCAAAGAGTTGGATGATGTTAATTATCTTTGTAAAATCGTGACTGGCCGAGTTCCTTCATTTTATAAGTGATGTGTTGCCAAAACAATGGTCAGAGCACTAGAGAAGGCACACATAAACAAAATTTTGGAATCTGTAAATTTATGCAGTATACAAAATGAAACTTAGACCACACACAATGTGGGTCACTCCAAAAATATGTAGGGTTTGGGAGAATGTCAATTACCACATGAAATTTGACCCTATCACATGGAAAGTGACCTCTGCCCAGTGGATCAACATTTAACTTCGAGGGTACACAAACACGAGCTAGAGTACTTAGGTGAGGGAACATATTGTACTCGCACACAGACATGGATTGGACTTGTAAATGGGAAGAGTGCATTGGTAGTTGAAATGTCATGTATTGTTACATAGAAAATGATAGACGACATATGACATTGGACATTTGTAGAGGAATAACAAGGGGTTAAAGGGAAACAACATGTAACCCCAACTACATGTTAGGTATTCCTATGAAGTTTTCTTGAAGAACTTTTCCTCTACATCATGGAAAATTTCATTAGGTTTTATTCCCTATATCCATTCCCTGAGGGTTAGTTTGGAATCACCTACAACTATATGGAATGTGATCTCTTCAGTAGTAATTCTTGGATAGAGTTTTTGGAATCCTTCTGTGAGGCCTAAATTGAGATCCACTATTAATCATAAAAATGTAGGTGGAGTTCATTCTATCTTTAGTACCATCAATATGAGGGAATTGATCCTATACATAGTAGTTTAATTCCGATTAATTTTCTTTATACCCTAAGGACTTGGTTGTGATCCTCATTTGTGTATTTTATCTCTTTATACTATCATTTTGTACTTAAAATGATGATACCTAATGAGAATTACATCATAGATTAAATTAATAATTACATTCAAACTTAGGAGTGTGTTCTCTTATATGAGTGTTCAATGAAACATTAGAGCTAGAATCCTAGTCTAGAGTTACATTTGTGACTTACTTTTAGATTGTGGGTCGTTTTGAGTATATATGTATATTCTTGTTACATGTTCTGTAGAAATATACCTATCTATAGTTGATTGTATTCTTTTATGTATGATTTTTGGTTTTAGGGTGTCATACTAGGTATTTTTATACACATACCTACATGATCTTTCCCCACACATTTCATTCCTTGTGTAGACGATCGAACATTTAATAGATTCCTAGATGGACCTAGACCAAATGGTTCTTAGTAATACATGAAAAATTGAGGTGAGTTCATATGGAATCTTGATTATTGTCTTAGTTTTATTTTATGTTGGACTTTTTTCAGACTCTTTGTAGTGGAATTATATTTATCCCTATTACATTCATTTACATCTTATCATACTTTGGTTATGGTATTTACATGTATGTTTTCATGGTTTAGTTATTTTTACATTTCAGCATTGTTTGGTCTTGGATATGTGTGTGTGTGTGTGTGTACATGAACGTAGGCTAATGACTCACATGTTAGTGATATTCCCACTCAAAACTATCTCTAGACCCTATCCTATTGAAGTTATGATTGGAATGTCATTTCATCGGACCCATTGTGATAGGATGTGACATTGTGGTATTAGAGGAGTCTGTTCTACCTTAGGACCAGAGTATGTGATATTGGTTTGGGGAAATAGTGTCAAGTGTTTCATGTTTGGATTTCAAGACAAAGACTCAAATGTTTTTATGGTGGCTAACGTACCCATATGAAAGGATTCTGGTAACCTGACTTTTGACTCGGTATATGAGAAAAATGGTTTTAGTGGAAAAATTTTACTTAAAATATATAGGGATGGCTTGTGGTTTCCATGTCCTTCTTGAGTCAACTCTCCAGATATACTCACATAAGGTGGTATATTTTTTTCACTTTTAGGATGCCTACATGACATATGATTACTAGGATTCAGCATCAAGATCATTAATTTATCCCCTCATTGATTAGGTGTTGATACAAGGTTCATTTTTATAGGTTCTTCAAATAGGTGGTGCTCCGTCTATACCAAAACCTGTAGAGAATCACATGGTACTCCTTGTACCAACAGATGAAGTGTGCTGGATCAACACACATCACGAGTTTCAATCCTATAGACTGCTTAAGTTCTAAGCGGATCATGATCTATATGTGTGCAAGTACTGGTTTGAGGCATTAATTTGTGTTTTCCTTTTTGTCAAGACACCATAAGATCAGATAGTGGCCATAGTGGCGAGCCTTCTCTATAGCTCAGTAGGATGATGGTGGGGGTTAGTGACTCTATCTTACAATTATTTGGCTATATCATAGTCAAATTATTAGAATCGCTTCATATAAGAGTTACCTCTAGCTATGCAGAAAATTTACATATATAGGAGCTTTCATATCTCTAGAATCGTAGTACAACAGTATCTGGGTAATCATCGAGGTTTACCAACCTCTCCTAATACTTGATGGATATGGTCCGTGAAAAGTTATCTAGGAATCATCTATCTGTGGGTGGGCTGTGTAGAGACATGTGATTCAGTTTTATCCCTTATGCTTTCTTATATATTATCAGGTGCTAGAGGGAGATTTGGTGGTTGAGAGTATCCTGTCTAGGCAGACACAACCAGTGGTCTCTAGTATTTGGAATGTAGGAGCAGATAACTCCGTAGTATAGAGATTATGCCTATCTTACGGAATTGAACATGTAACAAATTTTAAGTGGAGGTCCCATGATAGTGGGTGTTTGGTTAAGTGCTCTTATTAAGGGTCTAGTCAACCACGGGGGAGGTGATGTTACTCATGTGTTGATAGGGGACATCTTTCTTGGGATTTTCCAACTCACGGTACGGATGATAGAGAAATGGTGGATGAATCATCAAGGTAGAGGTAGTGTTAGGAGATTACCAATCTATAGGGTGTTGAATGTGGTAGAGGAGATGGTATAGAATCTATAAGTGGTATATTCTCTCACTTGTTATCAAAAACACCCATGGTTTGTCCATTCCAGGCCTAGAGTGCCGGAGGAAGGGGAAGGGGACAGCTGCATATGGTCGAGGTTTGCAACCGAGAGGATTTGGGAAGAATTTTAGCTATGATATGTGTATTTTATAATTAGTTTCATTACTGATAGACATATATTCATATTATTGCATTCTAACCACATATCATGTACAAGACATGGAGATTCCGGTTGATCCCTTGGCTCAACAATTTCATTTGGAGACTCTTATTGGAGAGGACTTAGTTATCACACACTAGTGTTGATTTTGTGACATGACTCTTAGAGGTGAGAGTTTCTATTAGGATATATTTATTGATTTGATGAGGCCTTATGATGCCATCATAGGTATGGACTGTTTATATGAAGTTCATGCCTGGATTTATTGTTTCAAGAGAAAGATACGGTGTATCCATATAGATGGGACTAGGTTCTCCATTTTAAGTGAAAATGTAACTTATTAGGTGCATGATAGACTCATGTATAATAGGGTACAATTTATTACTCATCAATTGGATATCCTGACACTTTCTTTAAGGGATTTTATGATTTCTCATCTTCATGCAGTGGTGGCGGAGTACGGGGACATATTCTATGAATATGTTCCAGCATTAAATCTCTACCAACAGATAAAATTATACATTTATTTACAACCTATTATTGCACCAATATATATATTCGAATATATCGGACAACTCTTTTAGATCTTCATGAGATGAGGGTGCAGTTGGAGGGATTGTATATGAATAGATTTGTTAGACCCCGTTTTTTACCATTAGAAACCCTAGTTTTGATTCCCAAGAAGGTAGACAAGGGCATGAGGTTATACGTGGACTACCAATTCTAGAACCAGTTGACCAAAAAGAACATGTATCCGTAATCGAGGATCTCTGAAATCTTTGATATATTGAGAGGGGGGAGATAGTTCTCAAAGGATGACCTTAGGTTTGGTTATCACTAGTTGCGAGTATGATCCATGGACATACTACAGATGACATTCAAATGTCACTACAGTCACTATAAGTACTTGGTGATTCCCATTGGAATGGTAATTTCCCCAGATGTGTTCATGGTCCTCATAAACTAGATATTTTAGCCCTTATTAGACCAAATTATGGTGGGCTTCATTGATTATATCCTTGCATACATGAAATTTGAGGAGGAGAACGTGACAATCTTGAGGATGGTTCTGTATTTACTTTGAGAGTTCCAAATTTAGAAGAATATCTGGAAGTTTCAAATTTTTATTTAGACATTCCACTTTTTGGGACACATTTTTTCAATAGATGGAGTGGTGGTGGACAGGACCAAGGTTGTTGAAGTGTTAGCAGGATCCACCAGAGAGCGTGATGGAGGTGAAAAGATTCCCTTTGTTTTAAGGCTATTATCAGATATTAATTATTATTTATCTAGGATATCAGCAACAATGATAGCTTTGATTCAAAAGGGGTATCCTTTCATGTGGATAGATAGGTGTCAGAAAGCTTTTTAGTAGTTAAGGCTGTGTTTTATGAGTGATCATATCTTGAGAATTTCATATGAGGGTGTTGAGTACATAGTTTTCTATGATGAATCAATAACCTAGATTGGTTGTGTTCTGATACAGAGGCAGGCAGGGATTGCCTATGGTTCATGTCAGTTGAGACCACATGATTAGAAGTACAGGACACAAAATCATGATTTTTTAGTGGTGGTCATCACACTTAATATGTGGTGATACATACTAGTGGAAAATGGTTTATCATATGTCATGATAAAAGAGTATCAAGTATATCTTCCCTCATATGGATCTTAAATTGAGAAAGATGTGGTGTCTTGAGTTCCTCCAAGACTATGAATTCAAAAAAAAATTATACTCTTGGGATGGAGAATGTGGTTGAATGTTTTCTAAGTAGGAGATCGTTTTCACAGTAACTAAATGAGGCATCGAAGTAGTTGGCCTCATTTATTTAACATTTGTGGATGAAGGTAGAGAATCTTACCAATTATCGATGGATGTCACTCCTCTACTCTTACATTAATTAAAAGATGAATGGGTTGGGGATATAGACTGTGAGACCCCTCATACTAAGATATCCAATAGAAATGATTCTGAGGGAGTCAATGAAGGTGGGGAGCTTGTCATTCTTTTTAAAGGATGCACAGTGATATCTATGTCTTTATGGGAGGAGTTTATGATAGAGTTGCATACATATCTTTTAAGGGTATATCCATGTGTGTTAAATATATATCAGGACCTATGATACGAGTTTTTGTGGCTAGGGATAAAGAAATAAGTTGTAGATACTGTCACCTAATACCACACTTGTTAGGAAGTGAAGGCAGAGCACCAAGTTCCACCAAGTTTAGCTCGACCCATTGAGATTCTAGAGTGGAAGTGGGATGCGATATCCATGGATATCATGATGGTCTTACCACATATCTCTGGGAGAAATGATGAAATTTGGGTTATTTTTGACCAAATCATCATGTCGGCCAAATTCTTAGGTATTTGAGAGTAAATATCAATAGAGATCTTGGGACACCTCTATGAGGAGGAGATATTCTTACTCCATGGAGTTCCATTGACAATCATTATTGGCTATGATAGTCACATCACATCCAAGTTGTGGAATTGATTACTAGAAACTTTTTGGACTCTATTATGATGGATCGTAGCGTTCCACACCTAAACTGACTACTAGGAAAAGTGGACCATTCAAGTCTTAGAGGATATGAGGTGAGATTTCATGTTAAACATTGTTCATTGTTGAGAGGGTTACCTACCATGGGTGGAGTTTCTGTGAAAAAAACTTCCATTCCACCATCTGTATGGAACCATTCGAGGATTTTTATGGGTGACCGTGTAGGTCATCCATATGTTGGACTGACCAAAGAGAGTAAGTATTCATAGGCACAGACATGGTGCGAGATACTACCGAGAAGGTTCAGATCATCAAAGTGTGGATGAATAGTATATATAGCCATTAAAAGACTTATGCGAATAGATGAAAGAGACCTTTTGAGTTCGAGGTGGGAGACCATATGTTCCTTTGGGTTTCACCTCAACATATATTATAGAGATTTAGCTGGGATGAAAAGTTATCTAATAGATTCATTGGCCCTTTCCAGACACTATGAAGAGTTGGAGAGGTGTAATTCCATTTAGCTCTACCTCTATAGTCAGATCAGGTACACGATGTTTCCACGTGTTGCATCTGAGGAGGTACATGCATGACCCATCACATGTTACTGACTTGGGGGAGATGCAAATAAAGGATATAGCCCACCATACTGAGTACCTGGAAGAGATTTAGGATCACTAAGAGATAATCCTTCATGGGTGACCAATTCCTTTAGTGTGTGTCTAGTGGCAACATGGGAATCTTCAGGAGAGCATAAGGGAGAAGGAGGATCAAATTTGTGATTAGTACCCACATTTCTTTATGTGTCACTTGTTTTGGATTTTTGGGATGTAAATCCCCCAGATGGTGAAAATTTAATGAATTTTATTTTATATTTATTATTTTTGATATTTTTTGGGTTATTTTTTAGACTAGGTACTAATACGGTGTCTGATTTCGAGACACAGTGTGACCAAAATAAATGATTGAAATATACTAAATATAGTAAACATCACGAATGTGTAGTTTTCTTAAAACAATGGAAATATTTATAAATGGGAGCATATATCTATAATCTATGGGAACTTTTGAGTTCATAAAGTTAGTTTTTCTCTATGTGTGATATAACCTTGTTTGGTGCGGTGTGTTTATAAAAAATTCTTTACAGGAATAAAATCAATAAAATAATTAAGGAAATTATTATTATTTCTTTCATTGACATTGGAACCTATTTTTTTTATAATAAATGGTAATGGAGAATTCCTAGGTTTAGCATCTAAAACCTAATAATCCATAGGACCGTTGGAGAACCTACAAAAGAGTTTATGTTGTTGAATAATGACAAGATAACATATCAATGACCAGCGCGAGATGAATTCTGAAGATCTTACCGATGATCATGATGAAACTTCATTATTCATCAGTGATCGATACATATTGAGGTAGTAATGTGATTTTATTTGGTTTGTTTCCCCGTTATTAATTTCTTTGATGAAAACAGATCAATCAACAAATTAAATTATCATGGATTCATCCATCATACAATATGGGTCAGATTAATCAGGATTTTGGTGATTTTCATTGTGATTAAGTTTTATCTCTTAATTCATTGTTTTAATAAAAAAATAGACGTAGATATGAACATCAACATAGGTACATTCCCCAAATTTTCCTTGTCATTTTTTACCCCTCTTTCTTCATTCAACGTGGATATTCTTCATTGACCTATGGTTCTACATCCACTGATAAATAAATCATTGTACAAACTCGTTCCATGAAAAATGATTCGATATTTTAGATCTGGGTTCCGAACAAGATAATGGCTTTGTGACGATTGAAACTATAGTTTATTGGATGATAAATATTCCTTATTTTTTGTGTTCTTCAAAATTAAATGAGGAAAACTATTCAGAATCATTTTTTAAATGAATCACATATTTGTATGATATTGTTCGTCGATGGAATGTTTTGTTCAAACTAGTTCATCAATTTTCTATGGGATGTGTGATCAAAATGATGGAATGTGCACCAGAAAATATGTGAATAAACCATATATTCTAATCTAGTAAATTTTGTACTACACTATGTGTAGCTTAGATGCACGCACTATTTGGTCCCATCATACTAGTGTCTAAGGATTCATAGAATGTTATATATCACACAGTGTGTAACCTCTCCTTGATGGATCAGCATATACCTGAATGGGTACACAAAAATGGGATAGATTACATGGGAATGAGTACACTTGGTACAACCACATGAACATGGACTAGCCTGGTACATGGGAAGTGTACACGAGCAGCCAACATTTCATGTATAGTTACATGGACATTAACATGGAACACTAGTTTTCTACACTGTCAGGACATGGGGTGGAAGGTACATTTCATGTAACCCCTACGACATGACATGTACTCCTAATAAGTTTTTTTGAATCTATTTTCTTGTACATCATTCAAAATCTCTATTAGTGTGCATTCCCTATATCCATTCCATAGGGTATAGTATAGAATCACCACATACTCCTATGAAAATGATCCCATCTGTAGTATTTCCCAAATATAGTTGTTAAAATACATCTATAAAGCACAGAGTGAGATCCTCTATTCACCTATGTTTCTTATGTGGGGTTATTTGTATCATCGTGACCGGCACTACATGATTGTCGATCCTCTACTTAGTTTGTTAATCCAGATTGATTTGTTGCTATACACCATGTCCTTGGGTGCGATCCTCATTTTTGTATCATATCTCATTGGACTATCTATGTGTACTTCTAATGGAGACACCCAATGAGAATTACCTCTCCAACAGATATCATTAGTGAATTCAGACTTAGTAATGTGTTATCTTGGACCAGTGCAAATTGTAACCATAGAGTTGGAATCCTTGGTTAGTATTACATTTTTGAATTACATTTTGACTGTGAGTCTTATTTGGTATATCTGTATATTCTTGTTATATTTGATATATAAATTTACATGTATAGAGATGAATTTATTCTTTTTTTGTTTGCTTTGTGGTTTTTGGGTATACTATTTAGTATTTTTTCTCACCCATGTTTGGGATTTTCCAACATATGTCGTGTCTTGTGTATAAGATAGACCCTTTGACATAGTTTGAGATAGAATATGAATATATGGTTCTTAGTGAGACTAGGAATACTGAGGTGTGTTCTTATTTTATTTTCACAGTAGTCCTAGTTTTAATTTATGTATGTACTTGCTTTCCTATATTTCTTTGTCGTATTGTATTTGTCTATGTTTAATTTTAATTACTTCCTTCTGGACTCTATTTTTGGGATTTATATGTATGCATTCATTTTTGTTTAGTTGTTTTTAAGTTTTAGAATTCTAGATCTTGGATATTTTGTTTTTTATGTACTTAGTCTACAACCTCCCATGTTACTTATATGCATACTCAACATTAGTTTTCATCCCCTCGCATATTGAAGGTGGTATTAGGGAGTCCTGGAACATGCCCCATTGATACAGGTTTTTGCATTGGTACATAAAATAATTAAGAAGATGTTTTTAAGAAAACTCATGTTTATTTCTCCCTTTAGATGGAAATCTAATTTCTTCTGAAACCATGGTTTTTAAAATAGTTATTTTATTCTACTATGATTTTTAAAATAATTTTTTATCCATTTTTTAGTTTTTAAAAAAAATTGAAAGGAATATCTATGTCTTTTTACAAACAATTACCCTTTGGATTTTACCAGAAATGTGAAAGGAATATTCATTTTTATGTTTACAACAATAATATAATTTCCCAATGCCATGTAATATCATTTATTCAAAGCATAATTTATATGTTTGCAAGGTTATTTTTAAAAAAAATTTATAAAAAAATAAAAAAATTAAATTTTCACAGTTTAAAGTATATCTTTCACAAGAAATGTTTTTATTTATTTTTAAGATTACTTTACATGTTTTCAATGTTATTTTTAATGAAATGTAATTTGAGAATATTTATTATTTTAAAAACTATTTAAAAAGAAAGGTTATTTTAATTAATAAATCTTCCTAGTGATCTTTTAAAATCCTTCTCCATCTTTACTAACATCCTTTGATTTAATTTATGCTTTAATTGAGATATAAACTAAATATATAACTCTTATTATTTCTCTGAATTATTTAGGTTTATCATTAATATATTTTTATAAAACTGGTTTCTCTTTTTGAGGTTATCCCATGATATAACTCTTAGGAAACCTGATTCCTTTCCTAGGTCATTTTATGATGAAATGGTGAAATGATTATGAATCCTTCCAATTGTCCATAGGTTATGATATGATGAATGGTTTATAAAAACCTTTCCTTTTCATGGGTTATGATATAAAGAATGTATTATCATCTAGTAGAACACATATGTATGATTTTAATTATGTGATGGTGGTTACATTATAACAAATGATGAAGGATAAGTTATAACCAACGATAATGGTTACATTATAACAAAATACTAATGGGACCTATACCTCCACAAAATGCATTAGATAAATATTTATATCCCTTGATATAGATATGAATGTAATAGGGAGTGAACTTAGTTTACAAAGGGTCTTTTTTTATATGAACGCATTGGGACTAAACCTTCACTACTAAGATGGTTTGGGTATTGAACCTATTCCACTATAAGGAAAGGGTTTCCCCTGGGGATGGTGGTGACTCCCTCCTAGGTGGTGTAACTTCCCATAGTGTACCCTTATAATTTTTGGAAATAATCCTTGAATACTAAGGAATTGTTTTTAAATATTTTTTTTATGAAACTATTCTATGTCTTATTCCAATGTTATTATCTCATGGTTCATGTTCTATGATTATCTTATGATTCATGTTCTAGGAACTATAATTCTTTATTCCAGGACTTGTGATTAGGATATTTGATATATTTGGTCTGGTTTTCAAATGTTATGATCTTGTTCACATATGATTGTGTTCATGATATACTTATATATCTCCTTTATTACCCTCACTGGTCAACTAAGATCACCCTTTATTTTGTTTAATTTCCCCAGGTTATGAGGGAAGGTTTTAAATTGGATTACTAGATGGTAAGTTCATTATTATATATATTGAAGATGTTTCACAAATTTATAAGAGCCCTTTCCAGGTTTCCAAATAAACTATACAATTATGGTCTTCAAGAATGTCTTGGTATAATGTAATGAATATTCATCTAAAAAGATGCAATATATAGGTATGAAAATATCAGTTCACTATAGTTGGTATAAAAAAGAAAGTTTTATTTAACCTTTAGAAACTATGATGCGAGACCATTAGTGATATTATTTTGGATATTTATAAGGATATGTCTAGAGATATCTCAAATGATAATTATACGGATGTGTTATGCTATAAAAAATATCTTGAAATTTTGGTAAAGGATGGAGGAATTGGTTTTCATGTAATTTCAGTCCTATTAAAAAAATACAAATCGATTTTTCTTTAACACATATATACACCAGGGTAATAAATCTGATGAGAGCATATTGAGATGGACATGATCATCACCTAGTGCATACAAATGGGCCTTGCTACACACATAGTTGGATACTTCTTGGGGATATGCTATAGAAATTCACAATCTCATTACAAAACATCATGAATGATTCAAATATATGGTGACTATGAATGACTTGTAATAAACCTAAGGTGTTATAGAGGAAAAATAATGTGTCATGATTTTGACATACAATAATTTATTTTGGGATTATTTGGTTTCCCAAAATGATTAGCACTGCTCACAGTATTCTTCGTGGTTTTATAGAATGGTGTGAACTAGAAGGGATTGTGTTAACATTGAATATGAAAATCAATTTTCTGATGAGAATCCAAATTGGATGATTATTGGAGTGAAAAATATTTTGATTATCCCTAATCGTTTATCACATGTCATGATTAAAAATGTGAACTTTAACCCACTCATAGATTCACTAAGAAGGAGAAATATAGAGTTCGTTGAGAGTTTAGAAACTAGAGACCATGGAGTAAAGAAGATTTAGTTTCCTATATTTCGATAATCTGGAAAGAAGCACTCTTAATAATATCGTGATGGAGTGATTAGATTTTTGATGTGAGGAGAATAAGGGAATAAAGGATGCAATTTTTGAGGTAAAATTAAAAGTTATGTTAATGGAATGGAATTTAATATTGGAATTCCTAAGTTATTATTGTTAGATGAATTCTTTTAATGTAGAATATATGGGAACTATAAATATATATGTCAAGGGGAAATGATCATTAAGAGAATCATAATGGTATGATGAGCAGTCATTACACTACTGATGATGAAGAGACTATGAATGAAATAGAAAAGGAAAAGGGTATTAGAGAATAATATGATTAATCCTAGATAATGGTTTAAGGGTGAGGTAGAATAATCAGTGTTTTTATGTATTCTAGTTCTATAATTATATTATATGAATATATATATATATATATATGGGTTTTTTGAAGATTTCATTAAGTGATGGTTTTCAAGAATATGGTAAATGGTAATAATGGACTTTGAAATGTGATTTAATGGCAAGGTGATATTTTTATAAGAGGAGTATATCCCATAATATGTTCTAGATATTGAGGAAATATTTTTGGGATATATAGATGTTGGATATGAATAATAAAATTGGATAGTACAAATTACCATGTAACTGATTAATGATTTGTCGACAATGTATTTTATGATATCATTAATGAAGTTTACAAAAATTTTAGATTTAATTAATGTATCAAATAATCTATGTTTTATTTATTAAATAAGGAAGAATGTATGATTTTAATAAGTTTTTATGGTAATTAAGGTTATTACCAGGTTTAAAATGAATACCTGATGAAGGTATTCACATTTTTTGGTATGTGGAAATCAATATCCACCTTATGGTATATGAGGGTGAATGATAAGTTCATTTTGGAAATTTAGTGAACTTTTTATAATGTTTTCTGTTTTAATATTTTGTAAGTGTCCTAAGTTTAACCATTTATCGAATTTTTAAGATGAATGTTGGATAAGGCTTTAGATATTAAGGTATTAAATACCCGTATAAATATTTATCCATATTGGATAAAATGTTTAAATAATATTTGTGTGATGATAACTATATATAGATGAAATAAATTATCCTTCTATATGTGGATATATGATCCCTTACTACATTAGGTACACTAAATTTACCATTATTTCATAAACTACGTGATGAAGTGGGAATTGATAATGGAAAAACTAATAGATGATATTGTGCTTCTAAAATGGAATGGAATAAAATTAGTTTATCCTATCATTAAAATTCATCATAATTATAAAAATGATTAACGAAGAAATGTTATATTGTTATCAAGATTTTTATGATATCAATGACATTTTTCATGCCTCTTTGGTGTATGATTTTATTTTTTTTAACATTTTGTGGATCAACCACTTCCATGTGATCAATGATCTATATCACTCTCTATAATTATTTACACTTTTCATTCATGTCTATATCTTCACTTCTCACCTACTTTCTCAATTGTGCAAACCTAGTTATGAGTTAATTTATATAACCTTCATGTTTCCAACATTCCATTTTTAATGGATGTTCTATAATTATTTTTTATGATGGGGGTTTCTATGAATCAATTTTTAAATCATAAACTACTGATGATTGAGATAAATTTTGAGGGAAAATCAATTTTAAGGGTTCAATAATGTAAACCCAGGAGACTTTTTGAAATATTTTTATTTTAATGAATTTAATATTTTTGATAATTTTTGTTACATACAACACATGTTTAAGCCTGTATTATATTCAATACTATGTTATTCAATATTACACACGATGCTGAGTTTTAATAAAACCATGATATATTATTTAGTTATTTAAACATGGTTGTTATAACCTAAATAGTAAACTTAGAGATATTAATAGTCTTAAATAATTTTTAAATATTAATTATAATGGTTCTACATAAGGAAAACATATTTATAATGTGTTAGTTAATTTTTATAGAAGTCCTTATTGGATTCGAAAAAACTATTTTCTAAAAAAAAATTATTTATTTTGGTACAAAATAAAATTGTTAATTTTTTAATCACATAGAAAATTAATTTTTCAAATCAAACAATAATTTTTAAATTAAAATGTAAAAATTATCTAAGGTTCTTTTTGTATTTTTTTCCTAAAATTATTCATTTCTTATGAATACTGGAATGTACTAATTTTTGATTGAAACTATCCATTGATTTAAATTATTTATAAATATAAATAATATTTTAAATTGGTTTAAAATTAAAATTAGTTAATTTTTATATAAATTAATCAAAATTTTTTATTGAATTCAATTTCAAGTTGGCTTTTGATATAAAAACTTTGTCACCTTTTGGATATTTTCTATTTAAAACCCAACTTTCTCATCACATTTGTAGTATTAATTTAAAATTGGAATTTTACAATTATGTAAATAGAATGTGTAAAATTTTATTCTTTTTTTTAATAATCATAGTTTATATTAAATAATAATTTTAACTCAATTTTTTATAAAATTAATATTGAATGTAGTAAAAATTAATTATCACGGTCAAGGTAGAGACATGTTTATCGAGGGCTTAAAACAAAAAGATAAGGGTAAAATTAACCTATAAACTATTATATAAACTATTTTATATCCATAATTATACCATTAAACCAATAAGGTTTTATAATTAACCATTTTTTACATTTTTAACATATGAAAAACGTTGGAATAGACAATTCTTTTCAAAAATACCAAGTATGTCATCTCCCCCACATATAAAAGGCCACCCTATCTCCTCTCTTATTCAAACTTTCACATGTTTTTGGTTTACCCAAACCCTACGAATATCACATTACCACTTATCTTAATTCATACTAAAATCCTTATTTTGTATATAAATCCATCGTAGTAAGGCATTTAGTGAAAACCTAACGTGGCCCCAAGTAGATATAAAGTTGATAAACAAGTGTTTTGGTTTAATTTCTTCCCACACCCCATTAAATTATTATTATAAAATAATTATATATTAAAATAGTTGTATTAAATATACTAGTATGAATTTATATTAATTTAATGTCTTAAATCCACCTCCACATCCATCATACTTGTTACGAAATCAATGTTTCTTTGTATTGATGACCACCGTCTCACCAACCGATGACATTTGTTTTCCAATGAAACCTCTCATGGTTTAACATAATGATGGGTTTATTTTTTATATATTATATTTTAGATATTAGTCGTATTATATAATTATTATATTACACATACCTTCATTATTTCCATTTTTTTATAAGATAATGTCGCTCGTGTGAATGGTGGACTACCAGCTCACGAAACGATGTGATTCATTAATGAATTACATGTAAGGTATTAAGGATGGGTTTAATTAAAATATATAATATATATGAAATAATTGTTTTAATTAAATATTATTTTTCATTTAATTTCTTTTTCAATCTATCAATAAAATAGAAACAACATTCATGCATATGTACGGCCTAACATCTCTTGAATGCTGCATTTCATTTTCTATCACTAAATTTCAGGAATTACTGTATAAATATTCAATATATAAGAAATATATATCATTTTTAATATTTTTAATATGATGAAATCATAATCAAAGTAATATGAACAAAACTAACTAATCAATAAATAAATGAAAAAATAGTTATTTCTTAAAACATGAGATTAACATGGAATTTTTATTAAACATGTAATCAAAGGCCATAAAAATGGTATTATATATATTAATATGGTTCTATAATAGATTTATAATAAACATATATTTATTATAAATAGTTTTTGAACAAGTTTATGGAAGTCAAAATGTGCGGTTAGAGATTTTCGTCTCACTATTTACTTATGTGAGCAACATTCCATTTTACCCACCTATTTATTTTATATGGTGTACATAATACACTTGAGTGTATTTTATCATTATTTTACAGAAAATTAGGTGTATTTCCATATCATTTTACTGTCAATATTTCATGGGGTTTATGGTTCAAAAGTAACTAAAGCGGTATGGATGTTTTTTCTCAATTTACCTTCATGGAGTCATATGATTAGGTTATGAAGAAACCTTTTTTTGGAAGTATATTCATCCCCTTTGAAATGTAATATCCTGGATTTATTTATAATCTCTATATTTTATGTTTAATTTTATGTTATTCTTTCATGGGTATTATGATTCTAATTTACTAAATTCGAAATGATTTTATTTTACTATCTCGTCGTTTGTGGGTTTTTTTTATGATAATGATTCCAATGATAAAATGTTCTGATACATATCTCAAAATACTCATTAATTTTCATCTAATATGGTTATTCATGATATTTGGAAGTAATATTACCAATTATCCACTCTTTTGTAATTAAAATAATTAAGAAGTGTTTTTAATAAAATCAGACATTATTTCTCTCTTCGGATGGAAATCTATAATATTTCAAACCCCTTTTTTCAAAAAAAAATTCAAAAATATTTTATTATTCTCCAATTATTATTAAAAATCAATTTTACCTATGTTTTAATTTTTTTAAAAAAAAATGAATCAAGTATTCATTTATTTTTTAAAAAATTATCCTTTCTATTTTAGCAAAAATGTGAAAGGTATATTTATTTTTATATTTATATAATGAATATAATTTTCTGATGTCATGAACAATCATTTATCTGAAGATTCCTTTACAAGTTATCATTGTTATTTTCAAATAATTGTTTTAGAATTAAAAAAAGTCCAATGTCGAATGGATATTTTTTAACCAAATATTTTTTATTATTTTCTTTATTAATTCTTTTAAAATTATTCAATGTTATTTTCAAATTAATGGATTTTCAAAAAAATTTAGGTTTTAAAATTTTATTTTCAATTTAATTTTATTTTCCTTATCAACAATTATTATTGATCTTTCAAAATACTTCTCTATCTAAGATGACATCCTTTGAAATAATTTTTTCTTTTCTTGGGATATGAACTAAGGATATTATTCTTATACCTTCTTTGAATGGTTTATGTTAATGATGAAAATATATTTATTAAACGTATTTCTATTTCACAGGTTATACCTTGATAGAACTCTTACGAAACACACTTTTTCATGGGTTATTATATATGTATGTGATGAAATTATTATAAAACCTACCTTTTTCCATAGTTTATGATGCGATGAAATTTTTATAAAAACCATTTCATTTAATGGTGAATAATATGATGAATGTTTTATAATATTATGTAACATATATGTGTGATTTTAATTATATGAACCTGGTTCAATTATAACCAAGGACTTTGGTTACTATATAACCATGTATGGTGGTTACATTATAAACAAAGATGACTGCGACCTATATCTCCCTCCAATGCATTGGGTAGTGATTTATATCTAATGAGATAGACAAGACTGGAATAGGGAGGTAACTTTGATCAGTAAGGTACTTTTTCCAATTTGATGGTATTTAGTTTGATCCTTCAATACTTTGATGATTTGGGGAGTGAACATATTCTACTATAAGGAAAGTGATTCCATAGGGGTTTGTGGTGTTTCCAACATAGGTGGTCTATCCAGCAATAGAGTTCCCTAATATGTTTTTTAAATGAGGATTAACTACTAAGGAAATTATTTTCCATAATTATGTTTGTGTAAAAATTCTATGGCTTATATCAATGTTATTCTCTCATGGATCATGTTCATTAATTATATTATGATTCATGTATTATAAACTACCAATATTTATTCCATAACATAGTATTATGATCTTTGATATGTATTGTATAGTTTTTGAATGTTATGATCATGTTCTCATACAATTATGTTCATTTTATTCTTACATGTCTCATTTTTTACCATTGCGTAGCATCTATGCTCACCCTATACTGTGTTTCATTTCCCTAGGTTATGAAGAAATATTTTATGTAGCACTTATGTAGGGTAAGGTCATTATGGGATACATTGAATATCTTAAATGAATTAATAATATCATGCTCCTTGTATCCCAAGTCACTAGACTGGTACAATCATTAGGTTTTTCATTGTACAATGTAATGAATATTCATCTAAAAATATGTAATATCCATGTTATAAAATCTAGGTTTACTATAATGAAATCCTCCTTGGTCTATAGCTCCCACATTGTTTACTCAGAGTCCCATATGTTCTATATGGGTTGGTCTATTAGCTTGTATTGTTTAACTTCTTTTTTATATAATCCCAAAACAATTACATATTAAATATTTATTATAGACTATATTTCCAATATCTTTATTCATGAATTTTATTTCTTTTTTAATTATCCTAAAATATTTTAGGGTTCTAATATAATAATAAATCATTTCATGAACTTCTTAATATATTCTTCTATTCTTTCTAGAATATAAATTCCAAAGATATTCTTAACATCCAAACTTCATTAAAATAAATATCTATATGATATTTAACGTATATTCTTACAAAAATGGATGGAACTTGAATAATATTCATTATTATAGAAATTTTTTTTCTATTAAAACATGTATTTTCATTTTTAGATTCGTTCTAGAATCATCAGAATTATAAACATGAAGTCTTTAAAAAGACATTCTTTTGAACAATAAGAATTGAGTACACTTTCCAAGCTTCTTCTTCAGAACTTCTTCATCATATTGAAATCTATTAAGTCATAATATTTCATCGGCTATCAATAAAACCAATAACATCTATTAACAACAGATACAACTCATGCACAATGTGGTATCTTTAATCTCTCCCTTTTTATTTTTTTTTCAATAACATCAATTTTCTTTCCAAATGAATGTGTCAATATGTGAATCATTATCTTCTCTCTTCCCATTAATTTTCAAACATTGATTTAACTTTCTCCCCCCCCCCTTGACAAGAAATACAATGTTCATGGTAATAGTGTATTATTTAATTCTTGTGTAATGTATCATCCCTTATTTATCTATAAGTCTACTTGATCCATGATTAGTATATAAAACAAGAGGATTTAATTTAGATTACAATGATTTCCATTAACAACTAATTTTTGTTACATAAGAAATGAAAACTCATATATTTTTTATTCAATGGTTGTCTATATTTATTCTATTTTGAATATTATAAAATGATATATGAACGTTTTCTAAGAAAAATCAACCTCAAACTCAAACACTAACTTCAACAAAAAATTAAATAACATTGAAGTGGAACAAGAAGGATAAATGGCCTTGTAGAGCATACATTATTCCATAATTTCTTATATAATTGATTATCTTAGTCACTCTCCCTTTCTACTATGTTTATTATTTTTTATATCACTGGATGATAGATTAATTAAAGTCATACCTTTTATAATGACTATATCATCAAAATCAATTCTAGAATATTTAAATTTGATACTAATTGAAATAATGATATTGGTAGAAACTTTGACTTTCATTATTTGTCTCTCCCTGAAAGGAAAGATTTCTAAAAATGCTAATAATATTGGGTCTATTAAAAAATGTATTTCAAAATGTCCCAATATGAAGAACACAATAAAGTTGATGTTTAACTTTTGATGTTCTAGATTGAAAACATTCATAACTTGACCAAGGATGATCTTATTTAATACTTGACCTTCATAATATCAAATATAAGAGCAAACCAAGATGATATATTCTTTATCCTTATTGTCAAGTATGTGATAGAACAATCTTAATCATTATAAAAGATGATTCTCTATCATATTTTTATTTAAATATCAATTTAAGAATCATTCAAGGATGGTTACGTCTCTATCTTTTCATTAAATAGTAGAAAACACAAATCTCTTCACAGGTTCTCCCCTTGGGAACTTGTTTCACCTTTAATACCCTACATAATAAATACAAATGAAATACATAAATATTTAAGAGAATATTGTGGATCACTCTGGATTCATCATTGTGAATGTTATGGTTGAGATGTTTTTCTCAACTATGTTTCTCCATTTCCTCTTATTCTTCACACTATCAAATCTGATCTTCAATTATGATTGAGACTATGTGGATTTGATCATTTCATTAATATATTCATGTGTGATACCTATTTCATAGAGATATTTGTAATCACATTTACCTCTGGTAGAACTTTTATTTTCCTAAAGAATTATTCTTGCGATGGAATAATTTCTAATTAGTTTCTGAGAGTATGACCATCCTTGATGTACTTTACACACAGAGGTTCTATATCTTCATGTAGAATATTTTCATTACCTTTTATACTATACTTTCCTTCTACATATTCCATTCTTCTAATTCATTAAAAATTTTAGGTCCAAATAACTAACATGTATTTATGAACTATTTTAGAAATGATGGATCTCCCACATGAGTTCTTATAACTACCATCCTTCTTATCAGTTCTTTTTGAATGCACAACCTTTAAACTTCTTGGATTTAAAATAGAGGGGCTTATTAACTTTACGACATGAAATATTCATGTGTGAATTTGGTTTACAACATTATTTTTCATTCATCCCAAGGATGGTTCATATTTTATAGCTAGGTTATTTGGTCTTATTTTCACATCAACATTGGATACATGTTGAGATGATCATGTACCAACAATTTTACCACTTCCATTACATACATCATAGATATTTTCAAGTTTTTCAAATAATTTTTTAGTATATAGATTTATTTATCCTACAATTACTTTTTCTTATTCTATGGATTCTTCCCCTTGAAAGGGGGTTCATTTTTTATTTTCCATTTAAAGGATTATGCCAAAAATATAATGCACAATTTCCGAATATATTAAGGCACCAAAATTAACCAACAAATCATGATTTCATGATATCTTATGTATAATGATTTTTTGTATTCTTTATGAATTATGGTTTTCTTCTTGGGAATCCAACTTCCACAATATGTTTTATATCCACCATAGTAATAGTTATAGGATTTTAATAACTTTTATTTATCCATACTTTTATAGATTTTTTTGAACATTAACTATTAAATATAATAGGTTTATAATCATTAATTCAATTTGGTATGGATGGTACATTATTAATCAAATATACTTCAGAAATATCATCGAAAGATGTCATGATCTTCTAATCACATGTTAGAAGTATTTTAACTATATAATACTCGAGTGAACATTGAGTATTATCAAAGAATATATCATTATTTTTTAAGGAATAGACATGTGTCATCTCAACATTATCCAATTGAACATATAATCATAAAAATTTCATCTTGGGGACAATTTTATGATCTCAAATCATAACCGTAATCTCTCCACAAGAATTCTTCATTCATTCAAATTCATCTTCATAAATTCTATCTTTTTTCTGAATTAAAGAGTACTCTTCTTTGTTCTTTTGTATTTTTCTTCCAATTTCAATATCTTTACACTAGTGCTATTTTTAAATTTCTCTTCAAGTGAATGGATATTTTCATCTAGATCCTCTTTCTCATCAACTTAATTGAACTATTTTGAGGAAGATACTTCATGTTCCCTCTAATTATTATGAGCTGCCAACATATCTATAGATATTTAAGCAATCAATAATTTCTCCTAGAAAATACTTCTCCATAATATTATATTCTCTTTCCATTAGGATGATATCATCCTAAATAGATTAAAATACTTCATAAATAAGGGTGAATTTTTCATTGGGAATATAATTCAGAATGTCTTTAAATATATTAACTTATAATTATTGAGAATTTTTAGACTGGGAATTACCCCCACTTGTGTAAACATATTCTTTATAATAGATTTGAATAGAACTAACATGCACCTCTGGAATACATGAGGTAAATATATTGTTTGTTTCCTTGGTGGAGACTTGAAACAACTTCTCCTTACTTTACAAGAATGATATTTTTCCATTGTTTCCTTTTATTGGAGATACTAATACTTCCTCTTCATTAGATAAGAGGGATATCTTCTTGATATTCCTTTTCTATTTCTTTGACATGTTTATCATGGTATTGTTAGAAATGTACTTTTTATCAAATATTAATACATCTTCACCAAAATAGAACTTCATTGTTAATATATGATATAAACTTAAATCAACAAAATAAAACAGCTTCAACGTAGAGAATCCAATAGAGGTAAAACATCCATCTAATACCACTTTAAAGGTCCACTTTGGGATATTCCTAACACTGAGAGGGGGTAAATTAGTGTTGGAAGATTTTTTATTCTTTTAAAAATTTCTATCCAATTACCTCTTAGACTTATTAGGAACCTAATTCTCATTTTCTATTTTTCTTATCACATGAAATTATATGAAATTAAGTAAATATAGAACATTTTATTTTTACAAAGTTCACTACTCAATGATATTAGTTAGTCCAGGGAATGGTATGGAAACAATCCCACTGCATAGCCACTAGAAAATAATATCTTAAATGTTGTTACAATAAGCAAGTAATTTCATTTTAATTTTATATCACTATAGTCAATTGAGAATACAATTTTTACAGATCCAAGATTGATCTTTATAATATCAATAAAGATAGTTTTATTAATATTTTAAGGTTATTTATAACACTAATAATGTCTTCCTCTTGATGAGACTTTTGTGGAATGGTGAAATGATTTTTTTGGTTCCACAAACTTCTTCTTCACATTATTATGTGCAAAATAATATGTAACAAACACTTCTTAATTCTTCCATGTAGAAAACTAAAATCTTAACGTTATTCTTATTTTATTAGTAACAATAATATAAATATTTTTAGTATTACTAATCAAAAAAATCTTCTTTAACCAATTGATATTCTACTGAATATAGATTGGCTATTCACTTCTTTTTATGCCTCCAATATTTGGCACATATTAATATCCATTAGTGAACAAGTGTCATGGTCTCTTTCTTTTGTAGTGAAAAATAAACTATACAGAATCTTATTCTTCTAATATATAAAGAATCACAAAATTCCTTTGAGATTATCAAAACAATGAAATCACATATTACATTAGCATCATCACAATTGATTATTCTTCGTTAATAAAATTTCAATAATGAATGTATTATTGGTTCTTTGATCTATTATATATGAAATATAAAATATTTATTTTTATTGGATTCCCATTCAATAATTTTCCTAGAAACATTGGTCATCTTTTCTATGAAATATCGTCATTTCATAATAAACATTAAATCAATATTGCATGTGACGTTTTCCTCCTAAAATGGTTTCATAAAATTACCATGTAAACATTTTTCATATATATATTTTATTTTTATTGTTTCATACTATTTATATATTTGGTTTTTTCTCTTTTAACTTCATGATTCCCTACACAAAAAATAGGTTCAGTTATTTTAGAATTGCATGAACTTCTTAATGTATGCATTATTCACCCTTCCTCATGTTATCTTATTCTTTATACAACCCACAATGAGTGTGGTTCTTGATCTTGAAAAAAGGATCATGATATATATTTTTTTCATCATATAATTCCTAGTACATGTGTTCATTATATATTCATTAATGCAACACAAGTGCACTCCATGAAAATGTTTTTCACACAAACCAATTGGATTTGTGCTAATTCTTTACATAGGATGGTATGCATGGATACACCTACTTTTATTAACATAGTGATAATGATCAACACAAAAATTGGTTTTTAAAAATATTATTCTTAATGAAGCATGATGAGAGAGTGATAAAAAAAAGTCACAAGTATTTGGTTCTTTTTTTTGCAACATAGAAGGTCTATAGATGTCCCATGTTCATGATTCCATGTAGTCGCTTGGAACTCCCCTACGTTACATATCCATGGAGGCTCAAATTTCACCTTTCCTTCTTTTTTTAACAAGAAATATAAAGATTCTATGTTTTTTTTGAAAATATTATCTCTCAAAAGTGTATGTGATCAATAGAACTACTCCACGACCTAGTGTCTTAATGTTTATAGGTAATTATCTATCGACTTTAAACCATCTTTCAGGTCGCATTGAATCATGTTTTTATGTCATTCCAAAGACCCAATTAATTATAAAGGGATATCAACCTTTATAAATATATCCATGTTGGTATCAAAAATATTATACAGTAAAATTTAAATAATTATTTCTTATAAGAGATAGGCTTCATCAGTTTTGGAAACATCTCATTAGCATGCAGTCAAGAGAATCTACATGTATGTGGCCACTTGAGTTTATGCGATAGATACTATAAAATCATTTATATATTGGAATTGGAATATAATTCAAATTAATTATTTCATTTACATAATTTCACAAGTTCATTATGATCCCTGGCCTCATATTCTCTATTTCATGATCATTTGAGGGTGTCTCAAAGTTGGTAGCCACAATATTACAGTACTTTAGTGAACTCGAGCTCTCCAACCTCAGGAGGTTGAAGGAGATGACATCTCTCAATTGGACGATCTAGATTGAAGAAATCATGGAATCATTATTATATCCATAATTTATTAGTAGAGGAACAATAATGTATTTTTTCCATCCCACATAAAATTCTACCATGGTTCTGTCATGATTTATCAATCAAAATATTCCATATTTCTATTTTATCCAACACCGAGGTTGGAGCTTGGATAAAACTCACACACCATTCCCACATAGATTGTTCCACAACATTGTGTGGTCCATTGGATTCCCTATGGGAACAATTTGATCACCAAATAAATTTATTATACACAAGATCTCACCTAATTGTCTATACATGTCCCACCCTCTCCTCATCTTCCTTGCAAGCCCCCTTGGGTTGAACATCCCACATGGTTGACCTAGTGTCCCATATGTTCCAGATTGGCTTCCCATTGTCTTTTATTGGTTGTTTTCTATTTTATATAATCCATAAAAAACATAATTATTAATAACTGATTCTATGGTAGAATTCTAAACTCTTTCTTCATTTATGTTCTTTTCTTTTTAATTATAATCAACTCTCGTATAGTCCTTATGCAATAATAAAATATTTCATCAACTTATTCATCTATTATTATATTATTTTTGGAATATAAATTCCAAGAAACTTCTTAATATCAAAACCTCATGAAAATAAATATTTTGATGGTATTCAACTTCTCTTCGTCAAAAAATGGATGGAACCACAATCATATTCATTTTTATAGAAAATGTGTCACTATTTATATATGTATTTTGAACTTAAGATCCATTCCAAAATCGTTGGAGTTATTAACTCAATGTCTTTAAAAGAACATCATTTATACAATAATACATGAGTCCTACATCCGTGTTTCTTCATTAGAACATCTTCAAAAAATTAACATCAGTTAAATATTACTATTTCATTGAATATCATTGACAACCAATAACAACCATTGACAACAAATAAAACTCATTCACTAAGAGATATATTCAGAAAGGATCCATAAACCTTATCAATTATGATAATTTATAAGGATCCAATCTTCTTAGACATAGAATGTATGGACATGGGAATCTTAAAAAAATAACAATTCCATTACTTTCTCAAATGATTTATAAATTATGTCTTCTGAATAAGATAATAGATTCTCAAAGTGATAATTTGTAAATAAATAAAAATGTGAATGATATAAGAAAGGGGATATCATTAGAGTTTAAAATTGATAAAGAATGAATTGTTATAACTAGGTCTTCTATATGAGTACTATCAAATCCTAAGAAAAATATTGTGTTATTTAATAATGCACATAGCCCGACCTTATCTATCCACCAATAGATCATGAAAATATATTGAGATATCTGAGTGGACTATTTGGGGATAATGTGAATAAATATATCAAAGAATATAAAAATAGTGTGTGATATTTCAACAGGTGAAGGTTGGATGAAAAAATTCTAAATGGATGATTCAACTATTACCCCTACCAACTTTCAATGGTATAACATCACCATGGACTTTCTCAAAGGTCAAATGAAGACTTCTTAAGTATATAATTTCATATGGGTTATAGTGGATTGTTTTACAAAGTCTTCACACTTCATTTTTATTAATTATTAATTATCACTCGGTCAAATTGCAAGGATATGCGTCAGAGAAGTGGTGAGACTTTATTGAACACTAATAGAAATTTTTACTAATCAAGATGAAAGGTTTACTACAAACATTGTAAAAGTTTCCAAGATGATCCAAACACCAATTTATAATTTCGTATGGATTATCAGCCACAATTTAATGTCTAATTTGAGTGGAATATCTAGACACTTGAGGATATGATGATAGAATGTTTGATGGAATTCAACGGAGGATGAGTTAAAAATATTCCTCTAGTTAAGTTCTCATACAATAATAGATTTCACTTAGGCAACCAAATATCTTCATATGCATAAATTTAAGGAAATATTTATAAAATATCTACATATTGGGATGAAGTTGGTGAATTAAAGTTATATGGAACTAAAATGGTTTAAGAAATGGTAAGATATGTCAAAACTATTCAACAGAGAATTAGGGATACTCATAGTCGACAAAAGATCTATACTATTAACCGTTAAAGAGGCCAAGAGTTTATGTATAGACACATCCTTTATATATATACATGTAAAAGAGTCATGATATTTTGGAAGAAGGTAAAGCTAAGTACTAGGTACATCAGTCCCTTCAAGATTCTTGGTTGCATCGGAGACACGAATTATCGACTATAACTCCCACCAACCCTATCTCAAATACATGATGTATTCTATGGATACCTATTGATGAAGTTCATACTTGATCACACATGTGTACTGAATTCATAGGTGTGTATCTAGAAAATAATATTTCTTATAAGGTGAAGTTGGTGAAAATATTTGACCATAGATATATTTTTCATTGAAACAAGAAAAACTACCATGTAAATGTACTATAATGAAACCATAACTAAGAGGAGGATACACGGGAACCAGAGGAAGTAATGAAGAAAAACACACATTCATATTTCAAACATCATATATTAAATGACATTTTAAGGATGAAATTTCTTAAGGGGTAATAATGTTGTGACATGGAATGTTTTTCAATAAAATTCTATTTCTTATATAAACGTGTAATATTTAGTAATGCAGTATTTTATAAAGAACGTGAAACACAAAATGAAAATAATAAAAATTTTATTATGTTTACCTAGACAATAAATTTAGATAATATGTATATCCATAATTATTTGGAATATTATAATGGGATAAAAAATATTTAATAAGATAAAAATAATATGAAACTATATATCTTCTCAATCCCTCGGTATAACTACATTCATGAAAAACACTATAGGAATGAAAAAAATATTAATATTACAATTTTTATCATGAAAAAAAACATTGTGGTAAAATAAAATAGGATGAATAATAAATTAAATATAAGGTATTTATAGAGTGTATGAAACCCATATAACCGATAGAAATCTGACTGTTGTAATAGTAATATGGTAACCAAAATAGTAAAGTGACCATTAGGAATTGTCACCTGACAATTATAATAGTATCCTCGCCTCTGTAAATGTAAAATAATATTATAGAATCTTATAAAATTACAATATTACATATTTAAATCAAGATACAAATGTATTAATGTTTTAAAATGATAAAATAAGTGTTTATATTTTTTTGTAAAACATATATGTATTATTTTTAGTTTTATAATAAATATAATAATTATAAAGAGCTTTTATTTTCATAAAATGGTTTTATAATTTAATATTCAGTTTTATTATATTGATAATATAATTTGGTGAGACCATGGGAAATTTTTCAAACGGTCATAAAATTGATCATAATATTAAAATTATTTTCTTATAACAAATAAGGAATTTAATTAAAAGTCAATTTTTACATATTTAGAAAATTATTTAAATAAAATCGATTTTATTTTTATAATCTCCACACAAAAAATTTAGGTAATTTTTGGTATTTTACTAAAATAATTGAATTTTTTGATGAATAGTAAAATACTGTAAAATATAGTAGTGGACATTATATGTTAAATAAGTGATTGATTTAATAAGGGGTGATTTAATATCCCATTATATTAAAATTACATTTGAAATTTCATATATATTGTTATAGCTATCAACACTATTTTTAGTCTTGAGTAAAAATAAGAAACTAATGAATATAATACTCATTAACTCACCACTCCTTCCCTTATAAGTAATACCACAATCACCCCTGCCCCTTACACATTATAAGATATTAATATTGACCAAAATATATAAAATCTTCTCTAATATCCCAATCCACATACATATAAACCTTATTCACACCAAATAACCACCTAAAGATCTTTTAGCGGTAGCCTAAGAGAAGACAACCAAAGAGAGATGTGCATTCTCAACTAAAATTATTTCAATTTTAATCTTCTTCTAATAACACCATATGTTTTCAAAAAACATTGAAATAATAACATTAAAACCAAAAATTTAATTCTATATTTTTATTATGGTGAAATATTTATATGCAAACCATCATTCTACTGATTCTAAAATGAATATAATATTAATAATATAGGTGGACCACCACCTCTATGAACAACATACTTTATTTTTTCCCAAAACCTTTAATCCTAGTTATAGAAAAATTTTCATTGTTAAATATAATTATAAAAAGTATAATATATATTATTCCATGTTTTAAAATGGGTTAATAATAATTTAACTAAATAAAATTAATATAGTTCATGATGGTCTGTAAAATACACTAAATGAACATACTGTATAACAACAGTGATTATACTAAATGAATCATATTTATATTAGAAAACATATGTATATTTCGATCCATTTAAATTTATGGAAAGACATGAATATAATATCATTTCAATTTGGGATTTATATACCCATTTGAAATAAAATTCAATAATTATCCACAAGTCTTCTGACCTTGGAACCATGAAACTCAAACCTTTATTTATATATAATTTAACATTATATCTCATAAAAATGATTGTAAATGAACCTAATATAATTATATTAAATACAATATATCTGTATAAACTACTTAATTATCTAATTAATGAATTTAACTTGATTATTTATGATGTTATGTTCAAGTTCATAACAATTTTGGTATAAAAGGTAATAGATCTATCTGAACTACCATAATTTCTTTAAATTATGAATTTTATTTATTTTCAACACATTAACTCTCAATTATTATAATTATTTAATTAATTTATATAGGTATATATTCATTATACAATTATTAATTGTTTAATTCACTTTTCCTTAATGGGTATATACATTTTTTAAAGATCTTTTCTCAATTTCATTCGATAGACAGACCCGATTAATGGGGACTTCTCTATTTTTTACCGAATTTAATGTACCACTCACAGAAAAAAATAAGTTCTCCATGGTTTATTTAATTTCTAATTAAATTATGTTAAACAATTTTTAGTTCATTTTTTATTTGAAAATTAATATGTATGTTCCCCTCTTTAATGAATCTTTATCCTTTCCCCTAAAACAATGCATAAGTGGAACATTTTTAAAGTTACCTTTCCATTTTTTTACATATTAACTTCACATTGAAACAATTTTTCAAGAATTGTTATTATTTTTTGTAAGAACCCGGTTCTTAGTTTTGAGGTACGGGCTTCTTTTTTTCCCTTTTCCATAAGTGTTTTTGAGAAAATATGGAAAATGGGAAAAAATCCCAAATTTTGGAACTACACATCGTGTACTTTTCCACACGATGTGTACTTTTGGATATGTGGGATGGGTACATGAGGCGTGTAGCCATGTCAGCGACAAAGGGTGTAGGAACCGACTACACACTGTGTAGTGGTCCTCTACACGCCGTGTAGTCAGTCGGAAGGCCAAAACAGTAAGGGGTGGAGCAGCCACCAGTTGGGCGGCAGTACACGCCGTGTACTTAGGAGTACAAGCCATGTACTCATGTTGACAGATGAACAGTGTGGTGGTGCCGCCAGGGGCACAATTAAATGAAGGGAGTACACACCGTGTACTCGGAAGTACACGCCATGTACTTTGTTTTTTTTTTTTTGCTTAAAACAAGAAGTTGCCAACCCTATTCACAGGATTGGCTTAGAACCGGAGGAAGGAGCTCGGGAGGAAGGCTGGATCTTCGTGGATCAACCAATAGAGCACCGGGAATCTGATCTCGCTTCTGTTGATCACGTTGGAACCGCGCAGGTAATCCCTCTCTTCTCATAGTGTGTTGCTGACCAATTATTTCCCTAACAAAATTTATTTTAGGCTGAATGAATGTTTTCTTACCTCAGATCTATGACATTCTTGCCCATTTCTGGGATTGATGATCGTGTATAGTGGTCGTTGGCATATAGGGTAGGTGTCTTGGTGTGTGTTTTTCCAACTTCCGTGAGTTTTGTGCGTTTTTTTTTTCACGAACCCATGTTGGGGTGTCGTGTGGATGAGGCCATTGCAATATTAAATACCTGTAATTGAATTGGTAAACTAAATATGATATTAAAATGCTGGTTGGGATTGTTGCTTGGATCCGGAACCACCTTGGGGATGTGTTCCACTATTTAGTCGTTTGGCCAGGATACCTGAGGGTAATCCTTAAATGTAGTAATTGTAGAATTTCCTTGAGTGTATTTTCTTGTTTAATGCTTCTTTACTTGTTGGGAATGGCCCGATTTCCTATTTAGCCTTAGGGCATTGTTGTGATTAGCTTGTGGGCACTACACTATTTAGCCTATGGGCAGTAGTTATTTCGGCCTAAGGGAAACTTCTTTCGTGCCTGTGGGCACCTGATTCTGTGCCTATAGAAGACACTACCTATGCCTGAGGGAAAACTATGTTATTCCTGATGGCAGATTCTTGTGATGGATACTCTTAACCTGAGGGTAGGGGTTTACGTGTCTGAGGACATTAGCTGGGTATTTAGAATATTCACTGTAGTGGTATTTTAAATTAAATGGATTAAATGAATAATAAAATGGAAATATAACTGGTAATTAGTTACTTTTCAGTACTGCTTACATTATTGAATTTTACTACTGCACACTATTGTTGCATGTTTTCACGCAGTTGGGCCCGGGCCTTTGGTGGGTGCCTACTGGGATATATTTCTCACACCCTGTTTGGGTCATGCTTTTCGGCCCAAACAGATTACGTTTCTGTAGGTGTGGATATGGGCAAGAGTCCCTATACAGGTACTTGACTGTTTGCTATGGAGTAGGAGGGCATGGGACCGAGCCTAAGCTCATGATGCCACTGCCAGCTGTTTGCTTTGTTTTTCTGTAATCTGCCTTTTGTTGTATTGTACTGATGTATAACATATTCTGGCTATTTTCTTAGATCTTGAGACTTGTTGCATCATTTTCTATATACTGTTGGTTATATGCACTGCTGCTGTTTATTTTGGTTGTGTATGGTTTGCTTCTTCCGCTGTTTGTTGTATGTTTTATTTCGTATTCTGATGCGCTACACTGTGACAAATTATGGCATAGTTTCTCCACTATCAGAACATGGCCCTCACTACTAGTCGGCAGCCTATGGCTTTTGGGGAAATGCGCTTGAGGTCACATGGCGAACCAGGTTCGGGGAACCCAGTGAGTATCACCCGGAACCAGGACTTTACAAAGTGGTATCAGAGGAGTTATTTTCTTTGACTTACTGTTTGGAGCCGTAGTCAGGGATAGGATGAATGCTATTTGGTAATAAGCTGTGCCCGGGCGTAGCTAACCCGTGTACTGAGAAAATCTAGTCTACCTCATTCTTTTTCAATTCTTATGATTTTTCAAATTTTACAGTTGATTTGATTTCACCATTCAGTGACGCACTTGTGATTGTGCTATTATATTTTATCTATGGGTTCTATTTATTTGCAACCCGATGAGATGAGGGTATGCCATCTCATGCATCATATAGGCACAATCTAGATATCACATGCCATGCATAGTTTCCATTCCACGTAGGAGCATTAGAATTTTCATGTTGTTGTGATAGTTGTTGTACTAGCAAAGCATGCTTTGTGATAGCTTCTTGATAAATACCTGCCTTGTGAGAGGGTATTTTCTTGTGTGAACTTGTTTAAAGAATGGACGCCAAACTTCGGTTCTTGGGGAGTCTGGGCCCCCATTGACCAGAATTTGGTGGATCATTAGCTGATTTTTTTTGTTATAACACAGATAAGATGTCAAAAATAGATTCGTGGGGAGTATGGGCCCCCACGAGTCGCAATTTTACACTCAGGTGTTGGTTTTCGTAATTTTTGGGTTCCGGGGTTGTTTTTGAGGCATACTGTCCAGAAAACCCAGAATACATGCTTTGTAAGACCTCATACATGCCGTGTATGTTCTTCTGTTTGGGAAGAAAAAAATAAACTTTTTAGGTACACGCTGTGTAGTCTCTTCCTGTGTCACAAACCGTGTTGGCGGCGACACGGGGAAGGGAAGAGCTTGGGGCGAACACGCCATGTAGCTTAAGTACACTCTGTGTAGTTTTGACCCGGAGTCCGCCCGTGTAACAAACAACATGGACAGAGTAGACCATAAGACATACATGATGTGTAAATTATGTACACGGTGTGTAGTGTGACCTGGGGACTCGGCCATCTAACTAACAACACGGGTCAGTGTCACCTCTCCTTGAACACGTCGTGTACCTGTATGACAAGCCGTGTAGTTTTGTCAGAGGACAGACCATGTGGGCTTAACCATGTGGCTGGGGAAATGGGGTGGTGTACACGTTGTGTGCGGGTGTAACACGTCGTGTAGTGTCAATCCGAGTAGTCTGTTGTGTCACAGATGACACGGGTAGTTGGATAATAACACCATACATGTCGTGTAGTTTCTGTTGAATGGATGTCGTGTGGCTTAGCCATGTGTAAGGACCCGGGTAGGGGAAGGGGCGTCAAGTACATGCCGTGTAGACAGTGTACACGCCGTGTAGTCTTGTTTTGAAAATTTTGAAATTATTTCTTCCTCTTGTTCCCTTTGTGATTCCTTTGCTTGCAGCCTTGATAAATCTTGAATCTAAGGAGTGCTTTTGACCTTGTAGTGTCATGCCGCCTAGATGACCGTGAGTTGTTCTCCAGGAGAGCGGTAATGAGTATTCTCCAGAGATGGTGGGCCATAGGCGACCAGTGGATCCTCCATCATAGCCGGATGCGGTTCCAGCCGTTATACCGAACACAGGCGTGGAGGCGCAGTTCCGTGAAGGACTTAAGCAGTTCATTCAAACCTTTCAGGGAGCACCGTAGGCTGCCACATCTTTGGCAGAGCTAACACGTATTTTTCAATAGGAGCATCCGCCTATGTTTTCAGGGGATGGCGGACCACAGGTTGCGGAGTCTTGGCTGGGGTTAATGCAGACTATTTTCGAGAATCTTGAGATGCCTCCAGGGCGGAGGGTCAAGCTCATGACTTACATGCTGCGTGATTCCGCCAAGAGGTGGTGGGATGTTACCACCG
Source organism: Viscum album (assembly GCA_963277665.1). NCBI lineage: Eukaryota > Viridiplantae > Streptophyta > Magnoliopsida > Santalales > Viscaceae > Viscum > Viscum album. Next base: position 381,243,471 of record OY728164.1, on the reverse strand, counting down.
AGTCAGAGCATCACAGGTACATGGCGTGGGAAGACTTCAAGGCAGTATTCTATGAATTCTTCTTCCCAGAGATGCTAATGGGAAGATAGAGCTTGAGAGTTCATGAAACTGCAGCAGGGCGCTATGTCGGTGATGGAATATTCTGCTAATTTCACCAAGCTTCAGCTTTTTTCACCCGTGCTGGTGGGTGATGAGACGGTGATAGCTAGACACTTGGTGATGGTCTTCTTTACGACATCCGAGTGCTGGTGAATGTTTTTAGCTTTCCTACCTTACATGCTATTGTGAACCAGGCACTGATTACAGAGAGGAACCTGCAGGAATCTAGTGGTGTGGGCCAGGGCGGTTCACCACCAGTTACTGGTATTATTTCTACTAGCAAGAAGAAGATACAGATGGACTTCTCTCAGTGTGGAAGTACCAGTCAGAAGAATGCTTCAGGTGGCCAGGTTATGTGCTAACAGTGTGGTAGGGAGGGGCACAAGAGGCCACCGTGTCCATGTGATCCAGTGGAGTGTCGATCTTGCGGCAATATGGGTCATCTGCAGTGATTTTGTAGGGTGTTTCTACCAGTGGCTAGTGAGAGGGGTTCTGTGCAGACTCCGCGAGCGGGAGCAGGACCAGCAGCTTCTTACCAGTCAAGGAATTGGAATATGATAGGGCGTGAAAGCAGAGATGGTGGTCGTGTCCAGGGTATCCAGACACCAGGATCTCAGAGGTAGCAGGGTGGGACAGCTTAGGGTAGCTTGGCTGTGTCGTAGTGCCGCAGCACTGGGGAGGCATATGCAGTGCAACATACCTAGCAGGAGAAGGATCCCGAACCTTCTACAGTCAGAGGTACTATTCAAGTATCTTCTGTCTTATCTTCAGTACTTTTTGATACGGGTGATATGCATAGTTTCATATCTGTACCCATTGTGGAGAGCATTGGGCTAGGTGTTTCTTCTTCTTCTATTACCATGACGCTAGACACTCTGTTGGGGACTATAATGGCTGGTGTGTGTCAGTGCAAGGAGTGCCCTCTTGAGGTTGGTGGGTTTCATTATCTTTGGGACCTTTATTTCTTAGAGATGACGATCTATGACGTCATTCTCAAGATGGACTGGTTGGTTACTTATCGAGCCTTTGTAGAATTCTATCATCGCAGGGTGCGTTTCACATCACCAGAGGGAGGAGAGTTTCTATAAAAGGGCGGGTGGGATGTTTAGGTGAGTCGAGCTGGACTAGAGCATCATGGGAGAGGTGGAGTCACATCCTAGATTGCGAGTTTGTATCTGGATGAACAGGGGACTTGTCAGACAGATTTCCCTCCAGTGGTTGATCGTTTCATGGATGTCTTCCCGGACGACTTTTCAGAACTACCTTCGGTGCGAGAGGTGGATTTCTCTATAGATCTCATTCCAGGTATAGCACCAGTGTCTATTCCACCTTATAGGATGGCTACACCAGACTTGCAGGAGCTCAAGAGACAATTAGAGGAGTTACAGGCAAAGGGTTTTATCCGACCCAGTACTTTTCCATGGGGTTCGCCAGTCCTTTTTGTGAAGAAGGCGGACGGTACCCTCAGACTTTGCGTGGATTATCGGAAGCTGAACCAGTTGACGGTTAAGAACCGATATCCTTTTCCAAGGATTGATTATCTTTTTGATCAACTTCGTGGAGAACGAGTGTTCTAGAAGATTGAATTGAGGTCAAAATATCATCAGCTGCACGTGAGACCATTAGATATACCGCTTACAGTTTTTTGGCGTAGATATAGTCTGTACAAGTACTTGGTTATGCTATTTGGACTCACGAATGCGCTAGCAGTTTTCATGGCTCTGATGAATCGAGTGTTCCATCCGTATCTTTATTCTTTTGTGGTAGTATTCGTGGACGACATCTTGGTGTACTCTCACACTCAACATGACCATGCCACCCATCTTGAGATCATGTTGAGTACACTGAGAGAGAATTGGCTATATGCTAAGCACTCAAAGTGCCACTGTTGGATGGACCAGATCCACTTCCTAGGTCATATCATCTCAGAGGCAGGAGATAAAGTAGACCCAGAGAAGGTAAGAGTAGTAGTTCCTGGGAGGAGCCTAAGAATGTGTTTGAGATACGGAGTTTCTTAGGGCTGGTTGGTTAGTACTAAGGCTTCATACATGACTTATCCCACTTATTAGAACTGTTGATGGGTCTGACTATGAAGGGTGTGATGTTTTTTTGGTCAAAAGCTTGCGAGTCTTCCTTTCAGGACCAGAAAGGAAGGTTGACATCAGCACCGATCCTGATACTCCCAGAGCAGGGGAAGAGATATACTGTTTTATTTGACACATCAGGGATTGGACTGGGAGTATTGTTGATGAAGGGCGATCGAGTAGTTGCGTATGGGTCTCGGCAGTTGAGGCCACATGAGCGGAATTACCCGACGTATGATCTCGAGTTGGCTGCAGTTGTTCATGTGTTGCACTATTGGAGGAATTATCTACTGAGAGAGATTTTGTGGTCTTTATCAACCACAAAAGCCTCAAGTATATCTTTACTCAGTGTGACTTGAATCTGATATAGAGGAGGTGGGTCAAATAACTACATTCATTCAATTATAAGCTTTCCTATACACCTGGTAAAGGTAAGGCAGTAGCTAATGCATTGAATAGGAAGACTCATATACTGGCATTGCAGGAGGCCAGTGGTGAGTGGAAGCTTATGGCCTTGTTCTATGAGATTCATTTGGAGGTTCACGATAGTTAGGGGTAGACATATCATTCATCTTTAGCTGTGACTTCTACCCTCCTAGACATAGTGAGGGTGATATAGCTATCGGATCCAGAAGGCCTAGTTATACGGGAGTCGGTGGCATGTGGAGACCCTTCTCCTGGTTGGACGGTGGGTGATGACGAGGTCATGCGTTTACATGGAAGAGTATGGGTTCTAGGGGATATATGCGAGGAGATGATGAGGGAGTTTCATTCTTTAGCTTGGGCAGTTCATCCCAGGGTTACCAAGATGTACCGCGACTTGAGGCGTCAGTACTAGTGGTCGGGAATGAAGAGAGAGATAATTGGTTTTGTTACAAGGTGTTCCACCTGTCATCAAGTGAAGGCGGAGCACCAGAGGCCAACCGGCTTATTACAAAAGTTACCCATTCCATATTGGAAATGGGATGATGTCGCTGTGGATTTCGTGATGGGGTTGCCGAGGTCACCTAGAGGCAATGATGTCGTGTGGGTTGTTGTGGATATACTCACAATGGTAGCTCACTTTTTTCTGATCATGGAGACCTTCGGGGTTGAAAAGATTGGAAGGTTGTATATCTGAGAGATCGTACAACTTCATGGGGTCCCTAGTTCTATCATTTCAGATAGGGATGCCCGCTTTACGTCTCGTTTCTGGTAGAGTTTACAAGGGTTACTGGGTACATGGGTGCTTCTAAGCACAACATACCACCCTCAGACCGATGGCTAGTCAGAGCGTACGATTCAGGTGCTTGAGGACATGCTGCATGCATGCGTCCTAGACATTGGGGGCTCTTGGGAGAAACATATACCCCTATTCGAGTTTCCCTACAGTAACAGTTTTCAGGCAACTATCAAGATGGCACCATACGAGGCTCTATATGGTAGGCCATGCCGATCACCTTTGTGCTGGTCAGAGGCAGGTGAGGCAGCTTTACTGGGACCACATCTCATATAGGATACTTCTGAGTAGGTCTAGTTGATTCAGAAGCAGATGGCTGCCACGTAGTCTCGACAGAAATCTTATGCTGATCGCCGAAGATGACCTTTGGAGTTCATGGTTGGGGATAAGGTTTTCTTGCGTGTTTCGTCGAGGCTGGGACACAGGCGGATCAAGAGATAGGGTAAAATTTCACCGAGGTATGTGGGGCCATTTGAGATTCTGGAGAGAGTCGGGCTGGTTGCCTATCAATTGTAGTACCTCAGAGGTACCGGGCCATGCACGATGTCTTCCATTTATCTCAGTTTTCACTACTATCATTTAGACCCATCTCACACCTTTCAGCCCAAGGAGGTTGAGCTTGAGTTGGATGCATCCTTTGAGGAGCATCTGATTTGTATCATTGACAGGAGCATGAAGGTCCTCCAAGGTCGGACAGTTCCTCTCGTACGGGTGCTATGGTAGCATGGCCGAGTGAAGGAAGGAACCTGGGTGCGGGAGACCGACGTACATGCTCAGTGGCCAGAGTTGTTCATGACTATATCTTCGCCACCCTTGGAAGGGTAGTTCGGGGACAAAATGTTGTATGGTGGGGAAGTTTTTAAGAACCTGGTTCTTAGTTTTGAGGTACGGGCTTCTTCTTTTCTCTTTTCCTTAAGTGTTTTTGAGAAAATATGTAAAATGGGGAAAATCCCAAATTTTGGAACTACACACCGTGTAATTTTCCACATGCCATGTACTTTTGGCCGTGTGGGATGGGTACATGGGGCGTGTAGCCATGTCGGTGACTAAGGGTGTAGGAACCAACTACACACTGTGTAGTGGTCCTTTACACGCCGTGTAGTCAGTCGGCATGCCAAAATAGTAAGGCGGTAGAGCAGCTGCCAGCTGGGCGGCAGTACACGCCATGTACTCAAGAGTACAGGTCGTGTACTCATGTCGACAGATGAACAATTTGGCGGTGCCGCCATGGGAACAGTAAAATGAAGGGAGTACACACCGTGTACTCGGAAGTACATGCCGGGTACTTTGTTTTCTTCTCTTAAAACGGGCAGTATCCAACCCTGTTTACAGGATTGGCTTAGAACCGGAGGAAGGAGCTCAAGAGGAAAGCCAGATCTTCGTGGTTCAACCGATCAAGCACCGGGAATCCGATCTCGTTTCTGTTGATCATGTTGGAACCGTGCAGGTAAGCCCTCTCTTCTCTTAGCGTGTTGCTGACCAATTCTTTCCCTAGCGGGAGTTATTTGAGGTTGAATGAAAGTTTTCTTACCTCATATCTATGCCGTTTTTGGTCATTTCTGAGATTGAAGATCGTGTATAGCGCTCATTGGCATATATGGTAGGTGGCTTGGTGTTTTATTTTTCAACTGTCGTGAGTTTTGTGCATTTATTTGCCACAAACCCATGTTGGGTTGTCGTGTGGCTGAGGCCGTTGCTATATTAAATACCTATAATTGAATAAGTAAACCAAATATGATATTAAAATGCTGGTTGGGATCGTTTCTTGGATCCGGATCCACCTCGGTGGTGTGTTCCACTATTTAGCCCTTTGGCCCGGATACCCGAGGGTATTCCTTAAAAGTAGTAATTATAGAATTAACTTGAGAGGAATTGCTTTTTTACTACTTATTTACTTTTTGCGAATGGCCCGGTTACCTGTTTAGCCTAAGGGAGTTGTTGTGATTAGCCTGTGGGCACTAGACTATTTAGCCTGTGTGCAGGAGTTATTTCGGCCTGAGGGAAACTTCTTTCGTGCCTGTGGGCAACTGATTATATGCCTATGGGTGAAACTACCTACACCTGAGGGCAAACTCTGTTATGCCTTAGGGAAGACTCTTGTGATGAATACTCTTTACCTAAGGGTAGGGGTTTACATGTCTGAGGACATTAGCTGGTTATTTAGAATATTCATGGTGGTGGTATTTTAAATTAAATGGATTAAATGAATAATAAAATGGAAATATAACTGGTAATTAGTTACTTTTGAGTACTGCTTACTTTATTGCATTTTACTAATGCACACTATTGTTGCATGTTTGCACGTAGTTGGGCACGGGCATTTGGTGGTTGCCTACTGAGATATATTTCTCACACCCTGTTTGGGTCATGCTTTTAGGCCCAAACAGATTACGTTTCTGTAGGTGTGGATAGGGGCAAGAGTTATTATACAGGTACTTGATTGTTGCTGTGGAGTAGGATGGCATGGGGCCGAGCCTAGGCTCTCAATGCTGCTACCTTCTGTTTGCTTTGTTTTGTTGTACTCTTCTTTTTGTTGTACTGTACTGATGTATAACATGTTCTGGCTATATTCTTAGAACTTGAGACTTGTTGCATCATTTTCTATATACTGATGGTTATATCCACTTCTTCTGTTTATTTTAGTTGTGTATGGTTTGTTTCTTCCGTTGTTTGTTGTATGTTTTATTTTATATTCCGCTGCGCTACACTTTGACAAATGAGCGCATAGATTCCCCACTATCAGACCTGGGCCCTCGCTGCAAGTCAGCAGCCTCTGGCATTTGGGGAAATGCGCTTGAGGTCACGTGGCGAACTGGGTTCGTGGAACCCGTTGAGTGGCACCCTGATCCAGGACGTTACATTTTTCACCTATTTACTTACTATAATTTATTATACATTATTTAATGGAAGAGGTTTTTATACGCAACGTGGTTATTCCTTAATACACGATTATGCAACACATTAATTGAATGGAAAATTATTATGTTTATAACATAGGATTAATTACCATTTTTGGGACACATAAGAATGTACATGTTATTATGGGTTCACATATATATTTATCCCATGCATTGAGTAATGTTTTTATCCCATGATATGTTGTGTATAGGGTTATGGAGTAAACCTAATCCATAATGGGACTTTTTCCACCATATGATGTTGTTTGTGCTGTTAGCCTTGACTAATGCTTATTTCATGTTCAGTGTTACTTTGAAATTACTATTATTACATGATATTGTGATTCCATGTTCTTTATATCATTCATCCATTTCATTATCCATGTTCTTTTTCTTTTAGGATATCATGTCATGCCTTTTGACGAACATATTATTCTTATTCATCATGTTTATTCCATTAAATGGATTTATATCCCACCCAATTTATTTATGTATTCACTATATTATCCTATTTAATTTTAGGATACCAAAGGTATTTGAAAGCTCATTATAGATATTAAAATAATTATATTTTATTTTATTTTCATTTTGATGTATTGTGAACCAAGACTTCACAATACACTGGGCCTCTTGAGCTTTGGGTAGTTCTTATTGGAAATTTACGTTAAAAAAATTTAATAATATGTGTAAAAAGAATGGGTAGTTATAATACAATCCACGGGGCTCCTCTAAAATAGTTTTTAAATTCTTGTTTAATGTAGTGATAGTAGGACCCAGGTTTTCTCAAAAGAGGGGTGGGTTATGGGTGTGTTTTTCCTTTGTGATGTGCCTCCATTATCTTCAAAAATAAGTGATGACCAAATTTTTTTGAGTGGTAAATTGGGTTATTTATAATGAATAATTTTAAATATAGTTGTCTAACCTATGATAATCACCTTTTTCTCCTATTGAATCATTATTCAAATTAATTCTCCTTTTCTCTCCCTCTAATCATATGAAACCTCAATGATCACCCTCCCCTAGTTGTTTTATATTAAATAAGGTAATTCATTGATCATATTTTCCCACACTATTTATTATACAGGTGATTAGATAACTCTAATCACCCTAGGATACTTTAACTTATCATTATCACATGAAGTGGAGAATTATAGGTTACCAATGTATGTAAACTAGTGAAGGGAATACTACTTTTCGTAAATAGAAAATGAAAACCACATATTATCCAAAAATATAATAACTTGAATGGAATTAAAAAAATAAATTTATTTATTTTTAATTAATAGAATCTAATAGCAGGGAATGAAGAGATTCTATTTATAATATGCCACCATGAGAGAATATACAACAAAAAATGAAAAAGAAATGTAGTAATATCATTTCTTAGTTTTATAGGTTGATCTATGGTAGGCCCCAAAACTCTAAAAAAATTTCGTATTCTTATTATAATTGAAGGATGATCTAGAATTCCTTTCAGTGATTTCAAATAACTCATGTGTTAATTATGGCCTTTTATTCTTTGTTTATTCCTTCTAAAGCATTGGACATCCTCTAGTGTTTTTGTACCCAACTCCGACGTATTCAATTATTACTATGGGTTCAGGTAGAGGGGTCAGGCTTCCTTGAATGGGGATTTATAAAAGCTTCTCTATGCTTTAATAATTTCCCAAGATCACTACCTCACATTAATAATTGAATGAAAATAACATGTAATCTTTTCTGAGAACATTCCAATTTTGGTAATCCAATAGAATAAATATTTATTCATGTTATGACTAATATAATTATGGAATATTTTTATTTTCCCAACTAAACAAAAAATTTACCTTAACATAGATTCCTTCAGGCAATAATGACCCTTACGTGAGTCTTGGAACCTCATATGTTGCCTTATATAGCTTTTGGATCCCTAACTTGACCTCTACAAATTTTTTATTAATGACATTGACCTAAGGGTCAAGGTTATATACTTACATGAGTACACTATGACCTTATAGTGCCTTATTACCCTTATGTAATAGTTTTTTTAGACCTTGACATAACTTATATAGAGGACATGACATGATACTATTACCTTGACACTCTAGTTGGGAGGATCATGGAACCTTTATGTAGCATGTTGGATACTCATGTGTGACTCCTAGAACCCCAAGGGAATATTTACATAGCCTGTAAATCTATGAAAGTACCCTTCTATAGGTTCTATTAAATTGTTGATACCCTTACATAGCTTCTATGATAGCTTTACACTTCCCCTAAATGCTGTTCTCTTCCTTTAAATATTTGGAGATCACCCTGACATGGTTGATGATGACCTTTACATGGTGTAACTTCTTAGTGTTTTACCATTACATTCCTTACATATGGCCTTGAAACAACACTGGTTTTCCATTATGTCGCTATTGGGAGGATATTGAGTGTCATACAACAGTTATAAATGTATTATAATCAAGTCACTAAAGTATTATGATTAGAGGAATGAGGTCTTACAACTAGCTCATGCCTTTTCATTTTAGACGATTGGATAGGGAATGTCATATGAAACCTAATGAATTTAAATGATCTGGCATTTCCAAAGTCATATGATCTACTATCCAAAGTCATATAAAGTAGTACTTTGTAATTTTGGCCTCCAACCTATACATATTATAGATCTCTATTTATGATTAATCAAAATAAAAATCAAAATGATTTAAAATAATTAAAATAATAATTAAAAATCCCTTAAACAGATAAATTCCAAAATAATTTTTTGGAATTAAAAATAATTCCACAAATTAATAAAATAATTAAAACTCTTAATTTGAACCATTAAAAAACTTTATTTTAGTAATAAAAAAATGATAAAAATGTTTTAATTTCATAGTTATTCTTTAAATTATTGGGCAAATTATCAGTAAATATAGATTAATATTTTAAAAACACTGGCTCTCAATATCAATCCTAAAAATCTACTCCTTTAATATTTTGAAAAAATATGCTAGAAAACATCCCCTTAAAACCCATCGGTCCTATAACGACCCATACTTTACATACATTGTTATTACTCCAGAGTTGAATCATACATATTACAAAAAATAACAAAACCATGAAAGGACCGTATAGGTATAGTGTCATTAGAATCTTGGAAACATAAACCACTGGTTCATAAAATCAACTACATTGTCTCCCATTTATTTCATCATATCTAGTTCCCTTTTTGGCATATCCTACTTAATATCCTTCTTCTTGACCTGGGGAATAGAAAACATACAAAAGGGTGAGCTCAAATGCTTAGTAAGGATAAACAAAAGAAATATCAGTCATATCATATTCATAAGAACATAACATTGCGAAAATCTTAACCTGCAAAAGTGGTCATAATATCATGTTATGAGATAAATAATAGTAATGAAAAGTAATCCCAAATAATCATAACTTAAAACATGAAACTTTGTGGCATACACACATAATCATAAAAAATCATTTAATATTACTCAAGGTTCATTGCCAAAACCATCATAGAGGACAAAGTACATTACTGAACCGAGTTCACGCCTCATTCCAATCCTATATCACTAAACCGGTTTAACTTTTCATTCCAGCCATGTATATCTCATTAGATATAAATCATTAGCCAATGAATTAGAGGGAGATATAGGTCCCAACCATCTCAAAATGAAGCCATTATTATGTGTGCCACAAAATCAAAAATCATACATCATAGCATAACCCATGTAATAAAAATGGAATTCTTAAACATCATGACATCATAACATAATCCATATAAGATAAAAGGACATCATAAAAATAATTCCATCATAACAAAATCAAATAAATGTAAAAATAGGGATAGAAACAGAACCCTATATTATCTTAGATGGAAAATAATTTTGATAAAACACTTGAGCTCCATTCTTGAGGAAAATATCCTTTCTACTTCAAAAACATTTTTCCTTTCTTAACATGTCATACAATTTTAAACTAATAGAATTTGATTAAAAATAAACTTGAAAACTTGTAAATGAAGCTTCATGGAAATAATGTTATAAAAATACATTCAGGCCGTATAAGTTAAAAAAAGAACATTCTTCTCGTACTTTGGCCGGAAAAGTCAAAAGGTACCTCGTACGAAAAATGACAAAAGATTCCTTTCATATCTTTTACTAAAAACTCACCTAGGGGTAATATTGGATTTAAACAATTTTATTAGGATAGAAATAATATTACATATTGAGGAAACATGGATGTGGATTATAAATATTCCCCAGTAAATTCTGAAGTATAAACAATCTCGGATAAAAATGAGAATGTGAGATTTTCCCTTACCTTAGGTCTGATATGCTTTGTACGTGTCCGAAACTTTTATATAATGATTTAAATAATGTCATTTACCTATTCCAGAATCTTAATCACTGTTATGATATCATATATGTCCATATTCTTAGCTACTTATTGGTAATATTTCATTACTACTTGTTATTCGGGTGGTTATTGCTTTATGTTCTAATGTGTGTTTTGTCGAATAAATTATAATTATTCTTTTTAGGATATAGATACCTCATTTCCAGAATGGGATTAGTGTAATATATATCATATTTATTAATTAAATTCATTTATATAATCATTATGCAATGAAGATCATGTAGAACGAGTCGCATCACATCGTGGAGACGGTATGCCGTACGTACGCACCAACGATGATATCATTCCCATGATCGTGGAATTTTATTGATGAATATGTATAATATTTCAGAATCAATATAAATTTACAATAATCATATATAGTTATTTTTTACACCATTATACCCATCCAAGTAAGGTGGTGGTGGAAAACAGATTACACCACGGCGTGGAGACGGTATTCAGTACGTAGGCATGCACGGTGAATTCATTTTCCGTAGGATGGATAAACGGTCAAATAGGGTTGTTTAATATTTATAATTAAATTTCAGTATATGAGTGATACTGATGTTATTACTTCATAATTAAAAAACTAAACAATAAGAAGTAGAAGAAGAAATAAATTTCAAAAAATTGGTAACAGATATTACCTCAACTTTGACACGCCTCTTTGAAACCTCCTCTTAGGGCACTAAGATTGGTCTTTGAAGTAGTCAAGGACATCTAAGATGTTTCTAGGGAAGTGAACAGATAAATTGGCAGGGGTTTTTCAAGCTTGAAAGCTCAATGTGGTGTGAGGAGGAGAGGGAGGAGGTGGCCTTTTATAAGGGAGGAGAGGGGCACCTTTGGAAAGTGGGAAAATATTATTTTATTATAAACTTATAATCGGTTTCAAGATGTCCAAAACACATTAATGTCGAAGATAATATGACTCATATTAGAAATAAAATGATCCAATAAAAATTGGACAGGTTTTGGATAATATTTTAAACATTATAATCTTATTTATTTAATTAATTTATTAATGAGGTAAATACTGCATCCTTATTGTGTCATAAATAATTTAATTTATTTGATGTCTAAAAATTATAAACAAAATACAAACATGTGGGAAATATTTTTAGATTTCCAATGAATATTTATAGTCAAAATGATAATTTATATATCCCCTTATAAAAATTAATTACTAAAAGATATTTGTTAATGCCAAATTTTTCTATAATTTAATTAATTAATCTAATGTGTCATTGTCTTTCATAAGTGGCTCCATGGGGTCCCAAAATAGACCAAAGGATACCCATGGTCGTATATTACTCATCCAATAAGGTTTGGAAAAGTGTTATGGTAATTTTGAATTATTATAATATTCCTTTAACCTTAAATTACCCTTTTTACCTTTAACCACAATAAATAAAAATTACCGTAGTTACTATTCATAATATCAAAAAAAATAAAAGTAAACTATTAACATAATTTGGACCCACTGATTCCATATATGGAATCCATTTTTCAAAATTCCAAACATAGAATTTTTAGTAATTAATTTAAAATTAATCCCTCTGTTATGCAAACGGGTTTTAAAAGATAAAACATTACCAAAGATTGAAATGTTTTTACCTATGAATTCAATGTAAAATTATTTCTAATGACATACATCATATTAAATGGTAAAAATATATTCTATTTATACTTTAAAACCATTAAATATTATAATTTAACCATATAAATTATTGAGATGAAAAAAGATGTTTTTAATTAAAATATAGCGTGTTTTTACTATTCATCAAAATATGAAAGTTACCAGAATAGTATGAAAAATTTATCCAAAGTAAATTTTTATATCCGGATTCCAAAGTAAAATTTTATTTTGTCAAATTGAACTTATAAACATGTCAAAAACTAGATTTAAAATGGGTGCGCCATCAAAAGTCGGTAAAACTGCATTTTTTGAAAAGTACTTCTTTTATCTGAAAAACTGATTTTGTTTTCATACCTCATTCTAGAAAAAGTGTAAGATGAATTATAATGTTATAAAATTAAAAATTCATTTAATACTATTCATAACCGCTAGTTTATAATATAATAATATATCGTTGTTTAGTGGAACTCGGTATTGCGCACTACACACACTATCGAGGAAGGTCGTGATTGCGTGTAACGCAAGCCAAGCTAGTGTTGTGTGTAGTGAAAGATTTCTTTGCGTATAACATAATACATAAAAAAATACTTCCCATAAAATATCATGGTGTTACATTCTACCCCCTTAAAATGAATTTCACCCTTGAAATTCATCACTTCGTAACAAATAAATGAGGATACCTCTCCCTCATCATATACTCATGTTCCCATGTAGCTTCTTCTAATTGGTGGTTCCTCCATAAAACATTAACCAAGCGAGTGGTCTTGTTTCGTAGAACATTATCTCTACGATCCAGAATCCTTATCGGTTGTTCTTCATAAGAAAGATCTTACCCCAGCGTTACGACTTCTGAGCTGAGTACATGTGAAAGATCAGGTATTTACATTCTCAGGAGAGATACATGGAACACATCGTGAACTTAAGAGAGATTCGGTGGAAGCTTCGATCCGTAATCTACCTTCCCAACATGATCCAGTATTTCAAAAGGACCAATATACCTAGGGATCAGCTTTTCCTTCTTATCAAATCTCATTACTCTCTTCCAAGGAGATATTCGTAAGAACACTTTATCACCCACTTCAAACTCTAGGACTTTTCTTTGGTTGTCGGCATAACTTTTTTGTCGACTCTGAGCTGATGTTCTGTGTTGTTGAATGGATCGGACCTTTTCTTCCATATCATCAACAGGATCAGGTCCTAATTTCTTTCTTTCCCCAACTTCATCCCAGCAAGTTCGAATTCTGAATTTAATTCCATAGAGAGCTTCATAAGGATCCATCTGAATACTGGAGTGAAAGCTATTATTATAGGAAAATTTCACCAAAGGTAGGTGTTGATCCCAACCACCTTTGAAATCCATAGAGAAAGCTATTAACATATCTTCTAGAGTATGAATTGTTCTCTCAGATTGACCGTCTATCTGAAGATGATAAGAAGTGCTGAACCTCAACTCTGTATCTAGAGTATGCTGAAGACTTCGCCAGAACATCGAGGTAAACCTCGTATCCCGATCAGATAAAATAAAAAGTGGTACCCCATGAAATCTTACCACTTCCTTTACATATATCCTGGAAATATGATCTAGAGAGAAATTTTCTCTAATAGCAATTAAGTGTGCCAAATTCCTAAGACGATCAACTATTATCCAGATAACATTCTTGGCTTTGGATGTTTTAGGATGTCCAGTGAAAAAGTCCATGATGGTGTTTTCCCATTTCCATTCTGGTATGGGTAATGGTTGTAACATCGCCTTAGACTTCTGTCTCTCAGCTTTAACTTGTTAACTAACCAAGCATCGAGAGACATATTCAGCAACATCTCTTTTCATTCCATCCCACCTGAAGTACTCTTTCAGGTCCCTATACATCTTCGTGCTTCCTGGATGAATAGAGAATGAAGAAATATGAGCCTCATACAGTAGCTCCTTCTTTAATTCGTGGATGGGAGGAACACAAACCTGATTCCTGAACCTTATTATCCCATCACAATCAAGGTTTAATTCAGGAACATTTCTCACCTTCTTTTGTAACTCTGCATCTTCTTTTTGTGCCTCTTTAATCTTCACATGTATAGATTGTTGAACATTCATTTTAGAAAGATAATATTTTCCCCTTCCATTATAATTCCAAGATCCATCCTTTCTAAATCCATAAATATTAGTTCTTTTGTGATACTCATCATGGATAAGCTAGCATGGTCTTGTCGACTTAATGTGTCTGCCACCTTGTTTGCTTTCCCAGGGTGATAATGAATTGATCAGTCGTAATCCTTAATCAGCTCCAACTATCTTCTTTGGAGTATATTCATCTCCTTTTGTGTGAATGTATACATTAAACTTTTATGATCAGTATAAATATCACACATTTCACCATAAAGATAATGCCTCCAAATCATTAATGCAAAGATTACCGCAGCTAAATCCAAATCATGAGTTGAGTAATTTTGCTCATGGATTTTCAAATGTCGTGAGGTATAATCTATCACCATATTGTTTTGAATGAGAACACACCCCAATACCTTATTAAATGCATCACTATATATCACAAAACGTTCTCCACCACAAGGAAATTTGAGCACAGGTGCACTGGATAACCTTTTTTTTCAACTCCTTGAAATTCTCTTCACACTCCTCTGTCCACACGAACATAACTCCTTTTCGATTCAACCTGGTGAGTGGATTAGATAATCGTGAAAAATATTTCACAAAATGTCGATAATATCCAACCAAACTAATAAAACTTTGGATCTCAGTTATTGTTGTCGGTCTCGACCATCTTTCGAGAACCTCTATTTTTGTCGGATCCATAGATATCCCCTCTTTTGAAATTATGTGACCCAAAAAAGCATCTTTTTGAAGCCAAAATTCACACTTGGTAAATTTGGAAAAAATCTTCTCCTTTGTCAGGGTCTTCAATAAAATTCTCAAGTGATCTTCATGTTCTTCCTTGCTCTTTGAATAGACAAGAATATCATCCATAAGGACTCCCACTAACAGATCAAGACAGTCTCTAAAGACTCTATTCATTAGATCCATGAAGATAGCATGGGCATTAGTAAGACCGAATGGCATCACTATAAATTCATAGTGCCCATACCTTGTACGGAATGTCGTCTTTGGTATATTTTCCCTTTTGACCCTTAATTGATGATACCCTGAATGAAGATCAATCTTGGAAAATTATTTAGCTCCATGTAGTTTGTCAAATAAGTCATCAATGCGTGGGAGAGGATATTTTTTCTTGATAGTGATCTTGTTAAGTTCTCGATAATCAATGCAGAGTCTCATTGATCTATCTTTCTTCTTAACAAATAGAATATGTGCTCCCAAAGGTGATGCACTAGGGCATATGAATCCTTTATCATGATTCTCTTGGAGTTGCTTCTTCAATTCCTGCAACTCAATTGGGGCCACTCTATAAGGTGTCTTTGAAATGGGCATAACACCCAGTATGAGTC
Source organism: Viscum album (assembly GCA_963277665.1). Lineage (NCBI taxonomy): Eukaryota > Viridiplantae > Streptophyta > Magnoliopsida > Santalales > Viscaceae > Viscum > Viscum album. The sequence goes on along the minus strand of OY728164.1, from coordinate 381,227,694 downwards.
CTATTGAAAACTCAACTTCACAATTTCGTGGAAGACCTGGAAATTCCTCCAGAAAGATATCATCAAACTCCCGTACAATGGGTGTATTCATAATCATGAGTTTCTCTCCAACCATTTGAGATAAATAACCTTCATTTAGTGGAATCAAGACCTATAAGATTGAAGAAATTTCCACTGAAAGGTTATGTTCAACCTTGCATTGATAGAAGATCACATATTGATCTAGAATATTAAATGTGATTTCCCTTATTTGGAAATTGATATGAGCTTTGTATAAAGAAATCCAATCCATGCCAAGAATATCATCAAACTCCCCTATAGGAAGGATCACAAGATTTGTAGGAAGCACTTTCCCACAAACTTCAATCGGTGAAGAATTACAAACTTTTGATGCGACTGTTGTGCCATTAGGAGTTGTCACAGTTGACTCAACATCTAATTATTGAAGAAATACGGTGATACCCTTATAAAATTTTTCAGAAATAAAAGAGTGGGTGGATCCAAAATCAATTAAAACATTTTCTAATTTAGAGTGGATGGTAAGTGTACATTTCACCACTTCATTATCTTACTCCACATCGCCGATAGTAGTTGCATGTGACTTTCCTTTGTCTTTGTCCTTAAGAGTTTGTTGATGTCAATCATCATCAACAACCATTGGATTTGGGAATTGACTAGCATAATGTCCCATATCCTTGCACTTGAAACATTGAAGTGTAGGAGGTGCATTTTGTGTATCCTTTTCTTTTTTTGCATCATTAGACATATTCTTCCCATTATTTCAACATTCAACTGCCCGATGACCTTCTTTTCCACACATAAAACATTATCTTGTCCCTTTAAGAAAATTCCCTCCATGTTTCTTTCCACAATTTGATCATAAAGGAAAACTCATCTTCTTTTCAGTGTGGTCTTTAGATTTTCCTTTGAATTCCATTTTCCTCTTCTTATCAAACAAATATGACTGATGGGTTACTCCAATATCCATCTCAACATTGAGATAACATCGAACGATTTCCTCGTATCTATTGAAGTCCCTTATGGCTAATGCCCTTCGAATACGTGGTTTTAAGACACTAAATAATCGATTGATCTTACTCTCAGGGTGGATAATAATACCAAAAGCATACCTTGCATGTCTTGTAAAATTTTCTTCATAGATACCAATAGATTCATCATCCTTTTTATTTAGTTCATGAAAATCCTTCAACATATTTGTTCGAAGAATATGATGGAAGTACTTATTGAAAAATAAGTTCTTGAACTCGTCCCATTCCATGGACTCAATTTCATCTCTTTGCCTTGTATTCTTGATAAGATTCCACCATTGGTCAGCATCACCTTCCAAACTATACACTTCTAAGATGACATTGTCATGTTCAAAACAATATAGAATTGAAAATATCATTTCAGTGGTACTAATCCATTGTTCAGCCACTAATGGATCAGAAGACCCGCTGAATGAAGGTGGAAGCTACCTCATGAAGGATTCAACAGAATGTTGCTCCTTCTTTTTCTCATTTGGAAGTCCTCCATGGTTCCTAGCTTGAGAAAGTTATGTGATCATAGCTACAAGATTTTGAATTCCATCTCCCATAACATTTTGTTGCTCAGGGGGACAATCATTGCATTGCCCATCGCATTCAGCATTAACATGATTCCTTCGAGTTCCAGCCATTGACTAAAACCAAGAAGTATAGTCTCATCAACACTAATCATAATAGTAAAACTAAATAATCAAGAACAAAATTTCAATCTTAAGGTATTATCATAGGTTTTTTCATGGCCATTTCTAAAACACTATGATTTTGTTCTTTGCTTAGACTTATCCTTAGGGTTCTTACTAAGGCTTTCACATCCTAGTTTCCAAAGGTTGACTATACCTTTCCTCTGATACCAACTATAACGTCCCATAATTTACATACATTTTTATTACTTCAGAGTTAAATCATACTTATTACAACATATAACAAAACCATGAAAGGATCGTATAGGTATAGTGTCTTTAGAAAATGGGAAACATAAACAACTAGTTCATAAAATTAACTACATTGTCTCCCATTTATTTAATCATATCTAGAGTCTTTTATGGCATATCCTACTTAATATCATTCTTCCTGACCTGGGGAATATAAAACATACAAAAGGGTGATCTCAAATGCTCAGTAAGGGTAAACAAAAAAAATATCATCCATATCATATTCGTAAGAACACAACATTTTGAAAATCGTAACCTCCAAAAGAGGTCATAATATCAGGTTATGGGATAAATAATAGTAATGAAAAGTAATCCCAAATAATCATAACTTAAAACATGAATCTTTATGGAATACACACATAATCATAGAAAATCATTTTATATTAGTCAAGTCTCATTTCCAAGACCATCATAGAGGACAATGTCCATTACTAAACCGAGTTCACTCTTCATTCCAGTCCTGTGTCACTGAACCGGTTTAACTTTCCATTCCAGCCATGTCTATATCGTGATATATAAATCTTTACCCAAGGAATTTAATGGAGATATAGGTCCCACCCATCTCATAATGAAACCATTCTTATGTGTGCCACAAAATCATAAATCATATATCATAGCATAACCCATGTAATAAAAATGGGAATCTTAAACAGAACCCTATATTATCTTATAAAATAATCCATATAAGATAAAAGGACATCATAAAAATAATTACATCATAATAAAATCAAATCAATGTAAAAATAGGGATAGAAACAGAACCCTATATTATCTTATATGGAAAATAATTTTGATAAAACATTTAAACTCCATTCTTGAGGAAAATATTCTTTCTACTTCAAAAACATTTTTCCTTTCTTAACATGTCCTACAATTTTAAACAAAAGGAAGTTGATTAAAAATAAACTTGAAAACATGTAAAGGAAGATTCCTGGAAATAATTTTCTAAAAATCCATTCAGGCCGTATATGTTAAAAAAAGAACATTCTTCTCATACTTTGGCTGGAAAATTCAAAAAATACCTCGTACAAAAAACGACAAAAGATTCCTTTCATATATTTTACTAAAAACTCAACTAAGGGTAAAATTGGTTTTAAAAAATTGTAGTAGGATATAAATAAAATTATATATTGAAGAAACATGGATGTGGATGATAAATATTCCCCAGTAAATTCTGAAGTATAAACAATCTCGGATAAAAATGAGATTGCGAGATTTTCCCTTACCTTAGGTCTGATATGCTTTGTACGTGTCTAAAAACCCTTTATAATGATTTAAATAATATCAATGACTTATTACAGAATCATACTCATTTTTATGATATCATATATGGCCATATTCTTAGCTTCTTATTAGTAATATTTCATTGCTACTTTTTATTCGGGTGTTTATTGCTTTATGTTATTATGTGTGTTTTGTCGAATAAATTCTTATTCTTTTTTTTAGGTAAGAGATACCTCATTTCCAGAATGTTATTAGTGTAATATATATCATATTTATTCATTCAATTCATTTATATAATCATTATGCAATGAAGATCGTGTAGAACGAGTCGCTTCACATCGTGGAGATGGTAGGCCGTACGTATCCACGAGCGATGATATCGTTCCCATGATCGTGGAATTGTATTGAAGTGTATGTATACTATTTTAGAATCAATATCACTTTAAATTATTCATATATAGTTATTTTTTTACACCATTATACCCATCCAAGTAAGGTGGTGGTAGAAAATAGATTACACCACGACGTGGAGACGGTATTCCGTACGTACGCACGCGCGGTGATTTCATTTTCCATAGGATCGATAGAAGGTGAAATAGGGTCTTTTCATATTTATAATAACATATAAGTATATTATTGATACTGATGTTATTACTTCATAATGAAACAACTAAAGAAGAAGAAGTAGAGAAAGAAATAAATTTGAATGAATTGGTAACAGATATTACCTCTTCTTCGACACACCTCTTTGAAACCTCCGCTTAGGGCACTAAGATTGGTCTTCGAAGTAGACCAGGACCTCTATGATGTTTCTAGGGAAGTGAAGAAGATAAATTGGAAAGGGTTGGCTGATCTGGATTTCTCAAAGTGGTGTGAGGAGGAGTGGGAGATGGTGGCCTTTTATAAGGGAGGAGAGGGGCACCTTTGGAAAGTGTGAAAATATTATTTTATTATCAACTTATCATCATTTCCAAGAGGTCAAAAACACATTAATTTCAACGATAAGTTGACTCATATTCAAAATAAAATCATCCAATAGAAATTGGACAGGATTTGGATAATATTTTAATCATTATAATCCGATTTATTTAAATCATTTATTAATGAGGTAAATAGTGCATCATTATTGTGTCATAAATAATTTAATTAATTTGATGTAAAACAATTATAAAAAAACAATATATAGGAAATATATTTAAATTACCAACTAATACTTATATTCTAGAAGATAATTTATATATCCCCATATAAAAATTAATTACTAAAAGATTTTTGTTAATACCAATTTTGTCTTTACATTAAATTAATTTATCTAATGTGTCATTGTCTTTCATAAGTTGCTCCATGGGGTCCCAACATCGACCCAAAGATACACATGGTCTACCATTACTCATCCAATAAGGTTTGGACACGTTTTAATGTAATTTTGAATTATTATAATATTCTTTTAACCTTAAATTACCATATTTACCTTTAACCACAGTAAAAAAATTACCATAGTTACTATTCATAATATCAAAGAACAAGTAACCTATTACCATAATTTGGACACAATGATTACAAATATGGAATCCATTTTTCAAACTTCAAAATACATAAGTTGCATTAATTAATTTAAAATTAATCCCTTTGTTAAGAAAACGGGTTTTAAAAGTTAAAACATTGCAAAAGATTTAAATGTTTTTACCTATGAATTCAATGTAAAATTAATGCTAATGACACAAATTATATTAAATGGTAAAAATATATTCTATTTATACTTTAAACCCATTAAATATTATAATTTAACCATATAAATTATTGCGATAAAAAAATTTTTTTTTGATTAAAATATATCATGTTTTTACTATTTATCAAAATATGAAAGTTACCAGAATAATATGAAAATTTTATCCAAAGTAAATTTTTATATCCTGATTCCAAATAAGAATTTTATTTTGTCAAATTGAACTTATAAACATTTAAAAAACTATATTTAAAATGGTTGCGCCTTCAAAAGGCGGCAAAACTGCATTTTTTGAAAAACACTTCTTTTATCCAAAAAACTAATTTTGTTTTCATGCCTCAATCTAGAAAATGTGTAAGATGAATTATAATGTTATAAAATTAAAAATTCAGTTAATACTATTCATAACATGTAGTTTATAATATAATAATATATCGTTGTTTAGTGAAACTCGGTATTGCGTACTACACACGCTATCGAGGAAGGTCGTGATTGTGTGTAATGCAAGACAAGCTAGTGTTGTGTGTAGTGAAATATTCCTTTTCATATAACATAATACATAAAAAAATAATTCTCACCAAATATCAGGGTGTTACATTATACCCCCCTTAAAATGAATTTCGCCCTCGAAAATCATCACTTCGTAACAAACAAATGAGGATACATCTCCCTCATCATATCCTCAAGTTCCCATTTAGCTTCTTATAATTGGTGGTTCCTCCATAAAACTTTAACCAAGAGAGTGGTCTTGTTTCATAGAACATTATCACTACAATCCCGAATCTCTATCGGCTGTTCTTCATAAGAATGATCTTGCTCCAGCGATAAAACTTCTGAGCTGAGTATATGTGAAGGATCGGGTATGTAATTTCTCAAGAGAGATACGTGGAACACATCGTTAACTTGAGAGTGATTCGGTGGAAGCTCCAATAGGTAAGCTACCTTCCTAACATGATCCTGTATTTCAAAAGGACCAATATACCTAAGGCTCAGCTTTCTCTTCTTTCCAAATCTCATTACTCTCTTCCAAGGAGATATTCGTAAGAACACTTTATCACACACTTCAAACTCTAGGTCTTTTCTTCGGTTGTCGGCATAACTATTTTGTCAACTCTGAGATTCTCTTATGTGTTGTTGAATATATCAGACCTTTTCTACCATCTCTTCAACAATATCAGGTCCCAATAGATTTCTTTCCTCAACTTCATCCAAGCAAGTTGGAGTTCTGTATTTCTTTCCATAGAGAGCATCATAAGGAGCCATCTGAATACTAGAGTGAAAGCTATTATTATAGGAAAATTCCACCAAAGGTAGGTGTTGATCCCAACTACCTTTGAAATCCATAGAGCAAGCTCTTAACATATCTTCCAGAGTTTGAATTGTTCTCTCATACTGACCATCTGTCTGAGGATGATAAGAAGTGCTGAAACTCAACTCTATGTCTAGAGTATGCTGAAGACTTCCCTAGAACTTCGAGGTAAACCTCGGATCCCGATCATATACAATAGAAAAGTGGTACTCCATGATATCTTACCACTTCCATTTCATATATCCTAGCTATCTGATCCAGAGAGAAATCTTCTATAATAGCAATGAAGTGTGCCGACTTCGTAAGACGATCAACTATGACCCAGATAACATTATTGCCTTTGGATGTTTTAGGAAGTCCAGTGACAAAGTCCATGGTGATGTTTTCCCATTTCCATTCTAGTATGGGTAATTGTTGTAACATACCCTTAGACTTCTGTCTCTCAGCTTTAACTTACTGAAAAACCAAGCATCGAGAGACATATTCAGCAACATCTCTTTTCATGACATCCCACCAGAAGTACTCTTTCATGTCCCTATACATCTTCTTGATTCTAGGATGAATAGAGAATGAAGAACTATGAGCCTCATCCAGTAGCTCATTCTTTAATTATGAGATTGGAGGAACACAAACCCGATTCCTGAACCTTATTATCCCATCACAATGAAGGTTTAACATAGGAACATTTCTCACCTTATTTTGTAACTCTACATCTTCTTTTTGTGCCTCTTTAATCTTCAAATGTATAGATGTTAGAACATTCATTTGTGAAAGATATGATTTTACCCCTTCCATTATAATTCCAAGATCCATCCTTTTTAAATCACTAAATATTGGATCTTTTGTGATCCTCATCATGGATAAGGTAGCATGGTCTTGTCGACTTAATGCATCTGCCACCTTGTTTGCTTTCCCAGGGTGATAATGAATTTAGTAGTTGTAATCCTTAATCATCTCCAACCATCTTCTTTGGCCCATATTCATATCCTTTTGTTTGAAAATATACTTTACAATTTTATGATCAGTATAAATATCACACCTTTCACCATAAAGATAATGCATCCAAATCATTAATGCAAAGATAACCACAGTTAACTCCAAATCATGAGTTGGGTAATTTTTCTCATGGGTTTTCAACTGTCGTGAGGCATAATCTATCACCATATCATTTTTCATGAGAACAGACCCCAATACTTTATTGGATGAATCACTATAGATCACAAACCTTTCTCCACTACAAGGAAATTTGAGCACAGGTGCACTGGATAAACTTCTTTTCAACTCCTTGATATTCTCTTCACACTCCTCCATCCACATGAACATAACTCCTTTTCGAATCAACCTGGTTAGTGGATTAGATAATCATGAAAATTATTTCACAAAACGTCGATAATATCCAGCCAAACCGATAACACTTCGGAACTCAGTTATTATTGTTGGTCTCGACCATATTTCCATAACCTCTGTTTTTGCTGGATCCACAGATATCCCCTATTTTGAGATTATGTGACCCAAAAGTGAAAATTTTTTAAGCCAAAATTCACACTTGGTAAATTTGGCATAAAGCTTCTCCTTTCTCAGGGTCTTCAATACAATTCTCAAGTGATATTCATGTTCTTCCTTTCTCTTTGAATAGACAAGAATATCGTCTATAAAGACTACCAAAAACTGGTCAAGATAGTCTCTAAAGACTCTATTCATTAGATCCATGATGATAACAGGGGCATTAGTAAGACCGAATGGCATCACTATAAATTCATAGTGTACATACCTTGTACGGAATGCCGTCTTTGGTATATCTTCCCTTTTGACCCTTAATTGATGATACCCTGAACGAAGATCAAACATGGAAAAGTATTTAGCTCTATGTAGTTGGTCAAATAAGTCATCAATGTATGGGAGAGGATATTTGTTCTTGATAGTGATCTTGTTAAGTTATCTATAATCAATGCAGAGTCTCAATGATCCATATTTCTTCTTAACAAATAGAATAGGTGCTCCCCAAGGTGATGCACTAGGGAATATGAATCCTTTATCAAGATTCTCTTGGAGTTGCTTCTTCAATTACTTCAACTCAATTGGGGCCAATCTATAAGGTGTCTTTGAAATGGGCATAACACCCGGTATGAGTTCTATTGAAAACTCAACTTCACGATTTGGTGGAAGACCTGAAAATTCCTCCAGAAAGATATCATAAAACTCTCGTACAATGGGTGTATTCTTAATCGTGAGTTTCTATCCAACCATTTGAGATAAATAACCTTCATTTAGTGGAATCCAAACCCATAAGATTGAAGAAGTTTCCACTAGAAGGTTATGTCCATCCTTGCATCGATAGATGATCATAGATTGATCTAGAATATTAAATTTGATTTCCCTTCTTTGGAAATTGATATGAGCTCCGTATAAAGAAATCCAATCCATGCCAAGAATCACATCAAATTCCACTATAGGAAGGATCACAAGATTTGCAGGAAGCACTTTCCCACAAACTTTAATTGGAGAAGAATTATAAAATTTTGATGCACCCGTTATGCCATTAGGAGTTGTCACAGCTAACTCAACATCTAATTGTTGAGGTAATATGGTGATACCCTTAGAAAATTCTTCAGAAATAAAAGATTGGGTGGATCCATAATAAAATAAAACATTTGCTAATTTACAGTGGATGGTAAGTGTACCTTTCACCACATCGTTATCTTACTCCACATCGCCGGTAGTAATTGAATGTGACATTCCTTTATCTTTGGCCTTAAGAGTTTGTTGACGTCGATCATCATCAACAACCATTGGATTTGGGTGTTGATTAGAATAATTCCCCATCTCCTAGCACTTGAAACATTTATGTGTAGGAGGTGCATTCTGTGTATGAGTTTCTTTGTTCCCATCATTAGACATCATCTTCCAATTATTTCGACATTCAACTTCCCGATGACCTTCTTTTCCACACTTAAAACATTTGCTTGTCCCTTTAAGTAAATTCCCTCCATGATTCTTTCCACAATTTGAGCATAAAGTAAAACTCATCTTCTTTTCAGTGTGGTCTTTAGATTTTCCTTTGAATTCCATTTTCCTCTTCTTATCAAACACATATGACTGATGGGTTACTCCAATCTCTATCTCAACCTTGAGAGCACATCGAACGATTTACTCGTATCTATTGAATTCCCTTATGTATAATGCCCTTTGAAGACTTGGTTTTAAGCCACTAAAGAATCGATTGATATTACTCTCAGGTTTGATAATAATACCAGAAGCATACCTTGCAATTCTTGTAAATTTTGCTTCATAGATACCAATAGATTCATCATCCTTTTTCTTTAGTTCAAGAAACTCCTTCAACATATTTGTTCGAAGAATACGAGAGAAGTACTTATTGAAAAATAAGTTCTTGAACTCGTCCCATTCCATGGACTCAATTTCATATCTTTGCCTCGTATTCTTGATAATATTCTATCATTGGTCAGCATCACCTTCCAAACGATACATTTCTAATATGACTTTGTCATGTTCAGAACATTGTAGAACTGAAAATATCTTTTCAGTGGTACTATTCCATTATTCAGCCACTAATGGATCAGAAGACCCACTGAATGAAGGTGGACAATGCCTCATGAAGGATTCAACAGAATGTTGCTCCTTCCTTTTCTCGTTTGGATGTCCTGCACGGTTCATAGCTTGAGAAGGTTTTGTGAGCATAGCTACAAGATTTTGCATTCCAGCTCCCATAACATTTGGTTGATCAGGGGGACAATCATTGTATTTCCCATTGCATTCATCATTAACACGGTTCCTTCGAGTTCAATCCATTGACTAAAACCCAGAAGCATAGTGTGATCAACACTAATCATAATAGGAAAACCACATAATCAAGAACAAAATTCCAATCTTAAGGTCTTATCATAGGTTTTTTCATGGCCATTTCTAAAACACTAAGATTGGGTTCTTTGCTTAGAATTATCCATAGGGTTCTTACTAAGGTTTTCACATCCTAGTCTCTGAAGATTGACCATACCATTCCTCTGATACCAACTATAACGCCCCATACTTTACATACATTGTTATTACTTCAGAGTTGAATCATATGTATTACAACATATACCAAAACCATGAAAGGATTGTATAGGTATAATGTCTTTAGAAACTGGGAAACATAAAAAAATGGTTCATAAAATCAACTACATTGTCTCCCATTTATTTCATCATATCTAGAGTCCCTTTTTGGTATATCCTACTTAAGATCCATCTTCCTGACCTGGGGAATAGAAAACATACAAAAGGGTGAGCTCAAATTCTCAGTAAGGTTAAAAAAAAGAAATATAAGCCATATCATATTCATAAGAACAAAACATTTTGAAAATCATAACCTGTAAAAGAGGTCATAATATCACGTTATGGGATAAATCATAGTAATGAAAAGTAATCCCAAATAATCATAACATAAAAAATGAAACTTTATAGAATACACACATCATCATAGAAAATCATTTCATATTAGTCAAGCTCATTTCCAAGACCATCATAGAGTACAAAGTCCATTACTGAACTGAGTTCAATCCTCGTTCCAGTCCTATATCACTGAACCGGTATAACTTTCCATTCCAGCCATGTCTATCTCATGAGATATAAATCTTTACCCAATGCATTTAAGGGAGATATAGGTCCCACCCATCTCATAATGAAACCATTCTTATCTGTTCCACAAAATCATAAATCAAACATCATAGCATAACCCATGTAATAAAAATGGAAATCTTAAACATCATGCCATCATAACATAATCCATATAACATAAAAGGACATCAAAAAAATAATTCCATCATAAAAAAATCAAATCAATGTAAAAATAGGGATAGAAATGGAACCCTATATTATCTTAGATGGAAAATAATTTTGATAAAACACTTGAACTCCATTCTTGAGGAAAATATCCTTTCTACTTCAAAAACATTTTTCCTTTCTTAACATGTCATAAAATTTTAAACTAAAAGAAGTTGATTAAAAATTAACTTGAAAACTTGTAAAGGAAGCTTCCAGAAAATAATGTTCTAAAAATCCATTCAGGCCGTATAATTTAAAAAAAAGAACATTCTTATCGTACTTTGGCCGGAAAAGTCAAAAACTACCTCGTACGAAAAACGACAAAATATTTATTTCATATCTTTTACTAAAAACTATCCTACGGGTAAAATTGGATTTAAACAATTTTAGTAGGATGGAAATAATATTACATCTTGAGGATACTTGGATGTGGATGATAAATATTCCCTAGTAAATTCATAAGTATAAACAATCTCAGATAAAAATGAGATTGCGAGATTTTCCCTTACCATAGGTCTGATATGCTTTGTACGTGTCTGAACCACCTGTATAATGATTTAAATAATTTCATTGACTTATTCCAGAATCATACACATTGTTATGATATCATATATTTCCATATTCTAGGATTCTTATTAGTAATATTTCATGGCTACTTGTTATTCAGGTGTTTATTGTTTTATGTTCTTATGTGTGTTTTGTCGAATAAATTCTTATTCTTCTTTTTAGGTTATAGATAGCTCATTTCCAGAATGGTATTAGTGTAATATATATCATATTTATTCATTCAATTAATTTATATAATCATTATGAAATTAATATCATATAGAATGAGTCCCTTCACATTGTGGAGACGGTAGGCTGTATGTACGCATGAGCTATGATATCGTTCCCATGACTATGGAATTGTATTGGAGTGTATGTATACTATTTCATAATCAATATACCTTTACAATAATCATATATAGTTGTTTTTTTACACCATTATACCCATCCAAGTAAGGTGGTGGTGGAAAAATGATTACACCACAGCGTGGAGACGGTATTCCGTACGTACGCACGCGCGATGATTTCATTTTCCATAGGATGGATAGAAGGTGAAATAGGATTGTTTCATATTTATAATAACTTATAAGTATATGATTGATACTGATGTTATTACTTCATAATGAAACAACTAAAGAAGAAGAAGTAGAAGAAGAAATAAATTTGAAATAATTGGTAACGGATATTACCTCTTCTTCGACACGCCTCTTTGAAACCTCTGCTTAGGGCACTAAGATTGGTCTTTGAAGTATATCGGGATCTCTAGGATGTTTCTAGGGAAGATAAGAAGATAAGTTGGCAAGGTTTTTCCGAGCTTGAAGTCTCAAAGTGGTGTGAGTAGGAGAGGGAGGAGGTGGCCTTTTATAAGGGAGTCGAGGGGCACCTTTGGAAAGTGTCAAAATATTATTTTATTATAAACTTATCATCATTTTCAAGCGGTCCAAAACACATTAATTTCGACGATAAGTTGACTTGTATTTTAAATAAAATCATCCAATAATAATTGGAAAGGTTTTGGATAATATTTTAATCATTATAATCTTATTTATTTAAATCATTTAATATTGAGGTAAATACTGCATCATTATTGCGTCATAAATAATTTAATTTATTTGATGTCTAGAAATTTTTAAAAAAATACCAACATGTAGGAAATCTCTATAGATTTCCAATAAATATTTATAGTCTAAATGATAATTTATATATCCCCTTATAAAAATTAATTACTAAAATATTTTTGTTAATGCCAATTTTGTCTTTACATTAAATTAATTTATCTAAAGTGTCATTGTATTTCATAAGTGGCTCCATGGGGTCCAAAAATCTACAAAAGGATTCCCATGATCGACCATTACTCATAAAATAAGTTTTGGACAAGTGTTAAGGTAATTTGGAATTATTATAATATTCATTTAACCTTGAATTACCCTATTTACCTTTAACCGCAGTAAATAAAAATTAAAGTAGTAACTATTCATAATATCAAAAAAAAGTAACCTATTAACATAATATTGACCCACTTATTACAAATATCGAATCCATTTTTCAAAATTCAAAATACAGAAGTTGTGGTAATTAATTTAAAATTAATCCCGTTGTTAAGCAAACAAGTTTTAAAAGTTAAAACATTGCCAAAGATTGAAATGTTTTTACCTATGAATTCAATGTAAAATTAATGCTAGTGACACACATTTTATTAAATGGTAAAAATAAATTCTATTTATACTTTAAAACCATTCAATATTATAATTTAACCATTTAAATTATTGCGATGAAAAAAGTTGTTTATGATTAAAATATAGCGTGTTTTTACTATTCATCAAAATATGAAAGTTACCAGAATAATATGAAAAATTTATCTGAAGTAAATTTTTATAACCTGATTCTGAAGAGGAATTTTATTTTGTCAAATTGAACTTATCAAGATGTAAAAAACAAGATTTAAAATCGGTGTGCCTTCAAAAGGTGGTAAAACTGCATTTTTTGAAAAATACTTCTTTTATCTAAAAAAATTATTTTTTTTCATACCTCATTCTTGAAAATGTGTAAGATGAATTATAATGTTATAAAATAAAAAATTCAGTTAATACTATTCATAACGGCTAGTTTATAATATAATAATATATCTTTGTTTAGTGAAACTCGGTATTGTGTACTACACACGCTATCGAGGAAGGTCGTGATTGCATGTAACGCAAGCCAAGCTAGTGTTGTGTGTAGTTAATGATTCCTTTGCATATAACAAAATACATAAAAAAATACTTCTCATAAAATATCAGGGTGTTACATTCTACTCCCTATAAAATGAATTCGCCCTCGAAATTCGTCACTTCATAACAAACAAATGAGGATACCTCTCCCTCATCATATCCTCAAGTTCCCATGTAGCTTCTTCTAATTGGTGGTTCCTCCATAAAACATTAACCAAGAAAGTGGTCTTGCTTCATAGAACTTTATCGCTACAATCCAGAATTTCTATCGGCTATTCTTCATAAGAATGATCTTGCTCCAGCGGTAAAACTTCTGAGCAGAGTACATGTGATGGATTGGGTATGTAATTTCTCAAGATAGATATATGGAACACATTGTGAACTTGAGAGAGATTCAATGGAAGTTCCGATTGGTAAGCTAACTTCCCAACACGATCCAGTATTTCAAAAGGACCAATATACCTAGGGCTCAGCTTTCCCTTCTTTCCAAATCTCATTACTCTCTTCCAAGGAGATATTCGTAAGAACACCTTATCACTCACTTCAAACTCTAGGTCTTTTCTTCGGTTGTTGGCATAACTTTTTTGTAGACTATGAGCTTCTCTTATGTGTTGTTGAATAGATCAGACCTTTTCTGCCATCTCATCAACAAGATCATGTCCTAATATCTTTCATTCCCCAACTTCATCCCAGCAAGTTAGAGTTCTGTATTTCTTTCCATAGAGAGCATCATAAGGAGCCAGCTGAATACTGGAGTGAAAGCTATTATTATAGTAAAATTGCACCAAAGTTTGGTGTTGATCCCAACCACCTTTGAAATACATAGATCATGCTCTTAACACATCTTATAGAGTTTGAATTGTTCTCACATACTGAACATCTGTCTGAGGATGATAAGCAGTGCTAAAACTCAACTCTGTATCTAGAGTATGCAGAAGACTTCGCCAGAACATCAAGGTAAACCTCGGATCTCGATCAGATATAATAGAAAGTGGTTCTCCATGCAATATTACCACTTTCTTTACATATATCCTGGCAAGCTGATCCAGAGAGAAATCTTCTCTAATAGCAATGATGTGTGCCGACTTCGTAAGACGGTCAACTATTACCCAGATAACATTATTTCCTTTGGATGTTTTAGGAAGTCCAGTGACAAAGTCCATGGTGATGTTTTCCCATTTCCATTCTGGTATGTTTAATGGTTGTAACATCTACTTAGACTTCTATCTCTCAGCTTTAACATACAGACAAACCAAGCAACGAGAGACATATTCAGCAACATCTCTTTTCATGCCATCCCACTATAAGTACTCTTTCAGGTCCCTATACATCTTTGTGCTTCCAGGATGAATAAAGAATGAAGAATTATGAGCCTAATCTAGTAGATCCTTCTTTAATTCTGGTATGGGAGGAAGACAAACCAGATTCCTGAACCTTATTGTCCCATCACAATCAAGGTTTAATTCAGTAACATTTCTCACCTTCTTTTGTAATTCTGCATCTTCTTTTTGTGCCTCTTTAATCTTCACACGTATAGATGGTTGAACATTTATTTTTGAAATATATGATTTTACCCCTTCCATTATAATTCCAATATCCATCCTTTGTAAATATCTAAATATTGGATCTTTTGTGATCCTCATCGTGGATAAGCTGGCATGGTCTTGTCGACTTAATGCGTCTGCCACCTTGTTTGCTTTCCCAGGTTGATAATTAATTGAGCAGTTGTAATCCTTAATCAGCTCCAACCATCTTCTTTGGCGCATATTCAACTCCTTTTGTGTGAAAATATACTTTAAAATTTTATGATCAGTATAAATATCACACCTTTCACCATTAATATAATGCATCCAAATCATTAATGAAAAGATTACAGCACCTAACTCCAAATCATGAGTTGGGTTATTTTTCTCATGGATTTTCAACTGTCGTGAGGCAAACTCTATCACCATATCATTTTGCATGAGAACACACCCCAATACCTTCTTGGATGCATCACTATATATCATAAACCTTTCTCCACTACAAGGCAATTTGAGCATATGTGCACTGGATAACCTTCTTTTCAACTCCTTGAAATTCTCTTCACACTCCTCCTTCCACATGAACTTAACTCCTTTTCAAGTCAACCTGGTAAGTGGATTAGATAATCTTGAAAAATCTTTCACAGAACTTCGATAATATCCAGCCATACCAAGAAAACTTCGGATCTCAGTTATTGTTGTTGGTCTCAACCATCTTTCGATAACCTCTTTTTTTTCTGGATCCACAGATATCCCCTCTTTTGAGATTATGTGACCCAAAAATTAATCCTTTTGAAGCCAAAATTCACACTTGTTAAATTTGGAATAAAGATTCTCCTTTATCAGGGTCTTCAATACAATTCTCAAGTGATCTTCATGTTCTTCCTTTCTCTTTGAATAGACAAGAATATCGTCTATAAAGACTACCACAAACTAATAAAGATAGTTTCTAAGGACTCTATTCATTAGATCCACTAAGATAGAATAGGCATTAGTAAGACTGAATGGCATCACTATAAATTCATAGTGTCCATGCCTTTTACGGAACGAAGTCTTTGGTATATCATCCCTTTGACCCTCAATAGACGATACCCTGAATGAAGATCAATCATGGAAAAGTATTGAGCTCCGCGTAGTTGGTCAAATAAGTCATCAATGCATGGGAGAGGATATTTGTTCTTGATAGTGATATTGTTAAGTTCTCGATAATCAATGCAGAGTCTCATTGATACATCTTTCTTATTAACAGATAGAACAGATTCTCTCCAAGGTGACACACTCGGGCGTATGAATCCATTATCATGATTCTCTTGGAGTTTCTTATTCAATTCATGAAACTAAATTGGGGCCATTCTATAAGGTGTCTTCGAAATGGGCATAACTCCCGGTATGAGTTCTATTGAAAACTCAACTTCACGATTTGGTGGAAGACCTAGAAATTTCTCCAGAAAGATATCATAAAACACACTTACAATGGGTGTATTCATAATCGTGAGTTTCTATCCGACCATTTGAGATAAATAACCTTCATTTAGTGGAATCCAGACCCATAATATTGAAGAAATTTCCACTAGAAGGTTATGTTCATCCTTGCATCGATAGATGATCATTGATTGATCTAGGAAATTAAATGTGATTTCCCTTCATTGGCAATTGATATGAGCTCCGTATAAAGAAATACAATCCATACCAAGAATCCCATGAAATTCCACTATAGGAAGGATCATAAGATTTGCAGGAAGCACTTTCCCAAAAACTTCAATTGGAGACGAATTATAAACTTTTGATGCGACCGTTCTGCCATTAGGAGTTGTCACAACTAACTCAACATCTAATTGTTGAGGTAATACGGTGATACCCTTAGAAAATTCTTCAGAAATAAAAGAGTGGGTAGATACAGAATCAAATAAATCATTTCATACTTTAGAGTAGATGGTATGTGTACCTTTCACTACTTCATTATCTTACTCAACAACGGAGATAGTAATTGCATGTGACTTTCCTTTGTCTTTGGCCTTAAGAGTTTGTTGACGTCGATCATCATCAACAACCATTGGATTTGGGTGTTGATTAGCATAATGCCCCATATCCAAGCACTTGAAACATTGATGTGTAGGAGGTTCATTCTGTGTATCCTTTTCTTTGTTTGCATCATTAGACATCTTCTTCCCATTATTTCGACATTCAACTTCCCGATATCCTTCTTTTCCACACATAAAACATTTTCTTGTCCCTTTAAGACAATTCCCTCCATGATTCTTTCCACAATTTGAGCATAAAGGAAAACTCATCTTCTTTTTAGTGTGGTCTTTAGATTTTCCTTTGAATTCCATTTTCCTCTTCTTATCAAACACATATAACTGATGGGTTACTCCAATCTCTATATCAACCTTGGGAGCACATCGAACGATTTCCTCGTATCTGTTTAAGTCCCTTATGGCTAACGCCCATTGAAGAATTGGTTTTAAGCCATTAAATAATCGATCGATCTTACTCTCAGGTTGGATAATAATACCAGAAGCATACCTTGGAAGTCTAGTAAAATTTGCTTCGTAGATAACAACAGATTCTTTATCCTTTTTCTTTAGTTTAAGAAACTCCTTCAACATCTTTTTTCGAAGAATACGAGGGAAGTACTTATTGAAAAATAAGTTCTTGAACTCGTCCCATTCCATGGACTCAATTTCATATCTTTTCCTCATATTCTTGATAAGATTCCACCATTAGTCATCATCACCTTCCAAACAATACACTTCTAAGATGACTTTGTCGTGTTCAGAACATTGTAGAACTGAAAATATCTTTTCAGTGTTACTAATCCATTATTCAACCACTAATGGATCAGAAGACCCGCTGAATGAAGGTGGACTCTGCCTCATGTAGGATTCAACAAAATGACTCTCCTTCCTTTGCTCGTTTGGATGTCCGGCATGGTACATAGCTTGAGAAAGTTGTGTGAGCATAGCTACAAGATTTTTCATTCCAGCTCCCATAACATTTGGTTGCTCAGGGGGACAATCATTGTATTTCCCATCGCATTCATCATTACCACGGTTCCTTCGAGTTCCATCCATTGACTAAAACCCATAAGCATAGTGTGATCAACACTAATCATAATAGGAAAACCACATAATCAAGAACAAAATTACAATCTTAAGGTCTTATCATAGGTTTTTTCATAGCCATTTCTAAAACACTATGATTGTGTTCTTTGCTTAGACTTATCCATTGGGTTCTTACTAAGGCTTTCACATCCTAGTTTCCAAAGGTTGACTATACCTTTCCTCTAATACCATCTATAATGACCCATACTTTACATACATTTTTATTAATTCAGAGCTGAATCAAACGATTTACAACATATAACAAAACCATGAATGGACCGTATAGGTATAGTGTCTTTAGAAATTGGGAAACATAAACAATTGGTTCATAAAATCAAATACATTGTCTCCCGTTTATTTCATCATATCTAGAGTCCTTTTTGTCATATCCTACTTAATATCCTTCTTCCTGACTTGGGGAATAAAAAACATACAAAGGGTGAGCTCAAATGCTCAGTAAGGGTAAATAAAAGAAATATCAGCCATATCATATTCATAAGAACATAACATTTCAAAACTCTTTTCCTACAAAAGAGGTCATAATATCATGTCATGGGATAAATCATAGTAATGAAAAGTAATCCCAAATAATCATAAATTAAAACATGAAACTTTATGGAATACACACATAATCATAGAAAATCATTTCATA
Organism: Viscum album; assembly: GCA_963277665.1. Classification (NCBI taxonomy): domain Eukaryota; kingdom Viridiplantae; phylum Streptophyta; class Magnoliopsida; order Santalales; family Viscaceae; genus Viscum; species Viscum album. The sequence continues at coordinate 381,208,601 of OY728164.1, read as the reverse complement.
TTAGTCGAGGCTCATTTCAAAGACCATTATAGTGGACAAAGTCCATTACTGAACCGAGTTCACTCCTCGTTCCAGTCCTGTATCACTGAACCGATTTAACTTGCCATCCCAGCCATGTCTATCTCATGAGATATAAATCTTTACCCAGTACATTGAAGGGAGATATAGGTCCCACCAATCTCATAATTAAACCATTCTTATGTGTTCCACAAAATCATAAATCATACATCATAGCATAACCCATTTAATAAAAATGGGAATCTTAAACATCATACCATCATAACATAATCCATATAAGATAAAAAGACACCATTAAAATAATTCCATCATAACAAAATCAAATCAATGTAAAAATAGGGATAGAAACAGAACCCTATATTATCTTAGATGGAAAATAATTTTGATAAAACACTTGAACTCCATTCGTGGGGAAAATATCCTTTCTACTTCAAATTTTTTTTCCTTTATTAACATGTCATACAATTTTAACCTAAAAGAAGTTGATTAAAAATGAACTTGAAAACTTGTAAAGGAAGCTTCATCGAAATAATGTTCTAAAAATCCATTCAGGCCATATAAGTTAAAAAAAGAACATTATTCTCGTACTTTGGCCGGAAAAGTAAAAAAGTACCTCGTACGAAAAACGACAAACGATTGATCTGGAATATTAAATGTGATTTCCCTTATTTAGAAATTTATATGAGCTCCATATAAAGAATGAAAATCCATGCCCAGAATCAAATCAAATTCCACTATAGGAAGCATCACAAGATTTTCTGGAATCACTTTCCCACAAACTTCAATCGGAGAATAATTATAACCTTTTGATGCGACTGGTTTTCCATTAAGAGTTGTCACAACTAACTCAACATTTAATTGTTGAGGTAATACGGTGATACCCTTAGAAAATTCTTCAGAAATAAAAGAGTGGGTCGATCCAGAATCAAGTAAAATAGTTTCTACTTTAGAGTGGATGGTAAGTGTACCTTTCACCACTTCATTATCTTACTCCACATCGCTGATAGTAATTGTATGTGACTTTCCTTTGTCTTTGGCCTTAAGAGTTTGTTGACATCAATCATCATCAACAACCATTGGATTTGGGAATTGATTAGCATAATACCCCATCTCCTTGCACTTGAATCATTGAAGTGTAGGAGGTGCATTCTGTGTATCCTTTTCCATTTTTGCATTATTAGACATCTTCTTCCCATTATTTTGACATTCAACTACCCGATGACATTCTTTTCTACACATAAAACATTTTCTTATCCATTTAAGAAAATTTAGTCCATGTTTCTTTCCACAATTTGATCATAAAGGAAAACTCTCCTTCTTTTCAGTGTGGTCTTTAGATTTTCCTTTGAATTCCATTTTCCTCTTCTTATCAAGCACATATGACTGATGGGTTACTCCAATCTCCATCTCAACATTGAGAGCGCATCGAGCGGTTTCCTTGTATCTATTGAAGTCCCTTATGGCTAACTCCCTTCGAATACTTGGTTTTAAGACACTAAATAATCGATCGATCTTACTCTCAAGGGTGGATAATAATACCAGAAGCATTCCTTGCATGTATTGTAAAATTTTATTCGTAGATACCAACAGATTCATCATCCTTTTTCTATAGTTCAAGAAACTCTTTCAACATCTTTTTTCAAATAACATGATGGAAGTACTTATTGAAAAATATGTTCTTGAACTCATCCCATTCCATGGACTCAATGTCATCTCTTTGCATCATATTCTTGATAAGATTCAACCATTGATCAGCATCACCTTCCAAACGATACACTGTTAAGATGAATTTGTCTTATTCAGAACATTTTAGACCTGAAAATATCTTTTCAGTGGTAACAATCGATTTTTCAACCACTAATAGATCATAAGACCCAATGAATGAAGGTGGACGCTGCCTCATGAAGGATTCAACAGAATGTTGCTCCTTCCTATACTCGTTTGGAAGTCCTCCATGGTTCATAGCTTGAGAATTTAGTGTGAGTATGGCTACAATATTTTTCATTCCATCTCCAATAACATTTGGTTTCTTATGGGGAAAATCATTTCATTTCCCATCGCATTCATCATTAACATGGTTCATTCGGGTTCCAGCCATTGACTAAAACCATGAAGCATAGTGTGAGAAACACAAATCATAATAGGAAAACCACATAATCAAGAACAAAATTTCAATATAAAGGTATTATGATAGGTTTTTTCATGGCCATTTCTAAAACACTAAGATTGTGTTATATGCTTAGACTTATCCTTAGGTTCTTACTAAGGCTTTCACATCCTAGTTTCCAAAGGTTGACTATACCTTTTCTTTGATACCAACTATAACGACCCATACTTTACATACATTGTTATTACTTTAGAGTTGAATCATAATTATTACAACATATAACAAAACCATGAAAGGACCGTATAGGATAATGTCTTTAGAAACTGGGAAACACAAACAACTGGTTCATAAAATCAACTACATTTTCTCCCGTTTATTTCATAATATCTAGAGTCCCTTTTTGGGATATTCTACTTAACATCCATCTTCTTAACTTGGGGAATAGAATACATACAAAAGGGTGAGCTCAAATGCACAGTAAGGGTAAAAAAAATTAATATCAGTCATATCATATTCATAAGAACATAACATTTTGAAAATATTTACCTGCAAAAGAGGTCATAATATCATGTTATGGGATAAATCATAGTGATGAAAAGTAATCCCAAATAATCATAACTTAAAACATGAAACTTTGTGGCATACACACATAATTATTGAAAATCATTTCATATTAGTCAAGGCTCATTGCCAAGACCATCATAGAGGAAAAAGTCCATTACTGAACCGAGTTCACTCCTCGATCTTGTCCTGTATTATTGAACCGATTTAACTTGCCATTCCAGCCATGTTTATCTCATGAAATATAAATCATTACCCAATGCATTGGAGGGAGATATAGGTCCCACCATCTCATAATGAAACCATTCTTATGTGTTCCAAAAAATCATAAATCATACATCATAGCATAACCCATTTAATAAAAATGGGAATCTTAAACATCATGCCATTATAACATAATCCATATAAGATAAAAAGACACCATAAAAATAATTCCATAATAACAAAATAAAATCAATGTAAAAATAGGGATAGAAATAGAACCCTATATTATCTTTGATGGAAAATAATATTGATAAAACACTTGAACTCCATTCGTGAGGAAAATGTCCTTTCTACTTCAAAAACATTTTTCCATTCTTAACATGTCATACGATTTTAAACTAAAATAATTTGATTAAAAATAAACTTGAAAACTGGTAAAGGAAGCTTCATGGAAATAATGTTCTAAAAATCCTTTCAGGCCGTATAAGTTAAGAAAAGAACATTCTTCTCGTACTTTGGCTGGAAAAGACAAAAAGTACCTCGTACGAAAAACGAAAAAAGATTCCTTTCATATCTTTTACTAAAAACTCACCTCAGGGTAAAATTGGATTTAAATTATTTTATTAGGATAGAAATAGTATTACTTATTGACGAAACATGGATGTGGATGATAAATATCCCCCAGTAAATTCTGAAGTATAAACAATCTCGGATAAAAATGAGATTGTGAGATTTTCCCTTACCTTAGGTCTGGTATGCTTTGTACGTGTCTAAAACTCATGTATAATGATTTAAATAATGACATTGACTTATTCCAGAATCATAATCATTGTTATGATATCATATATGGCCATATTCTTAGCTTCTTAATAGTAATATTTCATTGTTAATTGTTATTCGGGTGTTTATTGCTTTATGTTCTTATCTGTGTTTTTTCGAATAAATTCTTATTCTTTTTTTTTGTTATAGATACCTCATTTACAGAATGGTATTAGTGTAATATATATCATATTTATTCATTCAATTCATTTATATAATCATTATGAAATTAAGATCATGTAGAAAGAGTCGCATCACATCGTGGAGATGGTAGGCTGTACGTACGCACGAGCGATGATATCGTTCCCATGATCGTGGAACTGTATTGAAGTGTATGTATAATATTTCAGAATCAATATCACTTTACAATAATCATATATAGTAATTTTTTTACACCATTATTCCCATCCAAGTAAAGTGGTGGTGGAAAACAGATTACACCACGGCGTGGAGACGGTATTCTGTACGTAAGCACGCGCGGTGATTTCATTTTCCGTAGGATGGATAGAAGGTGAAATAGGGTTGTTTAATATTAATAATAACATATCATTATATGATTTATACTGATTTTATTACTTCATAATGAAACAACAAAATAAGAATAAGTAGAAGAAGAAATAAATTTGAAAGAATTGGTAATGGATATTACCTCTTCTTCGACACGCCTCTTTGAAACCTCCTCTTAGGGCACTAAGATTGGTCGTTGAAGTATAACAGGACCTCTAGGATGTTTCTAGGGAATTGAAAAAGATAAATTGGTAGTTATTTTCCAATCTTGAAGGCTCAATGTGGTGTGAGAAGGAGAGGGAGGAGGTGGCCTTTTATAAGGGAGGAGAGGGGCGCCTTTGGAAAGTGTGAAAATATTATTTTATTATAAACATATCTTCAGTTTCAAGAGGTACAAAACACATTAATGTAGAAGATAAGATAACTCATATTCGAAATAAAATCATCCAATAGGAATTGGACAGGTTTTGAATAATATTTTAATCATTATAATCTTATTTATTTAAATCATGTATTAATGAGGTAAATACTGCATCATTATTGTGTCATAATTAATTTAATTTATTTAATGTCTAAAAATTATAAAAAAATACCAAAATGATGTAAATATTTTTATATTTCCAATTAATATTTATAGCCTAAATTATAATTTACATATACCTTATAAAAATTAATTACTAAATGATTTTTGTTAATGCCAATTTTGTCTTTACATTAAATTAATTAATCTAATGTTTCATTGTCTTTCATAAGTGGCTCCATGGGGTCCCAAAATCGACCCAATGATGACCATGGTCATCCATTACTCATCCAATAACGTTTTGATAAGTGTTAAGCTAATTTTGAATTATTATAATATTCTTTTAACCTTGAATTGCCCTATTTACCTATAACTAGAGTAAATAAAAATTACCGTAGTTACTATTCATAATATCAAAAAAAAGTAACATATTAACATAATTTTGACCCACTTTTTATAAGTATGTAATCCATTTTTGAAAATTCAAAACATAAAAATTTCATTAATTAATTTAAAATTAATCCCGTTGTTAAGAAAAGGGGTTTTAAAAGTTAAAACATTGCCAAAGATTGAAATGTTTTAACTTATGAATTCAATGTCAAATTAATGCTAATGACATAAATTATATTAAATGGTAAAAATATATTCTATTTATATTCTAAAACCATTCAGTATTATAATTTATCTGTATAAATTATTGCGATGAAAAAATTTGTTTTTAGATAAAATATAGCGTGTTTTTACTATACATCAAAATATGAAAGTTACCAGAATAATATGAAAATTTTATCCAAAGTTAATTTTTATATCCTGATTCCAAACAAGAAATTTATTTGGTAAAATTTAACTTATAAACATTTCAAAAACTATATTTAAAATGGGTGCTCCATCAAAAGGTCGTAAAACATTATTTTTTGAGAAGTACTTCTTTTATCCGAAAAACTGATATTGTTTTCCTATCTCATTATTGAAAATGTCTAAGATGAATTATAATGTTACAAAATTAAAAATTTAGTTAATACTATTCATAACAGCTAGTTTATTATATAATAATATATCGGTGTTTAGGGAAACTCGGTATTACGTACTACACACGCTATCGAGGAAGGTCGCAATTGTGTGTAATGCAAGTCAAGCTAGTGTTGTTTGTAGTGAAAGATTACTTTTAGTATAACATAATACATAAAAAAATAAATCTCATAAAATATCAGGGTTTTACTGGTCCTCTTTTCCTAGACCATGATATCCCACTAGGATCCAATTAAATCCTTAATAATAAACATAATAATATTCACATTCTTCCCTTTGGGTGCATTAATCAACACACATATTCTATATCTCCCCTTTATGTATTCCTCATATTCATAAGTCCCATAATCATCTCCTAATACAAGAGGATATTTTATTAAAAAATCTTAGACTATATCAAACATCACTACTACTTTCTATATTGGCCTCCCCTACATGTTTGGAATTGATTTGAGGAGACCCTTAGAAATATTCTTCTCCATTAGAGTCTTATGTTCACCCAGTAAATTAAAATTATCAAATTACCTTTCAGTAATCCCCTAAAAATAATCCTACTACTTAACCACATTATCAACTTGATCATTAACTCAATTCTTAGGATCCATGATTCTTTTCATTTCGGCACATTATTTAACCATCATCATTAAAAAAAACTCAGAAAAAAAATTTCATGCATCACTTTCTATACATAATCACAAAGAAATTTTTTGAATAAACTTATCAAATTATGTTGTCAAATTTATTTCATAAATTGAATCTAATTAATCCCTTGTTAACTCTCTATTGAAAAAAATACTGATTAGTTATTTAATAATTTAAATATTTTAATGAAATTTAAATCACTGATCAGTCCAAAACACATGTGTAGTAAAATATTATTTATACCATCATACCAAAATAATGCAAGAATGATTCATGAATCACCCTAAAAAGAGTAAGTTTCATATATAAAATGAATATATATATATATATATAATAAAATCACATACTTCTTATGTGAATTGTATTTTTATAAAAAAACCTAGATAGGTACAATCACAGGGATTTTATACCAAGTCATGATTCAATATCAACAATCAACCAATTTATAAAATATAAAGAACGTGGAAAAAACTACTCTGATACCATTTTTTAATATACCAACCTACCAGGATTGGGTCACTATAGTATAATATCACATGGAATCAATTTCATTCCTCAATAACCAGATGCAAGAAACTAGCTTTCAAATTATAAGAATATCATTAAGGAGGTTATTTATATTGAGTTAAATGAATCTGCTTATCCTTTTTTATGTCAATACAAATTTTATTAATTTTGATCTGAAAAGTATGTTTGGTTTAAGTTTATATTTATATAGGCTTATCTTATAATTCTTTGACATTCCTATAAAATAAAGTCTTCCATTAAATTACTATAACTTAGTATAGATGTGCAAAACATTTTAATATCATGTGAGTAATTTTCATCATATGATATAGAACCATAAATAGAAGATAGATCAACATTCATTAATTGATAGTGTACCTTCTAATGTTGTTTCAATAAAACTCATGGATCTTGAAATCTGAATGTGTGAGTTTCTTATAGTGTTTCTTATAAAAAGATCTAAGTAATTCATTGGATAGAATAGATTATCAAAGTGATTAAAATTTCCAAAAAGTTTATTATCAATAAAGTTTTTTCATCATCTTGTCGTCCTTGAATGACTTCATTTTTAGTGTTTTTCCATGTGTTCTTAAAGATATAAATTTTAAGATTTAATTGTTATGATCTATTTTTTTTTTCTGTAATTTTCCATTTTACAGTATTCATGATTATTGATATTATAGTATGAAACTTACTTCTACTAATAATATTGATTAATGATGCTCAAAGGCTAATATTTTCTGTCTTCTAAACAATAGAGATCGATGAAGTCTATGATTATATTCGTTTTCATAGGAAACACCCTTCTAGTACCCCTCCTAGTCCAAAAATTATTATTGGTGTGACCTCTAAAGAATACCTCTAATAGGGCATAGCTTAGTGACTAGAATTTATGATATAGAAAAACACAAATGGGATGTTTTACCATAAATATTACTAGGAAAGATAAAAAATCCACCAATTAACACCAAAATATAAATAAATGAATGAAATATTAATAAATTATTACATGAAATGAAAAATAAATATTAAAAATAAATATTAAAAATAAATCTTGAACCACTACTATAGAAATAACATGAACTCCAACAACTCATGAAAAAACTCTACAAGATAAAGACATTCAGATCAATAAACAACTCACCCATATAGTCCAAAAAACCTAATTATATATATGGGTATTCATACAAATAAATTCAATAGGATGTTCCTCAAAATAGGTCCAGAAAATGAGGAGGAATCATATTAAATCCCCATAGAAAAAATATTGCAACCCAATTGTTTCATAAATAGGTAAACTATATTTCCAACCTCACCAAGGTTCACTCACCAAGTGACACATATAATTAAGTTCCATATTAATGAAGAATATATATAGGAAGGGTATCTTGCGACCACTTCATCATTGAAATACTCACCCTAAAAACTATTGACTTTTGTTATAGAGTCGGCATCCCACCATTAGCAACACCACACATATATACAAATACATCATATCTAAAATAAAATAATCAACATTGCATCTTCCTCACCTCCTCATATGTGTAAAACCAAGATCCAATACATAGTTGTGTAAATTCGTTGTACGCCTTAATGAATTACATTCCATGCATGGATACAATTTTAATAAAATTATATGTTCTAACCTTATTCCTCTTCAGCCTGTATAAACTTGTATAAAATAACTGAGGGACATTACATTCCATATGTGTATACATCCTATACCTATAATCCACCATATTCTAAAAATTACAACATACTAATCCCATATTTGATGAATATAGTGGGGTAAGGAGAGTATTCCACCACCTACATCCTCAAGAAACTAGATGTGGGGAGATACATAGAAGACGCGGCCAAATATGGGTTGAGACCACCATAAATAACATAATTGTTGGAGTATAAGAAATAATAAAACATAATCATATATGTTAAACATAACCATACTGCGGGAAAATACCTAACCCAAGACTCATTCTAAATATAATATCTCTTATGAAAACCTAACATCAATCATTAAATATCAAAAATCTAATAAGCATACAAGTACCAATGATTAATTATTTCTTAAACTTTTAATAAATCACTTTTCCATTTAATAATATCCTATAATCATCCATGATTAATATCCCTACTCCTTTAAGTACTTAAAGAAACCAAATTTATTAATCTGATGTCATAATAATTTAATCATTTCAACCACCCCATTTTAATTTATCAGTTAATTTCAATTCCAAAATTCTAAACACTGAGACATCTATTCTTATAGAAAAGTAAGATATAAATATTCCCAAAGGGGGGTGGGTGAATGATGATCAGTAGGCATAAATAAATTTATCAAACATACACAATCATAAGGAAATGATAATAAGGCCATAATCTAATTTATCTATATTAAATCATCATTATCACCTTCCCTCATCCTCCACATTATCTATCATCCATTGTAATAAGACACCAATGGAAAAATAATATCAACACCACACTAACTTCATAATTTAACCAAATATATGTTTTTAATAATTCCTAGTATGATTTTAAGTCATTAAAATTTAATAATAGTACTAAGTGGTATTAATTATCATGGTAGAAATATGATAAGAACAATATTTAGTCATCAAATCAAGCATTCAATCATATTGAAAGCATGTTCTATATGTATTTGGGATTTAATTATATATTCCATAAATTATATAATCTTTACTATATTGATTAATTAATTGATATATGACAGAAAATCAGCAAGAGTAAGATATATATAACATATTATAAAGGTAGAGATAAATACTAAATAAAAATTTATAAATAACCACTTATGTATAATAATAATGTTCATAAAACATCTACTAAAATTTTATAATAATTATGGAAATATTAACTCAATATATTTTAACATTCTTCATCATTTTTTCATTAATATTTTTATATGGTTTTAAGAAAATAAAATTAATCAGAAAACATGAGGACAACAAATTAAATAAAACTGAACTATCTATGAAGTTTGAAAATATTTAATCTTGAATATCATAGTTCCCATAAAAAAAATTCATCATTAATTTTTCTGGGTTATTATCTTTTTAAATTTGATCACTACAATATACCTTCTAGAAAACTATAGTATAATCAATACATGCCTATATATATATATATAATATAAAAAAATAAATCCCCAACCTCTATTTATAGACACATAAAAGTAGTAAAATGATGTTCACATGGCCTGATACAAATCTATAATAGTTCATAGCCTGAGAGAAGTGATATGTTGGTAGAGAGAGAAGATTAATTGAGTTCAAATGGAGGTAAATAACAATAAATGGTTGATTCAGAGGGCCAATACTACTCTAAGTTCATCAAAATACAATCCTCTAACCTCTGGACTTATAGTACATGGAGGGACATGAAATGAAATAGGTGGGGGAGTGGGCATCCCAAATAAAAAGGTAAAAGTGTTACAGAAACCACCTGTCATATTTGTATTTAATTCTCATCAATTCCCATATATTTTGATACAAAAAGGGGAAAGGAATGTTCGATAAATTAAAAAACAACAATGTGTATCAATTACACGAATTTACCAATGTTTTAAATTAAAAACACACTTTTAAATCAACAAATCATGTTATTGGTCATGCTAGAAAATAATCCAAATATTGAGGTATAAGTTGATATTATGTTATCTCATAAATTATAATAAAAATTTACATTATATTAAATTTTTGAAAAAATAAATCTCTAATTATACTTTAAAATTTAAGGGTTTTGAATTTTTTGAAAACTGATACATAAAATGTTTAAAATCAATATGTTATGTCTTAAACATAGCCAAAAATCAAGGTCAAATCCAAAAATTCTATAATTATTTATTATTCATTAAAAAATGAATAAATTCAATATAGACCTTCCCAAGACTCTAAATTATAAGAAATTACACCTAGACTCCCTCAAAGCCTAAGAAATGGAAAAAGATGTGTTAAAAATCCACCTCTTACATCTGATGTCTCTTAAACATTTCTCATCAATGATAATAAAAAACATAGGGTAAGAAGAAATATGAGAAATGAATAAAAAGGTAACTCAAATATGAGTTACCTCTAAAACATAAATATTGACGTTGAAATATCATAACCAATACCAAACAGAGGAATAAAATCACGCAACAATATCCATCATTACATCCACAAACTTAGAGAATACTTGTCTCCAAAACTACAATAAATCATTAAAAACACTCAAAATATTTTGAAAGAATTTTTTATTTATGTTCCAAAGTATTCTATTCTAAAACACCATGTAACCAATAGAAATGAACCAAGGGAATGGAATACTTTTGAAGCACCTTTTTCTAACTATTCTAAATCCAAAAAACATTCCTCAAATGTTGAATAATCATTAGCATGTAACTCACCCTTGTAAATGACATGGGAATCATCATGAATATGTCGTTGAATATAAAACTCAAGAGATATTTCCAGGATATAGTCTATACATGGTGGCTTTTCTAGTCGATAAGAAACTCCATCGACCCACTCTATCACCTCAATAGGAAAATAAATTATAAATAAAACTTACTCCCTTGAAGAAATATTTGATTACCATGTTAAGGGGATACATTAAATAATAAATTATCTATAATGTAAAATTTCAATGGTCTCCTCCAATGATTAGCATAAGAATTTTTAATATCATGAGTTGCCTTCATCCATTCATGAATCACATGCACATTCTCAAATGTGCTATACAATAATTCTAATCCGAGAGTATTTTAATATCCAAACTTGATCCAACACAACCGAGATATACAAGGTCATTAATAAAATTTTATGACTGGGATTATACCAATGGTAGAGTTATATATGTTATTATAAAAAATCTCAAATAAAATTAATTTCATCATCCAGGAGCCCTAGAATCCATAATTCATGGATTAGGCATGTATTTTAACGTTTAGATAGTTCATTATATCAACCATCACTATATGGATGAATTTTTTTTCAAAGGAATAATTAAAATACCAAATCATGTTGGAGGCCTCACCATACCCAAGAGGTGAAACAGGGATCATGGTTGGACATGATACTCTATAGAACACCATAAATCCTCACAATCTCATCCAAATACCATCTTTCCAATACATTAACTTATATCAAATACATAATCATTAAGATTTGAAATTTTTTCATTATGTTGTCTAAAACAACATAAATAGATTTATATCCACCTATATCTAGAGGTAAATCACTGGTGAAATCAATAAAAATGTCCTCTTACATCCACTAGGTACCATCCAATAGTTGATGCAATCAACCAAGAACACAATTCTCCACATTTACCTCCTTGTAAACCAAACCTGAAGATCAAAATAATGGTATATGATTATTTATACCAGACCACCAAAACTAACTCCTTAAATAGGAAAATACATTTTCAACACACTAGGATATATTTCCAAGGGGGAGTTATAAAACTCTCAAAAAACCACCTCACATATCACTAAGGAAATAAAGAGACTCCCTAGAAATAAAACCTGATGTTATTCATCCTCAAACCATTTATCAGGAGTGTCATCAAAAACATATCTATCCTATCAAATATTAACCTCATAATCCAATAACTGAGATTATTTTACCTTCTTTGACATGTACTACTAAATTCTCATTAGGTAGAGACTCCCTTATTTATCAACCACCAATATATCATGCCCCAACCTCTAGATTATAAATGTTTACCTCATTCGTCTAAAGGACCTAATACTAAAACTATTAAAGAATATTCTTAAAAATATCTATTACTTGATATCAACAATGAAAAAATATGCTCTTAAATCCTATTGGGCATCATGGACCTGATCGTTTTCGGGACATCAACATGAATATATGCCAATAAAATTTAAAATGGTAATATACATCATAAACATAGAATACAGAATAATTAATTTAAATTAATTAAGGATTAACATAATTCCAATTATCTACTCTATTTAAACACAAGTGAAACCAATAGTGATGTCTGATACGCACTTGGGTCTCTACCCTTCGAGTAGATTCACTTTGCTTAGTTTTTATATTAAACTTAAAGTCCTTTCATCAGATCACAGGGGGCCTGAAATCACATTTATAAGGTAATCTCCTTTGATTACATATTTAACATAGTCTAGCTGATTTTATTACCCTACTGATCCATGTAATCATTACTAGTTATTATCCCCTAGCTCTATCCTATCTCTCAACCAAAGGAATTAATGACTCATTTCCAGGACCTTCAACCACTGGTACCCCTTATAGGTCAGCATTGGAAATGGGTGTCCCCATGAAGCCCAACTCCAATATCCCTTGGTTTGGATACTTAAATCAAGGGTAAAGAACATACAAAAATGGAGGCCTTACCCTAAATATTCTTAAGAAAGATAAAATTACCACAAATAAACTCTACAATATACAAAAATAATCACAATCCTAATGCATGATTCCATAATATGAAAATGAAAAGATAAAAATAAACCACGAACCAGTACTATGAAAGAATCTATTAACTCAACCAACTCATGAACAACATTGGATAGATAGTAATTTCCAACTCAATCACCAACTGAAAACTAGGGTTAAGAATATATATGTGTGTGTGTGTGTGGGGAAGGGGGGAAAGAATATTGGTATAATTAGTTGGACCCTACTGAAACCCACTTTTTCCAATGTGGAAGAAGTATAAGAATGCACAAATGAATGAATATAGAAACACACTCATCACATAAACTAGTAAACTATATTTTCCACCTCACTAAGGTTCTCCCACCAAGTAACAAAAAAAGAAAGAAACATAATAATGAAGAATTTATATAATAAGGGTTCCTGTTTTTAACTTTCCTTGAAACCAATCACCCTAATCCCAAATGAAATACATCCTATCACTCCCATCCACTCTATAATCTACATTGTAAACATGTAAAAATACATCACATCCATAAACAGATAATCATAGCCATATCACCATAACATCTCCATATGTATAAAACTTATAGCCACCATATCCCTATTTAAATATGCACTACACCATAATCGATTATATCCCAATGCATAGATAAACTTTTAATACAAGTATATTCTAAAACGTTAAACATCCACATACTACATATACATGTATAGAATAATTGTGATACATTGTATTCGGTATGGGTACACATACTATAAATGTAATCCATCATAGCTAGTAGATGAACACATATTAAATATAAAATTAACGGAGATATTTGGATAGTAGGGTAGTAATTCATATATATCCTCAATAATCTATATATTAAAAAACACCTTGAACCCATGGTCAAAAATTGGAATATACTTCACTGATCGACTATGGTTGTGGAGTATAAGAAGTAACATAATATATATATATATATCATAAAATCATACTCGTAAAAACCACCTAAACTTAGACTAATTCTAAAGATAATGTCCCACATTATGACTAAACTATTATCACTAAGGACTAAATAGCCAATAAGCATACAAAAATGGTGGTTCAATTACTTCTTAAGATTTTAATGAATCACTTAATAATTTAATAAAAACATTTCATAATCCTATATTAATATCATTGTTCCTTTAACCATTTCCTCAATATGATTTTATTAATATGATTTTTTCAATATTTAATAATTTATACCAATCCCCTTATACTTAATTCATCATTTAATTACTAATACATTATTTTAGTAACTAAATTATTAATTCCAATTTTGAGGAAGATATAAATATGGAAAAAGGTAAATGAATGATAAGAAAAAAAACTTAAAGAAATTTATCATACATTCAAAAGCATGAATAAATAATTATATCTCTCTTAATCCAATTCATCCTTCTTAAATAATCATAATCACCTTCCAACATCATATGCACTACCCATCATCAAATATATAAATACACTAACACCCAAAAAATATCAACATAACACATCCCTCACAATTCAACCAACCAAATGTTTTTTAAAATTCACAATACGAGTTTAAATATTTTAAAAGCATCTATTGTAGTAATCAGTGTTAATTTCAATGAAAAACATATATCAAGAGTTTTTATTATTCTAAAACCAGTCATTCAATCATTTATAAATATAGGTCAGAATGTATTCAATCATTAATAATTCCTTACATCAATTAACATATATTTACCATTTTATTTGTTCAATTATATATGTAAAAAAATTAAAAAAAATCTATATATAAAAACTGATAAAGGAAATAATAAATACTAAATAAACATGTGAAAATAAGTGCATAAATATATTAATATTGTCTGTAAAACAATGAATTTTTTTTTAAAAAATGTGGAAAGAATAACTCAATTTATTCTTAATATTTTTTATCATTTCATATTTAGATTAATTATATAGTTCCAAGAACATACCATTCATGATAAAATATGAGAAAACATAGAAAATATAAAAGCATTATTTAGAAAATATCTAAAAGAAGATACATGAATATCATGGTTTTCACACAAAAATATTCCCTCAACATTTCTATTATTCAATGTAAGTATCTTCTAAAAGTTGATCACTAAAATTTTAATTCTTCAAACTCAATTCTTGATTAATCAAAACTTACATATTAAATATATAGAATTAAATAGATCCAATAACTAATGTTTTTGATACAATATATGAGTAAAATTATATTTTTAAGGCCTTGTGTGAACCATGATAGTTTGTAGTATAGATGCAGCACTACACAACTATAAGGAGAAGAAGAAGATTGAATTCATATCTAGAACTCATAAGGAACAACTGAAGAATATTTAATAGAAAAATCAAAGGTGAACTAAATAATCCATGTTAAACTCTACTTGTACAATGCTCTAAGGGGTGTAAAATGAAATAGGAGGGGAAGGGGAATCCCAAATATACATGTGGAAATAGTCTGGAAACCACCTGGTCACTTCTACATAAAATATCATAAATTCACTGCTTTTTCGATATAAACAAGTGTAATTGAAATCATAGTGAATTAAAATATCATGATTCTTATCAACTTTATTCATTTTTTATTAATTTTAATTAAACATCCACTTTAAATTTATAAAATCTTGTTTCTCATCAAGGTAAGAAATAATTGTAATGTCAAGGTATAAGATGACATTTTGTTATAGCATAGTGTAATATATAGATGTAAAATGAGATTAAATTTATTGAATTATGTAATCTCAAGTTACAAATCAAAATTTAAGGTTATCAATTTCTTCAAAAACAAATATGAAACAATATCTTAAACTTATACAAAAAAAGTTAAAACCCAAAAATAAATCAATTAATTAAAATTATTTTAAAATAAACATAATTAATTATAAACCTTCACATCCCCAAATATTATTTTAAGTCACCCCAGAAATCCCTCAACACATATTAAATCACAATGGAAGTTTTCATGAAAATATAAAACTATCCAGACTTCTAATTGATAAAGGTGATTGAAGAAGAGATCAGGGCTATAAAAACCTAATAATTAATACATATTAAAGAATTACTGGTGTAGGATTATATCTGTAAATTTTGTTAGATCAAATAAAGACCAATTCTAATGAACTAACTGATACTTTAGATCTTGTCTTCTAATCATTCCATCGCTTTTGTTTAATGTGAAGAGCTAATTCATTTTAATTATTTCTAAATAATATCCTTTTAGGTTTTGGAGGATTATTTTCATTAACTACCTAAATTTTTTTCATTAGTTTATTTTAACTTTGGATTTATTTTCTTGTTACAACTTTCGACAAAGTCTTTATATTCTAGAAGTTTTTTTTCTATTATGTTTATATTATATTGGATAACTTCTATCTTATAATGAATGTTATTTTCATTAATTTATGCCTTTTAGTAACTTGTATCATTATTTAGATACTATGATTGATTAGAAATTATATCATATGTTCATTTTTTTAGTAAAATGGGAATCATAATTTTGAATTAGGACTACAATACACACCCCTCTTATAGTTGTCATTTGTATACATACTAGGGAAAAATTTGGCATCAAATCCTTTGTCTATTAGTTTTTTATAAAAATTGTATATGATCTTATAAATTTATATATTCTATTTGTTTTTTAGAATTTATAATTTTACTTACACTAAAATTTTGTAAAAGAAATATCTATTTTTTTAATTTAATAAGGTTTCCAATCAAGTTTTTTAAAAATTTAATTTCTAGGAAACCATTAATCCTTGATATAGACAATGCATATTGGCATGATAGGATTAAATCCATTATTATCAACATTGGATTGGAAAATTTTATAATGAAAAATAGAACATAAAAATATAAAAATAATATAATAATTTACTCAGGAGAAAAAGATACAATATATTGAAATTTTCAAGGGTCTGAATAAATTTATTTTCCCAATGATAATAAATATCAATATTTAGATCCCATCATGCTAGATAGATAATGGGATTTGTAAAATTATGAAAATTACTCATTCTGGAACATCAATGATTCATGAGACTCAAAGGAAGGTATTGTGAATAGATTATTAAGTAATTTATTTTCAACATGGAGAATTAGTGCTGTAAATTACCCAATGTTAAATGAAATTTTTTAATGGACAATAATCATTTAAGGAAATTAAAATTAAAGAAAAAAATTTGTCATGAGATTTATTGATATTATTTTAAAGGAATGACAATAGATGTGGATAGTGATAAATGAAACAAAAAATCACAGGAATCATAGTCTTAAGGACCCTATTAAGATTCTAATGTGGTATAATAATTATATAATGATATATACAAAGAATAAATGAATAGAGAATAATTATTAATTGACTTAAACATGGTGTAATTAAACATTGGGTTATCAAGCCTAAAATCCTTTTACTACAAAGAAGAAATACAAATATACATTTAATGTTAGTAATTTGATGGCTAGTAAAGGGGAACTTTTTTTTATTACAAGAAATATTAAAAATATTATTATTAATAAGATCTTATGGTATGATTGTAAAAAAATTATAAAACAAAAGTACAGGAAAAATGAATTTTTAGACCCTATTTTTTATGAACGAGAAATACTGATGTATATCTAACATGATTTTCCGAATCTAAATATGAATAATTAGGATGAAAAATCATTAAAGATGAAATAGATACAATTTCTCAAATAAATTAATTATGTGTTGAGTTTCATTTAGGATCCATATACTGAATGTAAAATAAATTTGACGAGTGTTGATAGAAGGAAGATCCTTTGTTTTAAAAAAATCCAAGGAATTATCTATGATTTATGGGGAAGGTAACACCTAATTCACTCTCATAGTTATTACTTTATTCAATTTATTATTTTAAATGGATGATTATCCTATTAAAACAACATCATAATATGAGGATGATATTCCACTTTTTAAAGAAATTTTATGCTATGTGACTTTATTGTAAAATAAATATAAAAAGTTAAATAAATGCCTTAATTTTGATAAGGCATATTATTATAAGTCTAATGATTCTATTTGAATCATTATTCTAAGATTTATAAACTTAATTTGAGTCTGATTTTAAATATAAATATTTTTTTATTGATGATGTTAAAAAAATTATTGGAAAACTAAAATATGAATTTTTTTACGTTAAATAAGATACTCTCAAATTTTTAATTGTGGTTTAGATAATTTTAAAAATATTTTATGGAAGTAGAATACCAATTGTAAATTATTAATAATAGGTTTTATATTAGTAAAGTAACTATTTTTATCCAACATTTTTATTTAAAAAATAACATTTCTATATTAAATTCTATAAAGGATGTCATTGGGGAAAATAATATTTATTAAAAAATGTTACATAATTGTAAACTCTTAAGGAATACATTTATATAGAATTTATTGTAATTTAACACTATATGGTTGGACAATTATTGTTTACTAAATTATTATTTTCTAATATGTACATACCTAAGAATGTTTGTGTAAAAAACTCTTAGACCTGGTTAATTTCACAAAGATAGGTTGAGTGTCAATAACCATGACACTGAATATATTATAGTGGTTGTTCTCATCACATGACTAGAGACAATTATAATTACTTGAATTTATAAAAAATAAATGGATAATGATCCACTTTTTAAGACAATGTGCACGGTTAGATTATTAGTATGGGATTTATTTTTTTCACGATAAAACATTTATTTTAAATGTACTTAAATTTTTTAGACTTTAGCACAACCTTATCAATCTAATTAAATTATTTTATGAGGATTAATTTTTGAAATTTGGGAGTAATAAATGTACCATCACAAGGTCAAGGGGAGTCTATATATTATTTATCAACACGAATGATAATTTTTTGATGATAAACATATAATACCTATGTTATTGAAACCTACCCTATATTAGTGTTGTTTACAAATATTATTTTCTTTGGAAAAAGAGATTATGAAATTACAATTTTCAGACCTTATATAAAATTTCTAGGAATGGGCTAGAGGGGGTACTTCAAGAACATATGTTTAACAAAACTAAATTCTATAACCATTTTCAATATGATAGGAAACCTATGTCAAGATTAAAACCTACTGGTTAAGTTACAACATCTAGATATTTATAGTTGTTGTACATGAGCCTATTTGGACCTATAAAATCATTTATTTTAAGAGGGAAAAACGATTTTAATATCTTAGTTTGTTATTAAAACATGTATAATTGGTCCTATTTTATGTCACTTAAATATAAAACACTCTCATTTTTATAAAAAATGATATTGTTAAAAATCTAAAAAACCATAATTTTATCAATATCCAAAGATATCATGATATTGATTTTATATATTCCATTTTTGGAACTTTTTTTAGTGAAATAAATATTAATCACAATTTCTTAGCTCAAATAACTCTAAAACGAAAATGTGTGGTTGAATAAATAAATAAAACACATCAAAAAATTAGATGATCTATATTTTGTGAGTATTTGGTAACTAGGTATTTTTTGGGGGAGTCCATTAGTATAGAGTTACATTGTAAATAAATGTTTTATTCCTATGGTTTTAGGTAAGACACCTAAAGAGTTATAAAATGTTAGAAATCGTAAAATGTTATAATTTAAAGTCTTTATATGAAAAGTATACATTTTGAATACTAAATATCATGTTTATAAATATCTTCCAAAGGCTACTAATGGAATTTTTCTGGGATAATCCATTTTTAGTAGGGAATGTCAAGTTTTAAACAAAATATTATATTCCATTTAAATATTTTAGGTTCAAAACCATATATAGTTTATAGCTATATTTTGAATTACATATATCAGAAATTAACTTTATGAAAACTATACTAACAGAAGCGAGACTACCATAAAATAATTTAGAAAAAATTTATATACCAATAAATGATAAACATAATTCATTTTGACCAAAGAATCAGAAAATCATAAAGAATAATCCTCATGATAATATCATTGGTGGTATAATTTAACAAGTTAGAACTGAAAATTATTTTCAAAATAAATGTTATCATTTTTCATTCCTATCTCAATTTGAACCAAAAATATTGTATGATTCCATGGGTGATGAGAGTTAGACAATTTTTATATAAAAAAATCTTAATCAATTTGAACAGAATAAGCTTTAAGAATTAGTCTAATTCCTGAAGGATCTTCCAAATAATGGTGTAAATTGGACCTCCTAAATCAAGGGTAATTAAAATGGAATTATTTTTCAGAATGAGGTCATACAATTTTATAAGGTTTATAATTCTGAAGAAGGCATCAATTATGGTAAGAATTTTTATCTAGAATAGGAATTGAATCAATATAAATTCTATTATCATTGATAGATTTCCATAAATTTACTTTGTTGAAAATAGATGTAAATCATTCCTTTCTAAGTTGGTAAATTTAGGATATAGTATATATTCAACAACCTACTTGTTTTGAAGATATAAATATTTTAAAAAAAATTAATTATACATTACAAGGACTTTATAGGCTTAAAAAATACCTTATAGAATGATATGATATATTTTCAATATTTTTAACTGAAAAAAAATTTGTTAAAGGAATTTGATATCCCAATATTTTATCAAGAGAGTTTTAAATGAAATTATCATTATTAAAAACTAGTTTGATAAAATCCTTTTTAGATTAACACAAAAAAACACTTGTGGAATGTTTTTTAGAACATAAGAAAAGTGAATTTGAGGTGAGTATGATTGGTGAAAAAAACAAATTTCATGGATTATAAATAACTCAAAAACCAAAAGGAATAATCTAAAATTAATATACGTATATAAGAAATTTACTTAAATATTATTCTTTTGAAAATACATCTAGTGTTAACACTCTACTAGGTACCTCCTGTAAACATGACATTGATGAATCTGGAAAATTAGTTGATCTAATATTATTTATAGGTATAATAAAGAATCATTATTTAATTTATATTCAATGAAAAATTATTTATGATTTATTATTATGTGATGGGTTTCAACAAAACATAAAATAATCCTATCATAATGGTTTTAAATGGATCTTTTGTAACATTAAAGGGACATTAAAAATTATATTATTTTTATTCCTAATAAATTGAGTTAATTATAAAGAGTTATCAGATGGCCACTTTAGTAGATTTAGAATGGATCATAAGATCACTTCAAGAACTTTTCATTTTCTTAATAATGCCTTAGTTTTATGGTTTAACAAGAAACAAAATTTATTTTCGATTTCCACAACCGAATATGAATATATTGAAGATAAAATTTAATGCACTCAAATATTTTGGATATAGGACACACACATATATTTTAGTTTGAATTTTACTAAAAATATGATTATTTTTAGTTAGACTAAGATATTTTCTAACCATATTGAAGTTGTCATGTTTTTAATTTGAAGAAAAGATCCTATAGAATGTGTAATTTATCTAGATAATATGAATTGAAAAAGTTGTAATTGGATATGTTTAATATATTTTATTTTATTTTAAATAAAAAAAATATTTAAACTCACCTAAAAAAGATCAATATGTGAGGTCAAATGTATAGGGATATTTGAAGGTGATTGGAAGAGCTTTATATAATTATCATAATTTCCAGAAGTATTTTTGAAGTGGATTCCTTTTAGTCTAAAATCTACAAGACACTTAAAATTTGTGTAAGATTCATTTTGGATTTTTAGATGAGAAAATTAGAAAAGTCATAAAGAAGCCCTTGTGTGTATAATAGTCATTCCATATCATTGTAAGGATACATCTTATCTTTATAAGAATGATTTTAGATTTCATAAGGACCATTTAATGGTGTATATGGGAGACAAATGCCCACATGATGTGGATTCAGAATTTTTAAATATAACCTATTAAATAAATAAATATTAATAGTGACATGATAAATTTATCTCAAGACTTCTTAAGGATGAGTCGATTCATTATAAAGACCATTCACTAACTTTGTAAGAGTCATGTACTGTAATGTTAAAATTATATTCAATGTAGGTATGATTCTTTAACATCATAATGACCATCCATTCCTGGGTAAGAGACATTATTAAGGTTTTAATGATGATATCATTATGATGATAAAAACATTATGATATTTCGTAATGAATTTTATGTTATAGGAATATCAATATAAATTATTCTGATAAATCTAAATTTGGTGATTCTATGTGAACTTATTCACATCGAAAAATATATATTTGAACTTGAGGTTGTGAATTAATATTTTGTTCAAGAGTACCATTATACAAATATGAGTGTCACATCATTATTTTATAATTATATCACATATATGCGGAGTTATAATTAAAGGAAATAATTTTTTTAATTTTTTAATAATGTTGGTAGAGAAGGTTATACAAAGATTTCTGTGATATTTAAAAGAGAATATTCTATCCATGTTTTGGATTGAATTCCATTGAAATTTTTTGAAATTCGATGTTGAAAAAAATAGAGGATATTTTTGGAACAATTGACGTCAATAATTAAGATGGTCAATGCTTATAGTAATTTATTTATTTAATTTATAGAAATAATATTCAATGATATTATGGGAATATAAAAGGAAAAAAATAAGTATAAGTAGATAAATAATAATAATTTAAAAATTGAGAGAATGAACAAAACACTACTACATTTATCATATTTTATATTGAATATTTAATACTAAAGTGAAAGAATATTAAGTCATTCCTTCTTACTATTGTGATTGAAAATGCAGGGGAAGAAGGATAGACTTCCTGGATTTTAAGAAAGAGATAATCAAGCAGTATAATGATTATATGGTTGAAATATAAAGAGTGGAAGACTCTCTAAATTTATAAAATCAATAATAATCACTATATTTATGTGTCGCAAATATAAATTTTCGGGAGATGAGTAACCAAAGTTCATCAATAAACCATTCTCAATATAATACATGGGTTGATACTAGAGGGAAGTGTGATCACATGTGATTTCAAATAATACCAATTATTATCCATCTAATTTTGATAGTTGAACTATTTAAATCTGATGTACCGTGTTATGTGTGAATATGTGTGCATTTAATAGTGAAGGAATATCACTCTAAACAATGAAAAGGGTTCTATAAAAAGGAAATCAAAAAAGGAACTCTAGATCAATGATTTACTACCACCTCTTAGTGGTATCACTAGTCATGTGGGTGTCCTTTGAAGTGTAATAAAATAATTATTACCTTCGTTGATTCATTATCGTTTGGATGAATATGAATGGTAATTTCTCTATAACTCAAGAATTAGTTACTATATTCATTGTCTAAAATAAGGGTAACTAAAAATTTAGTGAAAAATAATGGGAATCCTGCGTTCGATAAGAAGAATTATGACATCTAAAATTATAAAATTGTTCCTTATATTTTATCAATAATCTTGTATGTTTTCTAGATTTAAACTGATAGATTTACTACTCATTATGATGGTTTTTTTATAATATAAAATTAGAGGATGAATCTAGAAAATTATATGGGTTCTTGTAATTCCATATTTTCTACCTTATTAAAGGAATATTTTCAAAAAAATATAAGGAATGAATAAAGTTAAAAGTGAATGGGAAAAATTATAAAATATATAAAAATTAATAACAAGATGTATATAAAAATTACATAGTTGAATATTTAAATATTAATATCTAAATATAAAGGATCATAAATTGATAAATGAATTTTTTATAAGAGTTAATTAAATACTTTGAAACATAAAAAAGATTGGTGAATATTTTGAGGATTTTATAGTGGTTGAAAATATACTATGCCTCATGTTAGATTGGTTTGATCCCAATGTCCCCAGAGAACAGTGATAATGGAAAGGTAAAATCACTTATTGTATTATTTATACTTAATTATATAAAATTAGTATGTACATGGATACTTTATTGGTGTTTTCATCAAATATGATAGGATATTTAAAACTATTGAGTAATATTGAAGACTATAAAGAAGACATAGTGAAATTTAGGAATGATGGGTAACTTGAAATTAAAGGTGTTGTATGAGATGAATTTATAATGGAGATGTTTAATTCCAAGAATACCATTTATGTTGATGGGATGAAACATAACCATTTAAGTGTTTCCCAACTCTATGATGAGATAAATGAAGTGATTTTTAGGAAATATGGTTTCTTAGAGAAATTTCTGGATGATTAAAATATCGTGTTAGGAGTTAAAAAAACTAAGGTTAATATATTACAAGTATTTGATGCTCAAAATTTATTTCACCTATGTGTAGAAGAAGAAAATAAAATGTGGCATAAAATACTTTGTCATCATATCCAACATAATATAATAATTCTTTCCCAAAGTGAAATTTCTTATAATATTCCTAATACTAAGAGATAGTGAAACTAGATATGATTCACTTTCTAAAGAGGTAACATTAAAAACTCATCATAGAAGAAATTGGAGACTAATTTATCTAATCCCCCAGACCTTATTCATTATGACATTTTTTGGCCCAAGAGAAAGTAATAAATAAATATATACTAGTATTTTATTTTTTTATTGATGAAGTCACTCATATTACTTGTATTATATTTATGAAAAATAAATTATAGTATCATAAAATTCTTAGGGGTTCTGAGATAAGTGTTTAAAATGATTGTGGTTACTCCTTAAAGAATATTTGGACATGTAATGGATCAGAGTAAACTAATAGAATTTTTGAATCTTACCTTGATAAGTATGGTATTCATCTAAAACTAAATTCACCATACATGCCACATAAAATGTTGAGTATTGTCATAATAATAGAATCTATGATGAGATAGAACATACTATCTTTACTGATAAATATACATCTTGGTATTTTTGGAGACATACCATTAGAGAAGGTATTGAAATTAAAAAACATTGCTTATATAGACTAAATTTTGACATGTCACCGTTAAATACGTACTAAAATAAGATATAATGTTTTAAATACCAATGGTTATTTGGAATACCTTGTATTATCAAATTCATGTGAGAAAATTTTTGGAGCTATGATAGAAGAGGGTTGATTGAATATTTCTTGGGTATCATAAAAATAGAAGAGGATATTAATGCTATAATAAGGAGACTGTGAAGATAATTTAAATTGATAATATTAATGTTACTGAGAATGTAATTAATGAACACAAACATGAAGTAGTAAGTTTGAGATGTTATGAAGATTAAGCTATTTTGGTTAAACAGTAGGATGATGTTTCAAAAAATGAAAGAAATATTGAAGAAGTATAGGTTTAAGATATAGATTAATCCAATTAATGTGGTTATATCATCTATTCCCATCAAAACCAAGTAGAATAAAATTGGTTT
This sequence comes from Viscum album, assembly GCA_963277665.1. Classification (NCBI taxonomy): domain Eukaryota; kingdom Viridiplantae; phylum Streptophyta; class Magnoliopsida; order Santalales; family Viscaceae; genus Viscum; species Viscum album. The sequence goes on along the minus strand of OY728164.1, from coordinate 381,182,905 downwards.
AGTTACAAAGAATAATTAGAAAATAAGGATAGGAGGTTAAAACTTGGAGAACATTAAAGACAAAAAAGTCATCCTTCCATACTTTCTAAAGTTGATACTAGAGATGTTGTTGAATCATTATAGAGTAAACAGTTGGTTAATGACATGAATTAAGAATTAGACCAGATAGAGAAGAATGATACTAGAGAAATGATTCAAATTCCTAAAGACAAAAATGTTTTTTCTAATCCAATGGGTCTTCAGAAACCAGTTGAATGAAAGAGGAAAAATAATGAGAAATAAATAAAGGCTTGTGTGAAACAGTATTCTTAGGTTGAAGTTATTGATTTTTACGAGATCTTTATAATGATTTCTATATTAAAACCCATTAGTATATTTCTTTTAATTATGTTAGAAATTTAATAAAATACATTCAAAATATATTTCTTTTCTACCTTTCCCAAAAAAGAGCTGTAAAATGAGGTTTATATTGGCAAACCTTATTGATTCTTTCTTATTAAAAATGATATATATGTTTTCAAGTATAAAAGGCTATATATGGGATAAATAAAGACCCAAGCGATTATATTTCATAATTTTATGAATTTTTAAAGAAGTTTAAGTCTAGAAAATGAAAATTGTACCTCAATATATACTTTAATAAAGAAACAAATTATCATAAATTTGAATTTTTATGTAGAATACATAATTATTTTTATAAATAAAGAAGGTGATTACGAATAATTTTCTATGAAGATGAAGATGTTATTTGAAATTTGTAGGCTTTTTAAATGGGATCCTTTCGGGGTATTTAAAATTTCTCAAGATGTATATAACATTTTTCTATAGGGATATATGTATTTTTTGGAAATTCAAAAGGATTTTTACGTGGAGGATTCAAATCTAGTTTATATACCCATATTAGAGGGAATAAAATAATTAAAGGACCTAAAAGAAAATTATGTTAAAAATAAATAGTTAAATAAGATTATTAAAAGATATTTATACTTGAAAAATTCATTACTAGATATAATCTATTTTTTCACCCTTTCTTTCAGGTTTCAAAGTGCTCTAAAAATGCTTCAAGTGATGGTTGGGAAAAAAATTTGTAAATATATAAAGTGATATAAATATTATTGGTCAAAATATAATGGAAAATGAATCCCATATCTGTTTGTTTATGAAGATATATATTGGGTAAATTGTGTTGATGAATAAAGATCAACATCTAGTAGAGTTTTCTTTCTAGGGGAATGGGTTGTGTATTGTCACACAAAGAAGCAAATTATTGTTACTTTGATAACTAATTATGTAGAGTACATGGTTGAAACTCAAGTCACTGGCCAATTGATTTGGATAAAAACTCAGTTTGTAAGACCTCAATATGGAATTGAAAATACCACTATATTTTTGATATTATAATCAAATTTCAACTAATTTATCAAGCAGTTATGTTTAGAATTTAAGGCCCAGCCACATTGAAATCATATATCACTTCATCAGAGAGATTTTGGAGAGAAATGAGTTGAATCTAGAATTTATTTCTACACAGGATAAGATAGAATATTTTTTTATTAAATCACTACTAAATGTTTCATTTTATATACTGAGGTTGGATATGAGAGTTTAACCAAATTCCTCTCACAGTTATGCTATGGGGAATCTGTCACCTCTCACATCTGGTTCTTCTGATATTGTTTTAAATAGTGGATAATAAGACAATATAAACCCATCGATGATTAATAAATTATTCTATTAATAGAGGGTTAGGAAAACTATAAGGCTGTATCCAAAGGTAATTTTTTTATCTTATTTGGTGGGAAAAATTATTTCTAGGGATTTTTAAGGGTTAAGTGGTGAATTAAACATGAAACATATGTTTGTGAGTTATTTTTCTTACTTTTTGAAGAGCTTTTTGGGAATGTATACATAAATATTTTAATAATAATTTTAATGAATATATTTTATGAAGTAAACGATGTCTATGAAGAGATTTTATCAATTAATATTAGAAGTGGTATCAAAGGATGAGTGGAGTTTATATTTTTAAGTGGTCTAAATTAGAGTAAAGAGTTAAAAATAATTGAATGTAAATAACATTTTTTTTGGAAATCATGATTTTTTTTATTCAATGGTCTTTTTTTACAACCCTCATTTGGCTCACATGGGATTAAAAATATTAAACGGTTTTTTTATATATGTAATGAGCTTGAATGTAATTTTTATTCTTTGGTTGATAGAAAAAAAATCTAAAGTAGGGGATTTTTGATTCAATGTGATTTTAGAGCCATATTGAAGTAGTTTTATTTTGAATTCGAACAAGATATTCTATAGAATTTTGAATTTACCCATAGAATATGAAATAAATAATTTGAAAGGGGATATGATTATTTTGTTGACTTTTTCTATCAATGAATTAATCTTATTCAAACTAACATGAAACAAAGATCACTATGTGAGGTAATGGTTTTATGTAAATTTAATAGTTATTGATAGGGATGTAGGGAATTATTTTAATTTTTGGATGTGATATTAAAGTGGACACATTATAGTCTAAAATCTTCCCAAATCCTTAGAACATCATAAGATTCATTTTGTCTATTTAAATGAGAAAATGTACAAATCCATGAAGAAGTCCTTTTATTCATAAGATTCATTCCATGATTGTGTAAGGATGAATATGAACTTAATAAGGGTGATTTTAAATTTTATAAGGATCATATAAGGGTTTATAAGGATGATCAAATACATTATAAGGATTATATGGACACTTTTTAAGGATGATTAGTGACATCATAAGGATATCTCAAGACTTAATAAGAATAATTAGTTACACTATATGGATCATTACATAATATTTTAAATATTCATACAAATTATGTTAAGGATGATTTCAAATGTATGCATGATATTTTAGCTATATAAGGATTATCCATTCCTATGTAATAGTCATCGCTAACTTCATAAGGATGATATATTTTAAACGATTATCACTATATTAGATTTTTTAACAATGAAAATATAATAAGATGATAATGAATTATTATGAGAAATTTTAATTAGATGATTCTATGTGAATTGATATTCATCAAAAAAAACATTATAAAAAGTTGATTAGATTTAAATTGTGTTCAACAGTTTCCTACCATCGAGAAGAGCGTACTATAATTTTTTTTATTTTTTAATGAACAGATTGAGGAAGAATAAAAAAAATATGGATCCTATGGAAGGTTTGAGGATAATATTATGCTAATATATGTTATAGATTTAATGTTTAATAATGGGCCCATGTTTTATTTATAATTTTGAATGAAAATATTTAAAATTAAATTCAACAAACAAAGTCAAATAGAATTCAAAAATATTTATTCAAATAATTAATATGACCAAGGTTTTTTTAAATTTTTATATTTAATTTAGGGAAATGATATTCCATGATTTTTAGTGAATATAAAATCGAAAAAATAATAAATAGGAAAAAAAATATTGATCAAACAATTGATAGAGTAATTAATACACTACTATATTGAAAATATAAAAAATCCAAGATATAAAACTAAAGTTGAATAAGAATAATTTTTTTTCTTCTTTATTGTTCCATAAGAGGAAGTTGAATAATGACATACTAACTATATTGAACGTGGTAAAAAAAGAAGTAGTATAGTGATTGTATGGTTGATGTCTGAAGTGGTAGAATAATATCTAGTTTTTAAAAAAATTCCTAATAATTGTATATTTTCGAGATATTTATGCACAGTTGGGATATATTTATTCATAGTTGGGAGAAGTGTAATGTGATTTCATGATTAAACCCTTCTAACTAAAATCCATGGGGTGATAGTAGTGGGAATTGAGATCATGGGAGATTCTAAATCACAAAGATTACCCTTCACCTTTTGAGAGGTGAACCCTATAAATATATTGTGACTTTTTATGTGTGTAAAATTTTGTATTTGATAGTGAATTTAAGAATCTCTAAGTAGTAGAAAATTTTTAATTTAAAATGAAATCTTAAAAAATAATTGCAGATCACTAATTTACCCCCTCTCGGGGATCACATTGATCGTTGTGGGTGGATTTTTCACTCTGTGATAGCATGTGAATTTTTTCATTATTTATAAACCTAATACATCATTTAAGATCCAAACAAGTAGATATAATAAATCACTTTATTTATGAACACACACAAAAAAGGAGATAGTGTAATCAATTTTAAAGGAACTGAATGTTTTATAACTTATATGTTCACTAAACCATTAAATTCATATAGATTTAAATATATTAAAAAAACTAGGTATGATTAGTGAAAAGGTATTCCATGTTATTATTATTATTACAACATATCAATTTTATATTCTCATGCATGGATAGTACCTTATTTTTTATGAATATTTATTACATTACCCAAATACATGCCCGAGGAAGTTCATAATTTAATACCTTTGGAAACATGGAAACATAATCTTATAACATATTGAGAGTTCTTCGATTCACCCCACAAATATATTCCTAATTATTTATACTAATGAAAACATGTTTTCATACCCTGGATAAATGAAACATAAGAAAGGGTGAACTCTGATACTCTATAAGGGTTAATAAAGGATATATGTAATCATAACATGAACATAAGGGTATGAGAACATGATCATGAAATTTTAAAACTATACCCTAAATATAAAATATCATAATATTGATTAATTAAATAATGATTGGTAGTTTATAATACATTAATGATAATATAATCAAAGAACATAATTCATGAGAACATAACGTTGGAATAAGAAGTAGATTTGTGTCAAACATACAATCATAGAAAATATTAAATCAAGTCTACCAACCTAGGAATTCATAACTTGTTAATATTGGGATGACCAACCCTGTACCTAAATATGGCCTCTACTAAACACCCATTTACCCTCTAATCTCATAGAACATTTATCATTAAGAAATGTATTAGAGGGAGATATAGGTCCAACCCATCTGATAATGAAAACCATATTTATATGTTCTAGAAAAAAATAAAATTTCCTCTTATAATAACCCATGAAATAAATTTTGTATAATAAACTTTACATAATATCAAAACATATGTAAAATATTTTTTTTTCATAATAATTCCATCAATGTATAACCCATGAAAAGAAGCAGGTTTCATAAGCAACATGTCATCAAAATAAAAATCATTTAGAGAAAGAATAATAATGGTGTCCTTGGATCATATCCCCATAAAATAATTTGTAACCTCAAAAAATTTTATATTAGATGGAAAATAATTTTGAAATTCTACTTGAGAAATTTCTTAAGGATAATAGTTTTCTCTGAAAATCAATTTTTTAAAATGGAAAACATTATTAAAATCATTTTCATTGAAAATAAACATCAAAAATATTAATGAAATATTTAAAACATATTAATATAATTTTTTTTATAAAATTACTTAAAAATTATCTAAAATTATCATTTAAAAAAATAAAACATTTTTAGAAAGCATCGTTTTCGAATAAAATTGATTTCTGGCCGAATAGATAAATAAGGTTGTATTTTGTTAAAAAAATTCATTATTATCTAAAGTAACCAAGAGTGTAAAAATGGTAAAATTAAATTAGGATATCATAAATAACCATTGTATAAGAAAAATCATAATAAATATTGAGATATTGGTCCTAATATTTTATCATTAGAAGGATAATTATAAAAAATCCCGATAAAAGATTATATTGTAACATAAAATTATTACCAAATTGATAACCTTAATTCGCAAACCCCATAGAAGAATAAAATGAAAAGGAACATAAAATATAACACTTATAGATACATTCTTTATATTAAATATCAAATGGGTTTTATATACACCTCATGAAAGAATACAAGTTCATATCATAACATATGCTCAAAGAAGGAAAATTTAGACCAAAATCCTTTTACCAATTTGGTAAATTTTGTACTATGACCCCCATTAATGGGTGGTCGTAAAATTGATATGTAAATTGAAATAACCTTTAGGATAATAATAAAAAAATAATTCCATGGGTAGTATATACACCATATATAAGAAATGTTTGTTGAATATAGAATGAGTCTTACAAAAGGAAAAAGTTAGATGGAAATACCTTAATACTTCAGTAACTTATGAATTGTGAGCCCTATAAAAGAATAATATTGTAACATCCTGACCCCTCTAGGATGGAGTCGGTTCATTACTTTTGATATTGGCATGGTTAGAAGGAATCAAAATCCCAAAGGAACGATCATTTTAGTAGTCTTTATGAAACTAGATACATAGACGTTACTCAAATTACATTGTAAAAGTTTACAAAACACAATACAAAACAAGAACTAAAGACGACATCCCCAAGAACTCAATAGAAGGTCTTCTCTTAATCACCTATTGAAGGTAGAAAATTAAAGGGGTGAGATCAAACACTCAGTAAGGGTAACAGATAACAGAAACATGAGTACAATAATATGTGAATTACAAAAAATCCGACATAATCAATATGGCATAGTGAATAAATGAATAACTAATTCCATTAATAAACTAAAAATGAAATTTCATCCATAGATTTTGTCATAGTGAAAATCACATAGATAATAATAATAACTTATAATTAATAAAGAGAATTCTTATTAACTGGAAGTCATGTATCTGGTACATGTAACCATAATACCGTAAAAACGGGTTAGTTCAATGGATAGAAACCCCTCTGATATTTGTAAACAAACTCGAAGGGTTTGTTGCCAAGCTGTTTTGTCTCATAAGACCTACCGATGCATGGAGGGGATATAGAGGGACCCACCCACCACTACATGTCCAAATCATTCATTATACATTTATTCAATACAAGAGAAATATGCCTTTTCAATATCCTTATAGAGTAGAGTATACAGATTCATCAATATTTCTATAATTAAAATAACTTTCCAAGTAAACACCATATGTAAAATGGTATACGGTTTAGACAACAAACATATCCATGACATGAGATTGTTGATATTTAATATAAATATAATTTCAAATGAAAATTTATCTCAAATAGGCAAATAGGTACACCACATAAGGATTATTAGGTGCACAATATAAAGTTAGTCACAATGAAAAGGAGCTGAGACAAAGTCCCTTACAACAATGTGATAGGTTGAATCATAGGACCAAAACATAATAAATATTAACTGAATCATTGAATAACATTAATTTAATAGAATCATGTTATTATATATCAAATGTAAGTACACATATACCACATACAAGAAATAAGTGGTGAACAATGAAAATATCACAGAAATGAAAGTGAGATGATAAACCCCTTACCTTATACTTGAGTGTGTTCTTCGTCTATTTTAATGACCTTAATAATCAAATTTAGCATCATTAATAAATATTTCAAGAACCTCCTATACATTTAATTGATTTAGTATAACCTTTTTAGGTTTATTTATGGTCCTTTCTAGGGGTTCATTTGTTTCATTTTTCATGTTTTGGAAGCATTTTCTTCCTTGGTTTTCGTGGTTCGTTTACTTGTTTCCATGAATGCAAGTTTATTTGAAACATGGTTAACATCCAGAATTGTTAATTAATATTATTAATGAAATAATGGAGATATAAATTATCTTATAATTATTTTGGGTTATATACTATAATTATTATTCATTAGTTAAAACATTAATGATTTTCGTTTAGATCGTTTTAGTGGTTCTTTGATAATAACAACCTCATTTTGTCTAATAAATTAGAACCATGACTACAAAATACTTCCAGAACCATGGGTGAGTAATAAAAAATATATTATAATCTAGTTCAGCCATTAAATGGTTTCATGGGCAGACTTTACAGAATTAATGGAAATTGAGATTACATCATCTATGATGTCCGTAATTAGATACATCACGGACAATGTTTTTATTCCTTAAATAAGTGGGAGAGGAAAAAAATAATGATGAGTATTTTCCATAATCAGGATAAATTTTAGAATATACATTATTTCTGGAGATTTCATGCCTATTGGGTAAGAATATGTGAAGAAATAATAAGGAAGGAACTCAAAATAAAAGAATAAGTGAGAAATCTCTTACAAGAATTCGGCAGCCCAATGGCTATGCGACAGGGTTTTAGAAAACATTAAGAAGAGAGGGGAAAAGGGTCACCCACCCAGAAATGAATCATAATATAGAAATAGTTCATTAATAAGATGTACATGAGAACATGGTATGGAAAATTTAAAGTTATAACACATAAAAAGAACTTGAATGGAAAAACAAAGAAATTTTGAATTTTCTTACCTTGTAGAGTAACCCTTAAAACTTGAAGTTTGGACCTTGGGGGATTGATGAAACCTTGGGAGAACTAATATGGAGGTAAGGATTCCAAATCTTAATTTATGGATAATTGGTAATGAATTTGATGAAGTGAAGAGTTGGTATTTATAGGAAAAGTGAGGGATTATTTTAATAATTTTCAATGGACACCTCATGAGTGGTATTTGCAAAAACATGGGCTTTTGCATGGTATTTTCCCATGGTATAAGCCACTTGAGACACCTAAAATATTATTTAACTATACACAAGTTGACCAGATTTATGAAATCATTATTACATCAGTAATGATGTCATTAACACACTAAAACTAAAAACTGTTTTTTTAACTATTCACTAAAAAATCAACAGTTTCAGAAAAATTCAAAAAATTCACTCTAACCATTTATCGACATGTAGATTTCAAAAATGAAGTCCATTTTTTGAATATAATTTTCTATATATTTTAAATATAATTTTTAATTAAAATCATACTTAATTCAAAAATTAATTATTTAAAAACTATAAGTTTTTTATGTCTCATTAAAAAATTAATCATGATGTCATTATATTAAAGGCTTAAGAAAATAAAATAATGATACAATTTACTATTCATTAGGGTCATATTACTATTCATATTACTATTTTTAATGGTATATTACTATTCACCAAATAAACAAGTTGGTTCAATCAGACTCAAAATAACTTACTAGTCACAACTCTAGATGACCATTTTTCGAAATTAAAAACATAGAAGTGGGAAATTTATGTTTAATGGATAAGTTTTAACTATCTCCTAAATAACCTAGTGTTGTTTCAATGGAACATAGTGATGAATAGTTAATATAATCATACCATAAAATGATTGGGGTAATATATTATTCCATCCTTCGGAAATTTCGTCCTCGAACCTTTATGTATATAGCCCACCAAAAAGATATGGGTGGTTCTTATTCATGAAATCATCTGGTGCCCATGTTGCTTCCTCCATATTCTGATTTCTCCAAAGAACCTTTACTAGACGAGTTGTTCGACTTCTCAATACCTTCTACATTGTGTCAAGAATCCTAATAGGCTTTTCACAGTATGAGAAATCTGGTTCCAGTTCTATTTCTTCACATTTGAGTACATGCGTTGGATCTTGTATATACTTCTTTAACAATGATACATGGAACACATCGTGAACTCTAGCGAGATTTGGCGGCATCACTAAAATGTAAGCTACAGATCTGATTCTTCCCGAAATTTTAAATGGTCTGATGTACCTAGGGATCAGTTTCCCTTTATTACCGAACCTTAAGATGCCTTTCCATGGAGATACATTTAGAAATACATGATCTACCACTTGAAATTCAAATTCCTTTCTCCGGTTGTTAGCATAACTCTTATACCTTCTTTGGGATTATTTAATATGATCTTGTATTTCTTCACCTTTGTCTTGGTCTCTTCAATAAGCTCTAGGTCTATAAGTTTCCTCTCACAAACTTTATCCCAACAACATGGAGTTTGACATATATTTCCATATAATGCTCCATGTGGAGCCATTTGAATACTAGAATAGAAACAATTGTTGTATGAAAATTACACCAGAGGAATGTTTTGATCCCACATACCTTGTATGTCAAGAGAGCATGACCTCAGTATGTCTTATAATGTTTGAATCATCCTTTCATATTGTCCGCTGGTTTGGGGGTGATATGGGGTACTCATATAAAGCTCAGTATTCAAAGCCTTCTGGAGAGTTTTCCAGAATTTTGATGTAAACTGGGGATCTCGATCAGAGACAATTGATAGAGGTGCACCATGAAGTCTCACAACATCATTAATATAAAGTCTTTTCAGGCGCTCATGTGGTAAATCCTCTCTTTTTGAAAGGAAACATGATGTTTTAGTGAGGCGATCAACAATTACCCATATTGCATCATTCCTTCTAGGTGTCCTCGGTAGCCCGGTGACAAAAAACATTGTAATGTTATCCCAATTCCACATAAAAATAGGTAGAGGTTTCATCACTCCTTTGGGATGTTGTCTCTCTGCCTTCACTTGTTGACAAACTAGACACCTTGACATGTAGTCAGCAATTTCTCGCTTCATATTATCCCACCAAAAATATTCCTCCAGATCTCTGTACATATTGGTGCTACCCGGGTGTATAGGGAAATTTGAGCTATGAGAATCATCTAATAGTTACCTTTTTCTCTCAGGTACAGATGGGACGCATAACCTCTTCCCAAATTTCAGAACTCCTTCTTCATACATGAAGCCGACCAGTCTCCCATTCCTAACAGCATTAATTTTCTTGTGCAGATTTTCATCATCAGATTGAGAGATTTTTATCTTCTATAATAAAGATTGCTTAGAAATCATTTTTAAGAGAAAATATGTTTCTCCTTCCTTAACAATTCCCATATCCATCTTTCATAGAGACAAAAATATAGGATCTCTCTCAATCCTCATTTGAGTCAGAAGTCCATGATCCTTCCTACTTAATGCATCTCCCACCTTATTCGCCTTCCCTCAGTGGTAGTGCATTGAACAATCATAATCTTTTAGTAACTCGAGCCATATTATTTGCCTCATGATGAGTTCTTTTTGTGTGAAAATATATTTCAAAATCTTGTGGTCCATATAAATCTCACATCTCTCTCCATAGAGATAATGCCTCCATATTTTCTGAGCAAAGATTACAGTTGCTAACTAAATATCATGAGTTGGATAATTTTTCTCACGAGTCTTCAACTGTCTTGATGCATATGTAATAACATTATCGTATTTCATAAGGACACAACCCAGTCCAATCTTTGATGAATCACTGTATATTACAAATCCATCACTTCTAGATGGAAGAGTCAAAATTAAATCATTAACCAGTCATCTTTTCAATTCATCGAAACATTTTGTACATTCATTTGACCACACAAACTTAACTCCTTTACATGTGGTCTTGGTTAGCGGATTATCTAGTTGGGGAAATTTTTGAATGAAACGTTGATAATAACCTACTAAGCCAATAAAACTTCGTACGTCAGTTATGTTTGTTGGCGTGGGTCATTCTTGGATTGCCTTTGTCTTTACAGGATCAACTAGGATTCCATCCTAAGAGAAAATATGGCCTAGAAAAGAAACTTGTTGAATCCAGAATTCAAACTTGCTAAACTTCCCATATAATTGATTTTTTCAAAGAATTTTCAGAATAGTTCTCAAATGATCCTCTTGGTCTTCATAGATTTTTGAGTATACTAGGATATCATTGATGAATACCACAACAAGGTTATCAATATATTCCATGAAAACTCTATTTATTAAATCCATGAAAAAAGAGGGTGCATTTTTCAGTCGAAAAGGCATCATTGTAAACTCGTAATTCTCATACCTGGTTCGAAATGCTGTCTTTGGAATATATTCCTTCCTCACACGTAGTTGATGATATCTGAATCGAAGGTCAATCTTCGAAAAGTATTGAGATCCATTAATTTGGTCAAATAAATCATCAATATGGGGTAGAGGATACTAATTCATTATTGTATTAGCATTGATTTCTCTGTATTCAATGCAATGCCTCATGGATCCATCATTCTTCTTCACAAAGAGGAAAGGGTCTCCCCATGGAGAAAAACTAGGTCGAATAAATCCCTTTTCATTAAAATCCTCTAGTTGTTTCTTTAGCTCTACTAATTCCACATTGGTCATTCTATTGGGAGTCTTTGATATAGGTCTTTCATCAAGAATTAAATCAATAGAGAACTCAACTTCCCGCTCTGAAGGATGTCCAGGTAAATGCTCTGGAAAGACATCAATGTACTCTTTCACTATGTGAACATCTTCAATTGGAATATTTCTTTCCTCTCCCATAGATATTGGTTTATCTACCTCTCCAAGTATTGCATTCAATAGAGCTACTAGGGGTGGTTCTAGATAAGAATCTAGTGGATAAGTTTCTACCCTAAAGACAAGGGATTCTACTCCATTTTCAAAAATTGTAACTTAATTTTTCATGCAATAAATCCTCGCATCATAATTTTACAACAAATCCATACTGAGAATTATATCAAATTCAGTCACGGGTATGATGATAAGGTTTTAAACTTAATCATGTTTTGGTGTTTGGAGGGGGACTAGTCGACATGCCTTTGTTTCAATGATACATCCCATAGGAGTTTTGAATCACAACTCCTTTCTTAATTCAAATTGGAAAAATCTAATTTACATAGAAAACTGAGAAGATATAAATGAATGTGATGATCCAGAATCAAATAAAGTGTTGGCTAAGTTTGAGGAAACAATTAAGGTACCTGCCACCACATCACTAGGAACTTCAACCTCTACGGTTGTAAATTCATAGGCTCTCCCTGGCTCTCTTGGGTTTTTCTAAGGCTTGATTCCTTGACTCTTAGGACACTGATTTTCATAGTGTCCCATCTCTCTGCAATTGTAGCGTTGAATATCATTGAATTGTTTCTTCCCTTACATTAACCAGATCGATGACCCATTTCTCCGTAGTTATAGTAGACTCCCATGCCTTTCAAGCATTTCCCAGGTTGATTCTTTCCACAGTTCTCACATAATTGGAAACTATTCATTCCCCTGCTCTTCTTTGGTTCTTCTCTTTTTCCTTTGTTATCAGAATACCACTTCTTATCTTGTTTTCATTTTGAAAAAATTTGATCTAGAAAATTCCTTCTCTGTTTTGATGGAAATTGATAAAATTTCATCATATGATGAAAATGATTGAGAATCCACTGTACTTCAAAAACTTGGCTTAAGACCTTTAATAAAATGATCAATCTTGTCTATCGAGTCACGTACGTAATCCACAACATACCTGGCTAGCCTTGTGAAGGTATCCTTATACTCCACAACACTATCTTCTTCCCTTTGTTTCAAGCCAAATAATGTCCTCTTCATTTATGTTCGTTGCTCATGAGGGAATTATTTTTCGAATAATATTTCATTAAAAGTATACCATTCCATATCTTCTATCTCTTCTTCCTTCGTGGTATTTTGAATCAGGGACCACCATTGATCAACGTCGCCCTTGAGACAATATACTGCCAGTACTACCTTTTTTCCATGACATCTTAACACCATGAATATCTTTTCAAGGGACTTGATCCATTGCTCAACAACCACTGGATTAGTAGTCCCGCTGAAAGATGGGGGATTTTGCCACATGAAACGATACAACAAAGGTGTTGAATGGTTATTCGTTACAACTTGAGTATGTTGTCCCAATTTGGTCATGATCTGATCTGCTCCAACGATGACTGTGTTGTCTTGCTCATTAGGGAGATCCCTACCTTGCCCACGAGTAGTGATTCCCCTTCTTCCATTAGATTCCATTTCTAAATAATGGGATACACTATATTATTTTATGAATCTCAAATAGAAAATCACTCAACATAGATCGAAATTCTATGCATAAGAAATCTTATAAACATGGTTCCTATGAAGAAAAATTTACATTAACTCCATCAAAATTGCTAATAAAGAAAATATAAATTATTCTAAGCATATCCCCCATGAGTGTTGTAACCAAGAGTGAGGCAGGGCTTGTTGTCGTGCACCAGTTCCCGTTTGAGTCTAGCTCAAAGCGGTATTTTCGGGTTTTACCCCTAGTTACATCTGTGCCAGAGCCGCCTCTACCTGCCCGTATCTAGACAGGGACGAATTTCTTAAAATATCCACATAATCTATTCCTTACCAAAATACCAGGACATTATTGTATATTAATCCTCATAAACTACCTTAGGTATTTTTTCCCTAATATACATTTACTACTCTAGTTTCCATGTTTTCTACTAAAGTTCCTCTCATACCAACTGTAACACCCTGAACCCTCTTGGCTAAAGCCGGTGCATTACTTGTGAAATTGGAATTTTTCAGCGGGCCCCACCCACCACTTCATGTCCAAATAATTCGTTATAAATTTATTCAATACAATATAAATATGCCTTTTCAATATCCATATAAAGTAGATTATTCTGATTCATCAATATTTCCATAATTAAAATAACTTTCCAAGTAAACAACGTATGTAAGATGGTATACGGTTTAGAAAACAAACATATACATGACATGAGGTTATGGATATTTAATAAAAATATAATTTTAAATGAAAAGTGATCTCAAATAGGCAGTAGTTACACCACATAAGGATTATTAGGTGCACAATACAACGTTAGTCACAATGAAAAGGAAGTTGAGACAAAGTCCCTTACAACAATGTGATCGGTCGAATCATATGACCATATCTTAGTAAATATCAAGTGATTCATTGAATAACATAAATATAAAGAGAACCATGTTATTATATATCAAATTGTATTACACATATTCCACTTACAAGAAATTAGTGCTGAACGATGAAAATATCAAAGAAATGAAAGTGAGATGAGTAACCCCTTACCTTATGCTCGAGTGTGTTCTTGGTTTGTTTTAATGACCTGATGAATCAAATTTAGAATCATTAATTAATATTTCTAAAACCTCCTATACATTTGAGTAATTTATTATAACCTTATTAGGTTCATTCATGGACCTTTCTATAGGTTCAATTGGTTCAGTTTTCACGTTTTGGAAGCATTTTATTCCATGGTTTTCATGGTTTGTTTACTTGTTTCCATGAATGGTAGTTCATTTGAAACATGGTTAAACATCCAGAATTGTTAATACATCTTATTAATGAAATTATTGAGATATAAATGATATTATAATGAATTTTGGTTATATATGATGATGATGATTCATTAGTTAAAACATTAATTATGTTCGTTTAGATCGTTTTAGTGGTTCTTCGATAATAACAACCTCATTTTTTCAAATAAATTAGAACCATGAGTACAAAATAATTCCAGATCCATGGGTGAGTTGTAACACATATATTATAACCTGGTTCAAAAATTAAATGGTTTCATGACCATACTTTAAATAGTTAATGGAAATTGAGATTGCATCATCTACGATGTCGGTAATTTGATACATCATAGACAATGTTTTTATTCCTTAAATAAGTGGGAGAGGAAAAACAATAATGATGAGGATTTTCCATTAACATGATAACTTATAGAATATACATGATTTCTAGATATTTTATGCCTCTTGGTTAAGAATATATGAAGAATGAATAAGGAAGGAAACCAAAATAAACGAATAAGTGAGTAATCTCTTACAAAAATACGGCAGACCAACGACTATACGACAGGGTTTTAGAAAACATTAAGAAGAGAGGGGACAAGGGTAAACCATCCATAAATGAATCATAATACAAAAATAGATCAATAATAAGAATTACATAACAACATGGTATAGAAACTTCAATTTTATACCACATAAAAGAGAACTTGAATGGAAAAAGAAAGAAATTTACAATTTTCATACCTTGTAGAGTAACCCTTTGAAATTGAAGGTTGGGACATTGGGGGATTGAGGAAACCTTGGGAGAACTAATATGGAGGTAAGGAGGCCCAATGTTAATTGAGGGATAATTGGGAATGAATTCAATGAAGGGAATATTTGTTATTTATAGGAAAAGTGAGGGATTATTTTAATAATTTTCAAAGGACACCTCATGAGTGGTATTTGCAAAACCTTGGGCTTTCCAATGGTATTTGCCCATGGTATAAGACACCTGGGACACCTCACATATTATTTCACTATACACATGTAGAAAAGATTTATGACATCATTATTACATCATTAATGATGTCATTAACACACCGAAACTAAAAACTGTATTTTTTACTATTCCCTGAAAAATCATCTGTTTCAGAAAAATTCCCAAAATTCACCCTTACCATTTATCGACGTGTAGATTTCATAAATGAAGTAAATTTTTTAAAATAAATTTATAATAATTTTTAATTTAATTTTTAATTAAAATAATACTTAATTCAAATATTAATTAATTAAAAACTATGACTTCTTTTATGTCTCATTGAAAAATTATTCAAAATGTCATTGTCTTAAAGCCTTAATAAAATAAAATAATAATACAATTTACTATTAATTAGGGTTATATTACTATTTATATTACTATTTATAAGGGTATATTATTATTCACCAAAAAAACAAGTTGGTTCTATCAAACTCAAAATGACTTACTAGTCACAACTCTAGATGACAAATTTTTTAAATTAAAAACATAGAAGTGGGAAATTTATGTTTAATGGCTAGGTTTTAACTATCTTATAAATAACCTAGTGTTGTTTCAAAGGAACACAGTGATGAATAGTTAATAGAATCATACTATAAAATGTTTGGGATGTTATAAATATAAGTTGAAGCATTAAATATAATTAATTAGATTAAATTAATTATATAACTTATCATAGGTTAGTATATACAACACAAAAAATAAAATAGTGGTAAATATGACATAATTCTCATTGAAATAAAAGTGAGACTAGATATCCCCTAACCTTATGTCTTGACATTTATCATACTCATGTATCCTCATTTATAAAAATATAAGTTTACTTTATTGATATTATTAAACCATATTCATATATGTAATAACATATATTATTTTATTTGGATATTTTCTTACTATTTTAATAATAATATCTTATTAATGTTGTGTTTTGTGTAATAACCACTTTGTTTTTCATATATGTTTCGACTTTTTATTTCTTTTCCTCTAAATTTTTTCGTTCTTTTATTATAATTAATATAAAACATGATATCATATCATATATATTAATTATATATGTTTTTATATTAATCCATAAAATTCAGTGATAGGTAAGGGAATACACAATTCAGGGAGACGGTAGGTCGTACCTATGCACGAATGAAATTTACATTTTTTTTAATTAAAATATGTAAAATTAAATGAAATATATATATATATTCATTGAATTATTATTATTATATCATATATATAACATATTTTTATTATAAATATCTTTAATAAATCCCATGAAAAGAGTGAATGAATCACATTTCTTCATGAGGCGGTAGTCTACAGTACAGACAAACATCATTATCATATTCCCAAAAAATGAAAAGCATAATATTATGTGTGAAAAAAATAAGAAATAATAAATACATCATAAATATCATATATAAACATTATCTCCTTCTTTATTACCAAACATGAAAGGAGGTAACAATAAAAATAAATGATATTGATTCGTGAGGAGATAGTCCAATGTACACATGAATGATTAATTTTTAACTCACTTTATGGAAGTGGATGTTATCGTAGGTCATGAACTTATCATAAAAACTTCTAATTAAATATAATATAAATATTTTAATATATAATAATGATATAATAATAATTTAATGGGGTCGAGGAAAAATAAAACGAAAATTCTCATGGAATATTGTTACCTCTTCTTCAGGTATCCTCATTAGGTTTTCCCTGATGCTTTGCTTGAATGGATATCAATACAAACTATTGCTTCATGGATAATTGTAGAGATGTTTTTAATTTATTTTTTTATAATTTTTAGTTAAAAGTTCTTGATATGAGTAAATAAGGGGGGATAGTGAGTTCCCTTTGTAATTAAGGAGTGAAATATTTGTAAATACCCCAATGTATTCAGAACTGGGAGATCTTGATTACCACATCTGCCTAAAAATTGAACAATAATGTAGGGTGTGGAATTATTTTTCAATAAATACATCCTACACACAAAATAAATACATTTTCAATAAGTTATTCTTTAGTATCTAAGTTTATTCAATTTTATCCTTATACTTTCTGCTAAGGTAACTTGTAAGTTATTAATTACCTAGGTAAATTATCCTTCAATACTATATCTAATAATAGATTTAATAGATAATTTAAACCCATAAATTATTAATATTAATTCCAATTCATTAAATAAAAGACTATTATTCTGTAAAATTAATTTTAATACAAATGCCTGTAATTCAAAAAACCTTGTTTTATCCTTAATTGTGTTATTTAATTTTAACTATTTGCCACAAATAATTATGGTAAAAAATTAATTTAACAATATTATTTAATAAAATTATGATATTTCTAATTATGGGATCCATTTTAAATATTAAAATAACATGAGTGGTATAATTTAGATTAAAAAAAATCCCACAGACACAACATGAGAGCCCGTTTTAAAAGTAAAAATGATTTAATGTTTGAAAAAAATTATATCCAATTTCAATATGAAATTGATTATAATAAATTAAATTTTATTAATATATATATAATTTTAATAATTAAATTTTAAATCCAATTTAAAATATAATTTATCTTTATAAATAATATAGTCTAAAATATTGTTCAAATAAGAATTCTTTATTTTCATTATTTATCAAAAAATGAAACTATTCAAAAGAAATATGAAAATTAAAACAAAGATAAATTTTATTATGTTTTTTAAAAAAATTATTTTTTTAAATAAATTCTATAAATATGATAAAAATTAATTTTAAAATAAGTGCGCTCTAAAAATATGATAAAACTTCTTTTTTTAATAAAGATAATACATTTTTAAGTGAAAAAATTTTATTTATTCCATTTTCTTGTCTAGAAAACATAAAAGATAGATGTTAAAATTTTTATTGACTGTATAATATATAAATCTCATTAAAATAATTAATAAAAGGTTATTTAGTTATTTTATTAATTTAAAATATACTCTTATGCATAAAAATAGTTTTTTGGAAAAAAGATATATTTTTATTTTTAAAAGGGATTTATTTTCATTTATAATTTATTGGTCATAAAAGAATTTATCATATAAACATGTTTAAACCAGATTTTTATAATTTAGTTGATCTATTTCATACACTCAATTCTAATGAAAAAATTGATAACAATCATATTTAATAATAATATTTAAATAGTATGAATTGTTTTGTTTAACATAGTGTTCCATGTAACACATGTATAACACATTATTGTATATAACACAATCAAGACATAGTGTTTCATGTACCACAAGCTAAACATGTTTTTATTTGTAGCACAAGATTATATTTGTGTTACATATAAAGTAATATTAACTTTCTGTATCATGAAACACCAAACATTAAAAAAACTAGTTTATTAGAAAAAAAATAATTCAAAAAAACTAACGGTGTTACATTCTACCCCCCTCCCCCCAAATTAATTTCATACAAAAAATCATATGGGTCATAAAAAGTTTAATACATGGAAGTTCCTTTTATAGAAACCCACCTCATAAAAAGGGACAATAAAACATCCTCTTAATAGGTGGTAAAGGTAAGCAACAAGGTCATCTGGAATAACCCATAACTAGGTTTCTGAGTAGAAGAACATTTCTAGAAAGTGAAAACATCGGCAAAAAAGAGATAACTAGAACCCAAATATAGACAAAGAGTTATATAAAACATATTTTGATGAAAGTTAATAATAAAAAATTCATAAGACAAATAGGCTTGAAAAAGGTAAATGATATCATAAAAGATGTAGATAACATGAAAACATTTCTTATTTTAAGACCTTTTTTCCTTAAATTGATTATTTTTCATGAGAATATTTCCTTACATGATGCTATTCCATTTTATAAGAAAAATATCACCCAATTGTTTTTCCATGATCAATTTACACATCATCTCTTACTATATGAAATGAATGTGATCTATTTATTCCCAAATCACTAACAAACCATAAAATCCATAGATATAATGATATGTTAATTCATTTATATTAAGTTATTATCAAAATAAGATTATTTTCTAAGGTTATCCAATATTCTATAATCTTCATATGTCAAAATAATACATTAATCTCTAAAAAATCATTTAAATTCCAATATAAACCATTTCATAAATGGTTATCCATATAACCATTCAAAATTTAGAATTTATAAATAAGTTTATTGAAAATCACAAAACCTACTTAATATTAATCCTACAAATATCATTAACAATTTCATAATAGTAACATGAAAAATTTGTTAAATCCTTGATCATATATTCTCTTTAATTTTGGTATTAATAAAACATACCATAAAACCTCAAGGAAAACATTCATGCTTACTCATTACATTAATAATTCCATAGATTATTGAATATATTACATAGATCCAATAATTTTTTAAACACCATCATTGAAAACATAAAGCACTTTTTCAACAAATCCATTACCATTTGTGAGGTTATCATAAATATTCAATTTACTTTATCCATTACAATAACCTATTTATCCAAACTAACAACCAATGTCTCCTCCTTAGGAACATGTTAAGGGTTATCTTCCCTTAATATTAAAATATAATCTTTTCATTATGTCACTTTTATAGGTAATATGTACCACTAAACATATTATTTTAAATCCTTAAATAAAAACTTATACTGATCAATCCTTATATATTTTCATAATTCTTGGATTATGATACCTATATACTTCAATTATTCCTCCTTAACCTTAAGCCATTAACTAGGAATCATCATCTAATTCCTTAAAACCATTTTTTACAGTGTAAAATATAATCCATGACATAACATTAATAAACCTAAATTTGATAATTATTTTCCCATTTATTGTAAATAATACTATCTGAACATACCATACCTTTCATATTTCATTTGTCGTCTCCTCATCGTCAACAAAAAACTATTACCCGTAAAACCATGATGATTCTCTTAATGAGATTTACCTTAAGACATAAATTTTATTAATTCCCATATATAAACATTTAATGAATTAAATCATTGATAATACCTTGGGGAGATCAACATTACCATCTATTCCATTAACTATATATTTCATTTTATCATTATAGTTACATTAATTTTGTCCTTTTCCACATTCAAAACACATTCTTATTCCTATAATAAATTATCTTATATGTTTCTTCCCAAATTCTTAGACCATATAAAACTGAATCATCCTTCCTCCTTGAGATCCGCTACCCAACATATCAATGAACCCCTTCCTTTTCTTCTTTGGTGCATCTGATAGTTGGTTAAGGTACAGGTTGTCAGTCATGTTCTGTGAAAACTGATTAGCAATATTCAAAACATCCTTCACTCCATTTATCATCCCATTTTACAGGTCATTAAAAAAGTTTCTATCACATTCAAATTTAACCCAGTTCTTTTTTCTTTCCACCATTTACCAAAACCATAAATCATAGTGTGAGAAACACTTATCATAGTGGAAACCCACATAATCATGCAAAATTACTTATAGTATGTCTAAATCATGACAAACATTATTAAATATATGACACATTAGGCTTAACCAAGGATATTCATATACATCATCTATTTAAATCCTTCATGATGTTTCATAAAGAGTTTTTTAATTTTCCAAGCATATCCCTCGATAGGGTTAAATGAGGTGTGTATCAAGGCCCATTATCATCCACTGGTTATTGATTGAGTCTAACTCAATAGAATATTTTTGGGGTTGTTACACCAAGGTAAATATATGCGAGAGACATATCCACCTATATTTTCAAGATAGGTATGTGTTTCTTGGAGATGATTTTCTCTATTATTTAACAAAATTATTGGACATTTCCCTATATTTTAAATCATCTGTATACTTATCCTTAATGAAATCTCTATACATATCCTTAGAAATATAACAAGGGATATCAATAAATTATTCACATATTAGTTTCCAAATGATAACTAAAGGATTCCTATGATACAATATATATCGAACAAGGCTTCGGATAGATTGATATTACATCATTTTTTATGATTATTCATTACATAAGATAATCGCATGCCTAAGGACCATAAAGTTTTATTACCTCTACAAACATGGAAACATAATCTTCTAACTTTATCAAATATATTCAATTTATCCAAAAAATATCAACCCCTTTAG
The DNA here is from genome assembly GCA_963277665.1 of Viscum album. Taxonomy (NCBI): domain Eukaryota; kingdom Viridiplantae; phylum Streptophyta; class Magnoliopsida; order Santalales; family Viscaceae; genus Viscum; species Viscum album. The sequence goes on along the minus strand of OY728164.1, from coordinate 381,160,854 downwards.
TACTCCTTATTAAAACCATTCTCTATAACCTGGGGAATGGAAACATAAGAAATGATGATATCATGTGTTTATTAAGGGTAATTAAAGGATATATATAATTGTATCATAGACATGATGGAATGAGAAATGGATAATAACATTTTAAAACTCTACCCTTCATATCAATTATTATAATATATATTCATGGAATAAATATTGGATTTTCATAATACTTGAATGATAAAATAATCAAATAACATTATCCAGTATAGCATAACATTGTCATAAGTTATAGATTTGTGTCTTTCTCACAAGCATTGAAAATCTTATTTCAAGGCTAACTGCAAAGAAATTAATAACATGTTAGTCCGGGGATGACCACCTATATACCTACTTCAGTATTGGGATGACCACCCATGTACCATCCTTTATGGGTCTAGGCTGACCAGCTGTGTACCATCTAAGATCATAGATCATTTACCTTATCTTAGTGCAATAGTGGGAGATATAGGTCCACCCATCACATAATAAAAACCAAATTTATGTGTGCCAAAAGACTATAAATATTTATCATATCATAACCCAAGAAATAAAATGGATATCATAAATTCTTATCATATCATAACCTATATGAAATAGACATGTTTTACAATCATTTTATAATAACATAACCCATGAAAAGAAGTGGGATTCATAAGAAACATGTCATCAAAACACTAACCATTCAGAGAAAGAATAAGAATGGAATCCTAGGATCATATCCCAATTAAAGCATATATAACCTAAAATAACTTCATCTTAGCTGGGAAATAATTTTTAAAACTCTTTGGGGAATTTATTGAGTAAAATATATTTTCTTTTATAATCAATTTTTATTAAATAAAAAACATTGTGAGAACAATTTTCTTTGAAAATAATCATGAAAAAAATAAAGGAGTATTTGAAAATAATTTTAAGAACATTTAAAAATATATAACAATTAAAATTCATTTCCATGAATATTTACATAAAATATCATATAAAAATATTTTTGAAAACATTTTTATAAAACATGGTTTTATAATTAAAGATATTTTTGACCAAATAGATAAATATTATCAAATTTTGTTGAAACACTTACTTAATTATATTAAGTGAAAATGAGTGGGAAATGGTAGAATTACTTTAATATATCATTAAAAACTAAAGAAGAAGTACGTTTAGGATAATTATTCAGGGATAGATCATAATATTTTATCATTGGAAGTATAATCATGAACAATCTTGATAATCGTTCAGATTGTAACATAAAATTATTACAACTTTGGTGACCTTGAATAATAATCCCCATGAAGGAATAAAATAAAATGGATCTTAAAATATCAAGTATATAGATATATTTTTGACATTATATGTAAATTTTTCTGTATACACACCTCATGAATGAATATAGGTGCATGTCATAACATATGTCTCAAAGAAGTAAAATTTAGAGAAAAATCCTTTACTAATTTGGAAATTTTTAAACTGTGAACACTATGAAATATTGAAACACAATTGGATATGTAAATAGAAATAAATTTAAGGATAATAATCCTAAAGTACATTCATGATCAGTATATACACCACATAGAAGATAGAGGTGGTGGATATAACACGTGTCTTGCAAAAGTAAAAAGTGAAATGAAAATCCTTTACTACAAGAGTAACTTTGGAATCAAGAGAACCATGATGGAATGAAATAAATTTAAAACTATTAATAAAAGTAAATAAATATAATAAATGATATAAATTATCATATGGAATTATATACAACACTCAAAATAACCAAGTGGTGAGTATGGCATAGGTCAGCAGAAATAAAAGTTAGACTAGAAATACCATTACCTTATGTCTTGACTTTCATCAAACTCATTTAACATATTATAAAATAAATATAATTTTATTAAAAATATATTAAATAACCATATTAATATATATCATAAAATATATGATTTTATTTTGTCTTTTTATTACTTATTTATTAACAATTTCTTGTTAAAGTTTAGTTTTGGTTAATAACCACTTTGTTTTTCAAATATGTTTTGACTTGAATTTTTTTTCCTCTTACTGAGATCATGGTTTGGTCATATAAATAATATAAATCATTGTTAATATATAATATATATTAATTATATATATATATATATATATATATATTAATCAGTACAATTTTTTGGTAGAAAATGGAATACAACGTTATTGGAGATAGTAGGTCGTATGTATGCATGAATATTGATTCGATTTTATTTTCATATTGAAATATGTAAAACTAAATTATATATATTATCATTATAGTACAATTATTGTGTTATATATATCATCTATTTTTATTAATCTCATCCTTACTGCATTCCATTTTAAACGTGAATGAATCACATTGCTTCGTGAGGCAGTAGTCTATCATACACACAAACAACGTTATAATATTCCCAGAATGGAAAAAAGAATTTATGAGGGATATATCCCTTAAAAAATAATAATAAAATAATAAATATAATATATAAATATTATTTCAACCATTATTAATAATCTTAAGTGGTGGTAACGTAAAAATGAATGAAATCAATTTCTGAGGCAGTAGTCCACCGTACACATGAGCGATGATTTCGTAACCCATTGGATGGAAGTGGATATGGGTTAGTTTCATGACCTTATAATAATAAATGTAAATATATTTAATTCACTTAATATTTTATATATGAATTAAATAATATTAATTGGAGGGGTGGAGTAAGAAATAAAATGTAAATGCTTATTGAATATTGTTACATCTTCTTTGAGTTTTCTCCTTAGGTTTTCACTAAAGCCTTACTTGGATTGATTTATATCCAAATAGTGGAATCTAGTATCATAATAATGAATTTGGGAAGTGATATGTTTGGTTTTCTATCAATCCAAATTTATATATAGGTGTAAATAAGGGGAAGAGTTAGTGCCCATTTATAAATGAGGACGAGTGGAATTCTTATAAACACCCAAAATTATTCACTACTAGGAGCACTCCCTTACCTCTTGTGATTTATAAATTGAATAATAATGGATTTTAGGAATTAATTTTTGAATAAATACCTCCACTACCAAAAATAAATTAGTTTTCTAATAATTTATCTCAAAGTCATTAAGTATACACTATTTTATTGTTATTGTTTTTACAATGGTAACTTGTACCTTTTTTTAGATAGGTAATTTATACATTAATACAATAATTAAAAATAGATTTATAAAATAATTTATAAACACTTATTGTGAATATTAATTATAATTCATTAAATAAAAATCATTTTTGGGTAAAATTAATTTTAATAAAAATGCATGCAACACTCAAAACCTTGTTTTATTGTTAATGGAGAAAAATAATTTTAATTGTTTTCACTAATAATTATGGTAATATATATATATAAACCTTATGATATACTATAAATTTTTATTATTTTAAATAATGAATCCTTTTTTAATTCTAATCATATATTTGGAAGAGTTTATTTTAAAATTAATCTCCCATACTCAATGAGAAAGCAGGTTTTTAAAGTGAAAATGTTCGATTGATTACAAAGCTTTTCTATTGAATTTCAATATAAAATTGATTCCAAGGACATGAATTGAATTATTATTTTTATAATTGAAATAAATATACTTTAAAACCCATATAAAATATAATTTAAAATTTTAAATAGTTTAGGAGAAAATTCTATTTTCAATTAAAATTTTGTATTTTTCACTATTCATAAAAAATGAAACTTTTTAGTAAAAAAACAATCCTAAGATAATTTTTTATTTTTATTTAAAGAATGAATTTTATTTTTAAAATGAATTATCTAAAAGTGTTAAATAATAATTTTATAATGAGTGCAATGTAAACGGTGAAAAAACAATTTTTTTAATTACATTTTTAAGCATACAATTGGATTTTTTCATATATATTATAGAAAGCATAAATGATGAATGTTAAACATTTTATTGAATATATGTAATATATAAATTTCATTAAAATAATTAATAAAAATTTATTTTTATTAATTTATTGATATAAAACACACTTGTACGTATATAAATAGTTTTTGGTAATAGATTTCCTTTTTTTTAAAAAAGTTTTATATTAATTTATAGTTAATTGGAAGAAAATTAATTCATTATATTAAAATTTTTAAACCATATCTCCATAATTTAGTTGATCATATTCAAACTCTCTATTCTAGAAGCTAGTAGATTACAATAATATTAAATTATATTATATAAATAATATGACATGTTTTGATTAACTCTATGTCATGTGTAACACAATATAAACATGACATTATGTATAACATAGGCCAAAAGTAGTGTTTCATATACCAATAGACAAAATAATTGTTTCATTTAGCGTATGTTTTACTTGGTCATTCATCTTAATAAATATTTTCATAGTGTAGCATTCAACATAATACATCAAAGAATATTAATTTATTTAACAAATCATATAAAGATGAGTTATTGGATTCAACCCCACATAAAATGAATATCTACATAAAAATTTGTCTAGATCGTCAATGTCTTAATACTTGATAGTTTCTTTTATAGAACCCCATGTCTTAATGAGGGCTAAAAACATCTGATTAATAAGAGAGAAAGGTAAGTACAAAGTCATCTAAAAGAACACAAAACTAGGTTTCTGAGTAGGATAACATCTGTGGAAGTTAAAACATGAACATAAAAGAGAAAAATTACACAAATATAAATATGGATAGTGATATAAAACATAGTTTTGAGAAATTTAACAATCACAAATCCATAAACTAAGGAGTCTTGAAAAATGCCATTATTATCATCAAAAATAATGACAACAATACAACTTTTAATTTTAAGAACATTTTTCTCAAGGTGATTTATTTTCACAAGGAGATATAAATTCTTGATTTCACTACATTTCATAAGTACAATCCCACCCAATGGGTTTTCATCAATAAATTTCAATATCAACTCTTACTCTAAGAAATGACGAAGAATTTTTTATTCCTAAAGCACTAATAGATCATAAAATACATAGATAGAATGATATGTTTTTTCATCTACATTTAGTTATCATAAAATAAATGGTTATCACATGTTATATAATATTCATAAATATTCATATGTTGAAATAATACATTATTCTCTAAAACCACTTTCAAAGTTCAATATAAACTATTTCATAAATAGTTAGCCTTATAACCCATAAAAAATAAATAATTTATGAAAAAGGTAACTAAATTTACTAAACTCAACATAAAATTAATCCTATAAATAATATTATGAATCTCTTAATAATCACATGAAAAATATATGAATACCTTGGTCATATATTCTTATAATGGTTGATAGTAACCAAAATTACCAAAAAATATCTATGAAAACATGCATGCATCCTCATTCCTTTAACAAATACATAGATTACTAAACATATTCCATATAACCAATAATAATCTAACTCTGTTAATTATAACCTAAGACTCATTTTTAAAACATATTTTTCAGTTCTATGATCATTAATACAATTCAGTTTACTTCTTCCATAACAATCATCTATTTATCGATACTAAACTTTGTTTTCTCATCTGCAAGAAGATGTTATGGGTTATCTTCCCTTAATCATAAAATATAACATTTCCATTAAATCACTTTTATATGTCATTGGTACCATTCAACATATTCTTTAAAATACATAATGAAAAAACTATATTGAAAAATATATATATTTTTTACAATTCATAAATTTTGATACATAAACACTTAATTTATTCTACATTTTCCTTAATAAATTAACTAGGATTCATCATCTTATTATTTAATACCCATTTACTACATTTTCAAATATGAATCATGTTTTAACATTAAAAAACATAATTCAATCATGCATCTCATGTTTAATATAAGAAATACTATTAGAACATCTCATAAATTTCATATTTCATTTGTAGTCTCCTCATTACCAACTAGAAAACCATTATTCATACAAAAATGATGATTAACTTAAAGAGATTTCCCATTAATACATATATTTTAATAATTATTATATTTCAACATTTTAAATATTCATAAATTGGAAATAACTTAAGGATAACAATATTTCTATACATTATGTTAACTAAAAATTTCATTTTTGATTTGCAGTAACCTACTTTTATCCCTTTATTTTACATAGTCAAAACATCTTCATATTCCTCTAGAACATTCACTTGGGTGCTTCTTCCAATAGTATCCATACATTTGAAACATGATCATCTTTCCTCTATGGACTTCACTGCCTAAACTCTCAGTGAACTCCTTCTCTTATTTGGTACATCTGAGATTTGGTTAAGGTACGTGTTGTTAATATGGTTCTGTGAAAAGTGATTAGGCATAATCACTATATCCTTTACACTAGTCATCATCCCATTTGAATTATCAATGATGTTGTTTTATCACAGTAAATTTTTACCCCATTCCTTCACGATTTTTTCATTTACTAATACCAGAAATCATATGTTGAGCAACATTTATCATAGAGGAAAACAACATAATCCTGTAAAATTACCTAAAGGAGATCCAAATCATGAAACCTACTTTTAAATCTATAATCCTTATGAATAACCTAGTTATTATATGACCATCATATATTTAAATACTTATTTATGGATCATAAATAGTTTTTAAATTTCTAAAGTATATCCCTTGGGAGTGTCAAACTAGGTGTGCGGTTAGGCCTGTTGTCGTGCACCAGCTACAGATTAAGTCTAGTTCATAATGGTGTTTCCATGTTTGGTACCCCCATGTACTTTTATTCCATATCCATATCCACATGTAGTATCATGGAAGGGATGTGTTTCTAGAAAACCACTCACTCTATTCTTTAACAACATTCTAGAAAAGTTTCCTATATATTAACACATCATTAGACTTATCCAAAGAGACATTACTTGATATGTCATTAGAAATGTCCCTATGGATCTCACTAATGTTTTCTCATCCTAGTTCTCAATTTTTAACTAAAACATTCCTCTGATACCAACTATAGTCACCCTAGATTCTTATACGAGGAAATTATATCATATTTTATAAATATTCATTACATTACTCAAACACATGCTTAAAATCTATAAATTGTTAGTGTCTTTGGAAACGTTGAAACACAATCTTCTAATTTGGTGAATGATCTTCATTATATTCTATAAATATATTCCCCATATATTAGTCCTATATATAACTTTTCATCAAATGCATGTTAAGGAAACATATGAATGTGTGATCTTAGATTCTCAATAAGGGTAAATAAAGGAGATATATAAGCATAACATGAATATGAGGGTATGAGAACATGATCATAACATTTGAAAACCATACCCTATATACCAATGATTATAATCTTTAGTCATGGATTAATGTTTGGTAGTTCATAATACTTGAATGATAATATAATCTAAAAACATGATCCAACAGAACATAACATTGTCGTGGGACATATATTTGTGTCATACACGCAAGAATAGAAAATATTATATCAAGGATACCCACCAAGTCCTTCATAATATGTTTGGCTTGGGATTACCACCCATGTAATCGATACAATATTTGGATGACCACCTGTGTACCCTCCGTTAGGGAATTTGGATGACCATTCATGTACCCTCTGTGCTAGTAGAGAATTTATCTTTACCCAATTAATTTGAGAGATATATTGGTCCCACCCATTACATAATCAATACTATATTTATTTTTTCCACAAGATTATAAATATTTATCATATATTAACCCATGAAATGAAATGGGTATCAAAATAAATTCATCATATCATAACATATGTAAAATAAAAAGGTTTCATAATTATTTCATCCTAGCATAATCTATTAATGGAAGAAAGATTGTTAAGAGACATTTCATCAAAAAATAAACTATTCAGAGAAATAATAATAATGGTATCCTTTGATTATATCTGTTTTAAATAATAATTAACCTCAAATAATGTCATCTCAGATTAAAAATAACATTGAATGATTACATGATTCATTTCATGAGGAAAATATATTTTCATTGAAAATTATTTTTTACAAAATTCATAACATTATGAAAATACTTTTCTGTGAAAATAACATTGAATATTTATAAATGGATCTTTGAAAATTATATAAATCTTATTTTAAAACATTAAAAATTTCAAACTCATTTTCAATGAAAATAAGATTAAAATATTATTTTAAATCTTTTTTGAAAATATTTTTAGAAAGTAATCTTTTTGAATAAAATAGATTTCTAACTGGAGAGTGAAATATGGTAATTTTTTCTGAAAAACAATTTATTGATTATATTACATAACAAAGAGTGAGAAAATGGTACCATTCCTTGAATATATCATGAATAACCATAGGAGAAGAGAAATCATGAGAAATATTGAGAGATAGATCGTATGATTTCATCATTGGAGGCATAATCATAAACAATCATGATAAGCGATGAGATTGTAACATAAAATTATTTCCACATTGTTAACCTTGAATCAGAATCCCTATGAAGGAATGATATAAAATAGAATTTAAAATATCAATATCATAGTTAAATCTATGATATTAAATGACCGAGGGGCTATATATAGAAAAATACTTTACTGATTTTGAATCTTTTCAACATTAAACCCCTATGAAATAAATATACATAGATAAATACGTAAATAAAAATAAATTTTATAAGAATAATCAAAAAATACATTCATTGGAATTATATACACTATGTAGAATAAATATGTGGTGAATATGACATGTATCTCACAAAAGTGAAAAGTGAGACGAAAATCTCTTTCTACATGAGTAATATTTGAATCATAATCCCCATGAAATAATAAAATAAATTGAATATTTAAATATCATAAATTAAATAAAATTCAGGATATAGCATTTCATAAGGATTAATATACACCAAAAAAATATACTAGTGTGGAATATGGCATAAGTCTCACAGAAATAAGTGAGACAAGAAATCCCCTTACCTTAAGTCTTGACTTCCCTCTTACTCGTTTAACCTACTGTATAATAAATATACATTTGTTATACATTTTTTAAAAAACTATATCCATATATATCATAACCTATATTATTTTCTTAACCCTTTTTATTACATTTTTATTAATAATTTCATGTTAAAGTTACATTTTGGGTAATTACCACTTTTCTTTTCATATATGATTTGTATTTTCATATTTGGATCTCTTAATTCATCAAGGATTAATAATTTGGAAGATTTAAACCATATTATAAAAAAAATCATTATATATGTATTTATATTAATCTATAAAATTTGGTGATAGGAAATGGAATACACCATTCATTGAGATTGTAGGTTATACATATGAATAAACATTGTTTCCATTTTATTTTCATTTTGAAATAAGTAAAAGTAAATGATATATATATATATATATTATAATTATAGTATAATTCATATGTTATATATAACCCATATTTTTAGTAAACCCATCCTTATTAAAATTTATTTAATGTGTGAACAAATCACATTGCTACACAATGAGGTAGTCTACAGTACAATCATATGACATTAACATATTCCAAAAAAATAAAAAACATGAAGGTATTTGTGATATAAAAATTCCATAATAATAAATACATCATAAATATCATATATATATATATATATATTATATCCATAATTTTTACCAACCTAGATAGGTGGTAATGGAAAAATGAATAACATTGGTTCACAAGGTGGTAGTCTTCGCTACACATGAATAATGATTTTATAACCCATTTTATGGAAGTGGAGATGATTTTAAGTAATTAAAATAACATAAATAAATATCATTATATGTATGATACTTATGTAATTATAAAATCATACAATAATAAGAATTGAAGGGGTAGAAAAATAAATGAATTGAATATTATTATTGAAGATCGTTAATTTTTCTTAGGGATTTCTCCTTATTTGTGCACAAAATCCAATCATGGTTGGATTTATGTAAAAACTATGTCTTCTAGGATTAGGTTAGGGACATTGGGAAGTAATTTTATCATGGGTTGGTCAATTTAAATGGCTTGAGGTGTGTAAAGATAGGGGAGAGTGAGTGCCCTTGTATAATTTAGGAGGAGTGGAATTATTTTAAATACCCAAAAGTATTCACTATTGGGAGGTATCCCTTAACTCATGTGCCTCAAAAAACAATAGTAATTTAGTAGATGAATTACTTGGTCATTAAATACCTCTACCGCACAAAATAAATACATTATTAACAAGTTGTTCCTTAGACAATAATTATAATCAATTTTATTTTTTTTATAAATTGGGTGACTTGAATTGGCCCCCCAATTCATGGAATGAAGAAAAATTTTAAATTAAAATGTTATTATAAAAACACGAGGTGTAATGAACATACACCAACATGGGATTGAGGGGAATACAAGATGAGATTTCCAAGAAAAACAAACAAAATCTCATGTTGCATAAAAAATGACCAAAATTTCCTACCATCAAACCGTCAATGACCTCATCTATATAGGATGGTATGCTGAAATATGTTATACATTGGGTTAACTACATGTATACATTCCAACAATCGAAAAAACACCCATTCATTATAGAAAATCTAAAGTTGAAATGAATACGTCTTCAAAAATTTGCAACAACTCAACCCAAGTCAACATCAGACTTCTTCCTCCACCATAAATATATCAATAAATTCAGATAAAAATAGGTAAAGATAAAAAATCAACCTCTACCCAAGATCATTTATGGGAACATAAAACCATGTGATCCAATAGATACCCATCACATTAATTAATCATAACCCTTTTCACTAATAATTTTCGTAAAAATTTAAGTTAAACATTAGATAATATAAATTATTATGATTCTAAAAATTTCATCCATTTTTAAAAAAATTAAATCACTAAATTGGTGGAATTTAATTTAAAATTAATCCCACGGACGCAATGAGAAAGCATGTTTTTAATGTGAAAATGTTCAAAAGATTACAATGTTTTCATATCCAATTTCAATATGAAATTTAGTCCAATGATCTAAACTGAATTAATATATTTATAATTTATCTAATTAATCTTAAAAACAATTAAAAATATAATTTATAATTATATTTAATATATTCAAAATGTCTATTTTCAATTAAAAATCAGTAATTTTCATTATTCATAGGAAACTGAAATGTTTCATAAACAATTACAAAACAAATCATCCTACGACAATTATAATATTCTAATTTCAAAAATTATTTTAATTTTTTAAAATAAATTCTCTATAAGTGGTAAAAATTAATTTTAAAATAAGTGCACCATCGAAATGCAATAAAACTTTTTTTTAAAAAAAAATACAATTTTAAGAGAATAATTAGATTTATTCCTATCTATTTTCTGGAAAACATATAATATGTATGTTAAAATTTTTATGTAATATATAATATTTAAATTTACTTAAAATCATTAATCTAAAGATATTTGGTAAATTTATTGATATAAAGCACACTTGTGCTCATAAAAATAGCATTTCGGAAAAAGATTTCCTTTTATTCTCATTAGGGCTTTATTTTCATTTATAATTAATTAGTCACTAAATTATTCATTATATAAAAGACATTAAACTATATTTTCATAATTTGTTTTATCCCATTAATACCTTCCATTCCAATAACAAGTTGAAAACTATCATATTAAATAATATTATTTACATAGTATGACACATTTCATTTAACTCAGTTTTGTGTGGAATGAAAGCTAAACTCGGTATTATGTATAGAAAAATCCAAAAATAATGTTTTGTGTACCAAAATATAATCTCAATGTTTCATATAGTGAAATATTAAATAGTTGTTTTATATAAATAAATCTTCAATTGGTGTAGTATACAGTGAATGATATCAAATAATATTAATTTATTTGAAAAAAATAATTCAAAATACATTGGGGAGTTACATTCACAATATTTTTAAATTGAAAAACTCCTTATGAAAGGGGGTATAAATTCATCGTTTGTAACTATAAAAAATTTCCATTAAATTACTTCATATTATTTTTGATTTAATTAAAGAAGACTTGTTATATATAATTTTTACATCTTCAAAAACTATGTCTATCAAAATTTATCTTTTATTGTTCAATTCAATGGTAATTAACATTTTAGAATTTCTATTTACTTCATGATTTAATCTTACATGAAGGAAACCTCATTTTTTTCTAAATCATTAATAGTTTAAGTTTTTTTCTTTCTATTAAATCTCTTATTTATTCTTAAAATAAGATTTCTCTAGCATTCACACATCTATAATATTTATTACAATAAAAAAATTAATTCTTATTTGATTAATCATTGATAAAGGAAAAGTTTTTTTGTATTTCATTATATAGGAGACAACTATTTGATTATGAAAAATATAAGATAATTGATTTATAACACATTCTAGACCTATCTACATTAAAATAAGATCATATATAGGCATTGGAAGATAATTTCTAAAAGTTTCATCTGTTTTATTCTGACCATCTGTTTATTTTATCACTTAAACTCTCTTTATTTTCACTAATCCTAATGATAATGAAATTTTTTGTGTTTGATTTTTATATTTTACCAAAAAGTGAGATATTCATCATAGGTAAAATTAATTTTTAATTCATGACGAAAATAGAAATTTACTCCCATGAATCTATTTTATATATCAAATGGGAGTAATATTAACAATAAAATATAGAAAATCATACTTTATTATTTTAACTAAAATATACCTTGATATATAACTTTCTATAAATATTCTCTATGTTATTGTTTTTGAAAATTATAAGGGGGGAGAAGTTTAATGTAATGGTAAGTTCTTCTTTTATTATGGGGGATGCTTTTCCCTGATATGTTTTTTGAGCTGGGTTTTGAAGGAGATTATTTATTATCTCTGATGTTGTTTTATGGGGGATAATTTTGAAGTAATTGATCAATTTTAGTTTTCTCAAACAATTTTTCTAGGTGTAGTTTGATCATAAATTATTGAAATTATTTATTTTTATATTTTGGTCAATCCCACCTTTACTTGAGTTTTCATGTATTTTTTTATTATCAAAAAGGGGGAGATTATTGAGCAAAATGAATCTTCATATCATTATTTTGAACATCACAGTACAAATTTATTTAATTTTTAGATAACTAATTTATTTTTTAAATTTTTATTTATAGAGATTTAACATTGAATTATTCTATATTCTACAAAAATAAAATATTTCATTTAATTATAAGAATATGGTAAGATGAACAAAACAATATGATTTTATGTTGATTACTATCATTAGTATATAAATCTACCTACATAAGAAGATTGAACTACACTCATTGTATGATAATATACATTATATTTTAATTTCAACTAAACTCAAGGATATCATAATTTAACCATGGGATTTTGTTACTGTGTTTTTTTAAATTTAGATGTTTACTTCATGGAATATAAGAAATGACTGATATGATTACAACTGATAGAAAGTATATTGTGATTAAAGATATAAATAATATTTTTGAATTCAAGTGGTTTCATTTATAATCTTTTTCTAGTTATCTTAGTGATACCAATTATGGGGATTCCATTATAAAATCTATGTTTTTGGATTTTAATTTTTCATCTTAAAATATTTGTGATCAAAGAGATCTGGGTGTGTAATTTTCTATTTCTTGTAACCATGATCAATGAGGATTTAGGAAAAGGATTCTATATCTTCTGAACTAGTGAGTTTTTTTATGTTTAGGGTGATTATAATTCTTGCCAGCCAAAGAGATCAAATATGTGCTTGGGGATAGAGAAACCTATTGTTGACTGCTTATTGAAGAAGTCCATTTGTGGTCTTTTATCTTCTAATCATGGTTACGTAGAATAAGTTTTAGATTTATGAAAATTTCTAATACCATGGATCTAATCTATTGATCCATCTGTCTCTTTAGTTTATAATTTTAGAGTTCTTATATATGAACTATTTAGTAATAATATCTATTTAGGAGTCTAATGGTCATTAACCTTAAATTTTTGAATTGTTTTAAATACAATTTTATATTTTATGATTGATTTTCTTATTTTAATTATTGGTTATGGGCTTATTTTGTTATAGTTTATTTCTTTACAATGTATTATATTTCATCAAATCAGCGTTATTTCTGGATTTTTTTATTTTACACTACTTTATAATTGTTATTAACTAGTGACTTTACTTTAATACTTTTATTGATTGATAATTGATTATTCCATTCAATTTTTTAGTGTGATGAAAATTGTAAGTTTTCATTATGACTAAAATTCCCCTCCATTATTGTAGCTTATATATTGTGTACCTACTGGGAAAAAAATTTACCATCTAATGGTCCATAAAATAAAAACATCATAAAAGATATTAAAATAATGATAAGTAATGGTAACAAACAATAATATAATCAATAATTCCAAAAAATTATAAAAACACCAAATTATTCATACATCTAAATTATAAATTTAATTAAAACTCAAGTATTAATGTATAGATTTTGTGATTGAAAAGAAAAATCTATTAAATTATTGACATCACCTTCCAAATGGATATGTATTTATATACAAATACATTCAAAATTCTTCTTGGAATCATCTCTCAGCTATTGTTGATTACTTTCTTTACTTTATATATCATGAATATAATTTATGCATGTAAGGTGAGTATGTAAAAATAGTAACAATAAATCCTCGGTAAAAAAAACCATAGGTTTCATTTATATTTTATCATTATCATATATAAATAGTGATTGGATTTTAAATTATTTAAAATTTATCAATTTTTATTTGAATATAAATTGTTATGTGATAACTATTATACATACGATAGTCCAATATCAACTTCAAATAATGGTGGTATAACCACTAATATAAATAATGGATCATGGTATCCAAATGAATCGAATATATCATCTCACATTTTGAATATAAATAATCCCATGTAACCCTATCCTAACTAATGTTCTACCTAAACTCAGTGCTCATATTTCAATTTATCATTTCATATCCTAACTCAAGGCTCTCTAAAAATAAAAACAATTCATGGAACATTTAACAATATAATTTTTATGGTAATACATCTCAAACACCACTTTACTTTTAATACAACACATAATAGTTTCATTTCCTAGTAATCTAATATAAAAACTCATTCACTTTTAAAAAACACATACAAACCCATTTACTTTTAATCATGTTATTACACATTAAAATATTAATTATTGGAAACATAATTCATAAGAAAATACCAATTTTGAAAAAGTTAATAATTAATTTATCATTCAATATAATATGTACAAATAATTTCACATTTTTATTTTCACATAGAATCATTAAAAATGTAATTTCCAGTGATAAATCACCAATTTAAACACCAAGACATTAAGAATAAGAAATATTCAAACCATGTATTTGACACCATGGTGTATTTATTTGTATTTAACATATTTTCAGATGAATTTGTACACTAAAATAATTTTTTATATGAAAAAAATCATGTAAAAGAATCATAACACCGTGGAACTATTCCCTACAAATTTACTAAAATTAATATGCTAATATTATGAATTTATAAATAAAAAACACCAATTTAACAAATTCAATTGGAATAAAAGAAATAATTACATGTTTAATATTCCCATAATTAATTTTACCATAAATTATTAAAAATTTAAAATTCAGTTACCATTCTCCTCATTAAGACAGCAATATATATATGAAATACAAAAAAAATAGTATGGAAACTTATCAATGAAATATGCAAAGAGCATGACAAATCATGAAATATTATTTTATTTCATTGAACTAATTTATTATGTCACATAATTCACTTTAACTATTAAATCATAAGAAAAGTATAAAATTTATATAAAATGAATCAATTAAACACCAAAGAGTATAAGAGGTCACCTACTTCACACGTAGTGGAAAAACATCACCGAGAAAGAATGCAGAATTCCTTTTAGAATGAAATAAATCAATAAATTTTCAAAAAAATGAAGAAAATAGAGAGAACTATAAATTAGAAATAACCAAACCATGTATCATTATATTATAGGTTTCATTTATCTATTATTGAGATAAAAATAATTCCATCAAGGAATTGTGATTCTAACTAAAAACAGAAAAAATTATCACTTGAGTTTAGAGGGAGAAAGATATAGTTTAGGGTGAGATAACATCCTAGGAACCTTCCATTTGAGTATTAAATGGCATGTTTTAATTAAAATATCATTATATCACAATTAAATTAATTCAATTATTTAAATAAAACAACCTATATGGTCACTGGATTCAAGGTACTTAGACATCAGGCACCAGATGACTAGTCAACCAATCCCATTCCTCTACCTCCTTCATCTTGTACTTAACACCATAATAATGGGTAGAAATGGTAACTATTGGTTAATTAAAATATTTTCCAGCCATTTCCACTCCTATAAACTCCTTTATTCATCCCAATTCTCTAACATGAACTAAAAATATATTTAATTAAATTAATAAATGTAAAAAATAAAATCAAAATCGCACCACAAAAACATTATGTAGTCATAAAATCCCAACGATGGGTCTTATTATCGTTGAAAAAAATAATTTATAATCAATAATTAATAATTATATCTATTTGGACCTCATTTAGGTAAATCATTCCTATTTATCCTCTTATACACATTCATACTACCATATAACACGTACAAATGACATGAATTTTACCATAAAGCCCTTTTTATTGCTATCAATGGTTTAAACCTGTATCTAAATAAAATATGATTCTTGAACTAATTCCAAATCATAAAATTAAAGTACAAGAGAAAATTTTAGTTCATATTCCCTCCTCTATAACACATTAAATACATCATACATGGAACTATACTTTATAACTATTTCCAAGTGATAAGAAACATCCCCAATATTATCTATTATTTAAAATGGTCCAATAAACCATGGGTCTAACATCCCTTTGTTACTAATTATATGATGTCCCAACTGAGATAAAGCATAAATAAATACATGATCAATAACATTAAACTCAATAGGAATATTTTTATTATCATAATATGAACTCTACCTACACTTGTCCAAATCTAATCTCCCCTTGATTATTTATGATCAATAAAAATTCTCTTGTATCAAGATGGCTATAAAGAAATATTATTCACAAACTTTCATCAAATATAAATGATATTTACATATTATTTCAGATAAAAACTCAATAAAAACCATTTTAATAGATGATCGGTAACTATTACTATAAACAAACACTACCAATGAACTCAAATTTATCGTCCATCTATGAATTATAAGTGGCACTTAAATTCACTCGAAAACCAAAATACTTATACAAGGCTTTCCAAAATCAATATGTCAATACTATATCTTGATCAAATATAATTCTAGTAGTTATCCCATAAAGTCTCACTATTTCTCAAACACAAATCATGTAAGAGACTCAAATGTTGTAGTCTCCCTAGTTGAATAAAAATAAGACACTTTAGTCAACTGATCAACAATATCTGAAAATTTATCATTACCTATATGATATCTCAAGAAAACCATAAAAAAAATCCATTGTAATATTTTCTAATTTACATTATAAAAAAGGAAATGGTTTATTTGTACCTAATTATATTTTATTCTTATCACTCACATGATAAAAATAAAAGTATCAGGAAACAAAACTAGTACTATATCACTTTATTCAAATCCACCAAAAGTGTCTCAAAACATCATTGAATATCTCAACTAAACTAGGTTGAACATTCCATTAAAAAAATATAAAAATCCCACATCACTTAATACCAATGATAATTGAATAAAAAAATCCATCCATGGAAATAAAAGAAAAAATCCTCAATAAATAGAAACATGAGAATATACTCTCTACTATATAATTTTTAGTTATTAAACAAATATCATTATATAAACTATGGCCTTATTTCAATCCATCTATAAAAGAATTAATGATGGTAAAAGGTTCTAGAAAAACAAAAAATTCCTCTTCAGATACATCAAGATGAAACTCTAGTAAAGGATTTATAATCCAACACACCTCCTTCAACTCCTGAACTATATCCACCTCACACATCATACTAAAATATTCAATAATGGAATATCCCTTTCTAGGATTATATATAATCCAAAAATAAAAAAAACTAGATTTATTAAACTCATATCCCATATATTATATTTAAATATGGATACTAAAATATATACATATAAATTTTATAATTGGTGAGCACCATAAACACCTAACCATATAGATAATATCATCAACTTCTGAATGTATACACTTCCATGGAAAACATGAGAAACCATTTAATGCAATTTTTCTCATGAAACAAAATATCCTATGAACAATATGAAACTAATATTTCCTATAAAATCATCCCAAAACATAAATCCACACAATAATAATTACAAATAAACATCATGATGCTACCCTAATTCTAATAAATGGAGAATAAGTTGTGATGTCAATCAATTTATCATCTCTTAGAATAAAACCATGTATTTATCAAAACAATGAATATTAAATCATTTCCTAATAAATTTTGTTACCATTTCATTATTGTAACTTCCCTATATATAAAAAATTACATTATGTTAAATATCATATACAACACACAACACCGAGCTTAAAAAAACCATGAAATACAATTATTTAAATATGATTGATATAACTTAGCTAACGAATTACAATATCTCATTAGGAGTAATAAAATTATGAAATATATATATATATATATATATATATATAATGGTCCTACTCAATAAAAAATTATAGACTAATGGTTGGGAAATAAGCACTCAATTTTCAGTAAAGTCATTTTATGCTTTAAAAATACATTTTCTTCAAATATGGTTTTTATTCATTTTACTAAGAAATAATTATAATTTAATTAATGAAAATTTTTTAAAATATATTTAATAAATAGGTTATCATTTTTTAAATCATCATATATAATTTATATTAGTGTAAATTTTTTGGATTTTTCTAAAAAGATTGATTTTCAGTCAAAAGTGAAAAATAGCGATTTTTGGTAAAAATGTAATTTATTTTCATTAATATGTTCCACTGTGAATTAAATTTTAATTGAAATTAACATAATTATAATTTCATTAGATATTATATAATTAATTACTAATGAATAAATATAAACCATTATTTTTTTGTAAGTATATTTTTATGCTTAAAAGGAATTTTTAACAAAACTGTTTTAATGTGTATAATGTATTTCCATTTTAATTAAATAAAAAAGTCACATAGGGTAAATAATTTAAATTAAATGTCTGCATTATATTTCTATGTATATTTTAATTTAAATTCACATAATTATTATTACTAGTAAAAATATTATATAAGATCATCTTATTCTTTAAAAATGAATTTTTCAAAAAAAAAACCTGTTTTCATCACATTTTTCGGGTTTAATTTTAATTTAATTTGTGATAATTTAAAAAAAAATATTTAAAAATGGATTCCATATTTTGAATAATTATTTTAAAAATTGATTAAAAATTTTCCATTTTATTCATTATCAAGATTAATAATAACCATATTGAATATTTGTCACCTCAGTAAGGGTAAATTATTTAATTAAGGTTAAAAATAATAAGATAAGTGAAAAAAATAATTCTAAAAATTTACATTAATATATTGGATGAGTGCGGTTATACTATCCACATCCAATATTCTAGGATATGGAAATTTTGTTTCATTTTTCATTGAAAATGACTTTCATATTATTTTAAGTAAAGATAAATATAAAATGTAACTCTCTTTCATATAATTTATTTTAAGTAAATCACTTGCTTTAAAAAATTAATATTTTAATTTTTTTCATATTTATTGAAGAAATAATTACTTTAAATCATTTTTCAACGCTGGCATAGTGATTGTCTAAGATGTAGAAAAATAAAATAAATGATTTTAAAAACACTAACTGTATTTTATGGAGGGGTATCTATAATATCCCACAAAAATTAAAGATATATATAGAATATTAGTGATGTTTTAAAAGTGTGTACTTTAATTCCATTTTTATCCGGATAAAAATAAAATCACATTAAATGAATAGTTACAAAAATGACATTCATGATATTTTATAATAAATAATATTTTATTAAATGAAGTAAAATTCATAAATATCATATCATTAGACACGTTAATTGGATGTAGTTGAATATTTTAACAATTTTCAATTTATTTTCCTCTAGTCCTTTTGTAGTAACATTCTTGACCCATTGAGATTAAAAACACATTGATATCATGGTAGTTGTCAAAAAGACTAACAGGAGGTTAAAAAATAAAAAATGGTTAAAACAACACAAAAAATGTATAAACTTAATTATATGAGATTATTTATATTAATAATGATCTTATATTATAAACATGTAAATTTTTTCCACTTTTCCCCTAACAATTAATTTATATATATTTAATACTTGAAGAATTCCATGAGTGCCCCTCCACTCACTTGTAAAAGGGAACTTCATATCCTCTCTTTCAAACACCTTTTGAATAATCTAGTTTATCCAGGACAAGCCCAAATACCTTTAAAAAACCTATAGGTATTATTTTTTGCATAATAATAACCTTATAGGGATTAAGTTATAAATAAAAGGTGGATGTCAGTAGAAGAGGTATAATTTTTTACCAAATGTTTGTATTTTATTTGATCTACTACCTCCTTAAAAATTATTAGAACCATTATAATATGATAATATAACAATATAAAATATAATTAGATATTGTTTTGTTAAATTATTAACCTTAATATATCTCTTTATTCTATAAAATGGAAAAGAAAAAATCATTCAAATGTAGAGAGAACTACGGCCTCACAAGCCAAATTAATTTGTTTTCTATCACTGCCTCACATGGATTATTTTAATTATGGATTTAAATTATATATATGATATTAATGGAATAATTTAAATTCTTTAATTATGATATATCAACTATTTTATTATATTTCTATCTATTTAAAATTGATTAGGATGTTCTTGTGTATGTATGGATTACCACATCTATGAAGTAGTGTGATTTTTTTAATCACTGCATCACAAGGATATTATATAAAAGTTAATTTAAATAAAAAATATTATTTTTATTATATAATCATAACTCTTGAAATAGTGGTACTTATTTTATTTCTATCATGTTCATTGTAACATGGAAATGTTACTCGTTTCTATGTACGGTCAACCATCTCCATGATTATGTAGTTAATTTTTCATAACCATCTTACATAGTTGATTCGGAAAGATTAATTAATATATAAAAATTATAATTATTTCATTATTGTTTTTTATATGATTTAATAATTACCTTTGTTTCCATAGTCAACATACTGAGGTCCTTTTGAAATTATGAACTAAGAATCCTCAAAACACCTGACATGGACTTAACAGATTTAGTAATTAAATATATCATGAAAATAAATGGAATAAATGTTTTAAGTATAGAGTATTTATCTTATAAATGTTTCTCAAGAAATAAAATAATCAATTTAATTCTATTATATATGTGTTAATGTACATACATTACAGGTTTGGACTTGAGGTATGTGATTTCATCTCAATTTCCCTTCATTGATGAATGTTTTAATATTTAACATAAAACATATTATATAGTGTATATAATTCCCCTTTACATTTTA
The DNA here is from genome assembly GCA_963277665.1 of Viscum album. Lineage (NCBI taxonomy): Eukaryota > Viridiplantae > Streptophyta > Magnoliopsida > Santalales > Viscaceae > Viscum > Viscum album. The sequence goes on along the minus strand of OY728164.1, from coordinate 381,139,194 downwards.
TATAATTAATAATTCATACTTCAGGGTATTTTATGTTACAAATTATTTTAATTTATCCAAGTGGTTTTTACTCAGAAGTTATCAAGGTAGTAAGGCTTTTCATAACTCAATTTTCCTTCACTGGGTTATATAACTTATTTTTTGATTATATTATGTAAATGTTATTCATGGAATGGAATTTTTTTAATTTTGTACCTAAAATTATTTTTTGGGGATATAAATTTTTTACTCATAATATCTCATGTGATTAATCCTAAATTCAACGATATAATCATTGTAAGGGTTATTAGTATCAAATTATTTTTCATTGCGACACATATTTATGTTATACTCTAATATTGTTTTAAGAGGTGTATATACTTCTATTTTGACATGTTATTTCATGAATCTACTTTTTTCATTATATATATGGGTTAATTTTAATGTGTTCTTTCATAGAGCTTACGATTCGAAATTTACCAATGTTGTAAGGGTTTTATGTTTTAATCCCATTTTAATCATTATAGTTTATACTAGAACTGCCATTAAGATTTAGTTATATTATTTGAAAAACCCATTTAATTTTTATTCTCCTTTATATATTTTTTGAATTTTGGTGCATATGTACCATATTTATCTCATTGGTACTAAATATTGTTCAAAACATGTTTTTATGAAATTTGGCCTTATTTCTCATCTATCAATCGTAAAACCTTTTTCTTCTACATCAATATTTTATAAGATGTTTTCTAGAATCTTTTTTATGGTATTATCATGTTATTCATATTAGTCAATGATAAAAACACTTTATTTTAATTATTCTCCACAAGGGATATGTTGTAATGATACCATCCTTATTCTTTCTCTAGATAGAATATGATTTTTTTAAAGAGATTTTCATGGAACCCATATCTTTTCCATTGGTAAATAAATATCTTAAAGAGTAATTGTTATTTTTATGTTGAAAATTTAATGTTTTAAACTATTTTTCTCATGATATAGTACTTGGACATTATTTATGAAAGCTTGATTGTGAAGTGAACCAAAATACTTAAGGGAATTTTTCAGATATGTTATATGTGGTTCTATTATATCCCTCCAATGAATTGCGTAAAAATGATGGAGTTAACTAAATATATGTTAATCCTATGGGATTATATAATTAACTAATTAACTAGTTTTTCGTAATATATTATCTTTATTAACCTGGTAAGTTTATTCTATCTATAAGGGTCATTTTAAGGGTTCTATTATGGGTTTTATAATGATAATGTTAAAAATACCAACACGTATTCTCTGTGATAGTCGTATGTTTTATGGGTTCCTATGAACACATTTGACATCTAATGGTTTATGAATATTGATTCTTATGAATCGTTCCTTGTGAAATATTTACTCCATGTATCATGTCAAATTATCTAGGTTTTAATGGGTATGGATTCTCTAATGTTGAGCTCATGTACATTTATTATGCCATCATAAAATTTTCTCATCTTATAGTCAGTAATGAAATTCAATTTTTAATGCTTATATTTACTATTACTAGGGTTTAAAATCAACCTTATTATTTTTACAATTTACCTAGGTTGTGAAGAATGGTTTTAATCATGTTATACATAACAGGATTATTATATTTGAAGAAATTAGATGGATATTGAAAATATTGTTTTGAACAGGTTGTTTATGTATTCAATATATTATGTAAGATTTTATACTAATTATATAAAAAAACATACCTAAAAATTCATTGATTTTGTAATTGATCCAATATTTTAGTTCGATTATATGTGTTTTGAATTGTAAAAAATGGGTCATGTTGGTCAATATTAAATATGGTAATGTAATGATTATGTTTAAGCAACAAATTTGGAAGTGCAGGTTCAGGGGTATTATGGTTCGTATTAGAGGAGGGTTTAGATAAATTTGGACATTAGGATTTTTTCATTTGAGGTTAACATAAAAGTTAGGGATACCTTAATGGATTTATAATTTTAAAGATGATCATATTTTTAAATATTTATAAATCCTTTTTTAGGTTTTAATTGATGGGATTTTGAGCTGATCAATGATATATTGGGTGGTTTTTTATTATTTGATGTATATTTAACTGTAATGTTTAACATGAAATATTATTTGGAAATAATTATATTAAATATTTTGGGATTTAATATATAAGTTCTGAGAAAAAAAATTAGGTTCAAATATTCTTTAATGTCTTGGTTAATATAGTTAATCGGGAAATAGGGTAATTTATTTACAAATTGATCTATGTCTTACCTTTGGTGTTATAGTAGAAATTTGTAGATTAATGTAATATTTACTTATTTACTCTATTTATTCCTTTTAAAACTTTATAATTTTTTAAAGTATATTTTTTGAGTTTGGCACAATGCTAGCATGAGATTCTGGGGATCGAGGATGCTCAGTGTTGATATAATAAAATATTTAATATATTATATCACAAACAGAAAATTTTTATGAAATAATGGAATAACTACTAAATAGAGTATTTTATGGTAAATCTAATAATTCCATTCAATATGTAAGGTTGTTTTACCCTAGGCATGACATAACCTATGTGTACATTAAGTGTATATTTTATAAGTGGTCAGGAGTGTAGTGATGAATAAATAAATTTGTTAATTAATTATTTAATCATTAAATTTACATGGCCTATCTACCCTATATTTAATACTATTTATCGGAAAATCATAGTATTATAAACATAATCCAAGGTATTTGGAGAGATCATAGAGAATTTATTTGGTCGGTGTCAATGGAATCATGGATTGATGATCGGTATCAAGGAGTTTTTCTTCACAAATAGAGTTTGTGGATCTCACCAAAAACAATTATGTAATTCCATTCTTCATTAGTGATCAATACAAACATATGTCAGGGTATCTATTTATGTTTGTTTAATCTTTGTTTTTTTATCTCATCTTGAACATGAATAAATATTTCTAACAAATCAATTTGGTGGTTGGTTGATTGGTTTATAGGTATTTATTTATCTTCATTAAATTAAGAATATATATCGCTTGATAATCCTTGATTTTTTCCATTATATTGTGTGTTATCTGTCAACATATTGAACAAGAAAAAACTGTGGGCATGGTTTAGTCCTCTTGTTTGTCTTTGTGATTTTTTACCAATGTTCTTAATGTGTTCATCATCGATATTCCACTGGCATGTGGTTCATGGAATACGCAGAGATCTATCATTAAGAAATCGATATATAGTGCAGTGTAACATTTCTATGGGTTAGAATTCAGGATCATGTTCATGTCTAAGATGTGATGTGGGGTAATGGGAGATCATAGTTGGATCATAGGTGGGTCAAGTGTTCATTGGTTGTGGGATTCAGTGTTCAGTGAATCGGCATGATGGGATCAAGCCACAAGAAGTTAGGGTAGCCTTAATATATCCACTAGTGAAGGATTGGGCATGGTAAGCCCCATATTTGATCTCCTATATAAAATTCATGGTATAATCAATGGTATAGGTGGAATGAGAAACTTGCGTTGAACACGCTTATGTTTTTATAAGATCGTTACATACATGTCATGAGCTTTCGAGAACACACGCCATGTAGTCCCCACCTATAGTGTCTCTGGCTTTTCCGTAGTGGTTTTAAAAAAACCTATTTGTCCCTAACCCACATAATATAATTGGATATTGGCTACCCATCATGTACCATAGGGTTATATGGGAAAAGGAATACCTAGGTACATGATCATGGCCAAAGTACACAAGCACGACATAGTACTTGGGCATGTACATGAACAAGGTACTTGAAAAATTCAAAGTACACGAGCATAGATAGAGTTCATTGGAATAAGAAATAGTACACTGCATTGGGATGGTGTGCATGGGAATACTCGAGGTGGAAAATTCATGTCATGTATATCATATACATTCTATATACCTTTTCGAGGGAATTTTGAGGCCCTCTTTCTCTACAATGTAGACTTATATATCTAGGGTTTCATACCATTTCCCATACTTATGAGGGTATATTGAGGAATCACATCCTGATCATTGGATTTGATCCAATTTAAAATATTAGTCATGGATAGAGTCAGGAATCCCTATGTGTAGCCTAGGGTGTGGTCCTATATCATTTATTCCTCCAAATGTATGGTCTGGAATCACATGACTTGCATACTAGAGCATTTGGTCCCCAACCTTTTGGGTTACTCCATTTAGGTTCTATAATCCCATATTGTCCATATTCCTAATCCCCTATCTATGTATTAACTTCTTTTTAGATCTTTCATTTACATTCTACATGTAATGGAATGACAAACACAACTTCCCTGATGAGTGATTCCAGTGTTATAAATCTAACGGAGTGGATTCTCCTTGATGAGCATTACCTTGAATCTTTAAGTATAATTATGAGCTAGATGTATGGTTATAACCTTACATTGATGAATAGTTCTTATCTTGATTACATCAAGGTTGTTATTATTATTGTTTTGTCTCTTATTACGATAAATATTTATTTACAGTGATGAGATAAATATTGTCTTGATGATTTATTTGTGGTGATTTCAGGGTGTCTTATTGGGTATGTTATACTCACATATGTGTGGGATCTACCTGTATATTTCATTTCTTATGTAGATGACATGATTTATGATGGATTCTTAGGTGGACCAAGAGAATGTGGAGAATAGTTGATCTCGGTATACCATTGTTCATTACAGGATTTTCATTTTATACAATTCCAATAATTATTAGTATCTAGGACTCTTCTACAACTTTTATTGTCTTTTATTTGGCCCATTATGCTTTCTTGTTCTCATGTAGTACTCTGGAGTGGGATATATTTATATTCATGCATTTTTTGTATCGATTTTTTCATCTTTCATCAACATATTCATGGTTGAGATGTGTGCCTGTGAACAAGTGCCATAGGATAAAGCCTCCCATGTGTGTGTTATGTCCACTTGGTGCTTACTCATTATATATTCCCATAGGTTGCAGGGAAAACATCGATGCATGCATCATATCGAAATGGGTGGTATTTTCCATGTTCATATTGATTCATCACCCCTAATATACTCTTTAGCCATGGTTTGTCTTCTCTACTTTCATATTCCTCTATGATGATAGCCACCTTGGATTATGATGCTGGATCACATGTATGATATACGTACTAATGAGGCTTTCGTTTAAGGACCAGTACAGGTGGTGTCCCTTCAGTTGGTTTTTGGATTATCAACCACTTATTGAGTAGTAGGTTATACCAGAAGTAACAACATATGATATATGCAGGTTGAGCATGCTTCATGAGTTTCAGAGGTTGTGACCCCTTAGATTTTATGGTTAAATATACACTTTGATATCAGAGGACTGGCTTGAGGTAGATTCAATATTTTTCTACCTAGTTAGTACCTATCTTGATTATATGTAGGTCTTATTGGTGAGCCTTCATCATGTCTTGTTTGGGTGATTGTGGAATATGATGACTCAGGCACGCAATGAGATAGCTCTCTCTTAGAAAAAATTTTGAGTGACACTTCATAAAGGGGTTCTATCCATCAACATTTCTTTCAATAGATATCTAGGAGACTCTAGAGATTCAGTATGGCAACATGACTTTTTTAGAGTATGTTTTTAAGTTCATTAAACTCATTTGATACTCTATGGTTATAGTTCAAGATTTATTCTTTCATATTTATAACTATGAGCATCGTCTAATCCAAGATATCTTATCTGGGGTGATATATATTTCAACTACTACATATGTTTTGGTTCTTGAGAAATCCTTATTAGTGGATAGATTCATGGAGGAAATATGGACTTTAATTTAGGGATGTCAATATGGATCTAGTAAGTTTGGGGAGAGGCAATGTCACTCCTGTGATTGACGGGGACATCTTGTGCAGGATTTTTAGATTCGCCATATAGCTAATAGGGAGAAAGTTGATAGACCACATAGGTAACGGAAGTGGATATATCATGGTGATACATAGGGAATAAATAATAGAAGAAGATATAGAAGAGTAGGAGTATGTGGTATATGTTTGGATCTATTTCCACCACCACCCCTAAGTTGTCCATATAAGGCCTGAAGAGTTGGCGGTTAAGGAAATGAGATGTTGTAACCATTGGAGGATTATGGAATAAAGGTTAAAGGTAAAATTTGAGATACGATATATATTTTATCTAATTTAGATCTATTCCAAATATAAACAAGCATCACCTGCTCCTTATTTCCACATACTTTATTCAATATTTGGAGAAATACATTGATCCTTTGGCATAAACCTTTCACTCAGAGTGTCCTACTAGATGTGATTCAACAATAAAAAACTTCTTTCTATAGTTTTAACTAACACTTGGAGGATATTTCATCCATATGAATATTTTTGTATAAATGATTAGTCGGTATTACATCATTATATGTGTGGACTAGTTCTCTATAGTTCATGATTAGATTCACTATTTAAGGTGGGAGATTTGTTGTGTCTGCATTGGTGGGATTAAATTTTCCTTCTTTAGTGGGAATAATCCTAGGTACAGAAATATGGTCTCATGAGTAGGATGATACAACTACATACTCATTATATGGATAATATTACCCTTGGACCAGTATATGTTATGAGCTTTTATATTCCAACAATGGTGGCCAAGTTTGATGATGTCTTCCCAAAGGATGTGACAGAAGTACCTCCCAAACAAGAGAATGATATCTATATATAATAAAACCTGGGGACCACCTTGATATCTATTTTATCATATCATATTGTACCCATATAGCTTAGAGAGATTATTTCAAAATTGTATTATTTAAATATTAAGATCCTTATCAATCCTTCTGTATCTCCCTAGGAATCCCCAGCGTTGTTCACTAAGATAGAGGATGGGATCTTCAGGTTGTGTATAGATAACTATCACTTGATTTCGGTGGCCATAAGGACAAAATAATCAAATACAATGACTATATGACCTCTTTGACCAGTTAAAATGGGTGAGGTTGTTCTCAAAGATTGACATCATCTCGGGCTATCACCAGCTCTGAGTTCGAGATGAGGATATATTGAAGATAGAATTTAGATGTTGTTATGGTAACTATGAGAACTTGGTGATTCCTTTTGGCGTGAAAAATTACCCACCAGGATTCATGGGGATTATGAGCTAGATATTTCAACCCTTCGTCGATCAAATCATGGTAGTCCTCATCAATGAATTCCTAGTGTACCCAGTATTAGAGGAGAAACCTATGAGACACTTGGGGAAATTCTTGTATATACTCTAATAGAACTATCTTTATTATAATATCAGGAATTTTTATCTCTATATTCAAGAGTTACACTTCTTGGGATTTTTCATCATATAAGAGGAACTGATAGGGAACCCATAAAAGGATGAGGTAGTTCTTTATTAGGATCCATCTAATAGTGTGACTAAGGTATAGAGATTACTTGAGTTGGTAGGTAATTATCAGATATTTGTTCCCAATTTCTCCAAGATATCGGCACCATAGACTAATTTGTCATGAAAGGGTTTCCTATTTTATATAGAGATATTCTAATATTCTTTTCAGTAGTTATGGCATATGTTGACGATCACCCCCATCTTGATACTCATAGAGGAGGGTGTTGATCATGTGTTTTTATATGATGTCTCTAGTATAGGTATTAGATGTGTTTTGATAATGATGTAGTAATTTATATCATATGGTTTATAGTAGTTTGGTCCCCATGAGAATAACTAAGTGGCCTACAATCTATAGTTTCCAATGGTGGTCTTTTCCCTAAAGATATAGAAAATTTACCTTATAGACGATCATTTGATCATCTATTCTATCCATAAGAGTCTAAAGTAAATATCATCATAAAATATATTAACATGAGATAGAGGATGTGGATAGAGAAACACCTTGATTATGACGTTTTTATAGTTCATAATCATGGAATGGAGAACATGGTATAATAATATCTCAGTAAAAGATAATTTTCATTATTATTGAACAAGGAATCAGAGCAGTTGGCCTCATTATAATGTTCTTAGTGGATAAGGAGAGTGTAGCTTACCTCTAATCAATGGTTATTTCCCCCACTGAATATTTATCATGATAAGGAGTCATATCTTGGAGATTTGGAATTTGAGACCATGTGTGTTCATATATCCACATGATGTGCTCCAAATGGATTTTAGGAATGAGGGGGAATTCCATCCTTTATTTAGGGAAAATTGTGGTACAAATGACACAGTGAGAGGAACTTTTGAGGAATTTTCATACATCACCATTTATGGTACGTATAGGAGTGGTGGAGATGTTATAGGACCTTCAGCATCTGTTTATGTAGCTCGGGAAATAAAGTGAGCAGTTGAGTTTGTCTCTTGATGCCTTGCATGTCAATAGGTCAAGGATCAACCCTAGGTTCCAATGACTTTGGCTCTATACCTCAAAGTTTCATAGTAGAAGTGGTTTGGAATCAGTATAGACATCATTATAGGATATACATGTTCTTCTAAAGGACATTTTGTTATCTATGTTTCCATATACTGACTTGCAATGTCATCTACTTCCTAACAATCTGAGAGTAGTTTTTATTGGAGATATTGAGATTCCATTTTGTGAAAGAGATAGTATGATTTTATGAAATTCCATTGATATTATTTTTATGTCATGAAACTCACTTCATTTCATGATTATGGAGAGGATTGATGGAGTGATTGGGAACTTAGTAGTGTTTGAGCATAGAGTTTCACCCCCAAACAGATGGTCAAACTGAGTAGATCATTTTGATTTTGGAGGACATGTTTAGCCATTTTATGTTGGGATTTGGGTATAGTTGGTAGGATTAGATACCCTTGGTGGATATTGCATATAAAAATATTTACCACTCCACCATTGATATTGATGAATTCTAGACCATGTATAAGAGACCTTGTAGGTCACCACTATGCTATACTACTCTAGGGAGTAAATAAACCTTGGCCCAGAGTTAGTATGAGTGAGAGTTGAGTAGGTGTAGATTTTCCAAGAGCAGATGAGGACTACCAAATCCATCAATATTCTTATACATACTAATGAAGGGGGAATTTTGATTTTGATTAGGGAGAACATATGTTCCAGATGGCCTCACCTCGATGAGTATAGTATATATTTGGATGGGGTAACATGATATATCCAAAACTCATTGTCTATTTCTAGATACAATGTAAGGTTGGAGAGTTAGCACACCAATTATACTTATTTCTACATTTAGACTGAGTACATGATGTCTCTCATGTGCCACATCTAAGAAGGTATGATCATAACCCATCGCATGTTATTTTATAGGGTGGGATGGACATCGAGGATAGATATAATTTCATGGAGTAGCCAGAAGAAATCTAGGATCAGTAGGATAATATCCTTCATGGACACATGATTCCCTTAGTGTGTGTTTGATAGCAGCATGATAGTATTCATAAGAGAACCTTGGAGTTGGAGAACCATATGTAATCACAGTACCACCAACATTATGAGAAGGTTTTTCTTTTTGGGATGAAAATTCCTTAGCTGGGGAGAATATCATGATGTTGTTTTTTCATTATAAAACATTTGAATATTTAAAAGAATATTTATGGAGCTAGGTGTTGATTCATTGTGTGATACTAGGGCCTGAGGAGCCTCACTGTTGATATAATAAAAATGTAAAATATATTATATCACATGTGCAATGCTTTTATTAAATAATAGAATAAATCATGAAAGGATTATTATATGGTAGATATAATACTACAATTTAATAAAAAAGTGGGATTTACCCTAGATTCTATATAACTTATTTGCAGATTCGGTTTTTTTTTCTAAATGTTTTTTTTGGAGGATTTATAAATAAATTTATTTATTTATTTTTTATTCATTTTTTTCATGACCTAACTCCCCTCTATTTAAACCTAGATATGGGAAAATCCTAGGGTTATCCACAAAGCCCAAGGGATTTGTATAAAGTGTGTATAACTGATTTAGAAGATGTTAAATATATCATGGATCGATGATAGGTATTGAAGAGTTTCTATTCACTAATGAAGTTGCTATATCACACCAATGAAAATGATGTAGAACCATTCTTCGCCAATAATTAATACAAACATGAGTTAAGGAATTAGATAATTTTAAATTAATATCAATTTTTTATACCAATTGAAACAGAAATCAATATTTGGTTTAATAGATCATTACAATGGTATTAGAATTATGATCGTGGGCACTGATGAGTTGTGAGGGGTGTGATGAGAGATCTATGTTGTATTTAAGGTAGAATGGGTGTTCTTAATTTATGGGTTTTATCATATGGTGCAGAAGTATGATGGGATCAAACCACAAGTGGATCAAGTGGATATAATCTAGCCATTGGTGATGGATCCAGAATGATCATACCTAGATCTATGTTCCTTAGTGCAGTTCATAGATGAATTATTGATTTGAGAGAGAATATTTGAATGGACATGAGTCTCTGTAAAATCCTTACATACACAAACTATAATTCATAGAATACATTTCTTATAGTACCCTCTTGTGGTAGAAAGGGGTTCTGTAAAGGGAAAAATATCACACATCATGTAGCCCAACAAAATTCCATTTGACTCGATGCTGGTATCTCCAAGTGTACCATTGGGTACATGAAAATAGGAATGGATAGGTACATTTGAATGGATAGAGTATGTAAGAACACATGAGCGTAAACACAGATAGAATACCCGAACATGGCCAAGTACATAGGCATGACAAGAGTACCTAAGAATTGTCTGAAGTACATAGGCATGGTCCAGAGCACACTGGTAGACCAGGGGTAGCAAAGACACATCATGTATAACATATACACACCACGTACTATTTTCAGGGTAGGTTGAGGCCCTTTTTCTCATCAGTTTTGACCAGTATATATAGGTTGTGTCTCCTTTCTCCATCTTTAGAGGGTACACCAAGTCAACACTTCCTAAATATAATATTTGAACCCCTATGTAGGATTAGTCTTTTATGTTTTATGTAATCCCATCATTTTCCTTGGGGTGTGATCCTCTGCAATTTATTCCTCCCTATGTATGGTCAGGAATCACATGACTGACATAGTAGGGTGCTCAATCCTCTACCGAATGATTTGTTATATTTAAGGTTGAGAACCCTCCATATGAATTTCATATGATCCCGTATATATGTATTGAATTATTCTGATATCGAACATATACCTTCTTCATTTAAATTCTTAATGATCATGACCTCTAGGATGAGTTCTATCAGTGTTATCAAACCCATGGAATTAATTCTCCCAAATGGACATTTCTGTGAAGCCTTGGCCAAAATTATAAGCTCATTATATGATTCTGGCCTTAATTTCATGCCTAGAATATATCTTGATTATATTTGGGTTATTATTATTTCTATTTAACATGTATTGATTGACATATCATTGTGGTATGAGCTCACTACTCTCTTGATGTTTTATGTTTGGTGATTTTGGGGTGTCCTACTGGGTCGGTTATACTCCCCAATTCATGGCCTTTTTCAACAAATGTAATGTGTATATAAGAAACATACTATATGAAGGTGTTCTAGATGGAGTAGGACAGTTGAGGTTGACATCATTGTTCATTCTAAGAGTTTCATTTAACAACAGTATCCTCTATCATAACTGGTTGGACCCTTTTAATTTTTTAATAGGATTGTATTTGAAAATATATGTTTTCCCATACTAGTGACATACGCTGATGTGGTATATAATTGTATGCATGCATTTTGGTTATTAGTTTTATATTACCTTTCAACATCATATTGGTGGTTGGAGTTGTGTGTGTGTGTGTGTGTGGCGATACCAACGACTAAGTCCTCTCATGTGTGTGCTTTTATAACTCAGTTCCTCTCACCAACCCTTAACCTATTAGAGGTGGGATTGGGGGTCACACTCGGCTTACCAATGGCCAAGCCTACCCTAGTTGGTCTGGTCAAGATAATTTCTTTATATGATGGTCTATTCATTTTGGGTATTATATTTTCATGTTCTAACCATTCTTATTTTTACTAATATATGAAGAATATATTTTCATCCTTTTATATATATCTTGTTAAATCTTATGTAGATTATATTGGTTCATGAATAAAATATCCATACTCATCATTTGGAGTAAAAGGATAGATAAATGTGGAATATTTTTGAAAAACCCATCCAAATGATGAAATTCAATTTATGGATATTATGAAAATAATGTAAGTATATTTCATTATATTCATAGTATATATGTTATAGTAATTACTTAACTATAGTAGAATGATCATTAAAAAAATGTTATCATATTACCTTAATTTGTGATGAATTTATATTCATTTTTCACATCTCATTGATTTATGGTTTTTTGGTTTTTCATATTATCGTGATCGTTAACTTTATTGTGATCAATGTCTCTTTAGATCTCCATCATTATTTGGAAATCAATTTTTTCTCCATATAAATATTTATACTTCATAATTTTTTTCCCATTTCTAAACCCAGATACATGTTACCCCAGATAACCTTCATATATCCCTTTCCATCTTTTCAAGAGGATGTTTTATTAGCCCTTTTTATAATGTGCATTTTCAACGAAGGTATTTCAACATTTCAAGCCATTGATTACCAATTTCAAGTTAAAATTGTGATTAATAAATTAATTAAAGTTAGGATAATGTGACACATAGATAGTTTAAAAGAACATTATGTTCTATATCATATAAGACATGAAACACTCAAATCAAAATTACCAAATAATATTAATTTTTAAATAGGAATGATATAACCAAGCCATTGAATTATAAGATATGAAATGGAAGAAACAAATTATCATATATATATATATATATATATATATTTCCTTCATAATAAAAATTTAATTATTTATTCTTAGGAAATAATCTCTCAATTTTTAGTAACGTCATTTTATGCATTAAAAATACATTTTATCTAATATGATTTTTATTGGTTTTTATAATAAAATGTTATAACGAACTCATTCCACTTTTAGAAATTTTATTTTATAAAATGATATCATTTTTGAAATTGTCATATTAAAACTATGTAAGGGAATATTTTTGGAATTTTTTTGAAAAGATTGATTTTTCATAGAATAGTGAAAAGTACTGATTATTGTAAAATGGTCATTTATTTTCTCTAAAAGTCCCATTTTGAAGTTAATTTGATCTAAAATTTATATAAGTATATTTTAATTAGATATTATATAATTAAATACATATGACTCATCATTATAATTTATTTGTTTATAAGTTTATTTTTATACTTTGAAAATAATTTTTCATAAAACTGTTTTAAAGTGCATTATTTTTTTCATTCAAATGAACAAAAATAATTTCTAATTTTGAATTATTAAAAATAAATTTTTTGATTATATATCTCTATATATAAATTTTCATTCTTTAATGATGATTACTGGTCATAATGATAATTTGATATCATATTATGCTTGAAAATACTTTTTCGAGAAACTACTTTTTATAACATTTTATTGGTTGAAATTTTAAATAAATTCCTACGAATTAAAAAAATTGAATCCTGATAAATAGTTTCCATTTGAGCACTCTAGTTTGATAAATGCCTAAAAAAACCCCTTAACATAATCCATCCCTATTACTATAGGTTATATTTTTGGAATAAAAATATATTTTTAGGGATTACGGAATAATGAAAATGAGGTTGTCTTAAGAAGAGGTGTAGCTTTTAAACAAATGTTTTAGTATTATTTCTTCATATACCTCCTTATAAACGTTTAAAAAAATTGTAATATAATTAAATGAGTATATATAATATAATTATATTTTATTATTTAAATTTCTTAACCTCAATTAATATTCTTGTTTCATTAACATGGAAAGGAAACCATCATTTATGTGTTTGGCGTACCAAAGCCTTGCAAACAAACGTAATTTTTTTTCCATCACTGACTCTCAAAGATGCTAATAGTGATGCATTTAAATTATATATATATATATATAATTAATGAAATTATTTTCATTTTTAAAAGATAATATATCATCAATTTTCATACCTTTCCATCCATTGAAAAATCATAATTTCGTCCATGTTTATGTGTGGATTACCACCTCCATGAAGCAATATGTTTCATTTTTCATCATTGTGTCACATGGATATTATATATAAGTATATTTAAAGAAATTATATGATATTTATGATTTAGTAATAATTATAGAAAAATAAAATGATTCTTATCTTCTTTCCTTTATGATTCTTGAAAACGTTACTCATGCGTATGTATGACATACCATCTCCATGATTGTAATGTGATTATTTTTTCCTAAACATATTACATAGTTGGTTATAAACATATAATTAATATATAAAAATTAAAATTTTTTAATTATTATTATATTTTATATTATAGATTAATTACTAGTTTTACAATGGTAAACATATCGAATTTATTTTGAAGTTATGAACCAATAATCCTAAAAAACCCTGATATAGATTTACCTAATTATTTAATTAAATATGACATTAAAATAAATGTAATAAATAGTTTATGGATAATTATTAAAGTCTATAAAATTTTATGAAGAAATAAATTAATGTAAATAATTTAATTATATAGGTGTTGAAGGAAATACATAGATTGTCTATACTTGAGGTAAGAGATTTCATCTTAATTTCTCATTATTGAGGAATGTTTAATGCTATACACATGATTTCTTTTATATGAAGAACATGATTCCATTTTAAATTTAATATCATGAATCATTTATATATAATTGAATTTTATGTTGTAATTCATGATAATTCATTAAATATGTTTTTATTCAGATGTTACCAAGTCAGTAAGGGTTTTCTTAACTTAATTTTATTTAATTAGATTATATCACTTCGTTATTGATTATATTATATAATGATTGTATATGATGTGGTATTTGTTTTATTTATATTTTATTTGACTTGTTTTACATGGATTTAAATTTTTTACACATAATCTATCTATTTATTGAATCTCAATTCAATGATATGACGTTTGTAAGGGTTATTAGTCTCAAATTTTATTTCATTGGGTCAAATGTTTGTGTTATTAACCTATTTTTTTATAAGGTGTATATACAAACCCTTTGACATGTAATATCATTAATATTATTATGTTCATGACATTTAATGATTCATTTGAATTTATTATTTCATGGGGAATATGATTCAAAAGTTACTAAATTGGTAAGGGGTTTATTTTTCAATCCAATTTTAATTATGATTATTTATACATGAATTTAAAATGAGATATTATATGATCTTTATTTTATAAACCCATGTAATTTTTATCCTCTTATGTATATTTCTTTAATATTTATTTATATGAACCATTTTTTACTTTTTATTTCTCAAATAGGTTTAGAAAATATTTTTAGGAAAATCTAACTTTTTTTCTTCTTTTGGTCAGAACGTTTTTAAATATCCATGTTTTATAAAAAAAGAATTTTTTGGATGATATTTTAATGATATATCTATTCATAAACTTCAAACCCCATTTATTTTAATTATGAACTACTGGGGATATTTTTAAGTGAAAAAAGCCTTATTCTTTGGCTAGATGGATTGTGAATCTTTCAAATAGATTATTATGAAAAAAATATTTTTCTATGGGTAAATTATGCTATGAAAAAAAATGCTTATTCTTTTGTTGAAAAGTAAAATATTTTATATTATTCTCATAATGTGGTACATGGATATTATTGATGAAAGTGGTATTGAGGAGTGAATGAAACTCTATAAGGGGAATCATATGATATATTATAGGTTATTCTATTAAATCCCTATAATGAATTGTGAAATGATGACAGAGTTGAATGGATATAAGTAACTACTATGTGAAGAAAGAGTTAATCAGTTAAAATGTTACTCCTAACAGATTATGAGAATTTACAAGGTATGGTTATCCCATAATTAAGGGTTCTTGTAAAGGTTCCTATAAGGGTTCAATGGAGATAATTTTCTAAGATACCAAAAAAATTTCACTATAATTTTTATGACTTTTATGAGTTTATTTAATTATGTTTGGAATATAATCGATTGTGATTATTTATTTATTTTGAATCATGACTTATCATATACATATTCCATGTAAATTTTTAATTATATGGGTTTTTGTGGGTATTAATTCTATTATATTATGCATATAAACATTGATTATTTAATCATACCCATGTTTTTATCTTATACTCATTAATTAAATTCAATTATTAAGGTTTATGTTTATCCTTAATGAGTGTTTGAGCTCACCCTTCATATGTTTTCAATTTCATGAGGTTTTGAATAAAATATTTACGTATGTTATACCCAATAAAGTTACAATATAAAAATAACTTTGTGGTAAATGACATATATTGTTATGAAACAATTGTTTGTGTATCCACGTTTTTATGTAACTGTTTGCCTTAATTATCTAAAATAATAAAAACAAGAAGGTCTGTGGGTTTGTAAGTGATCCAAAATTTCATGTTTATATTATATGTTTTAATGGTTAAAATTGGGTAATTATTATTGGTATCTAATCCATAAATGTAAATATTATGATTTAATACAATATTTGGGAGTGCAGGTTTAGGTCTTTTATAGTCAGTATCAAAGGGGGGTTTAGATAAAAGTAGAGATTTTGATTTTTTTCATGTGACGTTAACATCAGTGTTATGGATGCCATCATGGATTTTCATGTTTACGGTTGATCATAAGTACAACAAATTAGACACCCCTTTTGGTGTTTTAGGTGATAGAATATTGAGGTGATTAATGATGTATTAGTTGAAATTTTATTAGTATGAGTTATATAGAATCCTAAGGTTTAAAAAGAATGACTAATTCAAAATAATTCCACTAAATTTTTGAGGATGTAAGATAAGAGGTATGATAAAATATTTTATGTTAAAACATTCATTAATATTGAGATTAATGAGTTTAATAATGATATAGGGTTATTTATTTATTGAATGTTCTATGTTGAACCTTTGGTGTTATTATAAAATTTTGGTGATTAATGTATTATTTCTTCATATGATTTTTTATTCATTTTGGTTATTATCTTATCATGTGTTAACTAATTTATATTTAGTAAATAATAAAAGAATTAATTTTTATCCTTTTATATACTTCCTAGTCAATCAGAATTTAGTTATAACGCTTCAAGAATTAAAAATTCATTGCTATAATTTAGATTAAAAGATGAGATAAAGGTGGAATATTTTAGAAACACACAATCAAAGGATGAAATTTAATTTTGGGATTTGAAGAAAATAAAGTAAGTGAATTTCCTTATTTTATTATTCATGATTGTAAAAGAATTTATTAACTCTAGAAAAATGATCTTGAAACAAAAATTATATCAAATTACATTCATTTTGATTAACTGATGTCATTTTCCACACATCATTGATTTTTAGTTTTGTGGTAATAGATTTTTTAATTAACATTCACTTTCTTTTGATTTGTGTTTTCTGTCAGTCTCTATAATTATTTGGAAATAAATTTTTTCTTCCATGTCCATATTTTTCCCCACTATTTTTATCCTATTTTGAAATGTAATTATGTGTTATTCTAGATGAATTTCTTATTTACCTTTCCCTCATTTAAAAGGAATGTTTTATTAGCCCCTTTTTTATGAGAGTTGTTAAAAAAATGTATTTTCAAATGACAACCCCCTGATTATCAAAATCTAATTAAAATTTTTAGGATGAAATTTATTAAATGGTGAAACTGTAACACCCTTATATTTTAAAAGAACACTACATTTGATAGTATATACAACATTCACTGCTAATCTTAAACAAATCATGAAATATTATAATTTATATTTTACTAATATAACCTAGCCATTTAATTGGATAATATGAATAAGAGGAACCAAATTAAGTTATAGATATAAGGGTCCTTCTTAATAATAATTTATTGATTAATTATTAATAAATTAACACTTAGTTTTTAGTAAAGTCATTAAATTCATCAAAAATAAGTTTTCTTCAAAATTTATTTTTATTGAATTTTTTGAGAAAATATTATAATTAAAATTTTCCACTTTAATAAATATTATCTAATAAAAATGATTTATTTTTTCAAACCATCATATCAAAATTATATCTGGGTGAATTTTTGGGATTTTATTAAAAAGATTATTTTTTTATTGAATACTTAATAATACCAATTTTTGCATTTATTTTTAGTAAAAAGTATCATTATGGATAAAAATTGATAAAAAGTTAATGTAACTCTCCTTTAATTAGATATAATATAATTAAATACATAATTTAATGTCCCCTAGTATGGAATTCACTCACGTTGCCAAATCATGTTGGTTATTGGACCTCATGTGTGCCTCCTCCTAAGAAAGAGGATACTGACTAGAATTGGGGCTGTAGAGAATGTAGTGGGAAAAATATACCCCCTTGTACATAGTTTTAATATAGCCGAAATAAAGAAAATATCATGGTGATAAAAATAGCATGAATGGTACAACACAACAAATTAACAAAACCATAAATGTCTACTGAAAAAAACAATGATACTAAGAGAATAGTGTAATTAAATGATGGTATGTATATAAATGTCATTCTAGAATTCATATCATTAAAAGACCAATCAAAAATAGAAAAAATAAAAATACCTAGGTCCCAAACCCCCAATTGGTCCCATCTCTATGCTCAAGCCCATCTAGTAAGAAATAATCAACCACATGGTCTCTCTCCCTTGTCATACCTATATCTATGTAATAAACTTGGGTACCAAACAGAGACCTATATGTGGTGTTAGTATTACTCATTAAGTCGACGCCATCATGTCTAAGCAAAAACATTATGATTGTAAGTGAATGAAATAATGTGATAAAACAATTGTATTAATTAATCAATTAATACAGTATAATAATCAACATACTTTCCAAACCATGGAAGGATATATCAATTAAAGTAGCCTTACTAAACCTCCTATAACTACAAGTCCATAGAATAATCAAATAATAGTGTAAAATCACATTATATAAGCATCTAATCATAACCGACCCAAGCCTTATAAGCATTACATTATAACTGAACCTAATCCTCTTTATAAGCACTTAATTTTAATCAGGTCAATCCCTATATATAAGTATTTAAACATAACCAAATAAATCCCTTTATATAATCATTTTTTAATGTCTAAGACAATCCATATATAAATTAATATCAGCATGAAATAGGGAAATGACCTCTATATAAGCAATATAATAAGAATCATAACATAAGTCATAATAAAAGGAATAACACAACATAACACCATAGGATTCAATGTTCAATCCACCCAATTACCATTTGTGTTTCTATTACCCTTTCAATTATCAAATTATTTCTTTAATCATTATCATACCAATGTAAAAATCCATATCATATCAAATTTTCTCTATTCATTTTAAAAATCATTTAAACCATTTTCCATGGTGAATTTATCATAAGCATTCACCTCTGGTCTCATTTTATGTTAAAATGTATTTTAAGACAAAATCTAGTTCATTATTGTTCAAGGTTAGTCTCACCCTACAGATAGATATAAGAGAGGTCTCAACACTATTGGATCCAATGTGATCCAAGGAGTAGCCTAAATTCATTGTTATAGTCACCCAATATTCAATTATTTAATGTTCACCTTGTTTTAGTGAAATCTTATAATATTTCACACACATAAAAAAATAGAAACATACTATATGGATTTTTTCTAAACCACCTACCTTTATCAAGAGATCAAAGGAACACTCTCAATATGGAATTCCAACAAATAACGAAGTCTAAGGAGATCAAAAAGAAACCCTCGTGACAAAAACATCAAGAATTAATCAAGATTCAATGGAAGTCATGTGATCTTCTACTATAATATAGAATAGTAGGAGAAAAAGGGAATCTAGGGTGAAGAAAATTTTAGATGATTAAACAACAAACTGAGATGTCTGGAATGAAGGAATTGCCTAAAAATTGACTGGAATCACCCTAGGGTTTGAGATATGTGGTTACACGATATATGAGAATAAAATCATATACAATACATGAATAAAAATCATTGATCTTGATATACTCATGATGTGATCCCCTTTTAATATGTGAATTTTTTTTATTTATATGATATGCCAAAAAATGAATCACCTTTAGTTAAAATAACCCTAATCAACTATTTCATGATGTAAACTAATTTTACAATGTGTAAACATTTCACGCTCTAAATTATTTAATAGAATCTTATAAAAAATAGTTTCATATCATTTAAAATACTCATGATATAAAATTTTCTAATAAACATATCTCAACCAAATGTTTTTAGAAACAAAGAAAACCACCTATGAAGCATTCCAAACAAATATATATCTTGTATAATCCCTTATATAAATTTATACGTAGAAATTATTAATTGAAAATAAAATATATCCCTAAACTATTAGTCATCTTCCCTGGAAAAATATCTTCACCCCCAAAGAAAAGGCTCTACCACAAAAGGTTTTAAAAAGAAAATAAAACCCAATAAAAAGTGGTTCAACCAAAACTCAAGATAGGAATACTTAAAAGAGACATGATCTTACAACCTCTCCACCAAATAATAGCTCATCATCTTGATTTTCTAAACATCTCTATGGGGTATCAACGAACATGTTTTTCCACTGTGTTTTCAAAACATATTCCCTCTCCTGAGAATCCTATTGAAAATACCCATGAAACCACTACACTTGAACTAGAGGGATAGTATTTCCCCAAATATATATCTCACTATGATCAATAATATGTATTGGATTGTCCTAAAAGGATATATATACACTAAAATAGACATCATCAAAGTCTATCTCATGAAAAGGGTTGGGATGATATCTCTGAAGCTATGACACATGAAACTTGTGGTTCATGTAATTTTTGTGCAATGGAAGGGATAATCGGTAAGCCACTAGACCAACCCTTTCCATAGTATCAAATGGTCTAAAAACCTGGACACTAGATTTCCCATTGTCTTGATATATTGTTTCCCTATCCCAAGTGACACCCAAAGGAAAACATAATGATGTGCCACAAACTCTAGATGTCATATTCTACTAATTAGTATAATATTTCTTCCTACTCTTCAAATCCTCTAACCATCTCCTGATCAACTAAACCTACTCATATGTCTGATGTATCCGACTAGGTTCAACAAGTGTTAAATCACTTACCTCTAACCAAAAAAGAGGAAGACATCATTTCTGTCCATACAAAACCATTAACAATTCCATTCTTGTCAATGCATGGAGGAAATTATTATATGAAAACTCTAAGAGTTCCATATAAAACTCCCAAGAACCAGGAAAACAAAATCACATGTTCATAACATATCCTTTAGTATTTGTATATTCTATTCAGATTGGTCATCTATCTGATGATGATAGGTTCTGATTAGAGGAAGAAGTGATCCCACAGCCTTCTGAAGACCCTTCCAAAACCAATATGTGGAATAAATATCTCTATCAAAAATGATACTACTTATAATAACATGAGACTAAACTATCTTCAGTATATAAAGACTACAAATATAATCAATAGTGAAGGTATCCCTGATGGGAATGAATTGGGATACATCCATCAGTTAATCCATAATCACCCATACTAGATCATTCTTGTGAGGTGTCCTGTGAAATCCTGTCATACAATTCGTAGTGAAATCATCCCACTAACACTATGTAATGTGAAGATATTGAAATAGCCCAGCATGCCTCTAAAGCTCAACCTTCACTTAATTATAGGTGAAACATCTCACCACAAATCATATTTCATCCTTAATTATTATAGACTGCAAGTACTGTCTACAGATATCATGATACAACTTTTTGAAACCTGGATGTACCACCCATCTTGAAGCATGAAACTCTCTCATCATCTCCTCATGAAATCCCAAAGAAACCAACACTCAGTCATAGAAAATAATTGTATTATCACTTCCAGGAGACTATCCTGATGGTGGATCCTCATAATATATGTTTTCCCTCAGAGATAATCCCTCCATATCGGAGAACTACTAGGTCTTGATCTGGTCCAAAAGCATTTCTATAATAGATATTGAATTTAGTTCTACTCATCCTTAGGACTCCTAGACATACAAATTCCTATCTACAAATATTTTCGTCATATTCCACTCATTTTAAGACTCATACACTACCTCCATATACTTTTTCTATGTCGTCAGAAATGATTCTTTCCTTGCACAGTGTATAATACTACATGATGTTTAAATTTTACATATACTAAACCCAACTAATATACTAGAATTTCATGTCCAATTGAAGAAAGATATATCTGAGTCTCTTGTGGTCCATGTAAACCGCAGACCTCTCACCCAAGAGATTCTGTCTCCAATATAATAGGGAATTTAACACCATATCCAACTTAAAATCCTGATTAGGATAATTCCTCTCATGTGGTCACAAATATTCAAAGTCGTAAGAAATTACTAGATCCTCCTCATCAAAACTGCTCCTAATCGCACACCATATGCATTATAATATATTTTATAATCCATACCCTGCATGGGTAATGTTAGGATTGGTCAAAAGTTCAGTTTTTCCTTTATATCCTAATAATATCTCTTGAGAAAATCAAACCAAACAAACATTACCCCTTCATTTTTCAACCCATAAATCTCTTCTTCTAAATGAGATAATCCCATGTTGAAGTGGATGTAATAATTTTCTAAACCTAGAAAACTTTTAATCTTGGATACATTCATAGTATTCTCCAAAGATAACATAGATACAACCTTTTCTAGGTCAACTAACACTCCAACCTCAAATATGACTTGGCCCAAGAATTTTATGTTATCAATTTAGAAACATCATTTAGATATATTGGTCTAAAGTTAATGATCTCTCATTATAATCAGTATGATGTCAAGATATTGGACATGATCATCTACTAACTGAGTGTACAATAAGATTTTGTTAATGAAAACCACCACCAACTGATATAGGAAGGGATGAAAGATATCATTCATCAATAACATGAATATTTTTAGTGCCTTCATCCGACTTAACGACATCAACATGAACTCATAGAATCCATACCTACTCCTAAAATATGTCCAAGGTATGTCTAATAGTCTCACTCTTTACTGATGATACCATATTCTCAAGTTAATATTATAGAAAATCTTTTCACCATTCATCTGGTCAACGAGATCAGTTATGCATAGAAGGGGATACTGATTGCAGGTCATCATGTAGTTCAATCTCTGATAGTCTACACACGACCACAATATCTCATCATCCTTCATGGATAAAATAACAAGAGTACCCAATGGTGATGTACTAGGTTGTATGAAACCCTTAACTTTTATATAGTCCAATTCAAATTTCATTTCCCCATGCTCAACTAGTGTTATCTTGTAAGGAGTGATAGAAACTAGCTCTACTACCATCACCAACTCGATCGGGAAATTGATCCAGTATGGGTGTACCATTATATAAATATTCATACAAAAATGTTCAACCATTGTATGAAATGTATCATGCTATATTCCACCATAATCTAAATAAAAAACATTATCTATGTTGTGAGATAATCTAATCTACATTGAATTGGTACTTCATGTCAAACCTGAAGATCCCACTCACCATAGTGAATATTGATTCCTCCTTCTGGATATAGAATGTTAACACCCCTTTGGTAACAGTCAATATGACCCTGGTAAAGAACTATTCAATACATAATGATAATCCTATTTATTTATCTCATTTCCATGAACACATATTCCCAAAGAAATGGTAACCACAAATTTCTAGGGAATATTCCTTGAAATATTTGATATTTTATGATTACACTCCCTATAGTGTGTCAATGGTCATGAAAAAATCCAATATTTCGAAAATTAGGTCCATAGAAACTTTAAAAAGAAAAAATATATATATTAATTTGATACTATTATATCAAAAAAAACAAAGTAAATTCAGGATGATTTAATAAACATAACTTCGATGGTATAATTTAATGTATCCAAACTAGTAAATGCTTGTTCTATATCATGTATCTGACTTGAAAATCTTCCCTAGTATCCAGTTGGAATCCCTTAAACAATTTCCTGTTCATGGTATATCCACCTCTAAATTGGGGTGTCGCGCCCCCTTAGATCGACCTCAACATCTAGTGGAACTCTAACTTCCAAACTGCTTATGGGTAGCTGAGTCCTTCCCAAACTCTTGTACCTATCTTAATCCTCTACCACTAATATGCTACTACATTCCACAAAAAGACCTCTATAGGTGGAACATATTTCTATAAGAATGGAACTCTATAGTATGTTATGAAAACTAAAGATTCTTGTAATCAAACTTACAATTTTGATATCACTACAAAAAAAACACGGTTTTGGGATTGATTCCCACAAACCTATCTGCTCTACCCACTATTTCCATGGTGATATCGTTCAATGTAGAATTTTACCCTGCCAAAATATCGTGTTCTCTATTTAGGATCTCTCTAAAATTCAATTTCTGTGATGAGAGCCTGATTCATCACATCTAAAATACCACTCAAAAAAAATGTTCACCTGTGACCTGATCTCATAGAAAATCCCATTTGGAAAACACTTATCCCTGGATATCTAAACATATTATAAAGATAGTGTAAATCACTGAATTCCATTGAAACATCCCTCATTTTCCATCAATGACATTCCCTACTATTTCAGTTGTATGAACATGTGATCCTTCTCATCCCTCAACATCTCTGGGTAAAAATAGATCAGATACTTTTCCTTGATTTCATTACTAGATAACTGCTATTTCTCCCCGACTTGCATTAAAAAGTCATACAAATGTGTGGAAGGTCTAGGAACTATTTATGCATCAACATTCAACCTTCTATATACGGTATTCTATAGCTTCTTAAGAAAATTCTAGACTAACTCGATTCAAAACTCAACAACCTCAGGGCCTACCTCCCTAGTGAACATATGAAAATGTTGTTGCTGAAGATCTCTCATCATCTCTATCATGAATGGTTTAGTGAAAATAATATACCCTCCCATGGACTACAAGAACCTAAATAATTATTCATGAATTTTATCATCCATATGATCCTTAGTATCTATAGAATTCTATGACTCAGCAATGATAAGAGTATGTTGATTTCCACTTTCCTCAGGTTCAATTCGAATACCATGAGGAGTCATTCTCTCTACCAGAAAAATAAACTCCTTAGAACCCGGGATAACAATACATTCAACCTAAACATGTGAAAAGAATAGATAACCACTGCCACATGGTCTCTCTAAATATAGATTGACATGTGAATTGGCATGACATAAAAGTTTGTTTTCCCTTTTTCTGATATAATTGTTATATCATTTCATATTTCATATACGAAAATATATTACATGAAATAAGAATGTTCTTATCATAAATAATTCTTGTCAATATATATCCTCGTGTTCCTTTCATGATTCATGCATACTCATATCATGAAATACCAGCCTTGAGTGTAAATATCAAGAAACAATAATATCACACAACATGTGAATCACCCAAGGTGAGATAATATAAGAATTAACAAGTGAACGACATGAAAAAAAAATATATAATTCCTATGTATTCAGATTATCCTCCATACAAGGGTTTTTCTACTCCCATGTATAATCTCATTACTAAATCCAGAAACATCCTTGTCTCCCTTCTACATTTCCCAAATAGTAAATCAATAAAAAGAATAACATGAAACTCTAGTAAAACTTTGTAACATCCTCTGATCTTGTACTCTATCATGTGGCCAAATTAGGTTGGATACTAGTTCTCATGCATTCCTCCCCATATGCTAGAGGTTTCCAACTAGTACATGGGGTGTACAGAACATAGTGTTGAGACAATACCCTCTAGTACATAGTTTCAATACAATAAAAAACAAATGTTAGAGTGACAGAAATAGCAGAAATAGTACAACACATCAAGTATACGAAACCATAAATGTCAACTGAAAACCCTTTTTTTAAAGAATAATTTAATGATAGGATGAAATGTAAATAATTTTCATACTAGAAGTCATATGGATAAAATAATATGCTGACACAGATAAACTCAAAGGACCTTGTTCCTGAACCCAGCGACGGTCTCGTCATGATGCTCCAACCCATCGACAAGAAACAATCAACAACAGGGTCCCTTTATATTTTCCAATCCTTAATATATGTTATCTACTTAGGTACCAAATGGATACCTGAATTGGATTTGAGTATAACTCAGTATTTCAATGCCATTATGTCTAATCAAAACCAATCTGATAGTAAGTGCATAAAACAACATGATAAAGGAGTATTAATTAGTGAAATTAATATAGTATAACAATCATCCTATTTTTGAACCATTCTAGAATATCTATGATAATTTATCATTACCATGACAATTGTAACCACAAGTCCATGGCATAATCACATAACAAGGAAAAATCCATCTCTATAAGAATTTCAGCATAGCCAGGTTGAACCCTATAAAAATTACAGCATAACTGGGAAAATCCCTCTATATAATCATTTCAGCATAAGTAGTCCAAGCCCACTATATAATAATCTCAGCATAACGAGGCTGATATCTCAATATATGTATTTTAGCAGAAATGGTACTACCCCTATATATAATCATTTTAGCATGAAATTAGGCTAATGCCTCTATATAAATATTACAATATGAATCACAACATAATTCATAATGGTAGGAATAACACAACATAACATAATAATTCACAATAGTTAATCAAAAAAATTGATTTTTTTTTAATTACCCTTTCAATCATTGAATTATATATTAAGTCGTTATCATGCTAGTGTACACACCCATATCTTATCAAATTATCACCAGTAATTTCAAAAATAAGTAATCCATCTTCCAATGTGAATCTATCACAAGAAATCTCCTGAAGTCTCATCTCATGCTAGAATGTATTTTAAGAAAAAAGCTAGTTCATTTTTTTGGTCAAGGGTTGGCCCACCCAACTGGTAACCAGAAGCAAGGTATAAAAAATATAAGATCCAAAGGGATTCAAGGATTATTCCAAACACATTATTATCATTACCCATTATTCCATTAGTTAATTTACACATTCTACTGTTGAAATCACATAATATTGGACACAATTGAAAAATTGAAACAAATTATAGGGTTTTTTTCTAGACCCCCATCCTTTATCTCTCAATCAAAGAAACATTCTCAAAAATGAAAACCAATGAATAATGAATGTAAATAATATTAGAAGAAAATCACATATCACACAAACATCAGGATTAAATCCAAATTCAATGTAAGTCAAAAAAAACAAAACTACTATAATGGATAATATATGAAGAAAAAGGGGAACCCCAAGTAAAATAATTCACTTGAGATTAAAATCTTGACCAACATATCCACAAGGAAGGAATAACCTGAAAATTGACTTGAATCACCCCAGGGTTCGAGAGGGGGGATTCACATAAGAAAAAAATAATATCATATGAACAACACGGTTTAAAACCACTGGTCCCAATATATTCATGACGGAACCCCCTTTTCGATGTGAATTTCTCAATTTATAAGATACACAAAAAAATGAATTTCTTTGGGTTAAAATAACTCTGATCGACCATTTCACAATGAAAACTAGTTTGAGGGTGTGTAAACAATACATACTATGAATGAGTTAATGGTATCTTCTTAGAAATATCATCACATTATATAAACCATTCACGATATTAGATATTCTAGCAGAAATATCTCAACCCAAATTTTGTAGAATGAACTTAAACCACCTTTGAAAATTTCCAAACACATATAAAAATATCATAATACCTTTAAAATATTTATAACTTGAATATATAAATTCATAAGAAAAACATACACCCACTAACATTAAGTCATTTTACCCTAAATATTATCTCTACCACCAGAGAAAATGCTCTACCACAAAATTAGTTAGAAGAAAAGAAAACCCAACTAAAATAGGTTTAACAAAAACACAAGAGGTATATACCTAGAAAAGAGGAGATCTTCCACATAGTAACAATTATTTTACTTTATTTTGTTATAAGTCTATTTTTATGCTTCAAACATATTTTTAAGATAACTATTTTTAAGTGCATAATGTTTATCCATTTTAATTAATTAAAACTATCCATAATAATTAATTATTTAAATACAATATTATATATATATATATATGTTTATATATATATATGTATCTATATGAATTTAAATTAATCTAATTATTTTTCGAGTTATAATGTTAATTTAAGATTATATTTTTCTTGAAAAATAAAATTTTATAAAAAAACCCACTTTTCATTACATTTGGTGGGTTTAATTTTAAATTAATATCTACCACATCTAGAAATTAAATATTGAAATACAGATTCCATATTTGGAATCAAGAGCATTATATTTGATAAATAATTCCATTTTATTTTTTATCACTATGAATATTATCCATATTAAATGTTTTTCATCTCAGTAAGGTTAAATCAGGTAATTAAGGTTAAAAATAATATGATAAAGATTAAATATAATCATAAAACATTCCATTAATATACAGGATGAGTGGGATGTTACCATCCCCATCCAAGGTTTTAAGATACGAAATGTTTGACCCAATTTTCATTAAAAATGACATATAAATTATTTTAAGTAAATAAAAATGAAAAAATTTACTCTCTTTCCGTTGAATTTCAGTTTTATGTTCACATGGGATTTAAAATAATTTGTGAAATAATTATAATGTTTATTTGGAGAATAATGAGATTATTCTTATGATGGTACTTTATTTTTAATTTTTAGTGAAGGAATAATTAACTAAAATTTTTATGCAACGCCTATATAGTGTTTTCCAAGCAATAGAAATATCAAGTAAATTGTTTTAAAAAAACTAAAATTAATTTTTTTGTGAGTATTAGTGTCATCCGAATTTTACAGATAGATATAAAATATTATATATGTGTTAAAATTATATTAATAATATTTATTTGTATATAGTTGAACATATATACCATGATCCATTTATAGGATTGTTTTTTATAGAGGATTTCATGACCCCTATAAAGTAAAAAAAAATTATATAGTGGTAACCATCAAAATTGTTAATGATGGTTAAAACAAAGAGATAACGGTGAAACCATCACCAAAACATGAAAATAATTTATTTTATGGGTGGATTTAGACTATTACTCATCCTATATTATAAATATAACAATTTGGTTCCACTTTTCCATTAATATTAAGTTATATTAAATTAATACTTTATATAGCTCCAAGAGTACCCCCTCCCTCACTTATAGAAGGGTACCTCCTCTCCTCTCATCTTTACCCCATTTGAGCACTCTATTTCAACAAATACCTACCCAAATCACTTTCCATCATATATCTCCACATACCAGAGGTATTATTTTCAGTATAATACCAACATTATAGGGCTTAAGGTATAAATCAAAGGGGGTTTCCAAAGAAGAGTTATAGATTTTAACCAATTTTTTTAGTTTTATTTCTTCTTATACACCCTTAAAACTCATATAACCATTGTGATATAAAAAAATAATTATATCCCATATAATACGATGTCATTACACTAATTTATTAACCTCAACAGATCTCCTACATCTATAAAATGGGAAGGGAAAACCTTGTTTATGTGTACAGTAGACTATAGCCATAGGAACTGAAGTAATTAATTTTCTATTAGTGCCTTTTGTGGATGGTATAATGATGTATTTAAAGTATATATATGATATTAATGATATAATATCATTATGAAGATATAATATGTCATCTATTTTATTACCGTTTGATCAATTTTTAAAAAATAGCGTTGTTCATGTGTATATGTGGATTACCACATACATAAAGAGATGTTATTTTTTTTCATCATTGCGTCATATTGATAGTATAAATAAGTGTATTTAAATAAATACTATGATATTTATGATATAATAATCATTATAAAAATATAAAATAATACTTATCTTATTCTCCTCATGTTTTTTGAAAAATGGAAATGTTACTCATGCGTACGTATGGTCAACCACCACCATGAAAGTAAACTATAACTTTTCCCGAACCATATTACATAGTTTGTTAAAAAATTATAATTAATGTATAAAAATAAAAATTATTACATTATTATTATTATATATATTATGGAATAATTACATATATCACCATTGTCAACATACTGATGTCATTTTCAAGTTATGAACTGGACAGCCTCAAAACACCCAAAGTGAACTTAACTAATTATGTAAATAAACATGTCATTAAAATAAAATATAATAATTTTTTAATGAAAATTAATTAATCTTATAAAAGGTTCTTATGAAGAAAAATATTTTATTTATGGTTTTTTACAGGTGTTAAAGGCCACAAATTGCAAGTATGTACTCGGGGTAAGGTTTTTCATCTCAAATTCCCTTCATTGAGGCTTGTTTTAATATTATAAACCTAATTTAATTTATATTATGTATATATTGTCCCTTTAAATTGTACATAATGAATCCTTCATACCTTATGGAATTTTAATTTATAATTAATTTTAATACATCCAAGAGGTTCTAATATAAAAGTTACCAAAGTCGTAAGGGTTTTCATAACTCAATTTTATTTAATTTTTTTATGTCACTTCTTCATTGATTATATTATTTAAATTTTATGTTTAAAAAAATTTGATATTTTATTATTTACACTTTTTTTTATAGATTTAAATATGGTATACATAATATCTCTATTGATTAATTATCAACTCAATGATATTGTATTTGTAAGGGTTATTCATCCCAAATCTTAATTATTTAGGACATATATTTTGGTTATGCACTAATATTATTTTATAAGGTCTACATGATACTCATTTGACATGATATATCATGAATATCCTTATGTAATTTATATTTAAAGATTCATTTAAAGTTATTATTTCATGGGGATTATTATTAAAAAGTTACAAAAGTGGTAAGGGGTTTATGTTTCATTACTATTTTTAGCAGGATTGTCCATACTTGAATTACCATTGAGAACTTATATGATATTTATTTTATAAACCATTTAATTTTTATTATACTTTGTATATTTCTATAATTTTTATGTTTAAGTACAAATTCTCTATCTTTGGTATTCAAAATGTTTCATAAAATTATTTTAAGAAAATCCATCCATTTGTATCATTTTTCTATCAGGAAACCTTTTTCCTTAAATATCAATATTTTATAAAATGATTTCATAAATTATTTTGAGGATATTTTAATTTAATTTATATTCATAAGTAACAAAAACCTTTTATAGTTTTTATGATCCACAAGAGATATATTTTATACCATCCTTATTCTTTTTTCTAGATGGATTATGGGTTATTTCAAGGATAATTTCATGGAAATCCAATCTTTTCTATTGGTAAATCAAGATACGAAAGAATAGTGGTTATTGTTATGTTGAAATGTAAAATATTTTAATAATTTTTCTTATGATTTAGTAATTGAAAATTATTGATAAATGTGTTATTGGGGGTGATCTAAAATACTTAAGGGTTGTTTTCGGATGCATTACAGGTAGATCTATTATATCCCTCTAATACATAGAGTAATGATGATAGCGTTGGATAAATATAAGTAACTACTAAGAGATAAAAAATATAACAAGGTAATAAGTTAATCCAAATAGGTTATGTTTATTAAAAAATTAAGGTTATTAAATTTGTATAAGTTCTAATAAGGGTTCTATAAATATAATATTCCAAGATACCAACATGTTTTCTCTATGCTTACTATGAGTTTTATCAGTTTCTTTGAACCAGTTTGACATCTGATTGTGTATGATTATTGATTCTATTGACTCTTACCTAGTTAAATATTTATTATATTCAACATGATTAATTATCAATATTTTTATTGTAATTAATTCTAATATATTATTCTCATTCATTTAATTATTTGATTGTTCCCATATTCACATCTTATGCTCACTAATGACATACAATTATTAATGAATATGTTTATCCTAACTAAGAATTTGAGTTCACCCATATTATATTTTATATTTACCTAGTTTTTAAAGAATTTATTTATTTATTTTATTTCTAATATGTTTAATATATGTAAGGAATATAGTGGGATATTATGTATATTTTTATGAACCAGTTGTTTATGTATCAAAGTTGTTATGTAAGAGTTTATCCGAATTCTCTAAATATATAAACCTGAAAGTCCCTTAACTATGTAAATTTTTCAATATTTTGGTTTTATATTATATATTTTGAAGGGTTAAAATTGGGTCACATTTATCTGAATCAATTCAATAAATTTAAAGATTATGTTTTAACACCTGATCTGGGAGTGCAATTTCCGAGCTATTATAGTTGATATCATAGGAGGGTTTAGATAACTCTGTATATTATGATGTTTTCAAGGGTAGATAACTTAATATTTATGTATACCATAATGGGTGTATAAGTTTAATTTTTATCATATATTCAATGGATTTTACATCCCTTTTTAGGCTTTATGTGATTCTATTTTGAGGTGATTAATGATATATTGGGATACATTTTATTTGGTTGATGTAAATATAAACCTAATGATTAACATGAAAGATTATTTATATATATTTTATTAAATTTTTGGTGTATTAAGATGAAATTTATGAGACCGAATTTAATATGAAAACATTCTTCAATGCGGAGGCTATCGTGGTTATTTGGGAAATAAGGATATTTATTTATTGAATTATTTATGTTGAACCTTTGGTGTTGTTATTAAATTTATGATATTAATGATGTATTTCTATATATTAAGGATTATTAATTTTTTGGGTATTATTTTATCATTTAATAAACATTTTGGTTTTACTAAATATAGGAATAAGGTATTTTTCACACCTAATTTATTTGTTGTTTTCTTTCAATTGATTCTCTCATGATCATTCACATTCCTTTGGTCAATATTCTATCTCACTCTCAATAATTATTTAGACTTCAATTTTTTTCTTCCTTTTCAATATTTTTACTTCTTACTAATGTTACTCTATTATTAAACCTTTTCTTTTTTTTTCTAGATGATCTTTTTATTTCCCGTTTTCTCTTTTCCATAAGACGTTTAATTAAACCTTTTTACAATAAGGGTTTCCAACAATGGTATTTTCATTTTCCAAACTATTGATCACCATGATAAATTTAAAATTAAATTTAAGGAATTTATTAAGGGTTGATAAAATTTAACACCCCGGTATTTTAAAATCACACTATATTTGATAGAGCATACAATACCCAACACCGAGCAAAAACGAACTGTGAAACGTTATTATTTAAATATGATTGTTATAACATAGTCATTGAATTGGAGTATATAAAGAGGTGGAACTTAATTATGAAATATATAAATATAATGGTCCTACTTTGTACAAATTTATATATTAAGAGTTAGGAAATAAGCACTCAATTTTCAAAAAACTCGTTTTATGCTTCAAAAATATGTTTTCTTTAAAATGATTTCTGTTTGATTTTCTGCAAAAATATTATATTTAATTTCATCAAATTTTTATATTTTATATGACAAAAAGGTTATATTTTTTAAATCATCCTATAAAAATTTGTTTAGGTCAATTTTTTTGATTTTTTTGGAAAAGATTGGTTTTTTAGTGAATAATGAAAAATAATGATTTTTTAAAGATATCATTTATTTTCATTGAAAAGTAACACTATGAGTTAAATTTAATCATATATTAATTTATCATTCCATTAAATATATATAATCAAATTAAATACTTATGAATCATCAATATATATGATTTTGTTAAATGTCTATTTATATGCTTAAAAATATTTTTTTCATAAAACTCTTTTCAAGTGCATAATGTTTTCCATTTTAATTAATTAAAACAAGCCCTATTTATTAATGATTTTCATGAAATTAATATTATATATATATATAAACATAAATTTATATAATTAAGATTAATACTCATAAAATTAATGTAATACCATCTTATGATTAAAAAATACATTTTTCTAAAAACTGATTTTCATACCATTTTGAAGACATTGTTTTTAAATTAATTTATACCACTCATATAAATTGAATATTAAAAAAATTATTTCCACAATATTAATCATGTTATTAAAAAAATTAATAATAAACTTTTATTTTTGTCCTTATGAATAAAAATCGTAGTATATATTTGTCACTATGATATTAGTAAATTTGTAATTATGGTTTAAAATAATATGATAGTGACTAATATTTACTTTAACAATTCATTTTAATCTATTTGATATGTGGGGTTATACCATCCACATACAATATTATAATTTTTGGTAATTTCTTTTATTTTTCTTTGAAAATGATTTATATATTATTATAAGTAATGAAAAATACAAAAAGTCACTCTCCTACATGTAATTTTATCGTATATGTTCATATAGGGATAAAAATATGTTTTGAAAAAATCATTAAAAATAAGGGGGATTTTCGTTTCATAATAATAAAAAGACACTTCAACACCAAATTTTAAAAATAATTATCCTAAATGCTTACACCGCATCGATATAATGCTTGTCTATGCAGTATAAAAATAAATTAAACGAATTTAAAAAATATAAAAGTAATATTGTTTTGGAGAGTAATATTATCCCATTAATTTTATAGAAATATATAACAAATTATGTATTTTTTAAAATTTTATATTCTAATTCCATTTTTTTTCTTGATTATTTTAATGTCAAATTTAATTAATATTTCCAAAAATGACATTAATGAAATTCTATAATTAATAATATTTTGTTAGATGATTTAAAATCCATAAAGATACTATATTTCGAAAAATTAATGGTTTATGGTTTTAAATATCAACCATTTTCCATTAATGGGTTTATTTGAATTTTTTTAGTTACTTTCTTGGCTCCTAAATAGTAAATAACTTTAATATTGGGGTAATCATCAAAAGGGTTATTATGGGTTAAAACAAAATGATAAGGATTAAAAAATTACCTAAACATGTCCAAATTTTATTTTATTTGATTATTTAGACTAAAAATTGACCTATATTGAAAATATATTAATTTTTTTAACTTTTAAATTAAAAATAATTAATATTAATTTAATTCATTAAGTAATTCAAAGAGTTCTCCTCCCCTCACTTATTAAAGGGAACCTCCTCTCCTCTATTCCTCACACTTTTTGCACTTTATCTTGTCAAAAACCTACCCAAATACATTCCCAACATCAATACCCATATTCTATAGGTATTATTTTGTGAATAATACCAACCTTAGAGGGATTAATGTATATGTAAATGGAGGTTTTCCAAATAAGTGGTATAGATTTTAACTAAATGTTTTAGATTTATTTCTTCTTATACATCTTCAAAATTGTTTTAAACATTTTGATATAATAAAATATGTATCTAAAATATATTAAAATATTATTATGTTAATCTATTAATCTTAATACAACTCCTTCTTCCATAAAATGGGAAAGTTACCCATTATTCATGTGTTTGCCGGAACATAGCCTCACAAACAGATGTAATTCATTTTCCATCACTACCTCTCATGGATAGTTATGATGGTGGATTTAAAGTATATATATATATATATATTATTTTTTCCAAAATATATTTCTATAAATATAATATCTCATCTATTTAAATACCTTTATATCCATTTAGAAATGATAACTTCGCTCGTGCATACATGTGGACTACCACCTCTTTGAAGTAATGTGATTCATTTTTCATCACTACATCACATGCATAGTATATATAAGTGTATTTAAAGATATAATTTGATATTTGTGTTATAATAATAATTATACAAGAATAAAATGATACATATATTCTTTCCATCATGTTCACTGAAAAATTGAAATGTTACTTATGCACACATACGAACTATCATCTCTATGATTGTAATATAATTAATTTTTCATATTCATATTACATAGTTAGTTCCAAAATGATAATTAATGATTAATACTTATTATTATTTTATTATTATTATTATTATTATATATGATTTAATAAGGACCTATTTGACTATGCTCAGCATTCCAAGGTCATTTTGAAGTTATAGACTGAATATACTCAAAACACACGATATTGACTAAACTGATTAAGAAATTAAATATTCCATTAAAATAAATGAAATAAATGGTTTAATGATTAGAGATTATTCCTAAAAATGTTATTAGGAAATAAAATAACTTATATACATTTGTTATTGTAGTTTTAAAGTATATACGTTGAAAATATGGACTCAAGGTAAGGGGTTTCATCTCAATTTCCCTTCATTGAGTTATATTTAAATGATATACACTTAATTTATTTTATATGGTGAATATAATTATTTTATACATGTTATATCGTGATTAATTTATACTCCATGGTATTTAAATATTCATTTCACGTTAATTCATCCAAGGGGTGTTTTTAGAAGGTACCAAAGTAGTAAGTGTTTTCTTAACTCAATTTTCTTTCACAAGGTTATATCAATTATTCGTTGATTATATTATGAGAAAATTATGTGTGAAATGAATTTTTTTTATTTCTGTCATATTTAAAATTACTTTTTCGATTTAATTTATTTACAAATAATATTTTCATTGATTAATCCTCAATTCAATGATATTATCCTTATAAGGGTTATTTGTCTCAAAATTTCGTTCTTTGGGACATATGTTTATGTTAAGAATATATATTATTTTTTGAGCTGTATATACTAATCCATTAAAATATTATATCATGAGTCTCCTTATGTTCATGATATTTAAGTATTCACTTGAAGTTATTCTTTGATGGGGATTATGATTCAAAAGTTACCAAAGTAATAAGGGGTTGATTCTTCAATCGCATTTTAATCAGTATTGTTAATACTTAAATTTACATTGAGAAATTTTATGATCTTTATTTGATAAACCCATTTCATTTTTATTCACCTCGAGATATTTCTATAATTTTGGTGTTTATATACCATTTTATCTCTTTTATACTCAAAATATTTTAGAAATGTTTTTTTTGAAAATATGACCTTATTTATCCTCTTTTAATCTGAAAGAATTTTTATTCTATATCTATGATTTCTATGAAAATCAAGAATTAATTTGATGATATTTTAATGGTATTTATATTCATCATTGATAATAACCCTTTATTTTATAAATGATATACTGGGAATATATTTTAATAATAACATCTTTATTCCTTCTCTAGATGGATTATGAATGTTTCAATGATTTTTTAATTAAACCCATATATTTTCTATAGGTAAATAAATATATTAAATGATAATGGTTATTGTTATAATTAAAAGTGAAATATTTTAATTTTTCCATTATATAGTATTTCTACATATTTATTTAAGAATTATTGGGGGTGAACCAAAATCATGAAGTGACTTTGTTTGTTATGGTATGGGTGGGTCCGTTATATCCCTCCAATGTATTGGGTAAAAGAGACTGAGTAGAATTAATATAAGGAAATATTAAAAGACAAGATAGTTAATTTTTTAATAGGTTACTCCTGATATGTGATGGGTATTGATCAGATACTTTTATCCCATATAAAAGGTTTCTTTTAATGGTTAGCATAGAAAATATATAAATATAATATTCTTTTATACCAACACATTTTCTTTGTGATTTATATGATTTTTATGGGGTCCTTTAATCGGGTTTGAAATTTTATGGCTTGACATTATGGATTCTTATGAATCTTTCTTGGTCACACATTTATTCTATGTTACATGTTTAATTATCCAGATTTTGATGAGTAATAATTTTCTTGTGTTATGATCAGGCACTTTGATTATGTTATCATATTTTTATTCTTATACTTTTCTAACTGATGACATTCAATTATTAATGATTACTTTTACCCTTTTTAAGCATTTAAACACACTAATCTTATGTTTTACATTTCCTCATGTTTTTTTGAATGGTTTTAATTATGTTATTCAAAAGAAGCTTACAAGATGTCAATAACTATCTATTATATTGTGTAGATTTTTATGAACTACTTTTTTATGTATCCAAGTTATTATATAAAAGTTAGTCCTAATTTTATAAGGATTTAAACCTTAAAGATAAATTGTTATACAAGTGATCCAATATTTCAATTTTGTGTTTTTTTCATTAAGTGCTAAAATAATGACATATTAATAAGTATAAAATCTATAAATATAATTATTATGTTTTTGAAGTGGATCTGGTAGTATGAGTTTGAGGAAATTATAAGTAACGTGATTGATGCTTTGAAAAAAAATGATAAAAACCTGAAAGCCCCAAGAATATATGTATCTAAAAAAATATTCTTGGTAATTTTCCCATACATATTAATAGACACTATATTTGTGTCCACTAATATCCTAGATTCAGAGATGAAATATCTGAAAAAATTTACCTCTCAAATCCAAAATTGGAATTTCCATATTTTGACCTACAGTGATGGGAACGTAATGTGTCTACGATTGTAGCCAAATGTCCACCATTATCATTATTAAAAACATTCAAGAATAAATCAAAATATTGATGGAAAAAATATTTCATCAAGACCATAAACACAACTTGTTAATTCACCACCGTGAAGGCATTACCAATAATAAAAATTGGCCATATCATATTTGAAAGGTTGTAATTGGAACATCTTCAACTCATACTATCAACTAATTATATCCTAACTAAATATCAATCATAAACCACCCAAAATCCACTCAATTGTTTGAATAAACAGTTAATTTATTGTATAGGATGCTGATTATTAATGGTAACCTTTTTTATTTTGTGATATTCAGCACATAATTACAAACTCTCACTTACCTTTTTTAAAAAACACATGAACACCCCATGGTTACATCATCCTAATTAATCCTTTGATTTAATATCATTAAAATGAGTTTTTAACTCTATAATCTTAGTTAGGTCTATATAAAAAGGACATATAAAAATAAGATCAATACCTAGTACCAAATCAATCAAAAAATCCACCTCACTCTTTGGAAAAAAAACTATAAAATATTTATTAAATACATCAGGATATCAATCCACCATGGGAGGAAAACAAATAGTATAGATTCTCTCAACAAATTTATAAACCATCCCTACTACCTAATATATAATATTACATAATTTTCTCAAATCATAGTTGGAGTTGTTATCATAATGAAATAATTTTTATATAAGGAACATCTGATTAATCACTAAATAAATGAATGTCACCTCTCTCTAGTAATGAACTATATGCACCAAAAAAATGTGACAAACAGCCAATCAAAAATCACATAAAATTATTTCATCTCTGAAATATATAAATCCCAATGTGTCAATATCAAAATATATTAATCAAAAAAACTGGATATATATGAATAATATCCTTTATTTTATTTATTATTATATTCCCAAATAAAACTCTAGATAAAAACTCAATAGTTAAATCTAAGTCAAAAAAAAACTAGAAGACAAAAAAGAATAACAAGCATTAAAATAATATGGCTCGATGACCATTATCGTACCTCTAACTATTGAATATCCATTTCCAAGATCAATGGGTGCCTAATAAATAGTGAACAACTAACCATACCCTACCCCTCAACCCTACCCTTGGGTCACCTGACTCCCATGTATAGTGTTACCTATATGATCCTATACTTAAGAACCTATGCACCCTCAATCTATAAACCCTCTAGATGATATATATAGATATTATCGTTTTTTTATTATCTCGTGAACAAGACACCTATAAATATTTTTTATCATGGACACCACCCCTCTAAGATCCTTTCCTGTAAAACTACTAAATATTTCTTATTTTTTCTCAATAGTGATACTCCTTAGGACTAACCAATATGGTATATCCTCTTCAAACACAATGATATATTTCTAATAGAGCCCAACCTCTTGGTGTAGGATAATAAAAAAACATCATCTCGCCACTTGACCACTCATTATCCCTACAAATACCAACATATATTTCTCTTAATCCCATATCCAGATCCACCTACTCTCATTGAAGCACTCTTTTCTTCTTCCAAATCCTTCTCTACCGTAAAAACCATGTTTACCTCTACCATAAAATTATATAAACAAAAAAGAATAAACTTTGATTAGATCACCAACATCAAACCATACACAAATTGAAACTTCAAATAAGCCTCACCTTCTTACATGGTTATAGAAAATCCATAAATTTAGAGGCATAATCAAGTATGAATATATTAACTTTCTTAAACTCCATGAATTTATGATCTATATCCATCCTCAATATCAATTGGAAGAACTAATTGAATAAAATATCCATGAAAGCCTCTTATTAAAACCCCTTATTCCTATTTTCTTGGACCAATATATCGTACCAATGTCGAGCCAGTTCCTCAAGTGTAAATACAAGAAGATTCACTTTTTTAAATTTGAAAATATGAATCAAAACCAAGACTTTATCCATCCCTACTAACCATTTATCATCTTAAGGAGGAATACAGACTATTTTGAAGATAATAGAATATAGTTATTGAAAATATTAAACCACATAAAATATCACTAGTACAAATAATGGTTGTATTTTCTTCATATTTTAAATTAATTTATATAGACTCTCTATAAAATTTTTCCCCACTTCATTATCAAGTTCACCAACTAACCGAATGTGCTCAATTTTCCTTTTTATATTCCCTTCATTATAACACTTCATATTAACCTCCTTCTCATGAGTTTTATCGACTCACTTCTTAGGTGATGCATTTATATAAAATCCACACAAAATATTTTTCATTGTAATGACTTAAATTGGGAGCCACAAAACTATTGCCCAGATTTGGTGGATCGCATAACCTAAGGAATGTCTTTTTATACACAAAAGGCATCCAAATAGTAGTTTGGGTCTATAAAAGTACAATGGCGAGACACTACCTTCTAATTTGAGTAAAAATAGTGGAAATAATATCAACATATACCATAATTAGAATGAGAAGTAAATGTAAAAACATATGGAAACTCTCATTAATAACCCAACTGAAACATGTTATAACCATGATATTTATACTATATATGTTAGGTATTCATACAATATAACTAAAATACCAAAGCTATGAAATCCCCAAATAATATCTGAGCCCAAATCTGGTCTCGATTTCCCATGTTCTAATTTATCATCACAAATATAAACCAAACTCTATGTCTCTATCATGAACCTACACATAAAAATAAAAATAATCTTCTCTGGTACCCATATCCCAAGACCATAATATCCATAAAACTTATTAAAAGATACATGAATACAGTTTAAAAAAAGGGATAACCACTCCCTCATTTCAAATAAACATTTAAACCCCATTTAAAATCACTTTGAGGTCAATACCTCATTTTAAATCATTATCCCATTTGATGTTTCATAACATTTATCCAAAATTATACCAAGTATCCCTTTTACCATGCTACCATGCCAAATAAAATTTACAACCCATTGAACCTCGTAAATAATTTATATCATCATTTAAAACATTCACTACACCACTATCATGGGAATTTCATACCCCATGGGTGACCATATGCCCTTTTCAAATCATAAATGGACCCAATAAGAACTTTGATATGACGACCAGTGTATTTATTGCACATTAATTCATGATTTAAAATACACTTATTATAACCCCTAATATTGATAATCTTAGTGTCTTTGTGAAATTAGGTACATTACATATAATCATTAAACAAGGGGTACATTGGCATTAATGAAAACTTTCTTAAGATGCTCATAATATTCCATCATTCTTAAAAGTTCATGGGATAACTAGGGGACATACATAAGAAAGGGGTGATCTATAAATCCCAGTAAGGGAATAAACAAAGTATAAAATAAACCAATTATTGCATTTTATTCAATAATAATGTCAATTTGAAATTAAAGTGGGGATAATTTTAAACATGAATGATGATGCATGATATAGCATGATAACATAAAGGAAACATGGTAAAGTGGAAACAAATTTAAACATTAAATCATAACTATAAATCAATATTAACCACAAATAAAATATAAAATAATGTGATTATTATTACATGTCATACACTTTACATGGAATATCAAGAGACTAAAACACTACCAAATGCATTGGAATGCTATCTGGGTTCACCCATAATAATCATATCATGTACATGCATAAGTGAGATACATATATCATATAAATTAAGAGCATATTTAAACACATTTATTCAAAAAAATAAGTATTATCGATTAAATACATGGAAGTAATCAATAAATGAATTATAGGTAAAACTAGTTTAATACAATTGAGTCTAAATGGGTACAGGTATATACATCACAAATGTTTGGCATGCAAAATTAGAGTGACATTTCGGCAGAATAATGACAATACGTAAGGAATCATAAAACCGTTCAATGAAACATAAATGGAATATCATCACATTGAAGTCAAAATTAAATTAATAGGTATATGTAATAACATAATCCAACATGAATAATTCGGAATCAAAAGGAATAAGACTAAATGGGAGGTTCAATGAAACCATAAAATGAAGAATCAAAGTGAAATTTCCACAACATAACACGGGTATATAATGAATTATAGGAGGCCTTAATGAGAGTGAAAGAGGTATCTAATCTCTTTGATATAATGAGGGTTGTAAGATTCCTGTTTAAAATAATATCACATAAAGAGGATTTGGATGAAAAGTGAATTACATAAATAATGTTCTTGAATAAAGAGGACAAAGAGAGAATCCCCTACTAAATTGGGACAAAGTAACAGGTTAGGTAAATGATATAATGATAGGGGATACATAATCTATCATCATTAGAACATAAATTATATATTATTGGGGACCTTATAAATTCATGGAAACATAAATAATTGATATTCAAAAATAAAATTATAAATATGGTTCTTGAATGGAAAAGATGAGAGAGTGGTCCCTTTTGGTAAGGAAAATCGTGGTCCAATTCTGGCAGGATAGTGGGTGTACATAATGGTTCATGGAAAGGATTAACGAGATTAAAAGGTTATATAATCACATGGAAATAAAAAAATCAGCAATAGGGATGTATAAAAACTAACCCAAACATGATGAAATGTAAATGAAAAGGAATAACATAAAATATGTGATTGAATAAAAAGAGTGGGAGACCCCTTACCTTAATATTGTGATTCCAAAATCATGGGAGGATCATCGTGAGAGATTGTTGTCACCTTGGTACGACATTGGAGAGGGGATGAAAGATTAAGGACATGATAAAAACTTTTTTTGTTAATATTAATGGGATATTGGGTGGGTTTATATAGAAAAAGAGAGCGGAGTTCTTTATTATTTCCCAAACATAGGTTTTGGACTATATACAATAAAATAATCCAAAACAAAAACATTCCCAAGGTTTTTCCCAAGGTTTTTCAAAAATATGAGTGTCTTTTATTATTTTATAATGAAATTTTATGAACTCATTAGAATATTACCCTTACTTTCGTGGAACTGAGTCATGTTCTACAGAAATAGTTTTAAAACCATAAAATATAATATAATTTTTATTGAATTCATAAAGGCTTTATAAAACTAATAAAATAACATAAAAACAAATTATTCTAATTTTGAAACATATATAAGGTCTTATATTCCATTTATATCATATATTACATTACTTTATGGTTATTTTTATGTCATAATACATACTGTATATTTATACCATATTTAATTTTTACCCAAAAATTTGAATGTATCATAAAATTATGAAAAAAATCAATATTTGATAAATTTAGAGTCATCATTCGAAAAAAAACATGTTTTTTCAAAAAAACCTAAATATGTGAATTTTAACTTTTAAAACAATAATCAATATTTATTGAGAAATGCTAGTTTTTTTTACCATAACAGTTTTCAAACCCATAAAAATTTACATTTGTCTTCATAAAAATTATATTATAATTTATATTTAATAAAAAAATTAGTAACAATATTTCATTTAAATATAATTTATTTAAAAAATCCACTAATTCATCCAAATGATTTTCATTATTGAAATTGTATATTACACCAAAAATAAAATTTTAGTTTTGTCATATTAAAAAGTAATTTTTATTTCTAAAAATAAGTTTTAACTTATTACCAAATATAAATTATTATTATTCCAAATATGGAATATTATTTATGAAAATAGATTTACATATGTGTAATAATTTATAATAAAACATACAAGCATGATAGGAAGAGGGTTTCCTGAAAA
This sequence comes from Viscum album, assembly GCA_963277665.1. Lineage (NCBI taxonomy): Eukaryota > Viridiplantae > Streptophyta > Magnoliopsida > Santalales > Viscaceae > Viscum > Viscum album. The sequence goes on along the minus strand of OY728164.1, from coordinate 381,095,004 downwards.
ATGCAATTTTCATGAAAAATAGGATTTTACTTCAACTATATAACTATTAATATTAACCATTTAAATTAATAATGATATATATGTGATATAAAAGATTTTAATCTCAACAATTACTCATTAGGTTTTAATTTAATTAATTATAATAGAGAAACATTATGCATTTTGAAAATAGTTTTCATAAAAATCTATTTTTAATCTTATAAATAAACTTATATTAAAATCCATTATAAATATGATTTAGATATAATTAATTGAATTAAATATAAATAAATAATACTTATATTACCTTGAAATGATATTTAAAATAAAATTTTACTTTTAAATTACACAATTTATCAAAATAAATGACAATTTAACATAAAAAATATATATTCACTATTCACTGAAAATTCCATATTTTTCACAAAATCACAAAATTTCATCATTAGTGAATTTTGAAATTTCGAATTAAAATAAGATTTAATTTTATGAAATAAACTTCCATAATTTCCTAGAAGTTAATTATAATAATTTATCATAAGAATAAATGAAAATCATTTTTTAAGAGAACATGTTTTGGAAGAATAATATTTAGTTAGTATAAATTGAGTGATCATTTGGTAATATTTTTCAAAAACATTTAAGCTATATAGTAAATTTATAATTATTTTGATAAATTAGTTAATTATATAAATGACCTCGAATTTAATGTATATGTGATAACATTCATATTTAAATAATCATGGTTTATTTGGGTTTGGTGTTGTGTGTCGCATATGCTATCAAACATAATTATATCTTATAATGACTCAGGGAGTTAAATTATTCACCCTTTAATAAATTTCATCCACAAATTTTAATATTGATCTTGGTAAGAAATGTTTTGAAACATGAATATATATTTACTAAAAACCCACAATAAAAAAATGGATAATAAAATTTTCACGTGAAAAGATTGAAAGGGAAGTGTGAAGGTCATCACATAACTAGGCTTCCTTGTAAAACATTCGTGGGAAGTGAAAATATGGAAATATTATAAAAACAACTAAATCCTATGAAATTATAAATAGTAAAAGATAACATGGTTAGGATAAATTCAATGACCAAAAAATCATAAATCTAATATGGGTGAAATGACCATTATTTATAAAGAAATGATCATAATATAAAAAAAAATTTATTTTGAGATTATTTTCCTAGTGTTATATAATTCATTTACCTTCTACACGAAGAACATATGTAAATATACAATATTGAAATGTATAATTTCTTCCACTAATAAATTTCTACTACAATCTCATCTTTTTCTCCAAATGATGAGTACTCAATATGATTTTCTTTTATTTTAGAAGCAATATAATAAGCTTACAATGAATCGCATCATCCACCAATGAATAAAAATCTATTCCTCTTGTATTTACTAAATCCAAAATGGTTATCATGATGTAATATAATAGTAAAATTGAATGAACCTTGATAAATTAATCTCAAAAATTCAACAAAAATCTCAAAGTTTTAGCATAAATCCTTCCACAAATATATCTAACAAGATCTCAAATAACACCAATAACCACATCATTATTGTATTTTTTGACCTCAAAGGTTGTCTCCAACCATCAAGCATACACCTATAAAAACATTATTTCATTTTTCTCAAATAATATTATATATTATACCTAATGGGTATATATACCTCAACCTAATAAAATATGTCTTTTAATATCATACATAACCTCAAAATCAACAAATTATTTGATCCTATTATATATTTCCAAAATATACTTAATGATTCTATAAATCCTTCATATAAATCTTAAAAGGTATTATGAATTATTTTAAATGATATATTAAATGTAAACGCATCATCCCATGACTCTTTAGTTTTATCATATCATTAAAAACATAATAAGGGTTATCAATTCCACAATCATATGTTTTCTAAAATATCAATTTATTGATCAATCACATTTATAGTATATCAATACCAGTTAATATATGTTTCAAATTATTGATGAAAAACTACTATGGAACAATCCTCATATGTTTCACGATTATTATATGTTTAATTTAATTGATATACTACTTCTGCAACATATCTTCAAATAATAATACATAAACACTTTAATCCTTACACTTCAAAAATTTCCATAATATAGGTCCTTCCTTAGTCTAGGATTTATCCATTTTGGTAGGGAATTGACAAGAATAATGTCTATATTTCCACACATAATAATGTAAACAATAAAGGGTGTCAAAAGATATAATCTATTCCCTTATATCATTCACTTTCTTTTTTATGATAACTAGCTACTTTATTCCCAATTTTTCCATACGTAAAATACCTTTGAGTTTCTTTGCATCACATCACTTTGTGATGATTTCACACATTTTTGACATATATGAAATTGAATCATGTTTCATTTATCACAATTATCAGATGAATTTCCCTGATATTTTTTCCTTTTCTTCTTTGATGTATTTGGACATTCGACTATGTTTTAGTTTTTAATTTTAATTTTTGATAGCTGGTTTGTAATAATAAAAAAATATGTCTTACTTGAGATCTCATCTTATTAGGCATCTCATTTAGGAAGTCGTAACATTGACCATCATATTGGGTTTTGACTCACTTCTTACTATTTCTAGCCACTGACTAAAATAAATAGAAAATTAGGTATGAGTAATTTTAAATAATTTAACACATTATCATGAATAAAATTACATTAAAGTAATAAGTTGTAAATGACATGTATTTCTTCAACATATGAATTTATAGGCTTAAATATATGTTATCCATGATCTATTCCCTACTATAGACACTTATGGACATTTTTATTCAATTAATAATAGTTAGTAATTATCTTATTTACATTTTGTCACTGGAAGATGCTGAAGCATCCCATTCGGTAATTTTCATTGTAGTTCAACCTATAACAATTCAATCATTTCATGGTAAAGTCTGAAATATCTCTTTTCATTTCATCCCATTGGAAATTCTCCCAAATGTCTCTATACATATTAGTGTATTCCTAATGAATAAAACATATATAGATAAAGATATCAATAAAAAATTCTTTCTTCAATTGAGAACTATAAGGCACACATAATCCTTGTATGAATCTCAAAACACCTTGTTTGTCAATGGTAAATTCAAGAAACTCACATTTCCTAACCAAATTTACTTTTTATTTTAAATAACAATCCTCCTTCTGGGCATGAATAATTTTGTCTTACATTGAAGACCACACTGGCACATTAAATAAATATAGTATGTTCATGCAAGCACAATTTCATTGAAATTTTGTATTAAATCAATAATTAAAGTACCATGTTCTATTCATATCACATTTAATAATGTATTATCTTTATGTTTTAAAGAATCATCTATGTTATTTTCTTTTTGTAGATATTAATGTATCGTTCATTCATAATCCATAATCAATTCTAAATATCTTTTATTCTTCATGTTTAATTATTTTTTAGTAACTATATACTTTAAACGTTTATGATCATTTTATATTTTACATTTTACTCCATATAAATGATGTCTCCATATTTTTAAATAAAAAAACTCAACCACTAGTTCATGGTCATGTGTATTATAATTTATCTCATGAGCTTTAAATTTTTTTTAAAGCATGACAATTTATTTGATCATTTTGCATAAAAAACAACATCCATTCAAAGAATCATAACTTTAGATAAAATACTCACTATTTTTGGATAGCATAACCAAAAATAGAGCATTAATTATTCTCATATTGATTTCCTATAAACATTCATAACATTATTTCATCTGGATGAATTTAACTCCTTTTCATGTTAACTTAGTTAGGATTCAAAATAATAAAAAACTTTTTAAAAAAAATATTGTCAGTAACCCACTAATTTTTTGAAACTATTAATCACTATGAAATTTTTATGTCTTGGTCACTATTTAACCACTTTAGTTTTCTTCTAGATCAATAATTATTCCATATAAGTTTATATTATTTCCATGGAAATAAATATATCTTGACCTGAATTAAAATTTACTATATTTTCTATAAATACTCTTTAATTTAAATTTTAAAGAAAACACAAAAAATGTTTCTCTTGATCATCATAAATTTTTGAATATCTTAGGATGTCAACAATAAACACAATCACTAATTTATCAAAGAACTCGTGGAAAATTCTATTCATATAGTCTATAAGTACTCCCAGATAGTTTTTCAACCCGAAGGTCATAACCAAAAACTCATAACTCCCATAATAGGTTTGAAATATTGTCTTTGGAATTTCATCCTCATTCACCTATAGCTATTGATACCAAAACATGAGGTCAACCTTTGAAAAATTCTGAGCTCCATATAGTTCATCAAACAATTCATATAGATGATGTAATGAATTATTAATCTTACCATTAATTTTATTAAGAGTTTTATAATGTGTGGAAATCCTTAGTGAACCATGATTATTTTTAACAACAAAAACAAGAGTACCCAATGGTAATGTATTAAGACAAATTGATCCTTCATCAATAAGCTATTATTACTAATTTTTCAGTTACAAATGTTCTACTTTATATATTTGATAGTGAGTTTTTAATATTGTCTTAGCATCAAGAACTAATTCAGTAGTAAATTAAATCTCCCAATCAATTATAATACAATGAAATTCATTAGGAAATAAATTGAGATATTCATTTACTATAAGAACACCACCAATTTGAATAATTTCATTATTCACAAAAATATGTTCAAGATAGCTTTCATTTCCATATTTAATCAATTTATCAGATTCTTGATATATTATAAAAATTATAAATTTATTATTTCATAAAAAATTAAACTCATTCAGATGAATAAAACTTTATTATCTCTATAATATATCTTAGTATGATAAATATAAATCCAATCCACAACCAAAATAACATCAAACTCTATAAGGGGAAACATAAAAATGTTTTTAGGTAACTCCTTTCGATATAAAACTATAATAAAATTATTATAATTTCATTTTACCTTAATAATACTCATGTGGGTGTTTACCAAAAGTTCTGGCTTCATTTCTTGAGGTAAAATTTTTAATTTACCAGAAAATTTTATAAAAAAAATGAAAGTATAGACCCATAATCATGAAATACATTATCATAATATGAATAAAGAAGTATGTAACTAACATCACATCACTGGATGGTATAACATTTTCTAAATTTTTCGTAAAGTATTTAGCTGCAACATTTTACAACTTCCAACCATTATTCATATCTTTGGCTAAGTAGTGGAATAATGACCCATCCCATTAAAATTTTAACATATTACTTCCATCTTTTAATTATTTTTCGAATCATTACTATGGGCCTTTACATCACATTCATGAGCCACATGTCCAAACTTACCACATTAAAAACATTTCCCAGATTTTATAATACATTCTATGGGGTTCTTTTCACAAGATTTATCATAATATTACTACATTATTTTCTTATCTATATATTTCCTCAATGGATTCCTCCTCATTTCCTACAACCATTAACACTTTTATACTTGTTTTCATAGAAACCATGATCATTGGAAAAATCTATTTCTACCTTCTCAACCAATCAAACCATTTTCTCATGAGATTTAAATCCATGAGAAACCAATTCCCCGCCATATATTAGATTTAATCTCAAGTAAAATTGATTAATTTTATTATAAAGATCTTAGGTACAATTTTGTGTGTACATTACCAAATGGACGAAGTTATCTTCATAAGCATCTGTTGAATCATCCTCCTTCTACCTAAATTTAACGAATTTATTTATCATCCTAAGTTGAACATCCTTAAGTAAATATTTCTCAAATAAAATATTATTAAATTTATCACATTCTATGGAATCAATATCTTCTCCTCCCCTTTTACTATTTACCATTGACCACCACTAATTAGATTCACATTTAAAATAATAAATATATATTATTAACATTTTATTTTATAAAAAAACCATGACATAATATAACTTTTCCAAAAATTTAGTCCATCCATCAGTTTTAATCGGGTTACAAGATCTACATAATACTGGAGGGTGTAATTTCATGAAATGAACTACTATAGACATGTTCATTTAATGTTAATTTTGTTTCTCTCTAACATGAACTCCACCACACCTAATAAACTATGTTAAATGATACATCACAGTAAAAAACTACTCATTTCTAATTCCAGACATTCTAGGTTACTGATTTGTAAGGATATTTTCTTCACGGTGCCTTCCTACTTCTTTTTACTTATTTCTTCTTTCAACAACCATTATAAATTAGTGTAAATTAGATGAAGAAACATGGTAATCCTCAAAATAAATCTCATAATAACCATAAATTAGAATATTTTAATGGAAAATAATTACATTACCTCATCTTTTAATATTATCTAAACTCTGCATTGATACCAAATATAAGGAACTCATATTAATTTAACCCATAATTTTACATTTAAACAATAATTAATTTTCTTCCATTACTAAGTACCGTTATTGGTTTATAGTTTTATACGATTAAGTCATAAATCTTAAATAATATACCCATGAATTAAAAATAGTTCACTTCTACTTAGTATCCATTTTTTCGCAATACAATACTTTTAAAATAAAACATGTTTTCTTTTCCTGAAAAATAATATTGATTTTCAACTTGACTTAATCATTAATCCAAATCAACCTTAAACCCATTAAAAATATTTGAAAACATGATATGAGAAAAAAAATCCTAGCAAGGGACATATACTAATAAAAGAAACCTGTTATTCTGTTTCAAAACCATAAGATCATAAAAGATGTTTTTCATTTAAAATAATTAAATTTGAGCATAAATAATCATTTAATTATACATGATTTTATATTTACTATAAATAAATCATAAAATAATTTAAAATAAATCATTAATTAGAAAACATAATCATGAGGGTTTCATAGAAAATAGAAAAACCCATAAAATAATTTTTTTTAAAAACATACCTTTCACCCTTAAAGGATAAAATCATTCTTTCAAACAAAAGATCATTAGCTTACACTATGAAAAAAAATACATGAAAATTAATTCCTTGAAAATTAATTTTCAGGCCTAAAAAATTCATGTTTTTTCCTAGGGACATCATATTTACATATCCCTTATAATAACTCTTAAAAATGGAATAACCTACTTAGTTAATTCAAATATTATTCTCTAGAGAACATAATCATTATTCAATTCATTAGAGAGCTATATTGGGATCCCCCATAATTATAAAAATTTTCAAAATACAATAAAATACGTGAAACATAAAACATATTTCATTTACATAACTAAACACATAAAAATATTCTTTTGATATAATAAGTAAAAAATTTTAGGATATTGGTATTTCCCTTCCCTTTAAAACCCCATTTTCAAAACTAAAATATCCAAAACAATGAAAATTATTTTTTTTATTTCAAGAAAACATGGAATCATATAAATGAATAAAAAATTCAAATATTGTATGCAGTGGTGGTAAGTGTCCTTGATTTAATATACATTAAAAACATTCTTTTTATTATTTATAAATAAATTCAAACGTTTCATATCAAACATGAAATAAGATTACATTCAATGCCATATAGAAAAATTCAATAGAGAGGTAAAATGAAATTTGTTTTTATTTATTTAAAAATTTGCACATTCATCAAATAATATGTAATTTGAGGAAAATTACATTAAATAAATATTAAAAATATTTTAAATCTAGGTTTTATAATAGAATATCTCTTACATAAAGTCTGAAATGTCACATGTATTTTTACCTTCATGAAAAATAAGGTTTTTTTTAATTATTTATTTAATTAAGAATATTTTTAATGTTAATTATATTTTTATTATTTATTTTATTTTATTTATTTTCATGCAATATTTAATCATATAATTGATAAATTTTACTTTTGACATTTTAAGGATGTTTGGTGCGTAAGTCCAAAATGACTTTGGTGGGTTGACTGTAACACCCTGAATTTTTATAAAATATTTCTAGAATAAATTATATTTTTTATGAATTTAGTTACATGCTATCAAGTTACTCATTTACTACACGCACCATCTTAGCTTTGTTTATACACAACACTTATTTTTAACAAAAGAATAATATATTATTAATATATTTATTTAATCCTGACCATTATAACCAACACGTCATATTACTAATGTCAATAGTAATATGTAAATATTATATATTATATATTATTTTTTATATAACTAAAACATATTGATAACAAAATACATAATTTTCAGTAATGACTTTATATGTTTTGGAAATATTATTTTCTCAAATAATGTTTTTATTTATTTTTTGAATAATAATGAAGATAATTTTTAAAAATTTTAAATTTTAATTTGATAAAAGAAACTTCATTTTTTAATTCATAATTTTAAAATTTATCTATAAGTTAATTTTCAGGATTTTTCTAAAAAGATTCTTTTTTGGATGAATAGTGAAAAATACTAAGATTTAATTAAAAATGACATTTTCCATCAATTTTTTAAATTGATAAATTAAACATTAAATTAGTCATAAAATATAATTAGTTAAATTATATGTATCTATTAGTACAATTTAGTTCATTTGAACCAATTCCACATTGAAATTCGATATAAAAACATTGTAAAAGTCTTATAATTTTTACTTTAAACCCCCTCTTTCTCAACACGTTTATGGGATTAATTTTAAATTAATTTTTGACAGTTATTTGAATTAAATCTTGAAAAATATATTCCTTATTTTTTGTTAGCAGAATTTATAATTTCTAATGATTCCAACGTAATTTTTTGAAGAAAATGAATAGTGAATGTAGAAAAAATTATTTATTATGCTTAAGGTTAAAAAGGATTTATTGAGAGGTTAAACTAAAAAATAATGGTCGAATTTACCTATAAACTCGAAAAAAAATATTTCATAGAAATATTTCAACCTTATAATTTATAAGTTTCTAATTTCTTTATTTTTTGACCCTTTTTCCATCTTAAAAACACGGGAGAACTCAACTCTTTTAAAAAATTCTAATTGCGTCCTCTCTCCCACTAATAAAAGGCCACTCCATATCCTCCCCTATTCACTTCTTCACACCTATGTGGTTCGGAAAATACCTACCCAAATAACCTCTCTACATCCATACCTTAATCCTAGAATCCTTATTTTTGGAATAAATCCATCCTAGAAATGCTTTTTGTGAAACCCTGAAGAGGATACACGAAGAAGAGGTAACATTCAACAATGAATGTTTTTGTATTATTTCTTACTAAAACCCATTAAATTATTTTTATATCATTAAGATATAATTAAATAATTATATTAAAAATATTTAGATATTGTAGTGATAATTTCATGACTTACAACCATCTCCTCTTCTATCAAATGGGTTACGAAATCATCATTCATGTGTACGGTGGACTACCGCCTCAAGAACTAATGTCATTCATTTTCCATTACCACCTATCATGGAAGGATAGAATTATGTAATTATTATTTATATATTATATATATTATATTTATGATGTTATTATTATTATTAAGTTATTATATCACACAAAACATTATTCTTTCCATTTTGTGGAAATACAATATTGACTTTCATGTGTGCGCCGGACTACCACCTCGTGAAGCAATGTGATTCATTCCTAATTTACATATAATGTATTAATGAAGGGTTTAATAAATAGAAGAAATATATATATATATTTAAAAATTATTTTGTAATGAAGATATATTATATTCTTTTCATTCATTCAATTCGATAAGAAAATGGAAACAACATTCATGTGTACGTACGACCTACAGTCTCCATGAACATTGTGTTTCATTTCCTATTTCAATATTTTATAGATTATTATAAATAATTATATACTTATAATATATTAAATTTCAATAATTTTTATAATTCATTATATTATGAATCATGATTAAATTAAGAGGACAAAAAATATAACAAATCCATATATATATATGATAAAATAAAGTATTTATTACCCAAACATGACTTTAACATGAAATCATTATTAAATGTTTATTAAAACATCATAGGAAATCATATATGGTATTTTATTTATTAATATGGTTTTTAATGTCTTTTTAATAAACTTATATTTATTATATAGGATATTGAATATGTCTGACGGACGTCAAGACATAAAGTAAGGGATTTTCGTCTCACTTTTTATTTTTGTGAGACACATGCTATATTCACCACCTCTTTCTTCTATGTGGTGTATATAAATACCCTGATGGTATATTATGATTATTATCCTAAAATTTATTTATATTTATGTATCCATTTTAGGATATTTGTTTTATTTAGTTTAAGATTCAAGAGTCGCCAATGTGGTATGGGATTTTTGTCTGAGTATTTCTTTTTTGAGATGTATGTTATGTTATGAACCTATATTCTTTTAAGAGGTGTATGTACGGACTCTTTGACATGTAATATCAGGAATTTATTAATACTAATGTTATATTATGTTCCATTTTATTCTTTTTCTTCATGGTACTTATGATTCAATGTTATCCAAGTTGAGAGGATTTTATGTTAAAATCTTAACATGTATTGGGATTCATTATGATTAAGCATTCAATGATGAAACCCCATGTTATCCCCATAAATAAATATCATTAATTTTATTATAATCTATTTATTCATGATATCTTCATGTAATGGTACAATTTTTCCACTCCTTGGTATTTAATAAAATTAATAAACTTTTTTAATATAAATCAAGCATTATTTGTCTCTTAGTTTAAAAATCTATTTTCCTCAAAAACCATGTTATATTAAAATGTTATAAATTTTTTTTATTAATAAATTATGGTGTTTTTAAATACATTTTTACCCATGTATTAATTTTTACAATAAAAAAATGGCAGGATTCTTTATAACATTATCAAAAATAATGTATTTTTTTATTTTACTACCAATGTGAAAGAAACCATCATTTTAATGTGTATGGAATGAAAAAAAATTCTATAATGTCATTAAAAATAATTTCTTAAATTTTTATATAATAATATTTAAGGTTATTTTAAAATAAAAAATTCACAATGTTTTATGTTTTAAAAATATTTTTTCTAAGTAGAAGGGGTATTTTTCGAAAAAAAAGCTAAATGATCTTTAAAAATTATTTTCCATATAAGATGAGATATATTTGTGTTACCTATTACTTACTAGGGATATTATCTATAAATATCATTCATATTATTTCTCATAATGGTTTATGTTTTGATTTCATGATTTTTATGAAACTCATTTCTCTTGTAGGGGTCAAACTATGATAAAACACTTATGAAATCGGCTTGTTTTCAATGGATATGGTATAATGAAATGATTATTAAACCTATTTCTTCCCCTCTATTTATGATATAATTATATTTTTATGACACAAATTTCATTTAATGGGTTATAATATGATGAATTTTGATGATCTTATGGCACACATATGTATGATTTAATTATGTGCCGAGTGGGACCTATATCTCCCTCCAATTAATTTAGTAAAGACTTATATCTCATGATATAGATAGGACTAGAATGGGGATTGAACTCTATTTAGTAAGATAAGTCTATAATGGTAAGTGAACCCAGTTCAGTAATAAAGGGCTAGAACTGGGAGTGAACCCGTTTCAATAAAGGACAATGATCGCTATGATAGTCCTACTAGTGATCATTGACTAATATGTAAATGATTTTATATGCATATGTGTATTCTAAAAACACTATACCATATTCCAATGTCATTATTTCAGGGATTGTGTTAATTGATTCCCATATAATTCATGTTCTATACACTACCAATCTGTATTCCATGAATAAATATTTTGATCTTTGATGTGTAGGGTATGGTTTTCAAATGTTATGATCATGTTCCCATACCCATATTCTCATGTTATGCATAAGTATCTCCATTTTTTACCCTTAATGATTATTTAAGCTCACATTTTCTTATTTATCCTTTCCCTGAGTTATAAAGATATCTATTATGTATGATACCTCTAATAAGGGTTGTATGTTATGAAATATATAGTGGGAGTTGATTTAACTAACTTATGAACCAGTGTTTATGTTTCCACGTTTCCAAAAGAACTAAACAATTATTGTTACCAGGAATATATTTATGTAATATAATAAATATTCCACAAAATTGATTTACTATTGATGTTTGAAAATACCCTGTTGTTATATTTGGTGTAAGAGAAAAGGTTTATTTTATCTTTTGAAAGTTTGATGACACAATCTTAGTGATATCACTAAGGACATGTCTAAGGATAAGTCTAAGGATGAGTCAATGTATAAGAAAATATCCTAGAATTTTGGTAAAGGATAGAGTGAGTGGTTTTCCTAGAAATACATCCTTTTTCAGATATTGTATGTTGATATGGCTCAAAAACAAATGTGACAAGGGGTAATAACCTCAAAAACACTATATTGAGCTATACTCGATTGAGAACTGGGGCATTACAATGGTCTTATCTGTACACATGGTTTTACAATCCTGGAGAATATAAATTAGAAATTGACTAAATCACCATGAAGAAAAAATTATTTAAATAGAATATGACTATGAATGACCTATGGTAAACCTAATATTTCATATATTAAAGAAGGTTTCATAATTTAGACATCCTATAAGTGATTTTTCAAGATTATGTGGCTCACAAATATGATTATCATTTTTTAATCTATGATTTTTGGTTTTAGTCAATAGTTGTAAACTGAATGAACCACACTAATGATGAGTGTGATTGAAAATTCACTGATTTTACTCCTAAGACTACAAATTTTATGGGAGTTGGAATGAAAAATATCATTTCTATGCTTAAAGAACATTCTCAAGATATAAATCATGCTATACTTCAAAATGAAAAAAGTATGGAATAATATTCTATTGAGTCTTTCATGAGGCAATGTCCACCTTCTTTGATTAGTTTGTCTAATCCACTTGATTCTAAACAGAGGATCTATACCACAAAAAAAGTATTTTCCATTATCCTGTGTTCAAAACATGAAAGTTTTATTATGGTTGTCTACCATTTAGAAGGTGAAGTATACTAAAGGTTTAATCATATCAAGAATATAGAGAAATTATTTTAAATTGACTCCATGGATTTATATGAGTTCAATAACTTTTTTTCAATAATTATTCCTCATATTATTTGTATTGAGATACAAAAATTGTTCATTTAGCTAAGGTAAAATGATGATTAATCCGTTAGAACCTAGGAGAAAATGTTTACAATTATTTCAAGTTAAACTTCTTGTATTATCCACCAATATAAAATTATGGTTGATCGGTTATTTAATGTATTGAAACAAATTCTCCATATGTATTTATCCATAAGAGACTTCAGTATCTATGAATATATTTTTTCAATGTGCTATTAAGGTGGAAATAGAGGATGGCCTTTCATATCAATCTCTTGGTTTTGACAAGAAAATGAAGATAGAGTTTGAAGTATGATCTACAAAGGACTGGGAGAAGAAGATGAGGTTTCCTTTATTCTCTAAGTGTCTGAAGAATCTTAGAGAAAATTTTCATTGGGGGGCTAGTAAATGTTTTATTTTTAGAAGGGGAGTTCATTGGGAAATGGATTTCTAATGTTATGAGTAGATGTTAGCTATTGATGTGATGAGAGATAATGCTACACAGAATTAACCTCCAAAATTTTTCTGCTTTAAGTGTAAAGAGAATGGGAATTACAATAACTAGTGACTAAACCTAAGGGTAAATGATGATGTTCAACATCAGTAACCTCTTATGATAAAGGACCAGGGGAATTATCATGGGATCATTGTTCAGAATGAGGGGTGTGATAATGACATGGTGAATTGTATACTTACCATCCACTATAGAATAGATAATGTCTTATTTGGATCTATATCTACCCATTATTTAATATATAAAGAATTTATATGGGTATCAAGATTCCACAAATATTGTTCTATGTTGAATTAGCTATAAAATATGCTATACTGTGATAATCGCATCTCATGTATATGATTTCTCCATGGTTGATATTGGTAAGAATGTGCTTCCCACAAATCATTTCATTCTTCCACTCATTGAATTTGATGTCATCCTAGTCATTGATTGGATTTAAATGCATAAATCTGACATCAATTATAGTTGACAGAAAGTTTTGTTTGGTATTTCAAACCAACCTTTAATCATCTATCAATGTGACAATATGTATGTACTTGTGATAGAGATTACTTCCATTATATGGGTCATTATTCTTATTCAAAAGATGAGTTTATCTCAAATGGTTGGGGAGAAACTTGACATCGATGATATACCTTTTGTTCGGGAATTTGTTGATTCCTTTCTAAAATATTTTTTGGGATTCTACCAAAATATGAATGTGAGTTCTCAGTAAAACTCATACATGTTTCCACACTAATTTAAAATAGTTTCTATATAATGGACCCTATTGAGTGGCATGAATAGAATATGAAACTATAAGAAAATATTGATTTGGGATTAATTCGTACAAATTTTCTTTTTGAGACAAATAAATAAGGATCAATGAAACTTTGCATTGATTATTGGGAGATAAACAAGATCACGATTATGAAAACATATCCTCTTCCGTATATTAATGAGTTGTTTAATCAACTGTTTGATGCTCCAAAATTTACACATATGGACCTTCATTATTGATATCGTCCATTAAGGTTCCAAGAAGAGGATGTAAAATAGATATAATTTTTTACAAGTTATGGACACTATGAATATATATTTATTCCTTTTAGTTTTACTAATTTTTTTAATAACTTTATGGATTTCATGAATATAGTCTTTAGAGGTTACCTTGATCAATTTTTTTAGATTTTATAGATGATATTCTGATATACTCAATGAGGAAGGAAGACCATGAATATAACTTGAGAATTATGCTAAAGTCCCTAAGGAAGGATAAACATTATAAATATTTTAAAATTTGTGAATTTTTATAATTAAAAGATCCATTTTTCTGTTACATACTCTCAAAAAGGGTATATCGGTAAATTTATCAATGATGGAGGCTATTGAATATTGGTTCAAACCAACCATAATGACTGAGATCTATATTTTTATGGTTTAGCTAGATATTATTGATGGGTTTTAGATAATTTCTCATTGATATATAATCCTCTAACCAAGTTAACCCAAAAGGGATCCATGTTCCACTAGATAGATGAATGTGAGGAAAATTCCAAGGAACTGAAGATAAGTTTAGTCAGTACACCTATTCGTACATTACCCTATAGTATAAAAGGTTTTGTAATCTATATTTATTTATCCAATAATGGATTGGGATGTCTTTTTTCAAAATAACAAGGTTATAGCTTAGGCATCATGATAACTGGATATTAATGAGAAAAATTACACAACTCATGATTTTTAGTTAGTTATATTAATTTTTTCATTAAAAATATGTAGGAATATTATTCATAGTGAAAAGTAAGATATATATATCAGTCATAAAAGATTATATTATATATTCACATAGGAGGAGTTAATGATGTTACAAAGATGATGGTTAGAATTGATTGGTGATTATGACTGATCAATACATTACCACCCTGTGAAAGAAAACAAGGCGGTTGATTCTTTGATTCAAAATGATCCGGATAGCTTATCCATGATAAAGATCACAAAATATCCAATATTTTTGGATTTGTAATGGATGGATTGTGAAATCCTTATAGAAGGCGAGGAATCTTATATTTCTCAATTTAATGTTCAACTATATATCCATGTGAATATTAAATAGGTTAAAAGGGAAGATGTTGAGCTAAAAAATAAGGTTAGAAATGTAACAAAATTTAACATTGATCATCATGGAATTATAAGGTTCAGGGACATTTTATTCCTTAATTCCATGCCAGTCTTGAAGGATTTGTTAGAGGAAGCCCACATTTATTAATTCTTGATTTATCCATGGAGTAAAAAGGTTTATATATATGTGAAATAATACTTCTGGTGGGATAGAATCGATATCGCAGATTTTGTATCTTGGTGCTTGGTATGTCAACAGGTTAAGGCTAAAAGACAAAAGTCTAAGGGGATTTCGAATGCATTGCATGTACCATAATATATATGGGAAAATGTCACTATGGATTTTGTCATTGGAATCACAAAAACCTCTAAACGGCATAATTCTTTAGGGGTGATTGTTGATCAACTTTTAGTTCATCGCACTTCATCAAAATCATAGAAGAATTATCTCTAGATAATCATTCTAAGAAATGCACTAAAGAAATTATAGGGTCGAATGTAGTACCACATTCTATTTTATATGGTCAGGATTCAAGTTTTACCTCAATGTTCAATTGAATCCTTTAGAAATATCTTGACTCATATTTCAATTTCATTATTTTGTATCATCCTCAAATGGATGGTCAGCCTGAAAGAACAATTTAATCCCTAGAGTATATTTTTATATCTAGTTATTTTATATTTAAATGTTTTTTGGGATTAATACCTTACTCTATTTTAGTTTTATTACAATAATATATTTTACTCAAGATTTAATATGGCTCATTATAATGCCCTCTATGGAAATAAATGACGAGCTCTAGTGTGCTAGAATGAAGTTGTGGAAAAAAAGCTATTGGGATATGAGATGGATGAAGAAATGGAAGATAAGTTCTGAGACATTAATCATTTCATCATGGAAGCTCCGAATTGGTATAAAAGTTAAGATGACAATCACAAACATGATCTAGAATTTGATGTTGGTGATAAGTTGTTTCTAATAATTTCTCCATGGAAGAAGGTTATGAGATTCAAGAAGGAAGGTGAACTAATCGCTAGGTATATTAGTCCCTTTGAAACACTTAACCATATTAGTGTGGTAACCTATTTCTTGGTACTTCTGCCAAACCACTTTTACGTCCATGATATTTTCTATGTATCTCTCTTAAGTAAGTATATACCAGAACCATCACATGTAGTGAACTCAAAGTTCATACCACTAAAGCAATATCATTCTTATAAGGAATAATTAGTAGAGATTTTGGATGATACATTGAAATTTATTAGAAAACATGACCACTAGCCTGGTCAAAGTTTTTTGGTGAAACCCCCATTTTGATTAAACTATGTGAGAACTTGAGGATATGATGAGGCAAAAGTATCATCATTTTTCTATATCAGAGTAATGAATTTAAAGGCAGAAATTCATTTTAATGGTGGGGTATAATGTAATACATTATGTTTCTATGGAATTTTCTTAAAAAAATAAATTTATATTATGTATTTTATTACATTCTATACTAATTTAAGCTTTCCCTACATGAAAAATTAGTTTATCTTTCATTACACGTGACACCGAGTTTTAACGAAACAATGATATATTATTAATATAGTAATTATGTGTTATCATTATATCGTTTCCATAAAATTAGTAATGTAAAAAGTATAAATAATTTTTAAATTTTATGTATAATGATTTTATATAATGAAAATATATTGATAATAAAATACATAATTTTTTGTAATGTAGTTATATGTTTTAGAAATAATATTTTTCCAAAAAAAATGTATTCACGTATTCTTTAGAAAAATAATAAAACTAATTTTTGAAACATTGAGAAATTTAATTTGATAAAATAAACTTCATTTTTTTAATTCACAATTTAAAAATTATCTTTGGAATAATTTTCAAGATTTTTCTGAAAAATATCATTTTTTGATGAATAGTAAAAATACTGAATTTTTAATGAAAACTACCTTTTTGATTAATTATTTTATAATGTTAAATTATATTTTAAAATGGTTTTAAAGAATAAATATTTCAATTATATATATATATATATATATATATTAATCCAATTTATTTCATTGGAATAAATGGAACACTGAAATTATATTTAAAAACATTATAAACATTTGATCATTTTTGCTTTAAAAACATGTGTTCTCGACATGTCTACGAGATTAATTTTAAATTTATTTTTTCTAGGTATGTGAATTGAATTTTTAAAAATATATTACATATTTTTAATAATCAAAATCAATTATTCCTAACAATCCTAGCTTAATTTTTTTACTAAAATGAATTCTGAATGGAGTAAAAATTAATTACCATGATTAAGGTAAAAATGGGTTTATCAAGGGTTAGACTAAAATTATGAGGGTTTTATTTACCTATAACCTTGTA
Organism: Viscum album; assembly: GCA_963277665.1. Lineage (NCBI taxonomy): Eukaryota > Viridiplantae > Streptophyta > Magnoliopsida > Santalales > Viscaceae > Viscum > Viscum album. Next base: position 381,076,863 of record OY728164.1, on the reverse strand, counting down.
AAAACATATTTTATGGACATATTTTTACCTTATCAGGTATAACGTTATATGTTTATCCATTGTTACCTTTTTTTCCATGAGAAAAATGTTGTAGTACACAACTATTTTCTAAAATTTCATGTGTGTCCTCTCCCCCACATATATGAGGCCACCCCCTCTCCACAATTCTTAAAAACTTAACACCTCTTTTTTCATCCAATAAATACTCAAATAACCTATAAAACATCCTCCACTAATTCAATAATCCTTATTTTGTGCAAAAATCAATCCTAGAAAGTAGTTTTGGTCAAACCTAAGGAGGATACTCAAAGAAGAGGAAACATTCATCAATGAATGTTTTTGTTTTCTTTCTTCATCAAACCCATTTAATTATTTTTATATATGTATTATAAAATAAAATAATTATCTTAAATATAATAATATATTTTTTTGATAATTTAATTAATTGCAATCATCTCCACTTCCATAAAATTTGTCACAAAAGCATCATTCATGTGTATGGCAGACTACTACCTCGCAAACTGATGTCATTTGTTTTTTCATTACCACCATTAAAGGGTGGTAATAATTATAGAAATATTTTTTATATTATATATATGATATTTACTATTTTATTATTATATTTAATGTTTATATCATATATACCTTTATGCTTCCTGTTTTGTGTGAATGTGATAATATCGTTCGTGTGTATGGCATAAAACCACCTTGCAAAGTGATGTGATTTGTTTGCACATTACATGGAATGTGTAAGGATGGGTTTAATAGAAATTTGTGAAATATATGATATAAAAATTATTATATAATGATAATATATCATATAATTTTATTTCATTCAATCTGACTAGAAAATGGAAACATTATTCATGCGTATGTACGACCTACTCTCTCCATGAACAATGTATTTAATTTACTATTTATATTATTCATTGGTCATTATAAATAAATATAAAATGATTATATATGGTATTTATATCATGGTTATCATTATTTATAGGACTAAATCATGATTGAAGTAACATGACCAAAAATATTAGAAATCCAAACATATATGAAAAAACAAAGTTGTTATTACCCGAAATATAACATTAACATGAAATCGTTAATAAACAAGTAGTAAAAGGTCATAAAAATAATATATGGTGTGATTTATATGAATATGGTCCAACAACATATTTATAATATATTTATATTAATTATAAAGGAGGTTTGAAGTGTATGATGTAAGTCAAGACTTACGGTAAGGGATTTATGTCTCACTTTTTACTATTGTGAGGAACGTTTTATATTCACAACATATTTCTTATAACAACCCATAATTTACATACATTGTTAATAATTAAAAATTTATGTACACATATTACAACATATAAGAAAACCATGAAGGAACGTATAGTTATATTGTCTTTAGAAACTGGGAAAGATAAACAATTGGTTCATAAATCATCTACATTGTCTCCCTTTTATTTTATCATGTCTAGAGTCCCTTTTGGAATATCATACTTAATATCCTTCTTCCTAACCTAGAGAAAAGAAAACATACAAAATGGTGAGCTCAAATTCTCCGTAAGGGTGACAAAAAGAAATATCAATCACATCATATTCATAAGAACATAATATTTTGGAAATCGTAACCTGCAAAAGAGATCATAATTTCATAACATGGGATAAATCATAGTAGTGAAATGTAATCCAAATAATCATAACATAAAACATGATACTTTGTGTTATACAAACATAATCCTAGAGAATCATTTCTTAGTAGTCAAGACTCATTTTCAAGACTATCTTAGTGGACAAAGTCCATTTCTGACCGGAGTTCACTCCTCATTTCAGTCCTATTTCACTGAACCGGTTCTACCTGCCGCTCCAACCATGCTTATCTCATGATATATAAATCTTTACAAAATCAATTGGAGGGACATATAGGGCCCACCTATCAAAAAATAAAACCATTCTTATGTGTTCCACAAAATCATAAATCATACATCATAGCATAACCCATGTAATAAAAATGGGAATCTTAAACATCATGCCATCATAACATAATCCATATAAGATAAAAGGACATCATAAAAATAATTTCATCATAAAAAATAAAATAAATGTAAAAATAGGTTTAAAATAGAGACCTATATTATCTTAGATGCAAAATAGTATTGATAAAACACTTGAATGCCATTCTGGAGGAAAATATCCTTTCTACTTCAAACACATTTTTCCTTTGTTAACATGTCATACAATTTTAACTAAAATAAGTTGATTAAAAATAAACATGAAAACATGTAAAATAAGCTTCATGGAAATAATGTTCTAAAAATCCATTCAGGTCGTTTATGTTAAAAAAACATCCGTCTCGTACTTTGGCCGGAAAAGTCCAAAAGTACCTCGTACGAAAAACGACAAAGATTCCTTTCATATCATTTACTAAAAACTCACCGAAAGGGTAAAAATGGATTTATAAAATTTTAGGAGGATAGAAATAATATTACATATTGAGGAAACATGGATGTGGATGATAAATATTCCCCAGTAAATTCTGAAGTATAAATAATCTCGAATAAAAAGGTGATTGTGAGATTTTCCCTTACCTTAGGTCCTATATGCTTTGTATGTGTCCGAACCTCATGTATAATGATTTAAATAATGTTATTTACTTATTCAAGAATCTTAATCATTGTTATGATATCATATATGGTCATATTCTTAGCTTCTTATTTGTAATATTTCATTGTTACTTGTTATTTGGGTGTTTATTTCTTTTTGTTCTTATGCATGTTTTGTCGAATAGATTATTATTCTTTTTTTAGGTTATAGATACCTAATTTCCAGAATGGTATTAGTGTAATACATATCATATTTATTCATTCAAATCATTTATATTATCATTAAGCATTGAAGATCATGTAAGACGAGTCGCATCACATTGTAGAGACGGTAGGCCGTATGTACGCACGAGCGATGATATCGTTCCCATGATCGTGGAATTGTAATGAAGTGTATGTATACTATTTAAGAATTAATATAACTTTACAATAATCATATATATTTATAATTTACACCATTGTACCCATCCATGTATGGTGGTGGTGGAAAACAGATTACACCACGACGTGGAGACGGTATTCCGTACGTATGCACGGGCAGTGATTTCGTTTTCCGTAGGATGGATAGAAGTTGAAATAGGGTTGTTTCAAATTTACAATAACATATAATTATATTATTGATACTGATGTTATTACTTCATAATTAAACAACAAAAGAAGAAGAAGAAGAAGAAATAAAGTTGAAAGAATCGGTAATAGACATCACCTCTTCTTTGAAGCGCCTCTTCTTAACCTTCTCTTAGGGCACTAAAATTGGTGTTTGAAGAAGAACAGGACCTCTAGGATATTACTAGGGAAGTGGAGAGGAGAAATTGGCAGGGTTTGGCTGAGCGTGAAGGCTCAAAGTGGTGTGAAGAAGAGAGGGAGGAGGTGCCCTTTTATAAGGGAGCAGAGGCGCAGCTTAGGAAAAACATAAAATATTATTTTATTATAAAGTCATATTCGGTTTTTAATAGATCCAAATTGATTTATTTATAAGATAAGGTGGGGATGGGTAGAAATCCTCTCATCCAATATATTTTAGACAAGTTTAGGTTACTATTTTAACCTTATCATTTATATTTAACTCTAAGTTAAATAATTTAACTTTTACTGTGTCTTCTTGTTTTCTTACACTATATGGTTAATAAACATACTATAACAAGACAAAAAAACACCAAGTTGTTTATTATTAATATATATAGCCTTATCTTAGTCATTTGGCCTAACCTTAGATTTTTAGGAATAAAATAACAATTAGAAATATAATATTTGTTTTAAAAAACTATTTTATTTCAATTTTGGCACTATTTGGTAATTGATTTTTGTGAAAATCATAACAGCGTGATTAGTTCGAACAATGTTAATTAAATAAATACTAACATGTCATATTTACCTAGAAATTTATTGGAATTCAAAAAAAGTCCCAAATTACATTTATTTTGATATTTATAACATCAATTATGTTAATATTTCATTAATTGTGTCATAAATAAATTAAATTATTTAATGTCTAAAAATTATAAATAAAATACCATTATGTAGGAAATATTTTTATCTTTATAATGAGTATTTATAGTCGAATTTATCTTCTGTATAACTGTATATTAAAAAAAATTTAGATATTAAACTTTGATTTTAACTATTTTAACCTTTATTTAAATAAAATAATATTAAATGTCCTAATCTATTCCAAGTGGACCTAAATGGTCATATATTATTCCTAAGGTTGTTTTTGGTCGAATTAAACTTATCCAATATAATTAATACATGTCTTAGTGTAATATTAATATAATTTTTACCCTTAATTAACATATTTACTTTTAACCGTGGTAAATAAAAGTAAAAAGTGACTATTCACCAAAAATTATTTTCATCTCATTTAACTACATTTTAGTCCTTGATATTAACCGTGTGTCTCGTATTTTTAAAATTCCACTCACAGAAGCGGTAAAGTTATGTTTTATGTAAATTTTCAAATTCTCCTAGGAGGTGGGTAAAAGACGGTGAAAAGTTAAACAAAATTTTAATATATCTAAAATTATTATAAAATGACTCCAATGAATTACTTTGAACTTATATAGGTATTATGTATCAATTTTGACCTAAAATAAATTTAAATAAAATAAATAATTATTTAAATAAAAAGTCGGTTTTTAAATAGTAACCTAGTGTTTTCACTATTCATCAAAAATTGAATGTTTTCAGAAAAATACCAAAATTTCACCCTAGGCTAATTTCGATATTCTGAATCCAAAAATGAAGTCCATTTTGAAAAATTAAAATTTTAAAAAGTGGGTATAACAATTCATAAGGGATAGTTTTAGTAATTTTTAAATAGCATATTGTTTTTTAGTGAAACTCGGTATTGCGTACAATGCAAGCTATCAAGGAAGGTCATGATTGCGTGTAAATCAAGCCAAGATAGTGTTGTGTGTAGTGAAATATTCCTTTGATGATGTATATAACATAAAAACAAATATCTCTCATAAAAATCTCGGGTGTTACATTCTACCCCCCTTAAAATGAATTTCACCCTCAAAATTCGTCACCTTGTAACAAACAGATGAGGATACCTCTCCCTCATCATATCCCCATGCTCCCATATAGCTTCATCTAATTGGTGGTTCCTCCATAAATCTTTCACCAAGCGAGTCGTCTTGTTCCGTATGATTTTTTCGCTTAGATCCAGAATCTGTATCGGATGTTCTTCATAAGAAAGGTCTTGCTCCAGCGGTACAACTTCTGAGCTGAGTACATATGATGGATCGGGTATATAATTTCTCAGGAGAGATACATGGAACACATCGTTAACTTGAGAGATATTTGGTGGAAGCGCCAATCGGTAAGCTACCTTTCCAACACGATCCAGTATTTCAAAAGGATCGATATACCAAGGGCTCAACTTTCCCTTCTTTCCAAATCTCATTACTCTCTTCCAAGGAGATATTCGTAAGAACACTTTATCACCCACTTCAAACTCTAGGTATTTTCTTCAGTTATCGGCATAACTTTTTTGTCAACTCTAAGCTACTCTAATGTGTTGTTGAATAGATCTGACCTTTTCTTCCATCTCATCGACAAGATCATGTCCTAATAGCTTTCTTTCCCCAGCTTCATCCCAGCAAGTTGGAGTTCGACGTTTCTTTCCATAGAGAGCTTCATAAGGAGTCATCTGAATACTGGAGTGAAAGCTATTATTATAAGAAAATTCCCCCAAAGGTAGGTGTTGATCGCAACCACCTTTGAAATCCATAGAGCAAGATATTAACATATCTTCTAGAGTTTGAATTGTTCTCTCTGACTGACCATCTTTCTAAGGATGATAAGCAGTGATGAAACTCAACTCTGTATCTAGAGTATGCTGAAGACTTTTCCAGAACATTGAGGTAAACCTCATATCCCGATCCGATATAATGTAAAATGGTACTCCATGAAATCTTACCACTTCCTTTACATATATCCTGGAAATCTGATCTAGAGAGAAATCCTCTCTAATAGAAATGAAGTGTGCCGACTTCGTAAGACGATCAACTATGGCCAAGATATCATTATTGCCTTTGGATTTTTTAGGAAGTCCGGTGACAAAGTCAATACTGATGTTTTCCCATTTCCATTCGGGTATGGGTAATGGTTGTAACATCCTCTTAGACTTATCTCTCAGCTTTAACATGTTGATAAACCAAGCATCGAGAGACATATTCAGCAACATCTCTTTTCTTGCCATCCCACCAGAAGTACTCTTTCAGGTCCCTATACATCTTCGTGCTTCCAGGATGAATAGATAATGAATAACTATGAGCCTCATCCAGTAGCTCCTTCTTTAATTTTGGGATGGGAGGAACACAACCCCGATTCATGAACTTTATTGTCCCATCATAATCAAGGTTGAATTCAGGAACATTTCTCACCTTCTTTTGTAACTCTACATCTTCTTTCTGTGCCTCTCTAATCTTCACATGAATAGATGGTTGAACATTCATTTGAGAAAGATAAGATTTTTCCCCTTCCATTATAATTCCAAGATCCATCCTTTGTAAATCCATAAATACTGGATCTTTTTTTATCCTCATCATGGATAAACTAGCATGGTCTTGTCGACTTAATGTGTCCACCACCTTGTTTGCTTTCCCAGGGTGGTAATGAATTGAGCAGTCATAATACATAATCAACTCCAACCATCTTCTTTGGTGCATATTCAGCTCCTTTTATGTGAAAATATACTTTAAACTTTTATTATCAGTATAAATATCACACCTTTCACCATAAAGATAAGTCCTCCAAATCTTTAATGCAAGATTACCATAGCTACCTCCAAATCATGATTTGGGTAATTTTGATCATGGATTTTCAACTATCGTGAGGCATAATCTATCACCATATCGTTTTTCATGATAACACACCCTAGAACCTTCTTGGATGCATCACTATAGATCACAAACCTTTCTCCACTAAAAGGTAGTGTGAGCACTGGTTCACTGGATAACCTTCTTTTTAACACCATCAAATTCTCTTCACATTCCACCGTCCACATGAACATAACTCTTTTTCAAGTCAAACTGGTGAGTGGATTAGATAATCATGAAAAATCTTTGACAAAATGTTGATAATATCCAGCCAAACCAAGAAAACTTTGGATCTCAGTAACTGTTGTTGGTCTTGGCCATCTTTCGATAACCTCTGTTTTTGCTGGATCAACAGATATCCCCTATTTTGAGATTATGTGACCAAAAAATGCATATTTTTGAAGCCAAAATTCACACTTGGTATATTTGGAATAAATCTTCTCCATTATCATGGTCTTCAATACATTTATCAAGTGATCTTCATGTTCTTCCTTGATTTTTGTATAGACAAGAATATCATCTATAAAGACTAACACAAACTAATCAAGATAGTCTCTAAAGACTCTATTCATCAGATCCATGAAGATAGCATGGGAATTAGTAAGACCAAATGGCATCACTATAAATTCATAGTGTCCATACCTTGTACGGAAAGTCTTCTTTGATATATCCTCCCTTTTGACCCTTAATTGATGATACCCTGAACGAAGATCAATCATGGAAAAGTATTTTGCTCCACGCAGTTTGTCAAATATGTCATCAATGTGTGGGAGAGGATATTTGTTCTTGATAGTGATCTTGTTAAGTTCTCGATAATCAATAAAGAGGCTCATTGATCCATCTTTATTAATAACAAACAGAACAGGTGATCCTCAAGGTGATTCACTAGGGCGTATGAATCCCTTATCTAGATTCTCTTGGAGTTTCTTATTCAATTCCTACAACTCAATTGGGTACATTCTATAAGGTGTCTTTGAAATAGGAAAAGCACCCGGTACAAGTTCTATTAAAAACTCAACTTCATGATTTCGTGGAAGACCCGACAATTCCTCTGGAAATACATCATCAAACTCTCGTACAATGGAAATATTTTTAATTGTGAGTTTCTCACCAACCATTTTAGATAAATAAACTTCATTTAGTGGAATAAAGACCCATAAGATGGAATAAATTTCCAATGGAATGTTATGTTCATCGTTTCATTGATAGGTGATCATATATTGATCTGGAATATGAAATGTGAATTCCCTTATTTGGAAATTGATATGAGATTCATATAAATAAATCCAATCCATGCCATGAATCACATCAAATTCCACTATAGGAAGGATCACAAGATTTGCAGGATGATCATTCCCACAAACTTCAATCGGAGAAGAATTATAAACTTTTAATGGGACTGTTGTGCCATTAGGGGTTGTCATAGCTAACTCAACATCTAATTGTTGAGGTAATACAACGATACCCTTATAAAATTCATCATAAATAAAAGAGTGGGTGGATCGGGAATAAAATAAAACATTTTCTACTTTAGAGTGGATGGTAAGTGTACCTTTCACCACTTCGTTATCGTACTCCACATCGCTGGTATAAATTTCATGTGACTTTCCTTCTTATTTATCCTTAAGAGTTTGTTGTCGTCGATCATCATCAACAACCCTTGGATTATGGAATTTATTGGCATAATTCCCCACTTCCTTGCACTTGAAAAAATGAAGTGTAGTTGGTGCACTCTATGTAGCCTTTTCTTTGTACGCATCATTAAACATCTTCTTCCCATCATTGTGGTATTCAAATTCCCGATGACCTTCCTTTCCAGATTTGAAACATTTACTTGTCCCTTTAAGACAAATCCCTCCATGTTTCTTTCCACGCTTTGAGAATAAGGGAAAACTCATCTTCTTTTCAGTGTGGTCTTTAGATTTCCCTTTGAACTCCATTTTCCTCTTCTTATCAAACCCATAGGACTGATGGGTTACTCTAATCTCCATATCAACTTTGGGAGCACATCAAATGATTTCCTCATAGCTATTGAAGTCCCTTATGGATAACGCCCTTTGAAGACTTGGTTTTAAGCCACTAAAGAATCGATCAATATTACTCTCAGGTTGGATAATAATTCCAGAAGAGTACCTTGCGATAATTTTAAAATTTGCTTCATAAGTACCAACATATTCATCATCCTTTTTCTTTAGTTCAAGAATCTCCCTCTACATCTTTGTTCGAATAATACGAGGGAAGTACTTATTGAAAAATAAGTTCTTGAACTCGTCCCATTCCATGGAGTCAATTTCATCTCTTAGCCTCATATTCTTGATAAGATTCCACCATTGATCAGCTTCACCTTCCAAACGATATACTGCTAAGATGAATTTATCTTGTTCAAAACATTGAAGAACTAAAAATTTATTTTCAGTGGTACTGATCCATTGTTAAGCCACTAATGGATCAGTAGACCCGGTGAATGAGGGTGGTCGCTGCCTCATGAAGGATTCAACAGAATGTTGCTCCTTCCTTTGCTCGTTTGGAAGTCCTGCATGATTCATAGCTTCAGAAAGTTGTGTGAGCATGGCTACAAGATTTTTCAATCCTTCTCCCATAACGTTAGGTTTCTCATGGGGGACAGTCATTACATTTCGCGTCGCATTCCGCATTAACATGGTTACTTCGAGTTCCAGCCATTGACTATAACCAAGAATAACAGTGTGAGAAACACTAATTTTAATAGGAAAACCACATAATCAAGAATAAAATTTCACACTTAAGTTCTTAACATAGGTTGTTCATGGCCATTTCTAAACCCCTAAGATTGTGTTCTATGCTTAGACTTATCCATAGGGTTCTTACTAAGGCTTTCAGATCCTAGTTTCCAAAGGTTGACTATACCTTTCCTCTGATAACAACAATAATGACCCATACTTTTCATACACTGTTAATACTTAAAAATTGAATTACACTTATTACAACATATAAAAAACCATGAAAGGACCGTATAGGCATACTGTCTTTAGAAACTCGGAAACATAAACAACTGGTTCATAAATCATCTACACTGTCTCACTTTTATTTCATCATATCTAGAGTCCATTTTGGCTTATCTTACTTAATATCCTTCTTCCTGACCCGGGGAAAAGAAAACAAACAAAAGGGTGAGCTCAAATTCTCAATAGGGGTGAAAAAAAGAAATATCAATCACATCATATTCATAAGAACATATCATTTTGGAAATCTTAACCTGCAAAAGAGATCATAATTTCATAACATGGGATAAATCATTGTAGTGAAATGTAATCCGAATAATCATAACTTAAAACATGAAACTTTTTGGCATTCACACATAATCATATAGAATCATTTCTTAGTAGTCAAGTCACATTTCCAAGACTATCTTAGCGGACAAAGTCCATTTCTGAACCAAGTTCACTCCTCGTTGCAGTCCTGTTTCACTGAACCGGTTTAACCGGCCATTCCAGCCATGTCTATCTCATGAGATATAAATCTTTACCCAATGCATTGGAGGGATATATAGGACCAACCCATATCATAATGAAACCATTCTTATGTGTTCTACAAAATCATAAATCATACATCATAATATAACCCATGTAATAAAAATGGGAATCTTAAACATCATGCCATCATAACATAATCCATATAAGATAAAAGGACTTCATAAAAATAATTACATCATAAAAAAACAAATAAATGTAAAAATAGGGATAGAAACAGAGCATTGTATTATCTTAGATGGAAAATAATTTTGATAAAACACTTGAACTCCATTCTTGAGGAAAATACCCTTTCTACTTAAAAAACATTTTTCATTTATAAACATGTCATACAATTTTAAACTAAAAGAAGTTGATTAAAAATAAACATTAAAACTTTTAAAGGAATATTCATGGAAATAATGTTCAAAAAATCCATTTAGGCTGTATAAGTTAAAAAAAGTCTTCTCATACTTTGGCTGGAAAATCAAAAAGTACCTCGTATGAAAAACGACAAAGATTCATTTCATATCTTTTACTAAAAACTCACCAAATGGTAAAATTGGATTTATAAAATTGTATGAGGATAGAAATAATATTACATATTTGGGAAACATGTATGTGGATGATAAATATTCCCCAGTAAATTCTAAAGAATAAACAATCTCGGATAAAAATTAGATTGTGAAATTTTCCCTTACCTTAGGTCCAATATGCTTTGTACCTGTCCGAACCTCCGATATAATGATTTAAATAATGTTATTGACTTATTACATAATCTTAATCATTGTTATGATGTTATATATGGTCATATTCTTAGCTTCTTATTAGTAATATTTCATTGTCTGTTGTTATTTGGGTATTTATTGCTTTCTGTTCTTATGCTTGTTTTGTCAAATAAATTCGTATTCTTCTTTTAGGTTATAGATACATAATTTCCAGAATGTTATTATTGTAATAAATATCATATTTATTCATTCAATTCATTTATATAATCATTAATCATTGAAGATCATGTAAAACGAGTCAAATCACATCATGGAGACGATAGGCCGTACGTACGCACGAGCAATGATATCGTTCCCATGATCATGGAATTGTATTTAAGTGTATGTATACTATTTAGGAATTAATATCACTTTAAAATAATCATATATATTTATTATTTACACAGTTATACCCATCCAAGTAAGGTGGTGGTGGAAAACAGATTACACCACGGCGTGGAGACAGTATTTCGTACGTACGCACGCACGGTGATTTCGTTTTCCGTAGGATGGATAGAAAGTGAAATAGGGTTGTTTAATATTTATAATAACATATCATTATATGAGTGATACTGATTTTATTACTTCATAATGAAACAACTAAAGAAGAATAAGTAGAAGAAGAAATAAAGTTTAAAGAATCAGTAACGGTCATTACCTATTCTTGGAAGCGCCTCTTCTTAACCTCCACTTAGGGCACTAAAATTTGTCTTTGAAAAATACCAGGACCTCTAGGATATTACTAGGGAAGTGGAGAGGAGAAATTTTCTGGTTTTGGCCGAGCTTTAAGGCTCAAATTGGTGTGAAGAAGAGAGGGATGAGGTGCCCTTTTATAAGAAAGGAGAGGGGCACCTTAGGAAAAACATAAAATATTATTTTATTATAAAGTCATATTCGGGTTTAATAGCTCCAAATTTATTTATTTCTAAGATAAGGTGGGGATGGGTCTAAATACTCTCATCCAATAGATTTTAGACAAGATTAGGTTACTATTTTAACCTTATCATTTAGATTTAACTCTAAGTTAAATAATTTATCTTTTACCGTGTCTTCTTGTTTTCTGACACTATATGGTTAATAATCATACTATAACAAGCCAATATAACCCCCAGTTTTTTATTATTAATATATATTACCTTATCTAAGTCATTTGGCTGATCCTTTGATTTTTAGGAATAAAATAACAATTAATAATATAATATTTTTTAAAAAACTATTTTAATGCAATTTTGACACTATTTGGTAATTGATTTTTGTGAAAATCATAACAGAATTATTAGTTCAAAAAAGTTAATTAAATCAATACTAACATGTCATATCAACTTATAAAATTATTGGAATATATAAAAAGTCTCAAATTACAATTATTTGTGTATTTATAGCATCAATTATGTTAATATTTCATTAATCGTGTCATAAATAAATTAAATTATTTAATATCTAAAAATTATAAATACTATAACATTATGTAGGAAACATTTTTATCTTTCTAATGAATATTTATAGTTGAATTTATCTTATTTATAACCCTATATTAAAATTTTTTAACTTATTAAACTTTGATTTTAACTATTTTAAAAATTATTTAAATAAAATAATATTAAATGTCCTAATCTAATACAAGTGGACCTAAATGGTAATATTTTATTCCTAAGGTTTTTTTGGTCGAATTAGACTTATCCAATAGAATTAGGACATGTGTTAGGGTAATAATAATATCATTTTTTCCCTTAATTACCCTATTTACTTTTAACCATGGTAAATAAAAGTAAAAAAGTTTCTATTCACCAACAATTATTTTCATCTCATTGAACCACATTTTAGTCCTTGATATTAACCGTGTGTCTCGGATTTTCGAAATACCTCTCACAAAAGCGGTAAAATTAAGTTTTATGTAAATTTGCAAATTCTCCTAGGAGGTTGGTAAAAGACTGTGAAAAGTTCAATAAACTTTTTATATATCTAAAATTATTATAAAATGACTCCAATGAAATACTTTGAACTTATATAGATATTATGTATCAATTTTGACCTAAAAAATTTAAATAAAATAAATAATTATTTAAATAAAACGTCGGTTTTTAAATAGTAACCCAGTGTTTTCACTATTCATCAAAAATTAAAAGTTTCAGAAAAATACCAAAATTTCAACCTTAGCTAATTTCAACATTTTGAATCCAAAAATGAAGTCCATTTTGAAAAATAGAAATTTCAAAAAGTGGGTATTACTATTCATAACGGCTAGTTTTAATAATATTTTAATAGCATATCGTTGTTTAGTGAAACTCGGTATTGCGTAAAACGCAAGCTATCGAGGAAAGTCGTGATTGTGTGTAAAGCAAGCCAAGCTAGTGTTGTGTGTAGTGAAATATTCTTTTGATGATGTATATAACATAAAGAAAAAAAATCTCTCATAAAAATCTCGGGTATTACATTTCTTATATGTGGTGTATATAATACCCAAGAATTTATTTTATGAATATTATCCTAAATTTTATTGGTATTTATTTATCGATTTTATTATCTCACTTTCATGGGGTTTTTGGTTCAAGAGTCACCAAAATAGTAACAGTTTTTTATCTCAATTTTCCTTCTTTGACACATAGGTTATGTTATGCACCTATATTACTTTATGATGAGTATATTCAGCCCCTTTGACATGTAATATCATGTATTTATTTTTTGTCATGATATTTTATGTTCCATTTTATACTATTCCTTCGTGGTTATTATGATTCAATGTTATTGTAATGGTAATGGTTTTATATTATAATCTCATCATCTATCCGGATTTTCTATGATTAAGTATCCAACAATGAAATATCATGTTTTAAATATAAATAATTATTATGAATTTTATTATCCTATGTATATTCATGATTAATTCAATTAATTTTACCGTTTTCCACTCTATGGAACATAACATAATTAAGAAATAAAATTTTGAAAATCTGAATTTATTTCTCTCTTCAGTCAGAAATATATTTTCCTTCCAAACAATGTTTTCTAAAAAAAATTCAATAATTTTTTCTTACTCACTTATGATTTTTAAAATAAAATTTTTCCCATTTATGAATTTTTATAAAAACAAATTGAAAGGTAACTTCATGTCTTTTTTAAAAATTATTTTCTTTAGGATTCTTCTATAAATGTTTGAGGAACCTTCCATTCAATGTGTATGGCATGAATGAAATTTTAAAACATAATTAATAATCATTTCTTCAAATGTTCCTTTAAAATTTTTATTGTTTATTTTAAAAGTATAAGGTTTTCAAACTCTTTTATTTTTTAGAAATATTTTTTCTAATATGGAAGGATATTTTCATCAAGAAATTTTATAAATAATATTTCAAAACTATTTTCCATCTAAGATGACATATGTTGGTCATATATATTACTTACTAGGGGTATGTTCCAATAATACTATTAATAATTTTTATTTTAATGGTATGTTGTTTTATAGAAGGAGGTTTATGAAACTTATTTTTCTTCTTTGTTTATAACATGATAAAACTCTTCTGAAACTCTCTTTTTCTCATGGGTTATGCTATAATGAAATGATTATTAGACATATATATTTTCCATAGGGAATGATATGATGAAATTTTTATAATACCCATTTCATCTCATGGGTTATGATATGATGAATTTTTATAATATTGTGGAAGAAATTTTAATGATTTCATTATGTGATGAGTGGGGCCTATATCGTCTTCCAATTCATTATGTAATGATTTATATCTCATGAGATAGATATGACTGGAACATGGAGTGAACCAAGTTCAATAAGATAGTTCTAGAATAAGAATTGAACCCAGTTTGGTAATATAGAGCTGGAATAGGGAGTTAACCCTGTTCAGTAATAGAATTTCCCCACTATGATGGTCTTGGAATTGGCCCATGGAAAATATGGAAATCATTTATTATTCTTATGTGTATTCCAAAAACTCCATGTATTATTCAAATGTTATGCTTTTATGGATCATGTTATCTGATTCCCTTATGATTCAGGTCTTATGAACTACCAATATTTATTAGATGACCCAATATTTTGATCTTTGACATGTAGTTCATGGTTTTGAAATGTTATTCTCATTTTCACAACCCCATATGATATTGTTATGCTTAGGTATCTCCCTTGTTTACCCTTACTGACTATCTGAGATCACCCTTTCTTATATAACCTTTCCCCATATTGTGAAGATATATATTGTATGATATGTAGAAGAAGGGAGATAAGTTATGAAGAACATATTAGGACATGATGTAGCTAACTTGGGGACACATGTTTATGTCTCCTAGTTTTGAAAGGAACTAAACTATTATATTTCTTAGGAGTGTATTTATTTAATGTAATAAAAATTATTCAAAAATTATTTAATGTCTATGTGTGAAATTTTTGGGTCATCATATTGACTATATTTAAATGGACCATGTAACCCCCAAAGATTTTAAAATAATAGAATTGTGTTAGATAGAGTATATTTCACACAAAACTGAGGTTAAATGACCCATGAAATATATTTCTTTAAATTTAATATCTTTGATATCTTGTGATACACACAACCCTGGGTCTAAATAAACTGTAAAACAATATATCATTATAACCAAGTTGTTAAATTGGATGGTATGAATAGGACTAACTAAAAAACTATTTTTATGTACCCAATGTGTTTTTATATTAATAAATAAAATATAAATTATTAGTGAATGATTTTAATAAAATTTATATTATATATATATAATCAAAAGTTTTATCATCAATCTAATATTTTTACTATTTATGATATAAGAATAATTCCAATTTGATGCTTAAAAATTCTATTTTTGTAACAAATGAGTTTATCATGCATGGGCACATAATTTAAAATTAATTTCAACCACTTTTATAAGATTTATTTTGAAAAATTAAAATCATTTTTAAAATAATAAAATAAAATTTATCTTTGGATGAATTGTTTTCATTTTTTGAAATGTTCTTCTTTTCGATTAATAGTAAAAAATACAGCTATTTATTAAAAACTTCCTTTTCATTTAAAGCCTTTACGTTTTCCATTTTTCGAAAAAAAATTAAATAAAATTATATTCAATTAAATTATAATTATTCTAATTTATTTCATTTGAATGATTTAATAGTTAAATTTCTATTGAAAACAATTTATACTTTTGGAATCTTTTCCTTTAGAAACTGTTGTTTTGTTGCGTCTGTGATTTTAATTTAAAATTAAATTATTCCCTTCTATGATTTTAATTTTGTAAAATAGATTCAATACTTGTAAATATTATAATAATTAATATTATATAATATTTTTTACAAAAAAAAAATATCTTAATGAATAGTGAAAATGGTAAAAATTAATTTGTGCGTTTAAGGTGAAAACAGGTTTACCAGAGGTTGAACTAAAAATATACGGGCTAAAATGACTTTAAAATTGTCCAATTATTATTTTATAGATTTATTTAGATCTTATATCATCCAATTTTATATAATGATCCATTTTTTCCTCTTTCTTGTATAATATGTGGGTGTAATTCATTCTTTTCAAAAATTCCTACTACGTCCTCTCCTCCAATTATAAAAGCTTACCACCTCTCCATCCATTCTTCACACTTCCAAAGAAATTTTTTAAGACAATACCAAACCAAATATCTTCCTTACTTACATACAAAAATCTTTGAGTTGTTTTTTCCCATAAAACTAACATTGAAAGGCTTTTAGTTCAAACCTAAAGAGGTCATCCAAAGAAGAGGTAACATTCTTAAACGAGCATTTTTATTTTAATTCTTCCTTCACGTAGTTAAAATGTTATTAAATAATTATAATTATATAAATAAATTATTTAACATATAATAATATTTTTATTTAAGTGGAATAATCAATATCCATTTTCTCTTCCATCAAATGGAAAAATAAAAAGTTTATCGTGTGTAGGTCAGACGATCACTTCGTGAACTGATGTAACTGGTTTTCCTTCAACACTTCTCACGGTTTGATATAATTAATGACTTAATGTAAATATATAATATTAATGATATAATTATACTTATTGAATTATAATATCACATTTACCTGCTTACTTTACATTCCATTTAAAATATGATAACGTTGCTCGTGTGTAGGCAAACTACCGCGTCATGAAATGATGTGATTTGTTTTTCGCATACACTTTACATAGAAGGTAATAAGAATAAATATAATTAAGGTATGTGGTATGTATAACTTGATATTTATTCTTGAAAATTAATATATCATCCACTTTATTACCCTTTTACCCAATAAATAATGATATTGTCGCTTGTGAATACGTACAACTTATAGTCTTCTTGAAGCAATGTGATTCATTTTCTATGTCTAATTTTCAAGAATGGTTCTTAAAATTTATCATAAGATTAAATAGTATTTAATTTTTTTTATTATTCTTGATATTATGGATCTATATCCAATTTTCTAGATCCATTATTTTTATGTAAAAATATAGATGAGAAAAAATGCAATTAACTCTTGAAACAATAGTGATAATGAAATATTTTTAATGAATGGGTGATAAGATGTTTTAAATGGAAAATATATGTCATTATAAATATAAATATGGTTCTATTATAATTTATTAACAGGTTTTAAACCACTATATAGATGGTTAATGACCACTCGACTAAAGAGAAGCGTGAGGTAATAGATTTTTCCTCAATTTCTATTTCATTGATAGATTTTTTTTACTATACACTTATTCACATTTATGTGGTGTATATACTACCCCTTTTAGGTATTTAAAATTAATAACAATTTTTTAAGTATTTTTAATTATTTAATATATGTTTATTTTTTTAGGGGATACAATTTAAAATTCATCAAAACGGTAAAAATCTATTTTATAATCTCATTTTCTTTTGGGGTTTCTTTTACACTTGGTCAAGGAATATTATCATTTATCATTCATAAGATTCAATAATTTTATTATTGTTTGTATATTTAAGTATTTTACATATTTTATTAAAAAAATTACTCTCTTTGGTACTTTTAACAAGTAAATAAATTTTTAAACAAAAATATTTTTATTTCTCTTTGAATCATATCTATTTTTCTTCCATATCCATATTTCCCAAAAATATTACAAAAGAGATTTTATTTAAAAAAATTATTTGTTAAGGATATTTTAAGTTATATATGACTTTTAGGTATGTTTTGAAAGGAATCTTTCTACTAATTTTTAGCAAATGACATTTTTAAAGAAACAATTCCAAAAGATAGTTTTTTAACGTATTTGAAAATAATGGAATTGCCTATCACCATAACCATTTTAGAAAATATTGCATATTATACATGTTTTTAAAGGTTTTTTAAATAAAAATATTTCATGGAAGATTATTTTAATATCTCACTTTCATTCCCTTTTTTATTTTAAAGGATACGATTTTGTTACAAAAACCTATTTTAATGATGAAATAATGGTCATCTCCAATTTCTTGATTAATTTGGTGATTGTCACCTATATAGTGATATAATAAGTTTAGTGTGGCATGTTTTAATTGAGATAATAACTATATAACATTTTTACATGTGGTGTTTACTTTGAAATTTATTTGATTACTTGGGGAAATAT
Source organism: Viscum album (assembly GCA_963277665.1). NCBI lineage: Eukaryota > Viridiplantae > Streptophyta > Magnoliopsida > Santalales > Viscaceae > Viscum > Viscum album. The sequence goes on along the minus strand of OY728164.1, from coordinate 381,058,076 downwards.
TGATAAATCTGTATTCTCCACTCAATATGATATTTAAGATAAGGCATAATATTCAAGAATTAAATAGATTATTTTATGTATGTGGAATGATTTGGACATGTAATGATGGCTAGGACTGGAATTATATATCCCCTTGATGTGTTTATAGGTCTCGTGAGACAAATAAGTTTTCCAAATTAAATTGGTTTTTACCCATAGTTTTAAATTGTCTTGTAAAGGTTTTTGATAATAGAGGTATCATGATGCCTATGATGATGATGTCCAATAATTAATAATTTTCTTCATTGAGAATTCATTTATGATTATTATCTATGAGATTTTTACATTGATATTATATTTGGATGCATTTCATTATTACATTTTTGATTAATTAGAATGTGTTCTCAATTATTTACCTTTCCATATTGAATATACATTATATAAACATGATAGTTAACATATTGATTAATTAGAATGTATTTTTTGTTATTTACATTGACATATTTATTTTTTATTATTGATTCATGATATAATCCACTATAATTTACCCTTACTATCATTTTATCTCATGCTTATTTTGTTTCATTTCTCTAATATATGAAGAATATTTCAATGAATGAGTTCAAGGATTCCATCATTTTTCCATTACTATGTTTTATTTTCTATTACCAATGAAAAATGGGTATAATATATGTATTTGGTTCTCTATAATTGCTAAAAATAATTCCTTTATTATTTGATCCCTTCTATAGAGGTCAATGTAATAAAGTAGATATCGGCTCTTGGATACTGGAGTAAGAGTTTTTTTAGTTGGTATCGGAGTATGTTTTTAAAAAAACATGGGAACTAGATTTAAGAAAACATAAATTAGGGAACATAACCCTGTGATATACTTTGAGGATAATTATATGAGAACATATTAATATTTTGTTATGTAAGGTAATATGTGGTTTTTCCACAAAATACATTTTTTTCTGGATACAACAATTGGACGTGGTTCTAGCACCATTGTCCCTAGGGGTAATAACTCTGAAAATGGTGTATTGGTATTTGACTTGATCATAAGATAGTGCATAAAAACGAGCCTTAATACACACCTATTTTGACACTCATGTGAGATATTATTAGGCTAATTCACATTTTATTTAAGAACCTCTATGAAGGTTTAGAATAAATGATGGAAATTAATGACTTGGGTAAAAAATAAGGTGTAATATATTAAAAATATGGTTTCATGATTTAAAAATCCTATAAATAATTATATATTTTTTCCACTATGATTATTTTTTCTCGCACTTTGATTTTTGGTTTTAGTCAATGGCTAGAACCTCTAAGAGTCATATTAAAATTGTGTATGATTGGCAATGCAGGGACTATGAGAAACCAAATGGGAGTATAGCTATAACACCATGAAGTTTTAGAAGTAGGGAATTGTATTTGATAGCATATATGATACGTAACAAAATAATTATAAGAGAATTTAACACACCTAGAATTGATAATATATTTATATTTAAAAAAACTCAATCTCTTTAACAGCTTGTAACTCACGCAACATCAGGTTCGAATGAAACATGATACACTATTAATATATTATTATTTAAATAGGACCATTATATGAAATCCATTAAAATGGAGGGTATGTATAGTAATATCTAAATTGTCATGACCCGTCCTCGGGGCCCGTGCCATGACTACCCCCAAGCACGCCTTCCATAGGCCAGGGGATGGCGACTAGCACCAAAGGCGTAAATCCAGATAACTGGGAAGGAATTTCCATTATAAAAGTAAACAAAACACCACAGAGTACAAGCGGAAGAAAAACACTAGGTAAAACTGAAACAAGCTGTGCTGAAAATAAAGGGGCTGGAAATACAAGCCCAACTGTAAAGTATAAGGAAAACGGAAAAACAGAAGAAAGGTGACAAGCAGCTCCTGAATCGTTCACCAAGGATCCTACCTAAAGGGTAGGTACAGATAGCCTCCACAACTCTCTCGCCCGTCAACCTCCTCCGAGTGTCGTCTCGTCGTGAAGTCCACCACCAGATAATGTCTCGTCGTGAGGTCCACCTCCGGGTACCGTCCAGTCCTCGAACACTCGGCCTCTATTTGCGCTGCCTGTCATCTTCAACCAACACAACGAGGTGCGGGCATAGCCCGTGAAGGGGTGAGTATATCGATACTCAGTAGGGACCCCGAGACCCTCAAGGTCTCACTAAATCCAACAAAGATAACAACAAAGAAGATCTCAACAGATAACCTCTACCTAGGTATATTCCCATACATATACCCAAGTTATCAAGTAACCAATCTCAATCAAGAGGAAACAAAAATATTATGAATCAATGGATAACCACTACCCAGGTATATTCCCATACATATACCTTAGTTATCAAGTAACTCAACTCAATCATGAGGTAAACACAAAGGTCATAGACTCAGCTCAAACCAGGATTTTCATTATCGAAACCGTAACTGCTGAAGAGATCCATCTCTGGAGTGTACAGTGGTCCTGTCACGACTCCGAGGAACTGCTCACTAACCTAAGATGCTGAGGTACTCCTCCTGTCGAGTACCGCGGGTCAGCCACCCAAACACAGTAGTGCTTCCCACCGAGGTATGTCACCCAAACACAGTAGTGAACACCCCCTAGTAGCCTGTTGAGGTACTCTCCGGATGATTACCATGGGTCTGAACTGTCACACAGGTAGTGCTCCGTCTTCCATGGGTCTGCACCTCAAAAAGTAGTGCTCTTTCCACTGGGCTAGTCGACTCACTCCAAGTCGTGTCGGTCAAGCAGTCGTCAGGTCTCAGTCGGCTACACGGTCTCCGTACTCCGCATGCTTGTCTCCGGGAGGGTCCGCTCCACGAGCTACAGGTCGATACTCCAAGTATCTCAAAGTCCCATGAAGAAGTATTTCAAAAGACCGCCTCGTCATAGGGGTCTCAACGCAACAGACGGTGCGTCAATTGGACGCCCGGTCTGTGAGTTACTAGCCTTTTCGTCCCAGGGGCCCGGTTGGTTTCGTGTGCGAACCAACCCGACCGTATCTCAACTGTATCCCAAACTATCATAGGGTATGCCCATAGGGACCGTTTATCAACGTGATCACCAACTCCGTTGATGGTTCATCAAACGGACGTCCGGTCTGAAAGTTATCAACTTTTCCGTTCGAGGGGCCCGATTGGATTTCGGGTACATTCCAACCCAGCCATACTCCAACTGCGTCCAAATCTCAGGCAAAGTATTCCAAAAGTTCCGTCTCATCAAGAGGAATCCAACAAAGTCGACAGCACATCAATCGGGCATCCGGAGCTCAAGATATAAGTGTTTCTGCTCCGAGGGCCTGGTTGGTTTCGGGTTCGAACCAACACGGCCACAGATCAAGTGACACTGGTTAACCAAAACGATCACACCATTGCGATCAGTATGAAAAAACACAGGAGATGGACTACCCATTGGTCCAAAATGGATAGCCGGTGAAAAGGATGCATTTCACCGCAACACGTGCGAACTGGGCCTCATGGGGCCCACGCCTTGACCTCGACTTAAATATCCAAAATTGGTTTTGAAACATCCGTCTTAATTCCAGGGTCGCAACCTCGCAGACAGTTCGACATTCCGACATCGTATGAGAGAGATATGTCTGATAAAATATCCCGTAATAATAATAATAATATTATTATTCGGTGTTTCGTGGCCCCGAGCCACGAACCAGAATTTAGTATTCAACATTAGACTTGAATCGACCTTCTTAAAGATAGGGACATGTCGCCGCTGACAGCAAGCCAATCGGACGTCGCACGCATGAGTTATAGCAGGTCGAAGATTTAATAATACTATTAAATTTATTATTTTCTGAGTGCTTTGGGTACCCGATCCAAAAACCCGAAAAAGACATCCAATATTGGACTCATAAATTTTGTCTCGGAGTCAGGGTCACACTACCGCTAACGGTTCGTGAAACCGAGGTCACACGAGGAAGATACCGTCAAAATAAAGTTTTCCCAACCAAAATAATAATAACATTATTATATTATTTTTATTTTTATTTTGATTTAATCCCTTAAATCCCACACCCTCAAATCCACGCACCACCCAAAAGGTGTGCCTCCCATTACTCCATGCCTTCACACCCCATCAATTCCTATTGATTTCTTATGTCTTCTTTTAATTTATTTCTCTTTATCTCCTTCTCTCTCCAATTTTCATTCTCCATTCCAAAACTCTCATGCTTTCTTCTCCTCAAAACCCGGGGGCTGCTTCCTCTGCTAGAAATATATCGCCTTCGGACATCCGTCATCCCGGCATGGCACATCGGCAGCACTTTCCGCGGACCACCGAACGCGCTTCGGTGATCCAATTCGCCTACCATCTGCACATGTGTCTCTCCCGGGACCTGCTCTTTACTGTGACGGCTTCAAATTGCAGTTGTGGCCTGTTTCTTCGTCGCCCGTCATCCCTCGCACAAAAGAACAACCAGCGGAGGGTCCGGGCTTGTTTGTAAGCCTGTGCCCTCCACATTAGAAGCTCAATACATAACTCATCAACGACAAGGGTTTAAATTATTCAAGATAAATTATACAAACACCCTGCAATTAAAATACGCATGCACGAGGGTATAATTCACATATACACTTTATACAAAAAACCCTACTTCGCAAAGACGTCGCACGTCGTCGAACTGCGGAAAGAGGCAAGTGTTGCGATGATCGGACGTCGTGGAAGATCGGTGCCGATTCCGTTGACGTTGGAGGAAGAGTCATCATCGTTGTGGATTGCCCACAGTGGTGTGTCCTCCATTGATGGAGAACTGGGAAGCGTTCTTCGTCATGAAGGAAAGATCATTCTTCGTCAGTGAGTTGGTACTCTTTAAAAAAAGTCTAGAGCTCTCCAATCCTCTACACAACAATTGCCAACCCCATATTTCATTAAGTGACCTTCTTTTAAAAGATTCCAAGAATTTCAAAAGAAGTCAAAGAGGTGTGACAAATAAAATTAATAAGGTTATTAATTATCTTAGTTGGCTTAAGCTTGGGAGGTGGAGAGGCTCCACTTCAATAAAAGATAATGTGGAGTTGCCAAGCATTTAACAAGGGTGAGTTATGGGGAGGTGAGGAGTTAAGGTCTCATGTGGGCCCCACCACACTAAACTCTCCCATAGGAGGTTAGGTGGGTGTGGTCCCCACCTCTAACTTCCCCTTTGTTGAAAATAACCACTTACCTTGAATAAAATTTGTACACATCAAATTTTGTTTGATTTAATCTCATTCCCAAATATTTAACCTCAACCCTCTCAAAACGCAACTACGGTAAAGGTTCCCTTAAGCAATTACCGGTGCTGCGACTTCATCGGTGCCCTCGGATTTCAATTCCGATCACCGGTTCAAAAGATAGAAAAAAACCCGCACGTACGTTTACTGAAAGTACCCGAAAAAAAGTTCGGAAAATTATTATTGGTCACCCTCGACCCGTGACGGTCATGGTTAGGCTCTGCCTAAGTAAAAAACACCCTAATGAACCCATCTATACTCTCATATTTTCAATCCGAGATACCGTTTAGAAGTTATGAATTTTACAATAAAATAATTGTCACTTAATTATTTTATTTGCGGCCAAAAACTAACTTTTTCTGGTGGCCCGCGCCGACCAAAGATAGTATCTGCTTAAATAATGAAAAACCTCACGAGTCCAGCGGTGGTCTCGGATTTTTAATCCGAGCTACCGTTTGTGAGTTATAAGCATTAGAAAAATAATATAATTTATTTAATTATTTTATTTACTGTTATGCCATTTTTGGAATTTCTCACAGCAGGCCCGCACCGACTAAACTTAAGTCACACCTAGGGTAATCCCGCCATCGTGAGTGCAACGGTGCACTCGGATTTCTGATCCGAGCAACCGTTCATGAGTTATTCCACTTTTTTAGGAAAATTATTTACGCGCGTAAATTTTAAGTTTAACAAAACTTCGAAGGATCATTTCGGGCACTCTGGGCCTCAGAATCTGGTGTCGTCTGAAGCCGCGCACTCGCAAAATTCCAATGAAATTAAGAAAAAAAAATTCTTGAAATTTCTGGGTCTTTACATTACTCCCCCATCAGGGCTTTACGTCCTCGTAAAGTTTCAACACGAACTAGGGGAAACAAAAAGTGGTACTGAGCACGCATCAGAGCCTTCCACTCCCATGTGCTCTCCTAGAGGTTCCTATGCTTCCCGGGGTTTCCTTTTCACCGACCAAGAAAAACCCATCCCATCGTTTGCCTAATACCGTCAATTTGAGTATGAGTTGTGATTGCCCAATCCATACTCAAACTAACGTCGTAAGGCATCAACGCTTCCACCACGAGGTCCCAACCGAGACTCTCGCCTCAAGGGTCAGATCACACCGTCGGCGTATGTGTGACTATCGAGTCTCCTCCCAAAGGTATCTCTAGACGTGAGGGTCAAGTCTACGGTTTTAACCGGAAACTCTAGGTCTGGGACAAGATTCGTGGAAGGAAGGAATGATTCGTATCCACGTCTGTTACTACGACAGCTAGTAGTGGACATAGACTGTCCCTCGAATCATTCATAAAGACATTGGGTCACACTCCTTGACCGCGTACAGCTACTCTCTTCCCCTTCCCTCCACGTCTTCTACTCTGCAGATTTATCCATCCTTACAATTTCCTCTTTTTGAAACATTCGCACGCCCAAGTCTTAGAGACTGGAACCAGTTCGCATCTTCCCACTGCAAACATTCACTGGCTAAAACCGATCAGCCAAAGAACATTCAACCACAAACGTTCATTCTAGTACCCTTACATAAATAGGAATGCATAGAGAAAAGAGTGCCTAATCGGATATCCTTTAAACACACCTCGCTCTGAGGTATGAGCTCTAAAGAATTGATCATATCGTAGTCATCAAGTACTAAGAATGATCGGTACGCCTCGATGAATACTCAGCTATCGACTCGTCGTCCTGCCGAAGCTGTATAAGCTCAAGAAAACTTTCAGCCACCTCCTCAAGCCAGTCCTCAGCCGCCTATGAGTCAGGTTCGCCTTAGAACTTGAGGGTATCTGATGTTAGAACATGTGTAAGGCAGTAATCCTACATGTGTCACCTACTGGTACCGCCAGTTGTAACTGCTGATTAACAGATAGTGATGTATAGCTGACACACTACCTTAAGGCACTATATCAGGCATCGGTCCACGTACCGAAGCCTCATCACTATGTGGACCATTCTCAAGGCCATCCACTGGAAATCACTAGTATCCAAGTCTACCATCCACTCCACTGGTGTCTCAGTTAGGCGGAAAACTCTATCAATCGCCTCCAGCTAGTGCTCTGCTGTCTGGGAATCTGCCTCGCCTCATAACCTCGGAGGCCTCTACTGCTAGAACTCGTGAAACACGCTCTGCCAGCGTGAACAATTATCTAGTATAGATGTTGGCATCTACTTCCCAACAGGTGGTGGTGTTGCTGGTACACCACCCGAGGGTGCCAACATAGTAAAAAGGGCCCTGCACCAGAGCCTCGTCGCTCGATGAGCAGTCATTGAGTACTCTCTCGGAACTCCAACTGACTGTCTGCATGGAGACATCCTGAACAGATGGGACACGGTCAACGATTTATACCTAGTGAGATGACCTAGGTTGAGCTTACTTTAAAACTTTTGGAAACACACAATGCAATCAGTGTTTTCGTGCACAAAGTCAGAAGTCAGTAGTCAGGGTCCTGGTCTACGGATACATTGGTCGCCGCACAAACACTGGACTCCCTGAACTGAAGACCACACTTGGTACCCTTATCACTATTGCTTCACAGGAAAGAAAAATATTAGAGTTATAAGTCCTGCGGTAGAACCGACTCCTCTGATACCAATTTGTCACGACCCATCCTCAGGGCCCGTTCCGTGACTACCACAAGCCCGCCTTCCATAGGCCAGGGGCTGAAGACTAGCACCAAAAGCGTAAATCCAGATAACTGGGAAGGAATTGCCTTTATAAAAGTAAACAAAACACCGTAGAGTACAAGCGGAAGAAAAAAACTAGGTAAAACTAAAACATGTTGTGCTTAAAGTAAAGGAGCCGGAAATACAAGCCCAACTGTAAAGTACAAGGAAAAATACAAAATAGCCGAAAGGTGACAAGAAGCTCCTGGATCGTTCACCAAGGATCCTACCTCAAAGGTAGGTACAGATAGCCTCCAAAACGCTCTCGCTCGTCAACCTCCTCCGAGTGTCGTCTCGTCGTGAAGTCCACCACTAGATACTGTCTCATTGTGAGGTCCACCTCCGGGTACCGTCCAGTCCTCGAACACTCGGCATCTGTCTGTGCTGCCCGTCATCTGCAACCAACACAACGAGGTGAGGGCATATCCCGTGCATGGGTGAGTATATCGATACTTAGTAGGAACCCCGAGACCCTCAAGGTCTCACTAAATCCAACAAAGATAACAACAAAGAAGATCTCAACAGATAACCTCTACCTAGGTATATGCCCATATATATACCCATGTTATCAAGTAACCCATCTCAATCAAGAGGAAACACAAAGATTATGAATCAATGGATAACCACTACCCAGGTATATGCCCATACATATACCTTAGTTATCACGTAACCCAACTCAATCATGAGGTAAACACAAAGGTCATAGATTCAGCTCAAACTAGGATTTTCATTATCGAAACCATAACTGCTGAAGAGCTCCGTCTCTGGAGTGTATAGTGGTCCTGTCACAACTCCAAGGTACTTCTCACTAACCTAAGACTGCTGAGGTACTCCTCCTATCGAGTACCGCGGGTCAGCCACCCCCACACATTAGTGCTTCCCGCCGAGGTATGTCACCCAAACACAGTAGTGCACACCCCCTAGTAGTCGGTTGAGGTACTCTTCGGACGAGTACCACGGGTCTGCACTGTCACACAGGTAGTGCTCCATCCGCCATGGGTATGCACCTCACAATGTAGTGCTCCGTCCACTGGGATAGTCGACTCACTCCAAGTCGAGTCGGTCAAGCAGTCGTCAGGTCTCAGTCGGCTACACGGTCTCTGAACTCCGCATGCTCGTCTCCAGGAGGGTCCGCTCCACGAGCTATAGGTCGATACTCCAAGTATCTCAAAGTCCCACGAAGAAGTATCTCAAAGGGCCGCATCGTCATAGGGGTCTCAGCGCAACAGACGGCGCATCAATCGGATACCCGGTCTGTGAGTTACTAGCTTTTTCGTCCCAGGGGCCCGGTTGGTTTCGTGTGTGAACCAACCCGACCGTATCTCAACTGTACCCCGAACTATCATAGGGTATTCCCATAGGGACCGTTTATCAACGTGATCACCAACGCCGCTGACGGTTCTTCAAACGGACGTCCGGTCTGAAAGTTATCAACTTTTCCGTTCCAGGGGCCCGGTTGGATTTCGTGTACAATCCAACTCGTCCATACTCCAACTGCGTCCAAATCTTAGGCGAAGTATGCCAAAAGTTCCATCTCATTAAGAGGAATCCAACAAAGTCGACAGCACGTCAATCGGACGTCCGGAGCTCAAGATATAAGTGTTTCTGCTCCAAGGGCCCGGTTGGTTTCAGATTTGAACCAACCCGGCCATACATCAAGTGACACCGGTTAACCAAACTGATCACACCATTGCGATCCATATAGAAAAACACACGAGATGGACTACCCATTGGTCCAAAATGGATAGCTAGTGAAAAAGTTGCATTTCACCGCAACACGCGCGAACCGGGCCTCGTGGGGCCCACGCCTTTAACTCGACTTAAATATCCAAAATTGGTTTTGAAACATCCGTCTTAATTCCAGGGTCGCAACCTCGCAGACGGTTCGACATTCCGTCATCGTATGAGAGAGATATGTTTGATACAATATCCCGTAATAATAATAATATTATTATTATTCGGTGTTTCGTGGGCCCGAGCCATGAACCATAATTTAGTATTCAACATTAGACTTGAATCGACCATCTTAAAGACAGGGTCACATCGCCGCTGACGACAAGCCAATCGGACGTCGCACGCATGAGTTATAGCAGGTCAAAGATTTAATAATAATATTAAATCTATTATTTTCCGAGCGCTTCGGGTACCCGATCCAAAACCCCGAAAAAGACATCCAATATTGGACTCATAAATTCCGTCTCGGAGTCAGGGTCACACTACCACTGACGGTTCGTGAAACCGAGGTTGCACGAGGAAGATACCATCAAAATACAGTTTTCCCAACAAAAATAATAATAACATTATTATATTTTTATTATTTTTATTTTTATTTCATTCCTTAAATCCCACACCCTCAAATCCACGCACCACCCAAAAGTTGCGCCTCCCTTTACTCCATGCCTTCACGCCCCATCAATTCCTATTGATTTCTTATGTCTTCCTTTAATTTATTTCTCTTTATCTCCTTCTCTCTCCAATTTTCATTCTCCATTCCCAAACTCTCACGCTTTCTTCTCCTCCAAACCCGGGGGCTGCTTCCTCCGCTAGAAATATGTCGCCTTCGGACATCCGTCATCCCGGCATGGCACGTAGGCAGCACTTTCCGTGGACCACTGAACGCGCTTTGGTGGTCCGATTCTCCTACTGTCTGTGCCTGCGTCTCTCCCGGGACCTGCTCTTTACTGTGACGGTTTCAAATTGCCGTTGCGGCCCGTTTCTTTGTCGCCCGTCATCCCGCGCACAAAAGAACAACCAGCAGAGGGTCTGGGCTTGTTCGTAAGCCCGTGCCCTCCACATTAGAATCTCAATACATAACTCATCAACGACAAGGGTTTAAATTATTCAAGATAAATTATACAAACACCCTTTCATTAAGATACACATGCACGAGGGTATAATTCACTTATACACTTTATACAAAAAACCCCTACTTCGCAAAGACGTCACACGTCGTCGATCTGCGGAAAGAGGCAAGCGTTGAAATGATCGGACGTCGTGGAAGATCGGTGCCGATTCCGTTGACGTTGGAGGAAGCATCTTCGTCGTTGTGGATTCCCCACAGCGCTGTCTCCTCCTTTGATGGAGAACTGGGAAGCGTTCTTCGTCATGAAGGAAATATCTTTCTTCGTCAGTGAGTTCGTACTCTTCAAAAAAAACTCTAGAGCTCTACAATCCTCCACACAATAAATGCCAAACCCATATTTCATTAAGTGACATTCTTTTAAAAGATTCCAATCATTTCAAAAGAAGTCAAAGAGGTGTGACAAGTATAATTAATAAGGTTATTAATTATCTTAGTTGGCTTAAGCTTGGGAGGTGTAGAGGCTCCACTTCAATAAAAGATAAAGTGGAGTTGCCAAGCATTTAACAAGGGTGAGTTATGGGGAGGTGAAGAGTTAGGGTCTCTTGTGGGCCCCACCACACTAAACTCTCCAATGGGAGGTTAGGTGGGTGTGGGCCCCACCTCTAACCTCCCCTTTGTTGAAAATAACCACTTACCTTGAATAAAATTTGTACACATCAAATTTTATTTGATTTAATCTCATTCCAAAATATTTAACCTCAACCCGCTCAAAACGCAACTACGGTAAAGGTTCCCTTAAGCAATTATCGGCGCTGCGAGTTCATCGGTGCCCTCGGATTTCAATTCCGTGCACCGGTTCAAAAGATAGAAAAAATCACGCACGTACGTTTATTGAACGTACCCGAAAAAAAGTTCAGAAAATTATTATTAGTCACCCTCGACCCGCGTCGGTCGAGGTTAGGCTCTTCCTAAGTAAAACACGCCCTAATGAACCCACCGATACTCTCGGATTTTCAATCCGAGTTACCGTTTAGAAGTTATTAATTTTACAATAAAATAATTGTCACTTAATTATTTTATTTGCGGCCAAAAACTGACCTTTTCTGGTGGCCCGCGCCGACCAAAGTTAGTATCTGCTTAAATAATGAAAAACCTCAAAAGTCCAGGGGTGGTCTCAGATTTTTAATCCAAGCTACCGTTTGTAAGTTATAAGAATTCGAAAAATAAAATAATTTATTTAATTATTTTTTTTACAGTTATTCCATTTTTGGAATTTCTCACAGCAGGCCCGCACCGACTAAACATAAGTCGCACCTAGGGTAATCCCGCCATCGTGAGCGCAACGGTGCACTCGAATTTCTGATCTGAGCAACCATTCAAGAGATATTCCGCTTTTTTAGGAAAACTGTTTACACGCATTAATTTTATGTTTAACAAAACATCAATGGATCATTCCGGGCACCCCGGGCCTCAGAATCAGGTGCCGTCTGAAACCGCGCACTCGCAAAATTCCAAAGAAATTAAGAAAAAAATTTCCCTGAAATTTCTGGGTCTTTACATAAATTATAAACATTATATAATTTAAACATGTATAAAATAAATTTTATTATTATTTATTTAATAGAAATAAAATAAGAAAAATTTGAAAGTGAAAGAAATGTTTTTGGGAAAAACTATATTTTTTTAAGAGGCGGTTTATTATGCTTTTCACGCAAAATTTAAAATAAATTTTCACTATTTTTATAAAACGTATATAAAAAATAAAATTCATTTTTTAAATATACATTTAAAAAATATATTTTGGCGATTTTTTGGATTTTTTGGAAAATATTATTTTTTCATGAATAGTTAAAAAAATATAGATTTTTATTGAAAATTGCATTTTCATTTAAATTATTTGCATAGTTAAATTTTATTTTAAAATAATTTTAAAGTAAAATTAGTTTGATTATATTAAAATTTATTTTATTTAGTTCACTAGAATCAATTTCATATTTAATTTTTATTTCAAAACATTCTATACTTATGAGAATTTTCATTATAGAAAACTACTCTATCGTCTCATCTATGGCTTAATTTTAAATTCAATTCTAACAATTATTTGAATAAATTATATAAAAATTTATTAAATATTTTTAATCATCCTAATTTATATTTTCTAATATGGTCAATATAATTTTTGACCATAATGAATAGTTAAAACCGTAAAAATTAATTATTGTTGTTAAGGTAAAAATAGGTTTACTGAGGGATAGTTGAGAAGACAAGGGTTAAAAATGACCTAAAAATTTTCAAAAGCTAATTGTATGGCCATATTTAGATTCAATGATATCTAAGTTTATATAATTTCCTATTTCAGGGGCTTATGGATTGATAAAAACAGTGGTTCCACTTCATCTTTTCAAAAATTACATGTGTCTCATCTCCCATACTTATAAAAGGATTACCCCTCTCCTCCCCTATTAACACATAATAAACCATTTAGTTTAGACAATACCTACCCAAATACCTTCCTTACTTCATTTCTCAAATTATAGAGGCTTTATTTTTATTATAAATCCTCTTTAATAAGGATTTAGATCTAACCTAAATAGGCTCTCCAAAGAAGAGGTAAAACCCTTAAATGTGTGTATTTATTTTATTTCTTATTACACCTATTAAAAGACTTCTTAAACAATTATAATATAATAAAAAAATATCTCATATATACAGATATGTTATTATGTTAATGTAATAACCCATATCCATCTCCACTTTGATTAAATGAGAAATGAAATTGTCGATCGTGTGCATGGTGAACTACCACCTCACAAACAGATGTAATTATTTTTGAATCAACAACTTTAAAAGATATATATAAAGATTTAATGACATATTTACCTTATATATATGATATTATTGTACTTATTTAATGTTATATTACATGTACCATCTTAATTTTCATTCTGTGGGGGATATGGTAGCGTAACACATTTGTAAGGAGGACTACCACCCCACGAAGCAATGTAATTAATTTTTCACATAGTGTATACTTGAAAGGTAATAATGTTAAATTTAATTAATCTATTTTTTATTTATTATCTAAACATAATTCTAGAAATATATTCTCAAATTTAATTTATTACCTTCTAATCCATTAGAAAATAATAATGTCGCTCATGCTTACGTGTGGAGTACTACATCCACGTAGCGATGTAAGGAAATTCATTTTATTTTTACATGGATGTTAATAAGGATGTTTTTAATTAATATAAATAATATATATCAAATAATTTTTATTATATTGATATTTATTGATATTTATTTTTCCTTCATTTTATGCTTTGATAAAAATGGAAATAGCTTTTATGCGAATATACGACATATAGTCTCTATGCATGGTGTAGTGCATTTTCTACTTAAAACATTAATATATTTATAACACCCCAAGATTTTGTGAAAAATATTCTTTTAATTTCATTAATGTCTTGTGTTGTATGCTACACCAAGATTACCTTGCACTATACGCAACACCGTATTAGCTTGCAGTATACGCAACACTATTCTTGGATCGTATTACACACAATTTTGATAATAGTTATTCTACGCAACATTGAGTATGTATATATATATATATTAAATGTATAAATTAAAATGGTTGTATTATGTTATACGAAACAACCAAGGATTCTTGCACAGCACGCAACCCTGACTTGGCTTGCATTACACGCAATCACGACCTTCCTCGATAGCGTGTGTTGTACGCAATACCGGGTTTTACTAAACAATGATATATTATTATAATATTATTATGAACTAGCCATAATGAATAGTATTAACTAAATTTTGAATCTTATAAAATTATTATTCATCTTGCACATTTTCTAAAACATGGTATAAGAACAAAATAAATTTTTCAGGTAAAATAAGTATTTTTCAAAAAATGCAGTTTTTCCGCCTTTTAATGGCGCACCCACTTTAAATCTAGTTTTTGACATGTTTATAAGTTCAATTTGAAAAAAAAAATTCTTCTTTGGAATCATGAAATAAAAATTTACTTTGGATAAATTTTCATATCATTCTGGTAACTTTCATATTTTGATGAATAGTAAAAACACGCTATATTTTAATTAAAAAAAAACTTTTTTCTTCACAATAATTTATATGGTTAAATTATAATATTGAATGGTTTTAAAGTATAAGTAGAATATTTTATTACCATTTAATATAATTTATGTCATTATCATTGATTCTACCTTGAATTCATAGGATAAATCAATTCAATCTTTTGCAATGTTTTAAAGAAAAACTCGTTTTCTTTCGACAACAAGATTAATTTTAATTTAATTTATGCAACTTTTGTGTATTGAATTTGGAAAAATGGATTCCATATTTGGAATAAGTGGGTCCAAATCATGTTAATAAGCTACTTTTAATTTTTGGGCTTTGTGAATAGTAACTACGGTAAATTTTATTTACCATAGTTAAAGGTAAATCGGGTAATTAAGGGTTAATATAAGATTATAAAATTACCCTAACACTTGGAAAATCCTATTGGATGACTAAAAGTCGACCCATATCACCTAAGGGTCGGATTAGATTCATTTTATGGACTTTTGACCATGAAAATAATTTAATTATTATTAAAACCAAAGAAAGTGACAACATGTCACTCTCTTATATCTTATAAGTATAATAATTTTAATTTAGTGATAAACATCATAAATGTTCGAACATGAATAGTCTCCAAAAATCTAATAAAATTATCTACATCATGATAAGTTATTTATAATTTTTTGGGATTAAATAATTGTCATTAATTGTGATACATTAATGATGCAGAAATTATTTATTTAGTGAAAAATCAATAATATAGTTTTTATTGAAATATTAATACATATCAAAAGGCCCAAAAATCTGCACAAAACTTATTATTAGTGTATATATAAACCCTAATCATCCAATGGCCGAATTTTTGACCATTTGGATCCTTATTAAGGAAATTATGACACTTATATTATTTTATTTTAAATGATGCCAAAGTTGTCACCTTCATAATTAAATAAATATAACAATTTAAATATTCTGATTTTAAGATGATAAATTCGAGTAAAAGTATTATTGGAAAATTTATTAGATTTATATTCATCATATTATTTTGGTTTTAATTTTTATGCAACAAATAAGTATATCAAATAATTATACAAAAATGTTGTAGTAATTATTTTATTAAGAGATAAACCAAATAAATGGTTTTTAAAAATAATAAAATAACTATTATATGAACTATTTAATGTGCTACAATAATTTTCTAGATACATATGACCTTTTATGAATCTATTAATGATTTTATTTCGAACATATCTTCTGTATATATTTTATATAAATTCAAATAAATGAATAGTGTCAAAATTGACACTATTGTTATTTTATAAAAATAACATATTATAAAATTGTTTAAAAATCACAAAAATATTTAAAAATTATAAATTTAAATTTATATGGTAGAAAATGTTTTAAAGTATCCAATTAGGGGCAATTAACAACAAATAAGTAATTTTTTGTTATAATTTAAAATTTAGAATGTTATTACCATAAATAAAATTAAATTGATTAAGGATAAATCAAGTTGATAATGTTTAAAATAATTTCCTAACATGTATAAATTTTATTGGTTGATGAGATTACAAACCTATATTAAATTATTTTCTAATATGAGTCATTTTTTGGAAGTTATTAAGTGGGGTTAGATTTATTATAAATTAATATTTTTAATATTTCCAAAGGTTCCCCTCTCCTCCCTTATAAAAGGGCACCTCCTCCCTCTCTTCCTCACACCAATTTGATCCTTCAAGCTCGTCCAACCCCTCCCAATATCTCCTCTCCACTTCCCTATAATCATCCTAGAGGTTCTGGACTTCTTCAAAGACCAACACTAGTGCCCTAAGAGGAGGTTAAGAAGAGGCGCGTCAAAAAGATGTAATATCCATTACCGATCCTTTCCAAATTCATTCTTCTTCAACTTCTTCTTATTTAGTAGTTTCATTATGAAGTAATAACATCATTATCACTCATATACTGATATGTTATTATAAGTATGAAACAACCCTATTTCAACATCTATCCATCCTACAGAAAATGAAATCACCGCACATGCGTACGTACAGAATACTGTCTCCACGCCGTGGTGTAATCTATTTTCCACCACCACCTTACATGGATGGGTATAATGGTGTAAATAATTACTATATATGATTATTATAAAGTGATATTAATTCTGAAATAGTATACATACACTCCAATACAATTCCACGATCATGGGAACGATATCATTGCTCTTGCGTACGTACGGAATACCGTCTCCACGATGTGATGTGATTCGTTCTACATGATCTTCATTGAATAATGATTATATAAATGAATTTAATGAATAAATATGATATATAGTACATTAATACCATTCTGGAAATGATGTATCTATAACTTAAAGAGAATAATAAGAATTTATTCAACAAAACACACATAAGAACAAAAAGTTATAAACACCCGAATAACAAGTAACAATGAAATATTACTACTAAGAAGCTAAGAATATGACCATATATGATATCATAACAATAATTATGATTCTGTAATAAGTCAATAACATTATTTAAATAATTATACAGGAGGTTCAGACACTTACAATGCAAATCGGACCTATGGTAAGGGAAATATCACAATCTCATTTTTATCCGAGATTGTTTATACTTTGAAATTTACTGGGGTCTATTTTATCATCCACATCCATGTTTCCTCAATATGTAATATTTATATCCTTCTACAATAGTTTATATCAAATTTTACCCTTCATATATTTTTAGTAAAAGATATGAAAGGAATCTTTTGTCGTTTTTCGTACGAGGTACTTTTTGACTTTTCCGACAAAAGTACAAGAAGAATGTTTTTTTTAACTTATACGGCATGAATGGATTTTTAAAACCTTATTTTAAAGAAGCTTCATTTACAAGTTTTCAAGTTTATTTTTAATCAACTAATTTTAGTTTAAAATTGTATGACATGTTAAGAAAGGAAAAGTGTTTTTGAAGTAGAAAGGATATTTTCCTCAAGAATGGAGTTCAAGTGTTTTATCAAAATTATTTTCCATATAAGATAATATAGGGTTCTTTTTCTATCCCTATTATTACATTTATTTTATTATGTTGTGATGGAATTATTTTTATGAATTCTTTTAACTTATATGAATTGTTTTATGATGTCACGATGTTTAAGAATCCCATTTTTTACATGGGTTATGATATGATTTGTGGTTTATGATTTTGTGGCACAAATAAGAATGGTGTCATTATGAGATGGGTGGGACCTATATCTCCCTCCAATGCATTGGGTAATGATTTTATATCTCATGAGGTAGACATGGCTGGAATGGTAGGTTATATCGGTTCAGTGAAATAGGACTGAAACGAGGAGTGAACTCGGCTCAGAAAGGGACTTTGTGCACTAAGATAGTCTTGGCAATGAGTCTTGACTAATTAGAAATGATTCTATATGATTATGTGTGTATGCCAAAAAGTTTCATGTTTTAAGTTATGATTATTGGGATTACATTTCACTACTATGATTTATCCCATGTTATGATATTATGATCTCTTTTGCAGGTTAAGATTTCCAAAATGTTATGTTCTTATGAATATGATGTGATTGATATTCCTTTTGTTTACCCTTACTGAGCATTGAACTCACCCTTTTATGTTTTATTTATCCCAGGATATAAAGAATTGTTTTAGGTTTAAAAAAGGAAGATCTTTATGGGTTATGTTGAAGATCTTTCACCACTATTAGAAGATTACGTTCCAAGTTTCCAATGACACTAAACTATTACGGTCCTTGTGTGTGTGTTTTTGTTATATACTATGTATTCCGCAAAAGTATTGTAATTTCCATGTACGTCAAGGTTAGGGTCTTTAAAATATTACTATAATTGAATATATAATGAATATATATGATATTATACCATGTTTAAAAAAATTTATATGATTTAAAAATGTTAAAATTAAAATTACCAAAATTACCAATCTAAATCATACATGAAAAACAAAGCAATTATCACCCAAAATAATGATTTTAAAAAAGAATTACTAATAAAAAGGTGATAAAAGACTATATGTAAATAATATATGGTATTATATATATGAATATTTATATTTAACAAGTTTATAATAAACCTATATTTATTATACGGTGGGTTAATATGCAAACTACTAAAGTCAAACATGGAGTAAGGGTTTCTCGTCTCACTTTTACATCTGTGAGTCATACACCATATTCAACACTTATTCCCTTTTTTTGTATAGACTATTCCTTTTGGTATGTAATATCATGAAACTATTTACATTCATGGTGTTTAAAATTTCATTTGATGTCATTTCATTCATTATTCTTATGATTCAAAAGCTAACAAAGTGGTAGGGATCTGTTTTACAATCACATCATTATTCGGGATTATCTTTGATTAAGTCTCCCTTGGGGAATTATTTATATTTATATCTTAAACTCAATCTATTTTCTTCTCCTATGGTTATTCATTAACTTTATAATGTAATATTTCTATTTTCTACTCTTTGGTACATCAAATTATTGGGAAGATGTTTTAATAAAATCCAACTTTACTTATCTTATCGATCAAAAATACTTTTTCTCAAAATCAATGTTTCCTAAAAACGTTTTCAATAATTTTTTTAACCTTTTAAAAATATTTTATTAAATAAATATTTACCTATTTTTAATTTTTACAAAAAAAATTGAAATGAGTCTTTAGGTCATTTTTAACACAAGTTTTATTTGTATTTTACTAGAAATGTGAAAGGAATCATTATTTTAATATGTATGGTATAAATGTAATTTTTATCCATCATTAATTATAAATAATTTATATATTATTTATCTATTTTTATAATATTTATTTTAAAATAAATTTTTAAAAAATTGAATTTTTATATTGATTTATTTTCAAAGTGAAAATGTTATTTTCCTCAAAAATGTTTTTAATTAATTTTTAATGTTATTTTCATTCATCAATGACATAAAACATTTATTTTAATTATGATTTATTGGGGATAAATTATATTAATATCATCTTTATTAAATATTTCAATGTTTTATGATGTTTCTGAAAAAATATATTCAATTTTATTACAATTCACCATATTACTATGGATGATTTATGATTATGCTTAATTAATTAGGGTACGTATTAAAATTTTGTATGTTATTTTTTTAATATTAATGTTTATGATGAGTATGTTTCACCCATTTCATATGAGGAATTAATTTCACATAGTAAGTGACGGGTGGGGCCTGATTATAGAAAGCTCATTGATTCAACGATGGGTCTCATTAGACAAATCAGTCGGCCAAATAAGATTGGTTTCTAACAAAGGAATTAAATTTTCATGTGAATGGTCATGATAGTTTCAGGTGTCCAATTTTATGAATTTTCCCATTATAAGATCAGTCAATTCCATGTGATTATTTTAATAAATAGAATTTTAATGTATAAATATTAATCTTATGTGATTATTTATATGGATTTATTTGATCATAATTTATTTCTATCGTCTTATAATTAGTTTGTTGATTAAATAATTTGTTTTAAAGTAATTTACATTGTTATATTTATTTTTCATATTTATTCATTATAGATTAATCTTTAATAATACCCTTACTAGGCATCTGAACAAACCCATTTCTTATATTTTATTTTACCCATGATACCACGATGTGTTTTGTGATTGGTATAGAAGAATATATTAAAGTGACTAATTCTATTCAAAAAGAAAATACTTTATGCATTTTATGTTTAAAATTTCATGTGAATTTTATGTATATATCTAGTTTACCAAGACTACTAAATTATACAGTATGTCCGAATATGATACCCTATATATTTTTATAATGTAATACATTAGATGTCGGCTCTAGGTTACAAAATTCAAGGTCATTGAAGTTGGTATCAAATTGAGGATTAACCTTGGGAACTATATTTAATAAAAACATAGATTAGGGAACATATCATTATAATATACATTGTATGTAAGTATATAGTAACATACTAATTTTTTGGTAAGATAGATATCATGTTGTTTTTTAAGAAATATATCTCTATCTAGATACTATAAGTTGATATGGTTATGGAATTGATGTACCTGTGAGTGATGACATTGGAAAAGGTGTGGCTAGTTTGACTCAAGCATTACCTAATACATGAATATAGACCTTGCATTTTACATGGTTTAAAAATCTGTAGGGATACACTGATGATAATTACCATTTTCATTATAAAACATCATGAATTATTAGAAAATATTTTTTGATTTGGAAACATTACCAAAGAAACCATGTTTATGGTTATGAGATTAGTCATGCATAAAGTTTTAAATTAATATTAAGTGATTCACTATTTCTTCCTTTATACTTATGATACATAATGTTATATTATAAACTAGTGTATTCCATTGTTTAAAAATGGATCTTAGTGGATGGAATGGGAACTATATCAATTAACACAATCTAAAGAGTAAGAATTATCATTTTGTTGATGGGATTAAGCCAATATTTTGAAGAAAACTAGTCTTCCAAACATTTTCATCAAATGAGGACATAATATCGTATTCTATAAAAATAGAAAAATAATTAAGTAAATATTATGGATTCAATGGGAAGTAATAGAATTAGAGGATGGTAGAGAGAGAAATGTATAAGGTAAACAATTGAAAGAAGGGTTTTCCCAAATGTGATAACTTTGGAAAGAAACAGTCTAGTACTTACTTGAAGGGAATGGTAGCTTTCTACATGTGTGGAGTGAAATTCCACCGTGATCATAATTTCATGGGTAAGAAAAAAAATTCAATTTTCAATGCTCAAACTATAAAGATATAGGGAACGACAAAAAATGATTATCCAAGTGTTTTCTAAGGGTTCACGGTCAGGTGTACGCTATTACCACAGACAAAGTGGAAGTATTAATTTTCTTGTGTTTAGATACAATAATTATGTTATAAGATTATTTTATCAATGATATTTTGGTTATAAGAATCCAAAAATGTGTAAGGATTTAACATATGTAATATTTCTTAAAGGATTTAAGAGAATATATTGAACTGTACTGATGACTAATAAAAGTGATTTAGTGACAAGTTAACCTATTTAAAAATAGATAATTAAGGTAGTATAACCCTTAATAGGTTCCCAAAGATGATATAATAAAAATATATTTATGGGATAGTGTCGGTGACAATGAAATTGTTTTGATGTTTGATCGTTTATGTCATCTTTTCTAGAGTTTACTATAAGTACTGATTTATGGAATATGTTTGACAACCTGAGATTTTATTTTAGGAATAATTCATGTATTCGTTAAGGTTTTATGGTGATAAAGGAATTAAAATATTTTTATTGTGACATTAACATACACCTTATATATTATATGGAATATAATGTTGATTTAGGGACCTTGTTTCGAAAAAATAGACATTGAATTTGGACAGACATATTTTGGATGATTATTAAGGTTAACTAAACATGGATTAAATTAATATTAACATTTGGTTTTATTGGATAACTTATACTAACAATTTTTTGTTTTGGAAAATATATAGGGACATGAGGAATGACTTGTTAATCTAATGATCTATTAAATGTTCTTTGGGAATAAAAATCATTTTGGATTTTCATTTCATGGAGTAAGAAATGAAGTGAGAATTGATCTAAAAATAAACAAATGATAAAAAATTTCCAATGAAATGGGATGATATAAAGTAATTATATATTCATATGTTATCAAACTAGATAGTAATGGAATTTTTTGATCTCTAAGTAAAGGATCTTGAAACAAAAATGATATCCCAATAACTTAATTTTTTATGAATCAAAGGGTACCTTAACTAATTGAATATTTATGGTTATTTTGTTTTCCACATTTTATTTATAATTAATTTTCTAGTGATCAATGGCCAATATCGCCCTAAATTTTTATTTGGGAATTATTATTTCCTTCCATGTCCATATCTTCACATCCCACATATGTTCACCTAAATAGAAACCATGTTATGGCATTATTACTGATGACCTTTATACTTCTATTTCCCTCTTACCAATGTGTTTATTTATTAAATCATCTCCTGGAGTGGGATTTCAAGATGGTAATTTTTATATTTCAAACCCTTGATTATTGATATCAAGATTAAATAATGATGATTCAATTTATTTAAGGGGGTTGGAAGTAACACCCTAAGATTTTTAAAGAGGTACATCATAGTCGATAACATATACGACATGAAAAACCAAGATTATAATATAATTTTACACCCATATAATTTAAAATAAATTTATTTTAAAGTAATATAAATCTCTTAAATATCATTTAATGCATGCAACACCATGTCTGAATGAAACATGATACTCAATTAAAATATTATTTTCTAAACATGACCATTATTACCTAGTCATTAAGATGGATAGAATGAATAGTAATAAAAAGGTATGAATATTATATGTATTAAACATGGAAATAATAAATTCAATGGTTATATATTAATTATAAATAAAATAAAAACAATTTTAAGGAAGAAGAAATGTTTTTAAAAACCTGTATTTTTCTAAAAGGTTGTTTATTCATGCTCTCTGCACATAATTTTAATAAAATTACCAATTTCAGAATATATAGTTAAAAAATAAATATTATTTTTAAAATAAAAATTTCAAAATTATCTTTGGGTGCTTTTTGTGGTTTTCGTAAAATATTATATTTTTTATGAATAGGGAAAAATGATTATTTTTATTGAAAATAATCTTTTAATTTAAATTATTTACCAATGAATTTATATTTCAAATTTTTTTAATGAAAAATTAGTTCAATTATATTATAATTCAACTAATTTAGTTTATTTATATCAATGTCAAATTTAATTATTATATTAAAACATTCTATACTTATGAGAATTTTCTCTTTGGAAAACCGCTCCTTCGCCGCTTCTTTGATTTAATTTTAAATTGAATTCTACCACTTTTATTAATTGAATTTTGAAAAAAGGATTCCTTATTTGGAATAAGAATTATTTATATTATATAATAATTAACACATAATGTTTTACCATAATTAATATTGAAAACAATAAAAATTAATCCCCATGGTTAATGTTAAAATGGTTTTACTAGGGGTTAAACTAAGAATATAATTGTTAAAAAGGACCTAAAACATTTACAAAAACAATATTATGGAAATATTTAGACATTAATTTAAATAATGTTTTATAATGGTTCATTTTTTAGGCTTTTTTCAGGATCAAAACATGGGTATTACATTATATTTTCAAAAATCTCATGTTTATCCTCTCACCCACTTATAAAAGGCCTCCCTCTCTCCTATCCACTTCACACATCCAAAACCATCTGTTTTATAAAATATTTACCAAATTAAATTTATTAATTATATAAATAAATCCTATTGTCCTTATTTTTATTATTAATTCCACCTACTAAGGCTTTTGGTATAAACCTAAAGGGGCTCTCTGAATAACAAGTAAAATTCATAAACATGTTTATTGGTTTTATTTATTATTATACCACCTTAAAAACTTATTAAAATATGGTAGTATAATAAAATATATATATAATATTTAGTGAATTTTATTATCTTAATTTCTTAACCCATATCCATCTACATTTCCATCCAATGGGAAATGAAACTATCAATCGTGTGTACTGCAGACTACCATCTCGCAAACCGATGTAATTTCGTTTCCATAACCACCTTTAAAGGATGTATATAATGGTATATTTAACATATTTATTTGATATTTATGAAATTAATATATTTATTTAATTATTATATAACATATACCTTCTTACATTCCATTCCTTGTGGGATATGATAATGTTTCTCGTGGGTATAGCAGACTACCACCTCGCGAAGCGATGTGATTCATTTTTTGCTTACGCTTTACATGAATGGTAGTAAGGTTAAATTTAATGAATTTATGTTATATTTATGATATAAATATAATTATGTAAATATCATATCTCATATAACTTCTTACCTTCCAATTTATTAGAAAATAATAATGTCGTCCGTGTGTACGTGTGGACTACTGATTCCACGTAGCGATGTGATATGTTTTTCATTTTATTTTTACATGGATAGTAATAAGGATAAATTAATTAATATAAATGATATATATTAAATAATATTTATTCTTTAAATATTAATTAAAATTTATTTTCAATTTATTCCATCCATTGAGAAAATTGGAAACATCATTCATGTGTATGTATAGTCTACCGTCGCTATGAATGTTGTAATCCATTTTCTATCTCTAACATTAATAGATCACATTAAATAAATATATAATGAAAATATATTATATTTATATAATGTTGAAAAAATTTAATATCATTTTACCATAATCAAATTAAAATTACCAAAACTACCGAACAAAAACATACATGAAAAAAAGAAATTATCACCTAAATAAGTGATTTTAACAAAGAATTTTTAATAAAAGGATTATTAAATACTATAATAAAATAATATATTATATAAAATATATGTTTATAATTATTATATATATTTATATTAATACTATATTTATTATACACAAGGTTTGAGCATATACAATGTAATTTGAACTAGAGGTAATGGTTTCTCGTCCCACTTTTACTTCCATGAGACATACACCATATTCATCACTTATTCAATTATATGGTTCTTATAATTACAATTTTGATATTTTATATCATTAAATATTTCTACTTATGTTATTTAAATATTTATTTGTTGTTTATTTATTCTAGTTGCTTATGATTCAAAAGTAATCAAGGTGGTAAGGGTTTATTTCACAATATCATTATTATTAAGGATTTCTTTTTTAAGTATCACTTGGGGGGGTTTGAAATCTATATCATAAAATAAATCTATTTTCTTATATAATTAATATTTAGGAAATAATTTAATTAATAACTTCATTTTTCAACTCTTTGGTACTTCAAATGATTAATAGTTTATTTCTAAGAAAATCTGACATTATTTCATTGTTCAGTCAAAAATCCTTTTTCAAAAATCATAATATTTTCTAAAAAAAATCCAAACTTGTTTGTAATCTTTAAATAAATATTAAATAATTTTTTATCCAGTTTTACTTTTTTATAATAAAAAATTTAAATTAATCTTCATGTCATTTTCAAAATAAGGCATGTTTCGTTTTTACAGAAAATGTGAAAGGAATATTTGTTTTAACATGTATGAGATGAATAAAGTTTTTCAACCCTTTTAGTAACCCATCTTTCCTTCCTCATTTCTCATCGATCCCTCTATTCCCTATGGTCCCTAAACTTCACGATGGCTCACCCTACCTTGAAATTTCTAAAAAATAGTTCAACGCAGCTTTGGATCTTCACCGGTCGATGCTTGTGGCTCAATTCAGGGGTCTCCATCCCTCGGTTGACAATTTTGAAATATTTTTTTTAATCAGGGGGTATTCAAGATCACCCGGTGGTTGGTCTTCTTGATCAGTTCCACATAATGATTTTTTTATCCTTATAGGATGACCAGATCGTTTCATGGTCCAGATCCCTTCATGTTATCATCGGATGTGGGTTTTAACTTCTTTACTAGTCTTCTGAATTCTACATGAACAATGATACGCCAATTTCTGTGGTATGGGTAAGCTTTCTATACTTTCCTCATCCTTTCCAGAATCCATCAATTATATGTATGTTAGGGAATCTGGTTGGAAGGTTTTTGTGCTCTAATAGTCACACATCTCCGGTTTGTCACCCCATCTCCCCTTGAGTATGTGTTGATATTGATTTTTCAAAGCCTCCAATGGAGTGGATGTGGATTTTGTTCATAGAAGAGTTCAGATGGAATCAAAGGGTGGTATTTGAATCTTGTCCACTATTCTTCTTGGGATGTCATAGGTTAGGCCATTTGTTCTATGGCTACTGTTGCAGCCTCAGAGATAAGAAAACTGTGATCAGTACATCTACGGGGTATGAGGTTCAGGTTGATCTCATAATGAACTAGTAGGTGTAGTATATTGTTGTTCTGGGAGAGTATGAGGTGGTGTGTGGGGCTGTGCCAACGGCGATGGAACACATCAGGCAATAGGAATTTCCAGTCACATAGTCCATCAACCAGGAGGACCAGCTCCAAAAATGCCCTTCCTTGGTTTCTCCAGTGGCAGTGAAGAGTGTGAAACCTAAGGAGGAAGAGCTATGTGTACTGTACATATTTTCCCATTTAAAACAAGATTTGGGTCTACATGGAGTAAAAAAGGAGGGTCCCTTAGCTGTGGCTATGGTGGAACTACCAGTTTCAACCAGATCTATCGAGGAAGGTTAGGTGATCTTGATAGTGAGTGATATTCAAGGTCTCAGTTGATATCAAGGTCGAGGATGGGGGGACACTAACAAGAAACCACATTTTATGGGTCTTAGATATGAGCATCGCAGAAGGTCATACATGATGTAGGGGAATTCCTTCTTGTTTATTACATCATAATATCACTGTGAATAAGGGAGACTATACGGAGTGAGTGTCTTGGAGCCCATTGACCCAAACATTCTAAGTTACAACTCCATAGTCCATCTAAATTCCAGGAATGAGGGGGAGAAATTTTTCATGTAGAATAAATCTTGAAAGGAGAACTCTCTATGTAAGAAGATTCCCTTCAAAAAAAGGCTCAACGATAATGCTGGGGAATCATTTTGATGGTCTGGATGTTAAATAACCACCATTTCCTTGAGAAGAAGATTCTTTATATGATGAAAATTATATTTACCCTTTAGTGGATAGCATGGACTGAATTCAAGGTAAAGGTGCTCACAACCCTCAAAGGAAGAAAGGGAAAAATTCTTTTGAGACTCAGAGAAATGTATTATGGTTCAAGGGAAAAACCAAAGGGGAGAAACGATTACTGCCACATTCCAAAACCACTGGAGACTAGTTCAACCAAGAAGCATAGAAATAATACAACAAATCTTCTATATAATGGGGAAAGTGAAGAATCATGTAAAAATACAAGAGATATTTATGAAGAGTATGGGGATTTATTAAAACTTATCATGCACTCCAAGGAAGGAATTCTTGAAAAAGTGGCATGACCCACCGTATTAGAAGATGAGAGTAATATAATTTATAATCAATGGTTGAAAGTTGATTCCAATGACGATCAAGAAGTGTGGATCGATAAACAAGATCAAATACTGGCATGGGGCATCAATCAAATAAAAATCCACTCAGATGAATTTATTTAGACAATGAAAAGAATGATTACTCACCTTGAAGAGTGGATCATGGATGATCCACTTACCTAGGATAGAAGGAAAAACTAGGAACTATATAGAGTAGTTGAGTCAAGTAATCTTATCCCTGTGTTTAATAATTTTGTTAGCTCATTCATCATGTAGTGATAGCTTGTTTGTGAACTATGGTTTCCAATATTTCCATAAAAATGGCATAATAAAAATTTAAAATCTTATGGATGGAATTAAAATTTCATATTAGTTTTTCAATAATAATATTTATGTTGATTACGTTTCAAACTTTTCATATGAGGAATGCATTATACATGGTAAGTAATGGGTGGGGGTGGTTATAGATAGCCACTCAATTCATCGAAAAGCCTCATTATAAAAATTAGTTTTTTCAAATTAGATAGGTTTATACCCATAGATTTATATCATCTTGTGAATGGTCTCGAGAGTTTCATTTTTATGAAATTATGTATTTCCTAATTATGAGATTACATATTTCCATGTGATTATCCGATTAGTTAGAATATCCATTGATAATTTTTAATCTTTTGTGATTATTTATATGGATTTATTTGATCATAATTTATTTTTTCCATATTATAATCATTTTATTTTAAATTTCAAGTGTTTCAGTTATTTACAATTGCATATTTATCATGATTATATTTTCATGATATCTTCCACTGTACACATGCACTTACTGGGAATCTCAAATCACCGCTTTATTTTGTTTTATTTTACCTATTATACAATGATATGTTTTGTGATTGATATGAAGTGATATAATAAGGGGAATAATGTTGTTCAAAAATAAAACACTTTCTATATTTTATATTTAAAATGTAAGGTTAATTTAATGTACGTATCTAGTTTACCAATAGTACTAGACTATTTAGTCCTTCAATATGAGATACCTTGTATTTAGTTACAATATAATAATATTGGAATCGAATCTAGGTAACTAGAGTCTAAGTTTTTATAATGACTGAAGTGAAAGAGATGATGATTATTCCTAATCTGTTATCATGATAAATAATTAACAAGTTATATCATCACCAAATCTCAAACTAACCAAAGAAGAGAATGATGGAGTGTGATAAGATCACAATTGCTGGAGACGATGGAGGTATAAAGTATTGATTCCCATCATGTCATAAATATATAAAGAGACACCTAGAAGAATGACTCCAAGGAATAGGAAAATATTTTATGTGTGGAAATGACGGTAATAAAGTAGTGATTTGTTAAAGAAAAGCGATGCTTTTAGTGGATAAAAAATTTCATCCTATAAATCTATTCAAAGTTAATTGTCTTGAATGTGGGGAACCTTTTAATTATCTAATTAAATTCCCTCTTTTAATGTTTAGCTCATATACAATGGAAGGACCTATGTAATTCCAATAATTAGAGTATAAGGGTTGAAGTATTTATGTATTGGTATTAAAGAACTATATTATAAAACTATTTTTAACAATTTTATTTTGGTAATAAGAATCCTAAAACATCATTTGATTGTATTAATTTTGGGATCACATTTGTCTTAATATAAAATTAACTTAAGTATTGTGGATAACATCACAGGTTTATGAGTTTAAGGTTCATCAGAAGTCCTATATCATAAACACCCTTTTTAGCTTTTATGTGATGATAGTTTATCAATATTATGTATATTTTAGGAGATATTTATGAAAATAAACCCATTGGTTTAGAATATGAAAATTATTTAATAAATAATGCCTTTAAATTTTGTAGAAATAAGATTAAGAGTATTGGTACATTTTAAGGTTTATCTTAGCTTTGATGTTATGGTAATTATGGGTCATTTAAATTTGGGAATATTATAATAATTATATTGATATTGTTTTTGAAAAAATACAACCCGTGTGTTGAGTGACAAGCTGTCACATCAGGAAAGGTCATAGGGAGTTAACCCATGGATGACGGGAGACAAGGGTGGTGCGCATAACACTAGTCTATATTATGTACAAGTTAGTATGACATTGTTTTTAATTAAATAACATTCTAGTTAAATATTAAGTTGATTTTATAAAATGTGTTATAGGATCAAATATTTTTTATTCTGGGGTTAGTAGTGATATTTTGAGAAATATTATATTAGTTTGTGGTATATATAACCACTAGATTTAACGTAAATAATTATTTAGTTAGAATAAAATTAAATTTTTTAGGATGTATGTTAAAAATTATGCTAACACATTTGTAGTGAAAACATTATGTATTATTGAGAATATTGAGGTTAATTGGGATGTAGGATTATTTATTTTTGGAAAAATATAAGATGAACCATTAGTGGAAAATTTTAGTACGAATTTATTTTTTTTTGCATGTTAAGGATTATAAATTTTTTATTATCTTACCTTTCGGTAACCATTCTAGTTTTGGTTAATATTTAATGATAATAATAATGTCTTACTATTTATTTATAGATATTATGGTTCAATAAAAGTATATTTTACTGATTTGGGTGTAAAAATTTAATATTGGATATTCATATCTTAGAGTATGAAATGAAGTTTAAATGGATCAAAGCTCAATAAAAGTATGAAATTCTACATTATATACGTCAAGTATTTTTTAGTGTTCTAAAAATTTATACTAAAATATACCCTCAACTCTAGGAAAAGGATCTTGAATGAAAATAATTATCCTATTACCTTCATATTCAATAAATCAAGGATATTTTATGTCATTAAAGATTTATGGTTTTCTATTTGTTAAATTTTTATTGATTATTCACTTTATTGTGATCAATTATCTCTATCACTCTCCATGATTATTTACACTTTTCTTCCATGTGCATATTTTCACTTCCCACTAATGTTCTCCTACTTAGAAACCAAGTTGTATGTTATTTAAGATGAACTTTGTATTATTTTTTCCCTAATATAAGATGAATTGTTATTAACCCTATTTATACAGTGGTTTTTAAAGAAATGTATTTTTAAATGTCAAACCCTTGTTTTCTAAGGATAAATTAAAATTGAGATGACACGATATATTGAATATGGGGAGAATGTAACACCAAAAGATTTCAAAATAAGAAAATTGTTTTTGAAATCATATATGAAATGAAAAATTGATGTTAAATTAACCATGAAATATATTTATTTAAATTTTATCTCTTCAATAGCTTGCGATACACACACCCCTGAGTCTAAAACAACAGTAAAATAGTATATTATCATAACCGAGACATTAAATTTGCAGGTATGAAAAGGACTGACAAAATAATGAAAATTATATTGTTTAAAAATATAAAAAATTTATTAAATGGTTATCAATTTATTAAAAATGAAAATAAAAATCATATAAATGTATAAGAAATGTTTTTCTAAAAAACAGTTTTTATGCACGTAATGTGTTCATTTCTTAATAAATAAAATTAATCATTAATCGTTAATTATTTTAATGAAATTTAATATATATATATATATATTAAATAAAAAATTATTTTTTATCTATTATTTTTTCTTAGCATGGGATAATAATAAATCTAATTTAATTCTTAAAACGGTATTTTTCTATTAAAAAATTTCACTGAATTTTGCACATATATTTAAAAATTAATTTATACCAATTTTATAAATTTTAATTGAAAAAAATTACTTTATTTTTCAAATCATCATATAAAAATTATATTTGAGTGATTTTTTTTATTTTTCTAAAATGATCATTTTTTTATGAATAGGGAGAAATACTAATTTATTTTAAAACAAAATTTCCATTTAATGATTTTACAAGTTACATTTTGTTTCAAAATTATTTTAAAAAAAAATTATAGTTAATTTATATATTAATTAATTCAATTTATGTCATTAGAAACAATTATATGTTCAATTTTGATATAAAAACTTTTCTTACATTTGAAAACATTTCCTATGGAAAATAGTTTTTTCATCACATCAATGAATTTAATTTAAAATTAAATTATACCAATTATATGATTTGAAATTAGTAAAATGGATTATATATTTTTAATCATAATAATTAATATTATCCAACTATTTCAACTTTTTTTTTACCTTAATGAATAGTGTAAACAAGAAAAAATAAATAATCATGGTTAAGGCTAAAACAGGTTTACAAATAGTTAATCTACAAATATAAGGCATAAAATAACCCAAAACATGTAAAATAATTATTTTATGACTATATTTAGAACTTATATAATCCATGGTTCAATAATGGTCCATTTTGGATCCTTTTCTATATTCGAAAACATGGGTGTGATTTCTTCTTTTCAAAAATTCCAAGTGTTTCCTCTCCCCCACTTATAAAAGGCCTCTATATATCCTCACCTATTAACACATATAAATCCATTTATTTCATAGAATACATACGAAAATCCATTCATTAATTCACTCCCAACATTATAGGATCCTTGTTTTAATTATAAATTGATCCTAGAATGGATTTTTGTGTGAACCTAAAGAGGCCATTCAATGAAAAGGTAATGTTCTTAAATAATAATTTTTATTTTATTTCTTCTTAAAACTCCTTGACATGTTATTAAATAATGATAATATAATAACTCCAATATCTCCCATGTATAGATATTTTATTATGTTAATTGAATAATCTATATTCATCTCCACTTCCATCACATGGGAAACAAAATTATCGATCATGTGTATGGTGGATTGCCGCCTCACAAACTGATGTAACTCATTTTCTATCAACACTTATAATGGTTGGATATAATAATGGAGACAATATATATATAATATTTATGATATAATTATAATTCTATTATTATAATATCACATATACCTTCTTACTTATCATTAGGTATAAAATATGATAACATCGATTGTGTGTATGGCATATTACAGCCTCTTGAAGCGAAGTGATTCATTTTTTCACATAGTCATTACATGGAAAATTAAAATATCACCCACATCATTAACCTCTCACCCATTAAGAAATAATATTTTCACTCATTCATGCGTACATATTAACATCTTCATGAAGCGATGTAATTCATTTTCAATGTTCAATTTTCAAGAATGGATCTAATAAATATATAATTATTAAATAATATTTATAAAATCAATATAATTATGGGTATTATATAACCATATCCTATGATCATGACTCATTACTATCACGACAAAACATGCATGGGAAAACAAGGCTTTTAACACCTGAAAGAATTGTTCTAATGAAATATTGTTAAATAACAGGTGATAAAATTTTACAAAATGATCATATATGATATTATAAACATTAATATGGTTTGAGTATAAGTTATTGACATGTTTTAATACACTATAAAAGAGGTTAATGAGTTCTCAACTAAATGGAAGCGTGTGGTAAGGGATTTCATCTCAATTTACATTTCATTGACACATATTTATTGACGTGGACTTATTCACTTTTATGTGTTGTATATACTACATATTTGATGAATTTTACATGAATATATATTATTCTTTTTTTAATGTTTTAATATATGTTTATTCTTTAAAGGGTGACAATTTTAATGTTACCAAAGTGTTAAGAATCTATTTTACAATCTCACATTCTTTTGGGATTTCTTTTACTCTTATTGGAGGAATCTTATCATTTATCCTTAATAATCTCAAATAATTTATTATTCTCAAGATATTAGAGTATTTTCAATATTTAAATTCCATATTTTACTCCCTTTGGTACTTGGATCAACTAAAGAAATGTTAAAAAGGAAAATAGATTATATTTCCTTTAAAATAAGATATATTTTTCTTTCATATCCAGGTTTTCCAACATTGTTTTACAAATTTCATTATATTTAGAAAAATGATTTATTAATGAAATTTTTAGTAATACATAACTTTTAAATATGGTTTTAAAGGATTATATATACTGTTTTTCAAAAGGTATGTTTTTAATAAAAAGTCAAAATGAATGTTTTCTAGCATATACAGTTATAATAAATTTCCCCGTCATCGGAACCATTTTAAAAAAAATATATTCTTCTATATACATTAACTGGTTTTATAAATAAAAATATTTTATGAAATATTATTTCAATATCTCACTTCCCTTATATTTTTTCTAAACATTAACATGATTTTATTTTGAAAACCGATATTCCTGTTGAACTGGTGGTCACCTCTCATTTCATGACTAGTTTTTTTTGTTTACTTTTTATTAATATAATCACATTATTATATAATCATTCAATAGAAATTACATTTATATTAAATATTCATATTTTTTGTAACAACCAAAAAATTATAAATGATATTTTTTTTTAAAAAAAATTGTTATTTTATTTTTGTACTAAAAAACAATATCTATTTAATAATGAATTTTGTAAGGGAAATGTGACAATATATATTCCACCATTTCATGAATATTGGTCAATAAGATCATTTAAACCTACAATCTTGACAATAATTATATCATCGTAATCAGTTTGTGTATGTAGAAATGATGGAGAATAATTAATGAAATAAGAGAAATGATGGCCTCAATAAATAGATTCATTACATATAAAGCCCTTATATCAGAGCATGGGAGGGAGGTATTGTCTCTATTGTTATTCCTTGAAAAATACCAATCTAGGATTCAATAAGTGAAGCTAGAATGAAATCCCATACAAGAAAAGTTCATGTTAGTAGAAATTACCACTCATATGATGTTAGTCAAGCTACCCCATGAATCTATCACCATCGCACACCTTTCCCTTAGGTCATATGTAGGTGTTATGAATGGTTATTTTTCAATTCCTTAGTTACTTAAATTGTAACTCCATTGTATAAATAAATGTTTTCCCATCAATTCTGTTTTAAGAATATTTTTTCTTAATAAAATTTTGAAGGAATTTGATAAATTGATTCTTCTGATATAAATTTCTCTTTATAGAGAAGATATAAATATTTATAATAAAAAAATATATTATGAAAAATAATTATTTTAATAAAATATTATGATAAAAAATACTATTATCTAAATATAAATGATAAAATAATTTTATTTTTTTCAAGTGTCATAAATTTTACTATGCATCATCAATTCGCTATGATTTTTTATAAATAAGAATTTTTCTATTTAAAAGTTAGAATTATAATATTTAGATAATTATTATTATAAAATAAATACCATTTTTGAAATAATAACATCAAAATTATGTTATAGTGAATTTATTTGAATTTTCTAAAATACATTATTTTTTTGTAAATAGTAAAAATACTGTTTGAGTATTTCCTCATGTTTTATACCTTCATAATTATGTTATAATGATTTAATAACTAATTAACCACAATCCAAGACTTAAAATAAGTTATTTTGTCAATATAAAGTATTTAAATATTTTTTAATCCATTTCCACACCTATATTTTACTTTCCAAAGTCTAAAATGGAAACATTAACAATAAAAACATTATTTTTCTTGAAACATTACTTTTCCAGGCCAAAATAAGTAATATATACTTTTTTTTGACTCTCCTGGATTAAAATAACATAAAATATGAACCTAAGTGTCCAAACCTGTGGTAAAATACCATGGTAAAGCCCATGGTTTTTCATTTTTACCCAACATAGTTTTCCAAAGCCTATATTGGGTAATTAAAAAACAAATCTTCAACTTTTGCTATAAATAACCACCCATTTCTACATTTACATTCACTCACAATCCATACTCCATGAATTAATGGAATTTTTACCTCCAAATTAGTCCACCCAATGTTTTATAAATCCTTTGAGGGTCCAATCCTAATGTTTTAGGAGTAACTCTTTAAGGTAAGGAAAATATCCCTCTTTTCTTTTCGTTTCAAGAATAAATTTTTGTATATGTCATATAAATGTTATGATAACTCTCTATTAATTATTTTTTTCATTCCTTTACATCAAAATTATGTTTTATAAATGAGATACCCATATTCCCTATCTTTTTATACTTTTTTGAAACCATGTTTTGTACCCGTTCTATAGTAGATTTTACTTCTAAAACATTCTCTCTTCTCCTCATGAAATCCTCTTTTATTTTCTTTTTGTGAATATCTAACCCACATTATTTTCTAGGATTATTCACCTATATATAAAAATAATTTATTTTTATATAGGGATTTAACATACATGAAACTAGCATTCCCTTTACAGGGGTTGAAAATGACATAATAAACTTGCCTTTAAGAACTTTTTTGAAGGCCATGATTTTGATATGAAACTAATTTATTTTATTCTTCCTGAGTTGTTTATCCAATTTTTGATTATGGTCTATGTGTATTCACCAAAATATTGCTCCAATGCATTGGGAAATTTTTTTATTTCTAGAGACGAAATGTTTTATGATACCTTTGTGAATAACCTAGGTAATTTTTATGACACCTATGTGAAAAACATTAGTGATATGATTTTGAATGTATCATTTAAATGTTTTATCCACATTTATGTGTTATTATTCATGTTATTTTTATTATTTTATGCCCCATTTTTTATTTATCATGTCATAATGATATTGGTCGTGTTCTTATTGATATTCTTCAATATCACATGTAAAATGTTTCCCTTGCTTATTCCCTTATAAGGCCTTATGATCACCCTTTCCTTTGATGTATGCCCCCATGTTGTGAGATGTAGTAAAATACATATGATTAATCAATGAAGAATAATCTCATGCTTTTTGTATAATATTTAATGTTTTCATTTATTATATTCCTTTTTACAAGAAACTAAACTTATAGAGATACAATATTTGTACAATGTAATGAAAAGTTATGTAAAAAAAGTGGAATTACATAGTTAGTATCAAAGGATGATTTTTTTATTTTTGGAAATTTTTATTTTAAAATTTTAGAAAGAACTCTATGGACAAGTTTAAATATAAAAAAACATATTCGTATTTTCATGAAGTATTAAGTAAGTGGTTTGAGCAAAGAAAAATTTATTAGGATATTAATAAGTGGATGTGGTTCTAGAAACATATATATCTAGGGGTAAAACCTAAAAATACTTCTTTGAGCTATACTCGGAAGGAAATTGAAGTATGAAAATGGGTCTTGCATCACTCCTTGTTTGAAACTCCTAGGGGATATGTTTTGTTAATCATAGTCATTTTATAAACCATTATGAAAGACTTGTAGAAAATATTATTATTGATAAATAATAACTTATTTAAGTATGATGTTTTGAGATATAAAAAATCCAATAAAATTATAATATTATTATATGAAACATGATTCTCACTTCATTTTTATTCCTTTAGAAAATAGAGGTAAATAAGATGAATCTCAAAAATGGTTAGTGAAATAGACCACGGACTAATGGCCCTCCGATTGAAGGTGGAATGAAAAACATCCTGAAAATGATGAATCAAATAACATGAGTTATGAAAAATAACTTGAATCAGTGTGAGAGAATGTATTCAATTCTAAGGGAATAAATTTCCAATGAGTCATTTATTTGTCAACGACCACCTTCTATTAGTGGATCTATCAACCCATTGATTGTTGAACAATGGATAAGCTCTATAGAAAAGATATTTTATGTACTCTATTATTCCGAATAATAGAAAGTCACTGTGGTTGTGTACTACTCATAGGGATAATCAGATCAATGGTATAAAATAATAATAAACATTAATCCAATAATAGATATTGAATCTATGGAGAGGGAAGGTTCAGGTGAACCTTTTTCAAAAAATATTTCCCCCATTCGATGTGAATGAAAATGGAGAAAGAATTCTTAGAGCTGAAGATGAAGGATAATAAATCCAGGGGAAGCATTGAGATGAACTTTCCAAGACATTCCCATTACAGCACTATCTTTTTCATGGGACCTAATGTAACAGATGATATATTCTTCAGTGGACTAAGACCCCATATTTGAAATAATTTATCCAACCAAGACTATGATAGCTACGAAGAGATAGTGCAAAGTGCTGTGAAAGTTGAACTGCAGTTCAGAGAGAAACAGTGGACCCACAAAACAAATAAAAAGAATAGATCAATAGATCAAAGATTATTGAGGAACATTGATCATGGAAGATTAGGAAAGAATGTGAAACATATTATATGAAATAAATATAGGATGAAGCAATTATGGAACTACTTTCTGAGGAGAAGGAAATGTTACTAGTGTGGATGAGAAGGTGATATTTCTTAGAACTATTATTGTGAGGTGAAGTCTCAACTTCTAAACAATAAAAACAAAGGGAAGATGGTGGAGGTCCATCATGAAGTTTAATTCTTCAAGTGTGGATAGCTTGGAAAATTTTCAAATAAATTCTGAACAAAAGGGTAATGGAGTGGAATTACCAACAAACTAAACATAAGACAAGAGATACTGTTTGGGATAATTCTATCACAGTGGTATATTTTGAATCTCTATATGATGTGGTTAAATTTAATCTCATTTTTATCTCAAAGATATAAATTACTTTGACTGATTTAGGCTATATGCATTCCATTATTTCCTCTAAGTTTGAAAAGAATATAAAATCAATCCATGAACATCTAGATGTGGAGTTATCAAAAAAGACTCTTATAAGTTTTATCCAAGAATCAAAATTTTATAAAAACTCTAGTACATACTTTGGAGAGCACAATATCATCACAAATATGGTGGTCATTCCCATCTTGAAATTCAAAACCAAACTTGGGATGGAGTATCTCTCAAAGTATAATACTAAGATCTATTTCAGAACAAGGAAATACTAGTAGTATTGAATGGACAACCAATAGTTTTTTTCAAAGAAGATATATCTCAACATGAGCTTTTTCTAGAATCACCTCCTGTATCTTTTTTTATGGAAATGATCTATGAATATGAAAAGTTAATTAAATGTATATTAATAGAAAATTTCCCCTTAATCCAGGAATACATTGAAATATTTCCTGAGGAGTTACATGGACCTACCTTATATAGAGAGGTAGAGTTCTCAATTGAACTCATGTAAGGATCTACAATGATATCAAAGACCCCATATAGAATGGGAAATATTGAGCTATAGGAATAAAATAAAAAACTCCAAGATATTTTGTAGAAGGGTTTTATCTAACAAAGTGGGTATCCTTGGTGATAAAATGTTCTCTTTGTGAAGAATAAATCTGAATAAATTTAATTGTGAAATTATTATATAGAACATAAAAAGATCATACTGAAGAACAAGTTCCCTCTTCTATGGATTGATGATTTATTTGACAAGCTTCATGGGGATCAATTATTCACCAAGATTTATCTTCGGTCTGGTTATCATTAAATGAAGTTGAAGAAAGATTATACTTTATATACTACCTTCTGATCAAGAAATTATATTTATATGTTTCTTTTTATGCCCATTCATCTTGACTAATTCACCTACTTTAATGATTGATTGGATTAATAGAGTCTTTAAGGACTACCTTGATAAATTTCTGGTACTTTTATTGGTGATATTAGGATATATTCTGAAATTCTTGAGGAGCGTGAGGATCATATAAGGGTCTTATTTAAATCTTTCAAGAAGGAGAGGATATTATGAAATGTAATCAAATATGAATTTTGGATACAAGAAGTTTATTTCTTGGGGAACATTGTATCCAATGAGAAAATATCAATTGGCCCTACAATGAAAAAAGGTTTTGGGGGAGTGGCTGCATTCTATAACAATAACTAAGATTCATAATTTCCTCTATTTAGAAAGATATTATAGGAGGTTTCTAAAAAACATTTCACAGTATTCTAATCCACAAACCAAGTTAAATAGAAAAGGGATTAAGTTAATGTAGAAAAACTAGTGCAAATAATGTTTCCAAGAGACGAAGAAGAAATTTTTTACTGCACCTATGTTAACTCTACCCTCTATCTAAGAAGGGTTCATTATTTTTATTGATTAATATTTGAAAGGGATTGGGTGTGTCCTTATGAAGAATGAAATGGTTATTACTTATGCATCTCAATGGTTGAAGCTTCATGAACATAATTATCACACACATGACCTGGAGCTAGTTGTGGTTATTTTTTCTTTGAAAATATGGAGGCACTATATTTGTGGGGATAAATACAATGTATATACAGATAATCAATGATTGAAGTATATTTTCATGCTAAAAGTAATTGAACAAGAGATAGATGAGATGGTTGGAACTTCTTAAAGACTATGATTATTTAATTCATTATCACCCATGAAGAGAAAACAATGTTGTTGATGCATTAATTAGAAAAAAACCTACTATTCTAAAAATTATCAATATTCAAGCAGATTTATTGATCAAGGACCTGTTAAGGTTGGACATGGTATTCATGAGGTAAGGTACATCCTCTAACATATCCCAAATGATTTCTCAACATTCTTTACTAGATAAGATCATGAAATATCAAAGAGAATATCCTTTGTTACATAAGAAGATAGAGGCTGTGAAGAAGGAGAAATTTCTTGAGTTCAATATTGATCAAGAAGGTGTACTGAAATTTCAAACAATATTACATGTTCTATATATTCTTGAAATAAATAAGGATATAATGGATGAATCTCATAGCTCTAAATTCTCTATAAATCCTGGAATCACTGTAATTTGTAGCAACCTCTGTGATCATTATTTGTGGGATGACATGAAAAGGGAGATTTCTAACTACACTACAACATGCTTGGTGTGTAAACAAGTGAGGTTAGAGTAAAAACTTCTTAAATGGTTATTACAGCCACTAACCATACCTGCATTGATGTGGGACAATATCACTATGGAATTTTTCATTGGTCTCCTGAGAACCTCCAAAGGAAAAAATGTGATATGGGTTATAGTGGATTTTACCACCAAGACATTCCATCTCATCACTATTTGGGAATATTTATCTCTTTAACAATAATATAATATATATTTAAAGGAATTTGTGAGGTTTCATGGAGTGACACTTACTATCATTTCGGATCATGATCCATGTTTCACATTCAAATTCTGTATAATTTTTCAAAAAGATCTGAATACTAAATTGAATTTCATTACATCTTATCACCCCCAAATAGATGGCCAATGTAAAAGGACTATTCAGACACTCAAGGACATGTTGAGAACATGATAAATAAAATTTTAAGGTGGATGGTATTAACATCTCACACTATTTGAGTTCTCATAATATAACAAATTATATTCTTTTATTCAAATGGTACTATAACCAGATCTATATGCGAAGTGATTTATAACTCTTACATGTTGGGATGATTTTTTTGCGAGAAAGATTCTTTGGACTCATCTGATACAATAGATGATAGAAAATGTTCATGCCATCCAAAAACACATAAAGGCTATTCAGAGTTTTCAGAAGACCTATATTGACAATCATTAAAGGGGTTTGGTGTTTTATAAGGATGAAAAATTCTTCCTTGGAATTTCAACATTAATGAGAGTCACACGATTCGGAAAGAAAGGGATGCTCCGCCCCAGGTACATTAGCTCCTATGAAATCTGTGATCTCCTGGGTGTAGTGGTATATCAGTTTTCACTTCCACCAAATCTAACTCAATTTCAGGCAGTATTTCAGGTATCTCTCTTGAGAAAATACAAACCTAACCCTTCACATGTACTAAATCCTGAGGTGGTACAACTGGGACATGACTTTTCTTATGAGGAGTTTTCAGTGGAGATCTTGGACTATAGAGACAAGGTTCTGCCCAAAAATACTACCCAACTCATAAAGTGTTGTACAGAACCATAAATATGGATAATTGACATTGTAACCATAGGATATTATGAGATAAAATTACCCACACCTTTTTCTCTACTAAGACAAGGTGTTTAAATTTTGGGGATAGAATTTTTTAGGGGGAAAGAATGTAAGAACCTGAATATTTAAAATGATATTTTTCTTCATGAAAATATGTTTTATATAATTTTTTTACACAAAATAACATATATATTTAATAATTATGTGAGAATAAATGGAAATGTGACCATTCGAATTAAACCATTTCGTGACTATTGTTCAATAAGACCATTGGAAACTATACACTGGAAAATTATTTTTAAATTATAATTAGTGTTTGTAAGTATAAATGATAAAGAATAATTAATGAATAATGGATAAATGATGGCATAATCTGGTAGAGTTGTGTCGTATGAAGCTCATTTGTGAGTGATTGGTTTGTAGGTAGTGTCAATGGGGTTTCCCCTTTACCAATCCCAAGATGATCTTCAGCAAGTGAAGATAGAATGAAATCACTTATAAGATAAGTTCAAGTTAATGGAAATTACCACTCAGGCAATGTTAGTTGATTTTAATACTTACATAAGGTGTAAATCCATTGTATAAATAAAATTATTTATCCATAAATTCCATTTTTAGAATATTTTTTCTTAATATAAATTAGATGGAGTTTAATAAATTAATTTTTCCAATAGAAATTGTACTTCCTAGAAAAGATATAAATATTTATATTAAACTATTATATTTTGAATAATACTTATTTTAATGAAATATAATGATAAATACAATATTATTTAAATATAAATGATAAAAAATTATTTTAATTTAATGTTTCACACATTTTACTATGCATTTTCTATTTACTATTTTGTCAATAAATAACGTTTTTTATATTTAAAAGTAGTAATTATCATGTTTAGAGAATTATTTTATTAATATAAATATCTTTTTTGAAATCATCACATCAAAATTATGTTTGTGTTAATTTATGATTATTGTCTAGAATACTTTATTATTCATGAATAGTAAAAATATAGTTGAGTATTTCGGTATGTTTAATGACTTCGTAATTATTTAATAACAACGTAATAACTAATTAACTACAATCCATGACATAGACTATTTTATTTTAGTAAATTAAAGTATATTAATATATTTTAATCAATTTCTAAACCTATATTTTACTTTCCACTGTCTAAAATGGAACTGTTAACATCAAAAACATTATTTATGTGGAAAAATTACTTTTCCAAACCAAAATATGTAAAATAAATCTTTGGTCGACTCTTTGGGATTAAAATAACCTAAAATATGACCCATGTCTCCAAAATCATGGTCAAATAGGCTTGTATAGCCCATGGTTTTTCATTTTTTCACATCCTGGGTTTTTAAGGCCTATATTTGAAAATTAATCAAAAAACTCCATTTTTTCTATAAATACCCATCCATATATCCATTTCTGTTCCCTCTAAATAAATAACCCATGAAACTATGGTATTTCTACCTCCAAATAGTTTTACCAAGGATTCCTCTATCCCCCAACGTTCCAGTCCTCATGCTTTAGGAATAACTCTTTAATGTAAGGGAAATATCCTTCTTTTCTCTTCGTTTCACGAACCTCTTCTTGTATAAATATTCTGAATGTTATGTTCACTCAATATTATTTATTTTTTTTTCATTCCATTAATACCAAATTAGTTTTTTATCAATGTGTGACCCTTTTCCATTCTCTTTTTATCCTTTTCTAAAACCGTGTTTTATACCCCTTATACTGCCAGATTTACTTCTCAAAATGTTCCTCTTCCCCTCAAGAAATTATCTTTTATTATCTATTTTTTAATACCCAAACATGTTTCTTTTAGAGGTTTATTCACCTATATTTAATAAAAATTTATATTTATTCAGTTATTTGATATACATGAAACCCTCATTACCTTTTATTGGGTTCAAATTGACATAACAAACTTGTCTTTAGAAAAATTTTAAAACACCTTGATTTTGATACAAAACTCATTTCTTTTATTCTCCATGGGTTATTTGTGAAATATTTGATTATGATCTATGTGGATCACATTAATTGATGAATATCAAGGGTACACCATTATATTTCTCTAATGGTAAATAATTTAATCTCTTTATATGACATGTTTTGTGATACCTTGGAGAATAACCTTGCAAATTTTTACAAAACCTCGGTGACAACCCTCAGTGATATGCTAATAAATGTGTCATTTACATTTCATACACAAATTTCCTTATTATAATT
Source organism: Viscum album (assembly GCA_963277665.1). Lineage (NCBI taxonomy): Eukaryota > Viridiplantae > Streptophyta > Magnoliopsida > Santalales > Viscaceae > Viscum > Viscum album. The sequence goes on along the minus strand of OY728164.1, from coordinate 381,014,168 downwards.
TATGTTGTTTGTATTATTTTATTCTTCTTGGGATCTTTCTCATGTCCAAATGATATTACTTATATTATTATTGATATTATTCAAGATAACTTGTAAAATATTTCCCTTTTTATCTCCTTGTTGGGATTCATGATCATCCTTTCGATTGATATATGTACCTAGTATATGAGATGAATTAAAGTACGTAGGATGAAAAATTAATAATATTTTAATGTTTTTTAGAATAATTATTTATGTATTCATATATTATGTACCTTATTTCAAGAAACTAAACTTTAGAAGATCTTTTGTTTGTACAGTGTAATGAATAGTTATGTAATAAAAAGGAAATATTCCATATTTTTATCGTGGATATGATTATTTCCTAAACTATATACAATTTTTACACATGGTTTTTAATTTAAATGTTATTTGATTAGTTGGGAAAATATTTATAAATCTGTATTCATTTCTCAAAATGAATATTTTATGATAAGTCATATTATTCATGAATTCAATCAATTATTAGATATATGAGTAAGGCTTTAGAAATAATGTGATGGGTGGTGCCCATAATTATATATCCCCATGATGCATCAATATGTATCATAAGACAAATAAATTAGCCAAATTTAATGGATTTTTACCCGAAGTTATGAACTTTTTTTGTAAAAGGTAAAGACAATAGAGGTATCATAATGAATTATATCATGACATCCAATAATTAATCATTTCCTTCATAGAGAATTAAATTGTTATTTTTATCCATAATAATTCCCATTGATATTATATCTGAATCAATTTCATTATTATTTTATTTATTAAGTGGCATGTGTTTTCATTTATTCACCCTTTTATATTTATTATGCCTAAATAATCATGATGGTTATGTTATTGATCAAATATAACTTGTGTTTAGTTATTTACCTTAACATTTTTTATTTTTACTTATTGATTTATTGTAACTTCAATTATAAGTAACCCTTATTGAAAATTTTATCCCACTATTTTTTTCTTTCCTTTCCCTAGGATATGAAGAATAATTATTTGGATGAGTTCAATTATTTTGAATGTTTTCCACTATTATGTTTTATTTTTTATTACCAATGTAAAATGAGTAACATGTATAAATCGGGTTCTCCAAAACTACTAAATTGATCAGTCCTTTGGGATTTTGACCCTTGTATCTATGCCAATGTAACAAATTAGATGTATGGTCTAGTTAATTAGAGTCATATTATTTAAAAATTATTATGGTATCATTTATATATTCTTAATAATGTTATAATAATATTTATTATACAATAATTATACTTTTGGAACCAATTGTTTATGGTGGTTATGAAAAATTAATTATGTTACAACATGGAGATGGTAGTTTGAATGTACGCATGAGTAACATTTCCATTTTTAAATGTAAATTAGGTAAAAGGATATCTATTATTTTATATTTACAAAATTATTATCATATCATAAATATGAAATTATTTCTTAAAATAAAACTACATATTCAATCCATGTGAGGTGGTGATAAAATATAAAATACAACAGTTTACGAGGTGGTAGTCCACACATAAGAACGAGCGATGTTTTGATTTTTCATTAGATAATATAAAAATAATTATAATATCTATTTATAGTTAAATATTGTAATTTATATCATATATTTCATATTATTTCATTTTTATCCATCATTATGATCATCCATAAGAATCAGTGATGAAAAATTAAATACATTGTCATTGTAAGGTGGTAGTCTACACTTACGCATGAAAGTTGTTTTCATTTCCCATTGGATATATAAGTAGATGAAAATTTTTTATAAAATAAACATAATAACATTTTATTACATTTTATATACTAATTTTCTTATATTAAAATGGTTAGGAGTGGTTTTATGGTGGTAAAAGAGGGAATAAAAAATAAATCACTCAGTTAAGAAGTATACCACTTCTTCTGACAACCTCTTTAGGCTTATACCTGAAGAATTATTAGGATTGTATTATAATAAAACTATAACCACTATTATTTAGATATGGATGTTAGGAATGGGGTTTTGTAGGTGTTTTAAAAATAATAGTCTCTTGAGGTGTGTATAATAGAGGAAAGGTGGTGTCCCTCTATAAGTGAGGGAGAGGACACACATAGAATGTTTCAAAAGATTTAAATATATTAATGTATTATTCAGAAAATATAAATATAAAATGAATAATATTATAATAATATAAGATATACGGTCTAAATATGAACATATTATAGGATTTAGACATGTTTTTAGGTTATTTGAATGCTTATCGTTTTAGTATAAACCATTTTAACTCATTTTAACTCTTACTGTGGTAACTGACTTTTTTTACCAAATTTTCTATTCATAATGGAAAAAAATATGTTGTAATATTTAATAAATTTAAAAATCATAATTACAAATATTGAATCCATTTTTCAATATTAAATCACCAAAGATGGTATAAATTACTTTTAAAATCAGAACACATAATGTGATGAAAACAGTTTTCTCGATAAATTCTTTTATAAGTATAAAAAGAATTTATACCAATTTCATGTTTAATGTAGACAAAAATTAAATTAATTTAATTTTATATAATTAAAATTCACTAATGGAATTTTAAAACCAATATTTAATAAAAGTATCCTTTGTAAATTCTTGAAAAGTAATGACATTTTTCATAAAAATTGGTATTTTCTACTATTCACCCAAAAATCTACTTTTTAAAATAAAAAGTAAAAAATTCACTCTTAAATAATTTTTACTTTTTATATAAAAAATTATATCAATTTTTTTAAATTAACCATAAATAATATATTAATTAAAAATTTTATTAAAACCTTATAATGCATGAAACTCAATTTAGTTAGAGTAAAACTATTTTCTTTTTAACTAAGTAATTGCTAATTTTCTTATAATAAATATAGATTAATGAAATATAATTCCTAAATATTAATAAGGACTAAAATTGATCTATTACTAATATTACATGGGTTGTCAAAATATTTTTTTCATTAGTAATTTGTTTAGTTTTATTCTACCCATGAGAAAAGAACTAATGGGTGACTTTAATTTTTATACTAGGTTTTCCAACCTGTTACTAAAAGGATGTTTTATTTCATGGAGCATCAGTTTTCGTGGCCTTGTATAAAATAGTATTTATCCAACTTTTCATCACAATATTGCACTTTCTAATAGATTAAGGTTCAGCACCAAAATCCTCCTAGTTAGCTTCAACCTCCCAAAATGCCAACATGTCAATGGAGTGTGAAATTAAAATTTTCATTATTGGATTACCTTAGTCTCTATGGTTAAAAATTACATGTGGTTGGTGATTGACCGGTTAAAAAAGACATCTCATTTCATACTAATTCATATAACCACTGATGTGGTAGAGGACCTAGGGAAGTTGTATGTGCTTGAGATAATAAGGTTTCATTGGATATCAACATCCATTATCTGGAATATAGATCCTCATTTTAACTCTTGATTTTGGAAAGGCCTCTATGATGTGATTGGATTTCAAGTTAATTTTATTAGATAATATCATACTTAGACAAATGGTAAAACTAATTAGGAATTTTAAATTTGTGAAGATATTAGTTGTTCATATGTATTATACCTTGGAGGTGCTTGAGATAACCATTTGGTGCTGGTTGAATTCACCTATTGTCATGATCCAACCCATATTGACCACAAACCAGTCACTCGAGTCAGCCTACAAAATCAATGAGGCACATTCCTAAGCACCAATAGTGGATACAAGCACTAGTTCATCACAGAGTAATGGTAGGAATGATATATCCCCTTATAAATAAAAAAAAGTAGTATAAATAAATTGAGAAACACAATATAAATACACAATGTATTTTAAAAAGAAACTAAAATGTAACAAAAATTAAAACCAAACTAAACCTAAAGTCTAGATAAATATATATGTGACCCCATGGGTCACTCTCCAATCACAAAATCAAACACAATGAATGGAAATTGATACCAATCTTGAACCTACACATAAGGATAAAAATAATAATGAATGTATATAAATTAGTAATAAAATTCAATAGGTGTTCCCAAGTAAACTATTCCCTATCCATTTCCTTTAAATAATATATTTATTTATCCCAATTATGAAATAAAATATATATACATAGGTTTTTATAACATTAAATTTTAATAACAAATCATAATCCATTACCTACTTTGTCTAAAACAGGTCTTTCTAAAAATTTGGAGCTTTTTTGGATTTTAGAGGGAGAGAAGAAGGGGAAATTAAAAATAAAGAGAAATAAGTGTGAAAAATATTTCAAAAACCATTATCATAAACAACTTCAAAAAAAAAGTCATATTTACCAATGATTCACCTCACAAACATGTAATATAAATAAAGGCAAACTAGTGATGAAAATGGAAATCACTACCCCAGCGACTAAGTCAGAAGAGGCACCAAAAATTATCCACCGTAGATAAATAAGTGACTATGGAACATGGTCATACCTATGAGATCTTAGGAAAAAACAAAACCTATTTTAACCTGATTGTAACACTCTGAGATTTTATCAGTTAAATTCTTTAAATTTCATTAATGTCTTCTGTTGTACGCTACACCAAGATTAGCTTTCACTATACGCAACACTGTATTAGCTTGCAGTATACGCAACACTATTCGTGGATTATGATAGAATTCTTTTCACACAACATTGAGAATAGATTCTTTTCAGTGTAAAAATTACCTATGTTTGTATTATGTTATACGCAACACCAAAGTAAGATTTCACTATAAGCAATACTAACATAGCTAGTGTTACGTGCTAGAGAGACCTTCCTCGATAGCTTGTGTTGTACACGATACTGAGTTTTAAAAAAATGATATATTATTAAAATAGGATATAAACTATCCATTATGAATATTTTTAACAAAATTTTTAATTTTTAAACATTATCATTCATCTTACACATTTTCAAGAACATTGAATGAAAGCAAATTAATTTTATTGGATAAAATAAGTATTTTTCAAAAAAAAATGCATTTCTGGCACCTTTTGATGGCAAACCCTTTTTAAATATCATTTTTGACATGTTTATAAGTTCAATTTGACAAAATAAACATATTAATTTCAATCAGGATATAAAAATTTACTTTGAATAATTTTATCAAATTTTTATGATAACGTATATACTTTAATGAATAGTCAAAATAGGCTAAATTTTAATTAAAAACAACTATTTTGTCAAGTTAATTTATCTGGTTAAATTATAATACATAATGGTTTTAAAGTATAAATAGAATATATTTTTACCATTTAATATAATATATATCATTATCATTAATTTTATATTGAATTCATAGGTAAAAACATTTCAATCTTTTGCAATGTTGAAAACAAAAAATTATTTTTTCGACAACAGTATTAATTTTAGATTAATTTCTACAAATATTGTGTTTTAAATTTTGAAAAATGGATTCCATAATTGGAATTTGGAGTTCCATTTTTTTTAAATCGGTTCCTTTTATTTTTAAACATTATGAATAGTAACTTTAGTAAATATTTTATTTACCATGGTTAAAGGGTAAATCTCGTAATTAAGGGTAAAAAAATATTATAATTACCCTAACATGTGTCCTAACCTAAATTAATGATACATTTCCAACCATGGGAAAAATTGTGTCAATTTTTGGACCCCATGGAGCCAATTGTATGTGAAAATGACATTTTATTACTTTTAATTTAATGTTTAGGAAAATATATCCTAAACATATATCTTTTACTAAAACAATTTTTATATGGAGTTATATAAGAGATATCATCATCTATAAATAGTAATTAGAAAGAAAAAAATATTTTATCTATCATGATATTTTATTTGTAATTTTTTGACATTAAATAAATAAATTTAATTATGACACAAGGATGATGCAGTGATTGATTCATTAATATAGGATTCAAATAAATGAATTTATAAATTTTAAAATAAGTATAATTAGACTATTTTTATGCCATAAAAATATTTATGGATGACATTGACATATTTGGGATGAGTTAATTCCTTATTTTGAAGTAATAAGGTTTTTATGAATTTATTATAAAGTCATGTATAAATAGTGTCCACAATTGACACAATTCATAACTTAGAAAATAAAATAGTTTATTAAATTATATTAAATTCTAAAAAATATAAGATTCTTCCATATGGTTAATATAAATCCAAATATGTCATAATTACCTTTTTTGTGTCCTTTTACATGATATGGTAATTAAACTGACCCAAAAGGTGTAAATAACATCATATCACAGTAAGATTAACAAAGAAAAAACAACGATTAAACTTAAAAGATAAGGATAAAAAAACTCAAAACTTGTCAAATAAATTCTTGGATGATGGGTATTAAATCCCAAATCAACTTATATTAGAATTAAATAAGTTTTGGATCATTTTAAATCTAAATAGAATTTATAGCAAATTAATATTTTGAAGAGTTTTCTGAAGTGTCGCTCTCCTCTATTATAAAAGGGAACCTCCTCCCACTCCACATTACTCCATTTTTATCCACCATTATGGTCCAACCTCTGCCCATTTCTTTTATAAACTTCTCCAGTTAAATTCTAATGGTCTTGGTGTTCTTCAAAGACCAACTCTACCTCCCCAAGAGGAAGTTTAAAGGAGGCTTGTCAAGGAAGAGGTAATATCTTCTACCAATCCTTTCAAATTTATTTATTATTATACTTCCTATTATTTAGTTGTTTAATTATAAAGTTATAACATAATTATCACTCATATAATGATATGTTATTATAAATAGGAGACAACCCTATTTCACTGTATATCCATCCTACGAAAAATGAACTCACCGCCCGTGCGTACGTACGGTTTACCATCTCCACGTTGTGGTGTAATCTTTTTTTAACCACCACCTTAATTGGATGGGTATAATGGTGTAAATAGTAACTGTATATTATAATTATAACATGGTACTAGTTTTGAGATAGTATACATTATTAACTTCAATACCTTTCAAAAATTATGAGAATAATATCATCGCTTGTGCGTATGTAAGGCTTACCCTCTCCCCGGCGCGATGAGATTCATTCTCCATGTTAAAATTTCAAGAATGATTATAAATTATATATAATAAATAATCATTAAATATATGACATAACAATGCTATGTGTTTTATGTATATATATATATATACATATATCATTTACTTACTTCAATTCAATTTTATAATGAAACGAAAACAGTGTTCATGCGTAAGTACGACCTAATATCTCCATGAACGATGTATTCCATTTAATTTATCTATATATTATATATTGTATATATATAATGAATATATAAGATATATATAAATAATTATTAACATTTTTTATCTAAATCATTATCTAAGTAATCATATGAAGAATAACAAGTCCAAACACGTATGATTATTACCCAAAACGTTGCTTTAACATGGAATTGACAAATTACCGCATAATATAAAGTCATAAGTGAATCATATATGATATAATTAATATTAGTATTGTAATGTTACATGTTAATAATATGTTTAAACCCACTATATAGAAGTTTTGGGCACATAAAAAAGAAATCAGACATGAGGTAATTGATAATTTTTCAATCTCATTTTTATCTGAGATTGTCTATACGTATATAATTTTGGGGATATATTTATCATACATTTCCATGTTTTGTAAAAATGTTTTTATAAAATCTTTAATATTATTCTATGTATGTTTAAAATTTTTTTTTACCCATTTTTGAATTTTACTACATGGTATAGAAGGAATCTTTCTTTCATTTACCGTACGACATACTTTTTGACTTTTTCAGTAAAAGTACGAAAACAATGTTTTTTAACTTATACGGTGAGAATGTATTTATATTTATATATATATAAAATTATTTCTAGGAATACTATTCTAAAAATTTATAGGTTTATTTCCAACTCAATTCATTTCTTTTAAAATTTCAAGACATTTTGATTAAAGAAATCATTTTTGAAGAAGAAAGGATATTTTCCTATGGAATTTTATTCAAGTGTTCTATATAAGATGACATAGGGTTATTTTTCAATCCCTATTATTTCTTTTATTTTATTATGTTTATGATGGAATTATTTTCATAAATTCCATTTATCATATATGGAATTTTTTATGATAACATGATGTTTAAGAATCCATTTTTATTTCTTGGGTTATCCTATGATGAATGATTTCTATTTTACGGCACATGTAAGAATGATTTCATTATGAGATGGGTGGGACCTATATCTCCCTCTAATCAATTGGGTAATGATTTATATCTAAAGAAATATACATGTCTGGAATGGAATGTAAATTTGGTTGAGTAATACAGGGCTGCAACATTAAGTAATCCTGGTTCAGTAATGGAATGTTTCCACTATGATGGTCTTGGAAACAATACCTTGGATACTATAGAAATAATATTATATGCTTATTAGTTTTTCATAATTACATGTTTTATTCCAATTATACTCAATCGTGGTTAATGTTCCTTTATGATATATTCCTTATGTACTACTATGATTTTTTTCATGACCGATGATTTTGATGTTTATAATTTATGTTCATGTTCTTACGTTAAAATTTATATGGTTTGTTTTATTTTCTCCATGTTTAAACTTATTGAGCATTTGAGATCACCGTTTTTATGTTTTTCCCCCAGGATATAAATAATGGTTTTAGGTAGGAAAAAATGGGAAGTTCTTTATGGGAGATGTTGAAGATCTTTCACCATGATTAGAAGATCATGTTCCATGTTTCCAAAGAAACTAAACTAATACAGGCTTTGGGGGTCAATTTTTTCATGTATTAATTATTCCAAAAAAGTATTGTAATGTCCATGTACATCAAGCTTGGGTCTTTGCTGTTGGTTTCAGAGCGATGGTTTAGTCATCCTTGGGAAACTATGATTCAAATACTTTAGTGAAAACCCATGAGATATTTCTACGGTATGTATATGGATGTCCCTATGGTTAAGTATAACTATATGTTACAGTCGTAGATTTTGTTTAACAATAATGAATAACCTAGGATGAACCATATGATTCATAGATTAAAGAAGGTGTCATAATTTTGACATCCTATAAGTGAATTTTTTTTGACTATGTGGTTCATCGTTATTTTAAATATTTCTTACCCTATGGTTTCTGATTTTAGTCAATAGAAGGAACCAGAAGGAATTGGATTATCATTGAATCTGATGGAAGAATTAGTGACTATGAGTAGGTAAATTGCATAATTCCTAGAGGGAAATATTTTCTGATTATGCTAAATCATTCATCGTGGTATATGATTAACAAGGTGTACTTAAGTTGTATTTATAATTCATATAATAAGATGAAGATGGAATTTCATGAATTCTCTCATGGTGAGGAACAAAGAGGAATATAGATTATGCTTCTTACATATCAAGAGGAATGGAAGAGGAACCTTGAGAAATACCTCAAATAGAGTGGAAGATGTTATCTATGTAGGAAAACGGTTTATAGAGTGAAGAATTGTTATAGAGTTAAATGTCTCATCAGTGGAAATCATGGGAATTACCAAACTCAATTCCCAAACATAAGGATCTACTTATTAGACAATGAAGGACTTATTAGATGTTTACCATTATAGTAGAAGGATTGAATTATTTATGTATTTGAATCCATGAATAAAGAATGGTGAATTATATAAGAGTTATCGGTTTAGGTTTTTCGTAAAGGATTTTCAAAAATATGTTGAATAGTTATAACAGATAAGAATAGTTATTTAATTAAAAGGTGGTATTATTATGAAACATATGATTAAGGGAAGTATAACCCTTAATATGATCATGATGTTATGATAATGATATTTGTATAAAGATATGTTGGACGACATTATTTACCTTGGAAATGGTTATAGGATTTTTTGAAATCTAGGTTATGTTGTCACGGATAAAGTATACAACTTATCAGGACATGAGGAATATATCCAATAAGTTTTGGAATAAAGAGACATGAATTTTTTCAATAAGGATATATGTTAATTTAATTTATTACCATCACTCAAGATAATTCATGATGAAGTCATTAATTTTTTTGGAATTTGACCAACAAGATATATCTTATGATATATGGTGGAGAAATGACAGTATTCACATGCTTGTTATATGAACTTTCATATAATTGTTTACTTTTTTATTGTGAGATTGGAAAGAGTTCGTATTTTTGGATAATCCTAAAGCTTGGAATGAATTATGTTGGACATCAAATAGTTTTGTTTAATGCTAGAACTTTCTTTATATTATTTCTGGAATGTTATAATAGTATAGTTTTATAAAATGAAAAACCAGTAGGATAGGAGACAACCCATCACGTCGGACATGGATGCGGGATAGAAACCATAAATGATGAGTGACAAGACTATATTTCCTACCTTTGGCCTACAAGACGTCCTTGGTTTGTAGAATTTTTTTTCATTTTATTTAGCGGTATGATAGATGAAGTATATGTCCATTTTTGGGACCATATACAATTAATCCCACCAATGATGGACTTATGTATATTTAATAACTTGTGATAACCATTTTTTGATAGATACTGATGGAATGACGAATCATTATATCACATGTTCTTATAGAACATTAAGAATGACAAATTCTACTTCATTTTTGTTAAATAGGAGATGATGTTTAAATTGTTCAAGGCACGAACTAAAGTGAAATTGTACCAAAATCAAGTACGTATTTATGAAAATTTATTCAAATTTAGGGAAAGGATCTTTATAATAAATTTTTTTATCCTAGTACATTCTTATATGATGAATCAGATAGTCCCTTAAATCATTGTAGTTTTATGTATTTCTGGTAGTTAACTTTCTCTAAACCATATTCTCCATCATTATCCATCAGATAATTATGGTTAGATTTCTCTTCCATATCCATATTTTCACTTCCCACCTATGTTATTCTATGTGGAAACCTAGTTATAAGTTAAATAGGGTAACCATTATGTTTCTAACTTTCCTTTTTTAAACAATTTTTTAGTATTCATTTTTTACGATGTGGGTTTCCATGAAAGAAACTTTCAAGTAGAAAACAATTTATAACCCCAATGAATTTTGAGGGTGAAATTTATTTTAAGGGGGGAAGAATGTAATACCCTGAGATTTTATGGTAGATATTATTTTAATTTCTTTGATGTCTTCTGTTGTACGCTACACCAATATTAGCTTGCACTATACGCAACACTGTATTAGCTTGCAGTATACACAATACTATCCTTGGCTTGTGATTGAATTCATTTCACGAAACACTAAGTATAAGTTTTTTACAATATTAAAATAAAATATATTTGGATTATGTTATATTTCAAACCAAATTAATCTTCTATTACAAGCAACATTTACTTGGATTACGTTACTCATAAGAGTGACCTTCCTCGATAACTTGTGTTGTACGTGATAATGAGTTCCACTAAACAATGATATATTATTAAAATGGGATATAAACTATCTATTATGAATAGTTTTAACCACATTTTTAATTTTATTGCATTATTATTCATCTTACAAATTTTCTAGAACATGTTATGAAAACAAAATAAATTTTTCAGGTAAAATAAGTATTTTTCAAAAAAAATAGTTTCACCACCTTTTGATGGCGTACCCATTTTAAATATAGTTTTTGACATGTTTATAATTCCAATATGACAAAATAAACTTATTCATTGCAATAAAGATATAAAAATTTAGTTTGTATAATTATTTGATATTTTTCTGATAACTTTCATATTTTGATGAATAGAAAAATACGCTATATTTCAATTAAAAACAATTGTTTTCATCAAGATAATTAGTATGGTTAAATTATAATATTGAATGGTATAAATAGAATATATTTTTTCAATTTAATATAATTTATTTCATTATGAATAATTTTAAATTGAATTCATAGTTAAAAACTTTTCAATCATTTCCAATGTTTTAAACAAAACCCGTTTTTTTAAGATGGGATTAATTTTGAATTAATTTCTCCAACTTCTGTGTTTTTAATTTTGAAAAATTAATTCCATATTTGGAATCAGTTGATCCAAATTTAGTAAATAGGTAACTTTTAATTTTAGACATTATGAATAGTAACATCAGTAAATATTTTATTTACCATGGTTAAAAGGTAAATCTGGTAAATAAATGTAAAAAATATATTATAATTACCCTAACACGTGTCTAAACTTTATTTGATGATAAATTTCTGACCATGGTCATCCTTTGGTCTATTTTGGGACCCCATGGAGCCACTTTTATGTGAAAATAACTTTTAATTTCTTTTAATTTAATGCTAATGAAAATATAAATTAAAAATATATCTTTTAATAAATTTTTTATAGGGGGTTATATAAGTAACATCTTCGACTATAAATAGTCACTAGAAATATAAAAATATTTTCTATATCGTGATATTTTATTTTTATTTTTTCCAACTTAGATAAATAAATTAAATTATTACAGAAGGATGATGCAGTGATTTCTTCATTAATAAAGGATTCAAATAAATTAATTTATAAATATTAAAATAAGTTTAATTTGAATATATTTATGCCATCCACAAATTTTCTAGATGAAATTGACAAATTACGGATGAGTTAATTCATTTTTTTAGAAGTAATAATGTTGTTATGAATTTTTTATAAAGCCAATTATTATTAGTATCCAAAATTCACACAATTCATAACTTAAAACATAAAATAGTTTATTAAATGATATTAAATTTATAAAAATCTTAGATTCGGAAAAATGGTTAATATCAGTCCAAATTTTTCATAAATATCTTTTTATGGGCCTTTTTACATGATATAGTAATTACACTAACCCTAAATTTGTAAATAACATGATATCACAGTAAGATTAAAATGGGTGAAGAAGGGTTAAACCACAAAGATAAGGATACAAAAAATATTCTCAACTTGTCAAAAAATTATTGTATGATGGGTATTCGAACTAAAATAATATAATATTATAATTAAATATTTTTTTCATCATTTTAAATCTAAATAGAAATTATAATAAATTAATATTTTTGAAGAGTTTCCTAAAGTGCCCCTCTCATCTCTTATAAAAGGGACCCTCATCCATCTCCTATTCACATCATTTTGAGCCTTCAAGATCGGCATAACCATACCCATTTCTATTTTAAACTTCTCTAGTTACATTATATAGGTTCTTCAATTCTCAAAATACTAACTCTAGTGCCCTAGGAGGAAGTTTAAATGAGTCACGTCAAGGAAGAGTTAATCTCTTCAACCGATTATTTATTATTTATTTCTCCTACTATATCCTCTTATTTAGTTGTTTCATTATAAATTAATTACATCAGTATCACTCATATAATGATATATTATTATAAATTTGAAACAAATCTATTTCACCATCTATCCATCCTATGAAAAATGAACTCACCGCGCGTGCGTACATACGGCTTACCGTCTCCACGATGTGATGTAATCTATTTTTCACCACCACAATACTTGGATGGGTATAATGGTGGAAATAATTACTTTATATTATTATTATTACATAATACTAACTATGAGATAGTATACACCATTCAATTCAATACTGTTCCACAATTATGGGAACGATATCATCGCTCATGCGTACGTACGACTTACCACCTCTACGACGTGCTGAGATTCATTCATCATGTTAACTTTTAAAAAATTATTATAAAGTATATATAATAAATCATAATGAAATATATGAAATAATAATTCTAGTGTATTAATATATATATATATATATATGTCATTTACTTATTTCCATTCAATTTAATAAGGAAACGAAAACAGCATTTCTGCATACGGATAGCCTACTGTCTCCATGAATGGTGTATTGGAATTCATTTATCTATATAATATATATATATATATAATATAAGATATATATAAATATTTTTTTTACATTTTGGATGTAATTAAATCATGATCTAAGTAATCATATAAATAATAACAATTCCAAACACGTATGATTATTACCCAAAACGTTGCTTTAACATGGAATTGACAAATGGAGGAGTAATATAAAGACATAATTGAATCATATATGATATCCTAAATATTATTATGGTTCTATTACAAGTTAATAATATTTTAATGCCCACTACAATAGTGTTTCATACACATATGACAGAAATCAGACCTAAGGTAAGGTATAATTTTGCAATCTCATTTTTATCTGATATTATTTATATGTATGTATTTTCTGGGGACATATTTATCATCCTTGTCCATGTTTTATAAAAATTACTTCATAAAATATTTAATATACTTATATGTATGTTTAAAAGTCAATTTTACCCATTTTTGACTTTTACAACATGGTATGGAATGAATCTTTCTTTTGTTTACCATACGAGGTACTTTTTAACGTTTCGAGTAATAGAATGTGTACAATGTTTTTTTAACTTATATGGTATGAAAGATTTTTTACATATTTATAAGGACTTATTTCCATGAATCTAACTCTACAAGTTTACTAGTGTATTTTCAACTCAATTCTTTTCTTTTATAATTACATGAAATTTTTAGAAAAGAAAACATTTTTGAAGAAGAAATGTTATTTTCTCATCAATTGTGTTCAAGTTTTTTATCTAAGAGAACATAGGGTTATTTATCTATCCCTATTATTAATTTTATTTGATTAAGTTTATGATGGAATTATTTTCATGAATTAAATTTATCTTATATGGATGATTTTATGATTACATTATTTTTAAGAATCCAATTTTTTTCATCGGTTATGTTAGGATGTCTGATTTATGTTTTGTGGCACATGTAAGAATGATTTCATTATGAAATGGGTGGGACCTATATCTCCCTGAAATTCATTGGGTAAATATTTATATCTCGTGAGATATACATAGATATAATAAAAAATAAATAAGGTTTAGTAATACTGAAATGAAACAGAAAGTAAACCCGGTTCAGTGACAGACTTTTCCAACATTAATGGTCTTGGTAATAATGCCTTGGCTACTATGGAAATAATATTATGTAATTATTAGTTTTCAACAATTAAAGTTTTTATTCCAATGGTATTCTATCAGGGTTAATTTTTCTTGATGATATATTCCTTACTTACTTCCATGATTTATTTCATGACTCATGATTTTTATGTTTATACTTTATGTTCATGTTTTTACATTCGAATGTATATGGTTTGCTTTATTTTCTCTATGTTTACCCTTACTAAGAATTTGAGCTCACCCTTTAGATTTTTTCTTTCCCCCAAGATTTAAATATTGGTTTTAGTTAGGAAAACAAAAGGGTATGTTCTTTATGGGAGATGTTGAAGATCTTTCACCATGATTAGAAGATTAGGTTCTGAGTTTCCAAAGACACTAAACTAATAAGGTATTTGGGAGTCTATTTTTGTCATGTATTAAGTATTTCTCAAAATTAATGTATTTTCCATGTATTCCATGATTGGGTCTCTATATTGATCCATCATGTCAGTGTGCCTGATGCAATCTAGTATCCCTAATTCTCATTCGTACCATACCTGGCCTATCCAAAGGGAACCATAACCATAACAAAACATGTCCATAATAAGGGTCCAGTAGCAATAGCATTATTCTAAACTAGTGTAGTAAGAATTCTTGGATAATTCTATAGTTATGATAGTTTACCATGTCATATCTAAAATGAGGGTGAGCCAAAGAGAATAAAATAATAAAGACATAAATATAAAGAATACCCACGATCTATCACAAAAGTCATGAAAACTGACACCTCCCCTGAATTACACCAAATAATAGTCCATTTTTCCATTGAACCATCAATACATGAGGGAATTACTATTCCAAGGACCCCTTATTTCCTCTGTTAATCAAAAATTAAAGAGATATACCCCAAGGAAATTTTTTCCCAATAAAACCCATTTTGAAAGTGCCAACCAGGCCACACATAAAATTTGAGTGACAAACCATTTATAAAAGAACCAAACACACCACCTATAAAACCAAAATCTATTTATAAACCCATTTTATAAACCTAAATATCCGTGTATAAACCAAAACACTTTTATAAAGGACAACTGGGTATTTTTACAAGCACATGGTGTGTGAAGCTCAAATAAAAAATTTCATGCAATAGAATTCATGGTAAATTCACTTGATTTCATTTTAAAAAAGTTATTATAAGTAAAAAATATCACAAAATAGCATACAAATGAGGTTTTGACAACATGAAATCTATGTTTCTAAAATTTAAAGGCCAAATTCAAATGGAAACCTAACTCAAACTCAATTATATGGACAATGGTAACTCAAATTACCTTCAAGATGGGAAAAGAAACATGGAAACACAAGAGTAAAATTAACAAGACAAAAAAATATAATTTAATCATAATGAAAAATAAACCCTATAGTAGAAGAACCATTGGAACAGAGGAACCATGATGAAAATTGGAGAAAATGAAGTAGAAGAAGGGGGAAAGAGATTTCGATGGAGAAATCACCATAAACATGATGTAATCCCTCGATTTCACCATGTCAGGAAGCGAGGAGGCATGAGGAAGAGGGGAGGATCCTCTAAGGGTTGAAAGAGCCAAATGGGGAAAGAATATGGTGTTTTGGGGTTAAACATTGAGAGGGGTAGAAAGGTAAAAACAGATTTTTAATGAATCTAGGCATTGTATGTGGTATCATTGCAGAGATTGGGAAACTTTGTGAAATCTTGAATTCCTTAATAGAATCATATGACCCCTTCACAGTTTGGCTGTATAGTTTGGGAAACCTCACACTATCCTTGTTTTTTGTTTCTGTCAAAAATTTTAGAACAATGAACATGTTTCTCACACATTTTGGAATAACCATTATTATGCCATAAACCCTTATATAGGGACACCCAATGACACATAAAATAACTCCTAGAAGATGCACATTTGGAATCTAATAATGGACTACCCTTGAATCCCTATCTATGAAAGTGTAAAAATAATTAAAAAGAGACTCAACATCAGGAGGTCACATGGTTTCCCCTTAACATGCACTCAAACTATGAAACCAGAAAATAATAGATCAAAACTAAAAAAGTTAATCTAAAACACAGAATAATGAATTGAAAATACATAAACCAAAATATAGATCATGATAAAATGGAAAATAAATCTTGGGTGTGACAATTCTCCCCCCCATAACTCTTTCTTCTCCTCAATAATCCATAATGCTTCCAGTTGACTGTGTCACAAGGAAAGGGTTCAGGCACTCTAACATGATTCAAATCCTCATGACAAAGACACCTTAAGAACCACTATGAAAAAACTAACATTCCTACCCAAACAATCCACTGGACTCAAACCATTCCCCCTACAATGATGAAAACGCAAGCCACTAGCCAAACACACTACCATCGCCAAAATTATTAGGTCTACTCCAAGATCACAGTGTAATCCAACAAAAAAGACAAACTCAAGGTTAGATGACTTCGGAGGATAGTATATGCTTGAAACTTCTATGAGGAAGGCAATTAAAAGGATACAGAAGTAAACAAAGGATCGATTAAAAAATTTCAGGAGTCCGTGGTGGAATCCCCACCATATTTTAACTTCATCAGAATACCCAAACAACACCACCTTCTAAACATAAAACCTTTGAATAGGAAGTACCACACACAATCCCAGAAAGAACTAATAGATAGGAACCTAACAAACAATGGAACACACTTTAGCACTGTTATAATGAAACTCATAATTTCAGAATATAAGTTTCCAGTAGAATAGAATTTACCAAAATATACCCATATCCTCTTTTATTTCAAAACAAATACAATACCGTTAGATAAAACCATTATAATTAAGGAATAATTTAAAAACCCATCAAATAAAACTCGCATTGGCACCACATTCACCTAATTAAAATGTGATATTCTTAGAGAGATAGGTTCTAGATCCACTCTTCTTACAAGAAACACCCTTAAATATTTATAGAGAGCTTAAAAATGATTTAATGTATGACATGAATTTATTACAATTTGTAACAAAGCATTCTTGTGAACAGGCCTACCTCATTGATAACACACTAGGGTCCTATACCTAAAAGAAGTTGACAAGAGATCAGAAAACCTCTTAATTACATTGCCAACATTATCATCTTCAGGATGGTTTCCCATCTATTTACTATAATTAACATCACTGGTTTAAAAGTTTAAAGTTGGATTGGTCACCTCGATCACCCCTACTAACATTGATTCATCCTGAACTGCCTTCCTTAGCACATCGATAAATCTGGTTTGACCGAATTATTACACCCTTGATTGAAGATTAGGAGGAAGAATATTCTAAAAATATTGAGATTTCTAATAATCTTCCTTGGACAATTATGGGAGATAGGGAATTATATCCAAAAAATTATGGATGAATTCCTACACTAATCTAGCACCTTGCTAAAGTCAGCACATTCCATTGCCTTCATCACCTTCACAACCCCAGTGAAGTACTATTAGATGAACAAGGCTTTAAAGAATTCTTAGGGGAGGTATTTTCAAATATTGTTCATAATGGAGAAGCTATACCAATTCCAACTTTTAACATCAATTATAAATGTCATGAACGAAAATTTTATAGACTCAAGAAAATCAAGAAAATCAAAGATCCTTTCAACTTTTCTCATCATTTATTTTACTTCAAAGGATATTTCTGACCATAAAAGAAAGTAGATTTTAACTTTAAAAACTAAATAAGGAAGTCTTTTGGATGATAAACTAGATGTTATAATAATGGTGAACCACTCATAGTTACACCTCAAGTATCCATCGAGTCTTTGGTGGGGGCATGCTCTAATTAACAAAGAAACAGAAACTCAATCAAAACCAAATAACCATCAATAACTCATCAAAATTAAACACCGAGCACAAAATTAATCTAGCCCAAAAATTCCAATAAAAACAATTAAATATCACTAAAAACCACTTCAAATAAACATTTTCATCATCTAGACACCAATCCATTTCATTATAGAAAACAATATTTTAAATTTTAACAATAAAACCAACCCTTCTGATTTAAATCACATTAAATTTTAAAACAGGCCTCATTTTATCAAAGCCCTTTAAATTAAAAATCCATTCATTCAAATGTCACTTTTTTTGTAAATCAAATCATGAAGGCTTTCATTAAATAAATTTGAAAATGAATTTATTATTTCCAAAAATCAAAACATCACCATTTGAAATTAGGCATTATAATCCAAAATGAGGTTTTCAAATAAATTTTTAAATTAGAAAGAATGAACATAAATTTATAGAGGGGACTAGTGATAATGGGTGACATGGACATATGGTTGGAGAACATATTCCAATCACACCACTGCCAGGATTATTCATTTAGGGCTATGTCCCTGGGTGCCACATAGCTTTCCAGACCCTATGAGCTCACCGGTAACCACTGCCCCAACTCCCATTTTGTTCCCCAAACACAAAACAAAACATAAAAATTCCATAAAATCTATATAAGCTAAACATAATTCACAAAACTAGGAAATATCAAGAAAATAATGGAAGAAAATAGAAAATTAATACTCAAAACCTAACTTCCCATGGTAACCGAAGGTTGGCATAGGAAGTGTTGGCTAGAAACCTCCTCATACCTACTACCCAAGTTCTAATAGTCCTAATCCTTCTACTTTGTCATCCCAAATAATAATGGGAACTTCCAAATATAATTCCTCTAAATAACCTATGGTCTGATACCATTTTGTCATGAACCAACCCAGGTGAACCTCGAACTGGACACCCAAGTCGGCCTGCAACATCCCCGAGGTGTGTTCTCAATCAACCCATGGTGGAGACCAGAACCAAATAATCATGGAGTAATGTTGATAATGGTTTCTCCAAATATAGATAAAAAATAATTATAAATAAAATAAGTATCCCCATATAAATAAACAAGGAAAACAATAAAGAATCTAAACACAAACTCAAATTAAAAAGGAACCAAACAAGATGACTAACTAAATCTCCTTGTGACCCCATGGGTAACAATCTGATCTAAGAACCCAACATCACCTATAGTGATTAATACCAAGCTAGAACCTACACCTAAATCTAAAAAAAATAATAAAAGTATATTTTTGAAAAATAAATCTCAGTATGCATGCCCAAGTAAACTATTCTCTATGAATTTCATCTAAATAAAAGATTTATTTATAAAAAGTTTGAAATAAAATATATAAACATTGTTTTCTATAACATTCAATTTTATGAAAAAAATAATAATTTATTACCCTCTTTGTTTAAAATAGGTCTTCCTTAAAAAGTGAGATTTAAGGATTATTGGGCTAGATAATAAGTGTGGTTTAAAAAGAAAGAGAAAGAAGTGTGAAACATTTTTCAAAAACAATAATCATAAAACATATCGAAACAAACGACCATATTTAAAAATGATACACCTCACAAACAAGTAACGCAAATAAAGAAAAACTAATTAGGGAAATGGAAAGCACTACACTAGAAACTGATTTTGTTGAGGCCCCTAAATTATCTTCTGAAGAAAAATAAGTTTCAGGAAAACATGGGAATACCTATGAGTTTAGGGGAAAACCCAGAACATACTATAACTTAATACATTATATCAGCATTACTAATGAAATAAAATATCCCTAACACTCATTCATACCCAACCTATCCTAACATAGGGTCACCATATCCAAATAAAAGTGTGTCCATAATAAGGGGCCACAAGCAAGAGCGTAATCATAATCTAATGTAGCAATCATTATTAGATAATTTTCTCGCTAAGGTATGTTCCCATGTCATATATAATATAGTGGTATGTCAAATATAATCAAAAAATCAATACATAAATATAAATAATACACATGCCCCATCACATGAGTCACACAAATAGATACAACCCCTAAATCTAATCATTTTTTGATTTTATAAAAATAAATCACTTTAATAAAAGTGTGAACCAAAAAACAGACATACAGACATTGACAGGATGAGAAAATAACCCTATCCAAGACCATCCCCATCCAAAAAACACCACAAAACAACCCTGAAAACAACAGTCAAACTGAAAACCAAAAACCAAAAAATTGTCGTCCTGTGAACACAGCCCAGGACTGACCAACCCAAAACCACCAAAACGCATCATGTTGTGACATCACTCGCAACCCTACACTATTTCGGCATTGAATCCAAGGAACGCGTCATCCTTCCGGTAGCTCCACTACCACACCTCGGACCACCCATCCATCATAAAACTCATAATGCACATCATGGAACCACCGAGGCATAGCAAAGAACGACAAACCAAAAAGAAAACTTTTTTTGACAGAAAATTATTTTTTTCTGTTCAAAATAGTCACTTTTTGGGATGGTGATAATTGAACAAGGAGTGGGAACCATAAGTGAGATGGGATTGGAGCCATGCCAGTCCAGACCCATCCAAAATAGAAACCGGAGAAATTCAAACATCAAACATCATAAACCATAAATGAGATGGTTAGGAAAACTTATCCATGACCGACCCACCCAAGAAACACACACACACACACACACACTGTCACGTCACTCTGTGATTATAGTAGTTCCACTCTCCTTTGTTGATCTGCCACACCACAAACTAGATTGCCTCAAATTCCTTCAGGATATGACCCCAAAGCACCGTCGTCCCCCCATCGTCCATGGTAGGCAACAGTGACAGGAGAAAACGAACTAGACCACAAAACCATAAAAGATATGCACCAAACAAAACATGAAAACAAAAAAACCACCAAATCAACATAGATGAAAGCATATAGCTACCCCCAAGGGTGTAAAGAGCAGAATAGTATGTCATCATAGCCATGCTTTCTAGAGGATTCCACCTACGACCATGTACTGACCCTGGATAAGATGACGAACCTTCCAAAACCAAACTAGAAGAGCGCCAGAACCAGATAAGCTGCAATCCCTCTGACTCCATCGATGGAGGAGTGATTCTACAAACATGGAACCCAGGGATGAAAATCCAAGTAGCTGAGAAGACTGGATAGAAGAATCGGGAGGAGAAATGGTGAGGGGGTGCCTCCGGCTCTAAGTGGTCCTGAGGTCCCCATCCAAGACCGCGTAATTACTCGAGAGGAAGACAACAGACCTACCATGAAATGACTCCACTGATCCCAACCATCATAGAACTAGATGATGACCACCAAGCACATCTGAGACCCCATACATATATCGTTCAATGTGGTGGCTCCAAAACATGGAAGCCATGAGGAGGAGCTGGGATGTGGAATCCGAGAGGAGCACCGAGAGAGCATGTCGTCGAGAGAAAGAGAATAGGGAGGAAGGAGTCGGGAGGGAGGGGGAAGGATGGTGTAGGGAAACCCTAATCTAGGGAAAATAGTCCTTTTTTCCCTTGAACCATCAATTCAAGTGGGAAGTTCCATGAAAAATACCCCCCATTCGCTTTATAAATCAACAAGGTGAGAGATACAACCAAAGGAATTTTTCCCAATAAAATCCATTTTGAAAGTGCCAACCGGGCCGTAGACACCCTTTGAGTGAAAAACCATTTCTAAAAGATCCAAAAACAACACTTGTACAATAAAAATACATTTAGAAACCTATTTCAGAAACCTAAATCACCATTCAGAAACCAAAACACTTTTACAACTGCCAAATGGGAATTTTTACAAGCACTTGTTATGTTAACCTTTGGTTAACAATTTCATAAAATTAAAATAATGGTAAATTCACTTGATTTCAATCTTAAAGAATTATTCTATGTAAAAATATCACTAATTATATTCAAAATTAGGTTTGAAAACCATGAAATAAATTTTTTTAAATTGAATAGGTAAATACAAAGGGAAACATACCTCAAACTCAAGTGCTTGGACAACAACAACCCAAATCATCATTAAGATGGCCAAATAAAAATGGGAATCCAAGAGGAGACATAACAAGACAAAACACCAAATTTAAACTCAAATAAACAATAACCCTAGAGAAGAGTAACCAAGGAATAATTGGAACTAAGTATAAAATGGGATAAGAAGGAAGAGGAAGAAGAGTTGAATATATTTCTTTGGGAAAATAACCCCAAAACTTGAAGGAATCCTTTGATTTCAATAGGTAGGAAGAGGGTAGGCGTGAGGAAGATGTGAGGAACCTCTATGGGTCATGTTATCCAAATCAGGTAAGAACAAGGTGTTTTGGGGTTAAAAATTGAGAGGCGTAGAATGTTAAAAAATAATTTTTAATTAATCCGGGAACTGTGCATGGATTGGTTACACGATTTGAGAAACTATGTGCCAACCATGTATCCCTTACTATATTGATAGTATGTCTACATGGTTTCACTACATGGTTTGGGAGAACATGTGCCATATATGTGTTTAGGTTCATTCAAAAATAGTAGATCCAGGCACACTCTTCTATATTGATTTGTACTAACTATGATCAAATCATGCACCCTCATATAGGGACACCCAGAGACTCACATAGTTACTCCTAAGAGCTAAAATTCTTGAATATAATCAATAATTACTTATGAAATATTGACTATACTTGATGAAAAAAAGAACTGAAATGATACTCAACATCATAAGGTTGTATTGTTTCCCCTTAACTATTTACAAAAACCAAGAAATAGAGGGCAAACATCAAAAAAATCAATCTAAAACACCCATGACTCAAGAAAAAATCCAAATACCAAAATATATTTCAAGATACAAGGGAAAATAAAAATGGGGGTGTGACACCTATATTAATAGTTATGAGTCATACATAATTATGGAACCTTTCAAATTTCTATATGGATAACCATGTAACTCACCACTGTGTTGGTTGGAGATGGGTGAAGCTTCCTTGGTTGAACCATGTTTGGTTACAGAAACACCAAAGAAATATCTAGATGATTCATAAATGTTTTAAGATGGCTAAATCCAGTAAAAATCTTGTGTGAATCATCATCATTTTCAATTTGTAATTTTCCGTTGGTGACTAGGTGTTCTTAAAAGTCTCAAATTGGTTGGGTTATTGATGTCTTGGGATGTAATGGAACTTAAATCAGATGTATTTGGGACTATTTTAGATAATATAATGGATTATAAAGGTGTAATATTTCTTGGATTTACCACCTCATTTTTCATTGATCCAAATGTTTTTCCATGTGTCTCAAATCAAGATGTACCTACCAGACTCATCTCATGTTTTTAATTGGGAAGACCTAAACATAGAACCAAATATGTCTGTGACTTAGTAACTATTTCAGATTTTTTATTCTCATGTGAAGGTTCTACATGTGAATTATATAATATTGTTCTTTATTTTATATTAGGATGGTTAAGATGCACATTAAATATTGGAGAGGGGTCTATGATGAGGGAGTAGTGACCTAATCTATTTGAGGACCTACATTCATCAAATTAGATTTCTAGAGATAGAAATAAATATGGTGGGGAGAAGTATCAAACCTTATTGTTACTTTTAAGAATTGTCACTAACTTGTTTTATTTACCTTTTTTTCAATTCCTAGTTATTTTTAATTGTGCTTTTATTCATTTTTGTGGGTTGAGGGTGTTTCATGAGATTCAGTGTAAGTGTGGACTCCATGCCATAGCTGGAGAAGATATGGAAGGACCATCATTTAGTCAATGTGGTCCACAAACTATACATTCGACTAACTAGGGCTAAATGAGGCTATAAGACGTCCACCAGCTCACTGGTGACCAGCCACCAGCTAGCCAGTAGAAGTTGTTGGGTTATAAGAATTCTTCCCACCACTACCATCTAGTCAACGACTAGCTAATAACAATCCAATAGAAAATATGGGTTACACTCATTCTTCCTAAACCCACAAGCTAGTTGTATGGTCACCACCGAGTAGCCAATCAAATCAATTTGGTATCCAATGACATTGATCTGGTCAAGAAAATAAGGTCCTAATAGCAATTTTATAATAGAACCCCTATTTGTTTCATCCTTAATGAAACCATGAGCAAATATCAACCCATGTGACCTTTTGGGGATCTCTTTGGGTATATTTGGCTCTCCCAACTTGAATCCTTAGTGTATCAAAGTGTTGATAAAATTCTTGATTTTTCTTTGGTAATAAAGACTCTGATTTGGTCTTACATCCTCTTATTCTTGGGGTTACTCTTATTTTGTGATATGGATCATCCATGAAAACCAATGTAGTTTGTTGTATCTATTTTTTAAATTGGAAATTTTTGTTATCGGACAATTCCACTTCCTTCTTCAAGATATTCCTCTCTTTGTCCTATAGATCCCTTCTTGAAGGTGAAATTCCAAGTCTTTCAAGGTAGTTGGTTTCATGTAATGGACTTTTTCTATAAACCACTATTGATTTATCTTATTTAATTAAATTATAAAATGGTTTGAAAGAATGCATTAGGGATCTATCATAAAAATGGTTTTTGGAATGATTTTAGAGTCATGATTTTTGAAATATGGTTGTTTTGTGGAATTGTTATGAAATAGATTCCCCATTTGGTTTATTAATAAAAATAGATTTCAATGAATTTGTTACATGGTTTCAATATTTATCTATATGTGAAACTCCCATTGATTTATTTTAGTTTTGGAAAATGGTAAACTAATTGTGATCATTGTTTTAGTAGGGATCCACTCTCAGGATTAGACTCTTACCCAATATTCCCATAATTTTAGGTTAATGTGAACACCAGGTGGCCTAATATTGTGGTAGGTAGACACTCTTGGGAGTGTAATTGTATCACCTTGGCTTGTTTTTTCAAGGATAATGTTCACACCAAGTGGCCTTCGGTCACATAAATCAAATAAGTATCCTTACAAACCTGGTCTTAGTATACCTAATGGATAATTTCATTATTTTTATTCCTTGGTATGTTCATTTGGAATGACTTGATAAACTAATTATTAGGGAATTTATTTGAAAATTGGTTTATTTGGAAATGATTTAGAAGTTGTTGAAAAGGGTGGATTTCAATGTTTGAAACAAATTGTAAAAATTGTATCTCATGCCTTCTCATTTTTTATTTGAGTATAATTGATTTATATTGTAAAGTACTCTTGTGAAACACTTGGTGGGGTCCCACTAGGATTTTATTCCTCACATATTTCATACACCATTGGGTACATATAGACCTTATTTCATATATCAAAAGTAAAGTAAAGGAACCACAAGGTGGTGATAGGTTTGTTCTTTATCAGGGTGTGGGATTCAGGTGGTGACTATATGTCACAAGGATATGGGTTGTTGTTGTACTTGTTCACCTTGGTTTGGTTGATGTTTTGGTATCTAATTTACTTTATTTATTTCTATCTATAATTATTTACATTTACTGGCATAATTAAATTATTTTTTTATATTTCATATTGTGTTATTATTTTTATGGAATAATCAATCCCAAAAAGGTTGTTAATGATGTTGAGGAACATTTTTCTATCCCATGGGGATCGAGGAGGCCATTCGGGTCATTCAGGTATGTCTTGGATTCCTAGATAGTGGGGTAATTTTCGTTATTTCATGACATTTGACAAATGGGATAATGTTTAAAATTGTATTCATCCTTGTTTTAATGATCATCAAATAATGATTATTTTGATATTAATGAGTTTTCTTTTTTCTGGTAGCATTTTACACTGTAAAATTGATGGGTAAAAATTTTGGTCAATTCCAGAAAGGCCCACCCTTGCAAATGATTCACTACTAGACAAAACTCGCCATTGATTTTGATTCACAACCATTAATGACTCACCATTGGGGTAGACTCATCATTGAAATTAGAATTTGTATAAGTGTTGGAATCACCCACCGTCAGCTATGTCTCTCTGTGAGAATGTATTTTTGGAAAAGTATGGGAAATACATTCCATTAGAGGATAACTTCCCATTAGATCAGAAATTTGGAAATGTATGGAAAACACCTACAACCAGAGAAGAGTCACCATTGAAGATAACCTTCTACCAGGATACAAATTTGGTTGTGTTAGAAAAACTTACCACCAGAGCTAAGTCTCCATTGGTATGTATCACCACCAACTTAATTCCCTATAATGATGACTCATCACCAGTGTTGTTTCCCCATTCAAAAGAGTCACCATCACTATTTCTATTTTTTAATTAGATATTTATAATTCATATTTTATTGAATATAATATTGTGAATTATTTTAACAATTTATTATAAATGTTTTATAGAGATGTGTTAATGTCTGTGTTGTTCATCCATTATAATGTGGAGAAGAGCTGAATGACTCTTTCTATATGTTGTTATTATTTTAATTAGTACACTCCCTCATGCATATAATCCCATGAATGAGAACTGAACTAAGATACATAAAAACATAGTGATCTAGATCTAAACATTGCAGGATCAAAAAAAATATTGATGTTACTTACATGAAGAATATTTATCAGGGATAAAATATAGATTACGTGGATAAAATTGAATATTCAGTTCCTTTAGACAGTCAGAACAAGAAAGAGTTTACGAAACTATGTTCTATTGAAAATTTTAGAAACTCAACCCGATCCTCATTTTAAGATACATTGAAGGAGTCATGAGATATAGATATTATTAAACATTGAAATACATTCCTTATACATATTTTTATTTTCTGTTCCATTTTATTCTATTTACATTATGAGTAGTGTGTTCTTAGTCCATTTTAAATATGAACACTATCTTCTGAGCTTTAACTTAAAGATAGAAGATATCTACTAAAACACTTTTGATACTTATTTTCCAATGGGTTCTGCGGAAGAGGTCATGTGTTTCCTCAACTGATTTGTTGTTGTAAAACCAATCCAGGGTGTGGATCATATATTATATTAAAAATTATTCTTGGATGTAGGTGATTTCAATGTAGAGAGGATTAATTCTCGACATGAGATAGAACCTTTTGTATTTGTTTTCATTTTTTGTTTTTCATTTTGTTTGTTTTATTTCTATGATTTAAAACTAAATCTATTCTAATATTTAAAAAAAACAAATACTCTAATTTTTATTCTTATATAGTTATTATATATGGTTTTGATTAATTAAACAAATTTCAAAAGTTAATGTAGTTATCAGAATTGTTTTAACTGATACATAGTAAATCTTTGATAAATTTCTTAAAAGATCGGAACATATATTGATCTTTTATTTTGATTAAATATGTTTTTTGAATCATTTGGGTGTCTTCATTTGAACATATTTTCAATATAAATTTTATTGGGTACTCAATTCACCCCCCCCCCCTATTGAGTGACTCACCTGGACCAAAATTTGGCATCAGAGTAGTTTCAAAAAAATCAATTGTGATATTCGTTTTATTTTAAAGATCTTAATTTTATATAATTTCAAAATTTATTTTTTAAAATGGATAATAAAAAATAATTTTATTTTACTAACAAACCTCCATTTTTAATGGGAAAATTTATTCCTAATGGAAGATAAAAAATGATAATGCATATAGAGAGCATGGGTTTTGAAATTTAGTCTGCTATACAGGATAAATATGAGTTAACAAATACTATTAGAAGTACTTGGGATGATGAAACTAATCTTCCTTAAATAATAATTTCGAACCTATCAATGTCTCTAACCATGCCTTAGGAGATGAATAATTCAAAAATTATATATGCTAGTATAACTACTTTTGAAATGTGGGACACTTTATCTATTTCACATGAATGACCTAAAATGATAATGAAATGATATTTAACACTTATACAATTAAATATAATTCTTTAAATATGAAACATGATGAGTTAATTTCCAATATGTATCTCAGGTTCAATGATATATCCAATACTATGATCTCCTTGGGAAATACAGGGTATAAAAAATTCCAAATCATGAGACTATTGATATGTCTTCCAGAGAGATTGATAGGAACATCTATGGTAATAAGGGAATCCTATGAAATTATTAAGTTAACAATAAAGGAATTGATTGTGAATTTAATGATGTGAGAATAAGAGCTTAAATTCAAATGTGTAGAGTATGATTAACTAAAATTAAATTAACCAACATTTAAGTATACTACATTAAAATTGAAATTCAAGGAAAAGGTAAATGTTGAATGATCTAGTGATGAGAATCACCTGTTGAAAATGATAAAGATATGGCCCATTGGGAAAAATGGTTTATGAAATACATGGAAACTAAGAATCAATGGAAATTATGATACTATAAGAACTTAGAAAAATTATTGGAAAATCGATGACAACTCAAATAAGATTACCTTTTATGAATTTATGAAAAAAGGACCTGTTAGGGATTACCGTGCAATGTTAAAATACAATAATAAATATTATGTAAAAGATATAAAATATAAGAAATACATAAAATTAACATGTAGTTACTCTAAAGAGGGCCCCAGTGATTTAGATTCTACTCATGAAGAAAATATTCAGAGAGCTAACATGTGCTTCATGAAAAATGTTTCTGAGTTATCTGTTGTATCTCTAGTACTTAATTATAATCACTTTGAAAATGAAAATAAAATAGATGATATATATAAAAAATGTTAGAGTACTATAGTATGATTGATGACACTTTTAGTGAAATCAAAGAAAAATATAAGGTTTTGAAGAAACAGAATTCATTGTGTGTAAATTTTAAATCTTATCTTAATATAGAAAAAGAAAAGAATGATCAATTACTAAAGGAGAATAATGAATTGAGACTTTCAAATGAAAAAAATAAAAAGTAATTGGAAAGGTTTAAAAATGTTATATAAACTATAACTCAGATTTTAGGAAAACAAATTTTTCCTAAATATGTTACAGATATAGATTATCAACCTGGATAGAGAATATCATTTTAGAGAACATTTCTTCCTAGGTCCTAATATAAAAATTATGCTCCTAGTTATTATTCAAATGGACCTAATAAAGTGTTTATCTCTAAATTTTTTCAATATCTTTATATGAAACCCATTAATAAAATATTATTTCATAAGCGTTTAATCACTAACATATCTAGACCCAAGAAAATATGGGTAGAAAATCCATTTATAGTATAAACATTGATTTGTAGGTATGCTTCCTAAAGATCTCCTATAAAAATTTATCCTACATGGATATTATTTTCTTCAAAAATATGATAAGAGACTACTCCATAATCAAGAACCTCCTAAATATGGATGGTGCTCATGTCATCTTTCATGACAATGTTAAAGAAAAAATCTTTGGTCTTGGACAAATCAGTAACACCAAGTTAGTATTAATTTCTAAAGTACTTTTTCAATGTTTAAAATAAAATTTTCTTATAATTTTACAACTTTTTATGATGGTTTTCATGTGAATTTTTAAGACAATGCCTGTAATGTTTTTAATTCCAAAAAATATTTTGTATTTACTACTATGAGAAATTAGAACTTTTATGTTGTTAATATTCATACTTTGATTTCTCAAAATGTTTCTTACTTAAGTGAATTTCATGGAGAATATTGTATTTGGAATAGGATATTAGGGCACTGTAACATTCACTCAATTAGAAATCATACTAGGAAAAGGTTAGTTAGGGATCTACGTGAACTTGAGTTCCCAAGTGATAAATTTTTTAACCCCTATCAAAATAATAAATAACATAATATTTCCATTAAATTAATGAAATAAATTTAAACATACCAGCCTCTTGATTTGGTAAACATGGATCTGTTTGGACCTTCTATATTTTCTATTTTAAATGGTAATCCCTATTTATTTTTACTTGTAGATGATTTTTCTAGGTATAAATGGCTATTATTTTTATATCAAAAATGTGGAGGTTGTTCTAATTTTTCCAAGTATGATAAATCTGAAGAAAACCTAAGGGGACATGGAATGAAAAACTTGAGAAGTGACCTTGGACATGATATTGAAAATCAATATTTGTAATCCATTTTCTCACAAAATAGACATAGTCATAACATTATTTCTCCTAGGACCCCTTATCATAATGGAGTTATAGAAAGAAGATATAAAATACTTCAAGAGATATCATGGACTATTCATAATGAATATGACTTACCTGTCTACTTTTAGGAAGAGGTTGTGAACACAACCTATTACATAGTCAATATATTTTTAATTAGAACTACCTTGAAGAAAACCACATATGAAATTTGGAATAATAGAATGCCTAAGGTTAATTAATTTTGAGTTTTTGGTTTTAAATCCTTTATTATTAACACTATGTATAATCCTGAAAAGATTTCTTCAAAAAATGATAAAGAGATTTTTCTTGGTTATTTGACCTCTAGTAAATCCTATAGAGTTTTTAATAAAATAACCAAGATAGTGGAATAGTTTATTCATGTTAAATTTCCTGATATATATCCACATCAGCCTAATACACCTCTAGAAATATTATGGATGATTTATCCACATTGAACTTTAATTATAAACATTATGATTCTACTGTAAATAAAGAATAAAAATCATCTAGTTTTGAGGGACATCAATATCTTGAACCTGAACCTATAGAATACCCTTAGGTGAAAATCCATTATTTTTTCTAGAGCTATTAGTACTCTTAAATTCCACCCTTTAGATGCTTTTGATTGATACTTATATAGAGGTACAGAAAAGATAACTTCTCAAAGAAACCAGATTAAAAATCAAGCACTATTGTCACATATAGAACCTAAATACCTCAATGATGCAATTAATGATGAATTCTAGGTAATGGATATTCAATAAGAACTAAAAAAATTCAAAGAAATAATTTCAAGGATCTTTTTTTATAGACCCAAGTACACATTATCTATAGGAACTATATGGGTGGTTAGGAATAAGGTTGATGAATCTAACAATATTGTAAAGAATAAGGCTAGACTAGTTGCACAATGAAATAGTAAAAAAGAGGGTATAGACTATGAAGAGACCTTTACACCTATACCCAGACTTGAAGCAATTCGAATGATGCATTCCAATACAGAATGTATTGATTTTAAACTACATTAAATCAATGTAAATATTGCATTATTAAATGGGCATATATTTTGGGATGTTTTTTCTTTGAACAATCCCCATGATTTTAAAATCATAATTTTCAAAATAATGTTTTCAAATTAACAAAATCCTTGTATGGTTTAAAATAAGATCCTAGATATTGGTATGATAGGCTCAACCATTTTCTTATTTCAAAAGGATTTAAAAATGGTATAGTTGATCCTACCATTTTTATAAAAATAATTTCTAAATAAGTTTTAGTTATTAAAAAATATATATATATTGTTATTTTTTGTTCTTCTAAAAACACTTTATGTAGTAAATTTTTAAAAATTATAAAAATTGGGTTTGAAATGATTTTAATGGGTGAATTGAAATTCCTTCTTGGTTTTCATATTTTTAAAAATAAATAATGATTTATTTTAAATCAAATTAAATATAAAAATGTCCTTTTAAAATTTTTTATATGAATATCACTAAGATTAGTGATACTCGTATGAGTAAAAACTATAAATTGGATGTTAATGAAGCAAGGAAGTCAGTGGATCAAACCAATTATTGAGGTATTATTGGAAATATTCTCAAGTTAACTACCCGTCGATGTGATGTTATGTTTATTGTGTGTGTGTATGTGTTCATTTTTTCAATCCAACCCAAAAGTGTCACACTTGGTTACTATGAAAATAATTTTTCAATATTTCTATTAGACTACCAATTTAGGACTATTTTACCTAATATGAAAAATATTTTTGTCTAGTTAGTTATTTATATGCCGATTTGGGGGGTTGTAAGTTATATAGAAAAATAAATTTGGGAACATGTCATAATTTAGGAAAGTCTCTATTTTCATTGTGTAGTAAGAAAAAAATTATTTCTCACTATCTACTGCTGAAGTTGAATACAAAGTTGTTAGTAGTTATTATGCACAAATTTTGTGTATGAAACACACATTAGTAGACTATAGATATCAATTATGACATTTCCCTATAAATTTTGATACCGCAAGTCCAATAATCATTTCTAATAACCACTTTTTTCACTCTATAATAAAACATATTGATGTAATACATCAATTTTTGAGAGATAATTTCCAAAATGGTAATATAACTCTTCAATACATTGGTATAAAACATCGTCTTTCTGATATTATCACAAATAATTTAAATTATAAGAGAATAAACTACATTAAATATGAAAAGTGAATGATAAATTTTGGTTAAGCATAATTTTTTGGGACTCACTGTTGAGTTTTACTCACAGTTGAGTTTTACCCACTATTGAGTTTTATCCACCATTGAGTTTTACACGCCATTGGATTCTCCCACTATTGTATTTTATTACCATTGAGTTTTTACACACAGTTTAAAATTTACTCACCATTAATATTACTCATTTTTGAAATGTACCTACCATTGGAATATCTTCTTTACATTTCCAATTTGTCACTAATTTTCATTTAAGTCGTAATTATTGTTTTGGTTTTTTAGATTAATTATTTTTATATTTATTTATTTATTTATTAAATTAAATGTTTATTCTAAATATAGATTTTAATTTTATAAATCCCTAAAATCCCAAATTTTATAAATGATGCATTTGTATAATTCCAATGCATACTCCCCCCCCCCAACTTTTTATCTTGAATTGTGTTGTGATTCTTTCTCTCCTAACTATCATCATTCCCTCTCCCTCACCCGATCCTGCTGAGTAGATCTCCATGGTTAGAGTGAAGTGGTTTCCAGAGTCTTATCCAGATGATTCTTGTACATATAAGAATAAGAAAGTTGAATTTATGAACATATTTTTTTTCTATGAATCTTGAGCTTCTGGAGTAGGTTGTTGTACTCGAAACAGAAGTTCAACCTGATTGGTTACTGTCTAGAAAATCATTAGTGCTCAATGTATTTCAGAACTAGGGGTGAATGGAATGGTTCTCTTCAAATGAGGAACCTTTTTATCCAAGTTTGATTCTTTAGTTTTATCAGTTCTTGGAGTACAGTTTCAAGGAAAACAATGATTGGGTAAGAATAATAATCAATGCTTGTAAAGTTTTCTTTTCTTAAAGATAGAGGGCTAGATATTTGAGATTTACTCATGAATTATATTCAAAATACTATCAATAAACTATTCTAGATAATGGTGATGACATTGTTTATGATGATTATTTTGTGGAGTTGATCGGTGATGCAATAGCGATAAGTACAGTTTCCTCTAATCTTGATAGAGTATACAGGTTTCTTTTCAAGTTCATCCATTATATCCTTTGTCCAAGGAAAGGTGACTTTGAAATAATGAGGTATATATATCTTATGAAAATATGAGAGAAGATAAACTTGTTTAGATACTTAATGCTTCATGTGATAAAGATGTTCAAGACTTCCACTAAATCTAATTCCATAATCTACCGAAAGTTTATTTCAGCTATTCTAAAAGCCAAATGTCTAGTTAATGAAGGTGATGAAATATTAGTGTGCCATGGAGGTTTCTGCATCACCATGTCTATTTGTAAAATGATAAAAATTAGTTGAAATCATTGGAAAATGTAATTGGTGGATAATAGTTAGAGAATATATGATGATTCCAATCTAGTTGACCATCCTTCTGGACAAAAAGACCTTATGGATCCTTCGGTGGAGTTAAAGTAAGTTCTTGATTATTTTCATGAAGTGGAAGAGGAGGATATTAACTCTAGTGATAAGGAAATGGAATTTTTTTTGGATGAAGGTGGTGACCTGAATTTACCTTAGAGATCTTCAACTATATCATTCGGTGCCCTTAGTCTATGAAGATCTCTTCCTCTAAGAGATAATATCTTAAAAGAAGGTAGTGAAGAGGAAGAAACAAGAATTACTAATAAATAACTGTTCAAAAGATATTATAATACTTCTAAGGAAAATGGTCCAAATGGTGATGATGATAAAGTAAATGAAGAAGAATATGGTGAAGATGATTGAAATGGAGATGGAGATGGAGATGGAAGTGACAGGGATGGAGGATTTTGATGGTCCAAATGGACTCATTAGAGCTGTGGATGTGGAAATGCCTTGAGAAATTTTACCTTCTCCAGAAGTATATATTTCTTGATCTGAAGAGAGACCCATTATTTTTGAAGAATTAATTAGAATTCCAATAGAAGAAAAGGAATCATCATTTGAGGGGGAGAAATCACCAATTCTGGAAAGTCATCTAGTTGACCCGATTGTTGGTGGACATGTTAGTGTGGATGTTGATGTTATTTAGAAAGTTGTTATGAAGTATATTGTGGATATAATAGTTAGAGAGAAAATGGATTTTGAGCCTACTATTGCTGAGAAGAAAGAGGTTTTACTGAGATCAGTTGAGAATTTGAGTTTTGTGCCTATTTTAGTTGTACCAACCATTTCTAGTTATTAATATGTAAAATATCATGATTTTTCTTATGCTGGTTAGATGGGACCCATGTTTGAGTAATGGGATAAGTTTCATGGTTGTCCTACAAGGAATGGTGGACCAACTATTGTAGAATCAAGTGATCATGATAGATCATTCATTTACTAGATTGATGATCCAGGTTAATTAGAGAAGTTTTATTCTGATGATCCTACCAGGCCTGAGACTACTATACCCTTATCTATCCTTATTGTACATTCTATACTGGATGATGTTTTCAGTAGAGGTGACATGGATTCTTTTAAATAAAATCTTATTTTAGATGTTATTTTGTTATTGAAGAACCAACATTTTTGTGGTTACCGAACTCAATGAAAATTATGCTTGACATGGGGAATTTAATTCAGCACATTCATTTTAAGATGATTCTCTATATTGGAGAAGTGTAAGTTTAAAGTAGAAGGTTCGAAAGTGAAATGGAAGTTGTGGGAGATGCTGTAGAGGATTTGATGTTCACTTTTGTGGATTTCGTGAATGCTCTTTTAGATAAGGTAAAGAATCTTAATTTAGTGGCTTATTCATCTAGTGATCCTCATCTTATTGATGTTGACTTCATCAAATATGTTGTGAGAGAAAAAATTTGTGGCATTTTTTGTGTTGTTTCTTCCATACCCCATGATATTTTGAGGAAATTTCAGCATAATGGTTACCATGCCTATATTATTATTAGAGAATAAATAATATAAATTATGGCTGATAGAGAGAACATCACAAAACCCATAAAGTATTATCTTTCATGGATATATACTAAGCATGAGCAGAATTCTCAATGCAAGTAATTGGCTGAAAATATGAGGATGCATTTTATTAGTCAAGCCTTTAAAGAGAAATATAATAAAAATAAGGTAATGACTATACTTTTAAAAAAATTATAAAGAGACTAAATATTTCTTCAATGTTATGGAGATAGGTGGGTACATAATTATGTATTTCATTAATATCATGATTCCCTTTCTTCATGTGTCTGGAACTACTGTTTTGGATCATGATTCCATTCCTATTATATCTCATCTGACAACTCTATCCACTGATCCAAAGTTATTCTATCACGATATCACCAGAGACGTGTATTCTCATCTCCCATATCATTTAGAGCCTTTTTCTGTCTCTCCCAGGGAAGCAGTTCATAACCTGAAAC
This sequence comes from Viscum album, assembly GCA_963277665.1. NCBI lineage: Eukaryota > Viridiplantae > Streptophyta > Magnoliopsida > Santalales > Viscaceae > Viscum > Viscum album. The sequence goes on along the minus strand of OY728164.1, from coordinate 380,977,710 downwards.
CAATCATCATTAGAGAGACTCCCTCTATTACTAATGTTCCTACTGTAATTCCATGGGTTTCTTCAGCTTTACCTGCTGAGCCTTCTACTTTAGACAAAGGGAAAGGTAATAAACCCTAGATTCCTTCAACCCAACCCGTTAAGCATTGATGTTTAAATTTTTTTCTTTAATGGGGATTGTTTTTTTATTGTTACCTCAGTTTTTATTGTATCTATTTTGGATGACTTTAATGGAAATTCTATTAATCATATTTTTCTTGTATTTTATGTTTTATTCTTTATTTTTTATAATCCCAAAAGGGGAAAATATAATATAGAATTTATTTTCTAGTAATATTTCTTTGATACCTATCTTTTGAATATCTACTTTTTTAAATTTTCCCTATAGTTTCCATTGACACCCAATATATCTTCCTTACCTTTAATATTATGGTTTATAAAATTCTAAGATTTGTAATCATCAAATAAGGGGAGATTGTTATAACCCTTTTGTAATGATCACCAAATCATTTTTATTCGGGTATTAATGAGTTTTATGTTTTATGGTATCATTTTACATTGTAAGATAGATGGGTGAAAATTTTAGTTAGATTTGGAAATACTCACCATTGTAGATGAGTCGCCACCATACAAAACTCGCTGTTGAGGTTGAGTAACTTCTAGTAATGACTCATCATTGGGCAAGAATCTCTGTCAAAATGAAAATTTGGCCGTGTTTTTGAATCACACACTATCATCTATGTCTCACTGCAATAGTAGATTTTTGAAAAGTATAGAAAAGACTCACCATTTGAGTATGACTCCACATTGAACCAAATATTTGGTAAATTATGGAAATCACCTACTACCATAAAAGATTCACTGATGAAGATGACCTTCTACTGGGATAAAAATTTGGTTGTTTAAAAAATAATTATTTCCAGACCTGATTCATTGTTGGCATGTCTCACCACCAACATAAGATACCATTTGGATGAATCAATATCATTGTTGTGTCATGATTCAAAAGATTCACCACAATTGTTTCTATTTGTTTTGAATTAAATACTTCTTACAGATCTGTTGTAAAATTTAATTTCATGACTTATTTTAATGATTTTTCTTAAATATTTTACAGATATGAATTAAAGTGTATGTTATTCATAGAGTAAAAGGTAAAGAATATCTGAATGATTATTTCGACATGTTGTTGTTAAGGGAAGTATCTGAATCCCTCATACATATACATGCATGAATGAGAACTAAACTGAGAAATAGACTAACACATTGAGATATATTTAAACATTGAAAGATCAAAAGAATATTGTTATGCCTTACATGAAGCATCTTTACCAGCTATCAACTGTAGAACAAGTGGAATAGATAAAACATCATCTTCCATCCTACACTCATAACAACAAAGATTTTACAATACTCTATTCTAATGCAAATTTCTAACACTCGACTCAAGCCTCATTTCAAGATACATTCAAGGAGTCACGAGATAAAAAGCTTATCAGACAGAGAAATGATTTCCTTCAACATATTTTTATTTTCACTTTCTATTTTTTATATTTACATTAAGAGCATTGTGTTCAGACTCTATTTTAAACATGCACATTGTCTCATGAGCTACAACTGGAAGATGATAGATATCCTCTCAAACACTCTTTATACTTATTGCCCATGGGTTTTGTGGAAGGGGTCATGTGTGGCATGGACATATTTTCTTTTATACACTGAAATCAGGTTGCGGATCATATATTATCTTATATAATCTTTTTAGCAAAAGGTGATTTCCATGTATAGAGGATTAAGTCTTAGATTGAGACTGAATCTCTTGTATTTATTTCCATTATGTTTTTTTGTTTTATTTATAATCTTTAAAACTGAATTAGTTATAAAATGTAATCAAAACTAATACACTAATAGTTATTATTAATAAGTGTATATATAAGGTTTTAATTATGTAAATATTTTTTTAAAGTTAAAGTGGTTTTCAAAAAAATAACTAAGACATAATCAATCATTGATAAATCTGTTAAAATATATGAACTTATATCAATATTATATTTTGATTGAATAATCTTTTTAAATTAATTTATGGATTTCATTTAAAACGTTTTTTGATTTAAATTTTATTGGGAACTCGATTCACCCCCCCCCCCAATGTTCAGTTACTCACCTCGACCAACGACAATAAATTTTCCATGAAGATTAATCCTAAGTGGTTAATGGGAGAGTTGAGATACAAAATCACTATCATATTTTAAGATTAGGGTAATCTATTTCATGAGTCATGGAGAAGGTTATTGTAATTTCTTAGGAAATGTCCCCATCACCGACTTACCTCTCTTATTTTATGGATTATTTTTATAAGGTTCTTTTAAAATGTTTTTAAAACATAGTAGATCAATCCAATTATGGAAATTACACTAATAAGACAAGTAATTGTGATAAATTTGTCACTGACATTCCTAAAATTATTAATATAAGTCCTCTCTTAGAAATAAAGTCAGTAAAAGTGAAAAAATGGAACATGAAAAGATATAATTTTTTTACTTTCTAAACTTTAGACATAGCATCAAACATTTGTGAAACAAAGTTCCCAACGCATCACATTTTAAAAGAAAAATTGTTTATTGAGTGAGAAGTGTGAGTTTAGTGGAATTTATGGTAATTATAAACCTTTTTTACTAATTTTTACATTTCAATACCTCCCAGTGAGATTAAATATTATGTTAATTTTAGTGTTTGAAAATAAATTAAATTTGATCATTTTTCTAACAAGTACAATATTGAATTCCAAAACCACCCAAACAAATCATGCAAAAATCAATGGATAATGAAGAAACTTATTTCCCATGGGTTATCTAATTTTCTTAACTATCAATTTCCAAGTGATGTTAGTCCCTCTTATTTCCAAGGGGATAATGAATAATTTTTTGAATAAAATAGAATTGAAAAATGTAAAAATAGTCAAAAAAAATTAATAATATAAAACTTTAATTGGTTCAAATCGATAAATACATGAGTGGTGGAGATAAGGGTAAGCTACAAACACTATTTAAATGAATCCTAGAAAACATTTAATGTTTTTAAATACTATAATTTTTTTGAGAACTTGAGAAAAATTTAGAAAACAACCTAGAAAATTTGAAAAAAAAAATTCTTTAATCTAAGTTTGAAAATTTCGAAATTATTTAATCTAGATAAGTGCAAAGTAATCCCTAGATAGATATGGAAAATGATTATCCACTTAAAAAACTAAACGAAAAAAATGAAAATGATGTGGAAAATGGTAAAGAAAATAAATAAGAATGATTGAGAGGATAAGAATTTAGATGTTGTAAAAATTATAATCCACCCATACCTTTTCCCCAAATTCTAAAGAAAAATAAAAGTGAGAAAACATATCTCAATATTATTGATATATTTAAAAAAATATGTTAATTTCTCATTCATTGATGATTTGATTCATATTCCTTCACTTGTTAAATTATTAAAAAATATATTCCAAAATAATAATACCTTGGAATACATTTATACCATTTGCTTGACTGAGGACTATAGGGTCTTAATTCAAAAGAAAATTCCACCAAACAAATAAGACCCTATAAGATTTATCATACCTTATGGGATATTCAATGGTGGACCAAAAAACTACTTTTTTTACCTTGGTTCTAGTATTAATATAATTCAGATTTTTTCATTATTTGAAACTTAATGAACAAAGAAAATATAGTTACTCTTCATCAAGCTAATAGTGTTATTACCCACCTCATTAGGAGGGTAGATGACATGATTTTCAATATTGGTGAGTTGTACATTGTTGAAACTGAGGTTGTTTGTTGCTAATAATCAAGTTTGGTTTGTGTTTTTTGTCAATATACACATGGATTACTAGGGAGTTTTCCAAAGATCTAGTCATACGGTTGAGGATGAAATCAGTAATGAAGATGGTGCGGTTTTATAGTGTTTTCAAACTTTTGGGTCCTCAAAATTTGGAGTTTTGTGTTTTCTAACAAAGGATTTTTAGATAATAGTGAATGGTATGGACAATTAAAATGAAAATTGAAAAAATAATAGAACCTCATACCTCAAAACATGGACCGCGTACCATGTTCTAGGAATGGTTTTCAGCCGCATTCCATGAAGTAAGAATGGAACGCAGAGTAGTGAGAGGAACCGAAAACAGTTCACAGTAATGATATGTGGTGAAGGCATGCAGTACACATAATGAAGAAGGTTGAAATGAAAAAAAGTTTCACAGTGACGGTACGTGGTGAAGACATGCGATATGCAGAGTGCTGAAGGACATTGGTATTGTTATGGTTTGTGAAATAGGAGAGCTATGCAGTGTAGGATAACCGTATGTAGATGGAGTTCATTATATAGTGTAGATTGTCCCACATTGAAAATTTGGGTAAATCAGATTAGAGATAATTGAGAAGATACGTTCCTATTTGATGGATAATAATCATCTTTGTTAAGGTATAGGATTAGAGATTAAAATTTTAGGAGGAAATCTAGTAAAGTCCAAACTGGTATGTGGAGGAGAAGACTGTATGCCGAGAGAACCATCCGCGTAAGGAAACAGTCCAAAAAATGAAGTGTGTTTCACGCAAGAATCTCTCACAGTACGCAGTGGGGAAAGGTAGTACACAGAGAAGGATGGTACACAAAGAAGTCAACCAGTCCACAGAGTAAGGAGGTACGCAGGGTAGGGAAGTTCACCAGTGGTTTGGACGGTATGTGGAAAAAGGCAGTGGTTCGTGGAGGAGGTGGTTTTGGCACCATACCTAGAACACAGTACATGAAACCCCCAAGGAAGCCAAAAAAATTGACCTAATCATTTTGAGAAATTAATTTTAATAACATTTTAGTGTATGGGAAAATAAATTACATATGTGGGTGATTACGGGACTTCAACAGAGCATCTCTTTACAGTTGAGGATGCATGATTTAATGCTAAACCATTTAAGTGACCTTCAAGGTAATAAAATGAGTTAATATTCTTCCAATGTAGTGGGTAAGGGTTAGTTAGTGGAGGTGGTCTGAGGGACGCAGTGTGATATCCTTAAAATCTTGTAAAGGTAGTGTGCCTGGAACATAGTGAATATGCTAAATTCTCATAATCCATAAGTTGTGAAGATTAGTGGTTTTTTGTACGACCGACACACTATCGGCGTATACTCCTTGGGCATGGCCCTTTGGGTGAACCAAGTAAAATGAATGTGTCATTGTTTTTCATGTGATTGTTTATTTTATTCAATTCTTCTTCAGGCATGTTTAATAGGTTCCTACCAACGCGGGAACAAGATCCATTAGTTTAAAAGAAAATGTTCACACCTTGATTCCCCCCTCCCCACTCAAGGTGTTTTAGGGTCCTTCAAGTGGTATCAGAGCGAGGATAACGGTGTTGAATCTATCTATTATGGAGAATACAGTCAATGTTAGGGGTGTTCCCCTCTTCGATGGAAGTAATTTTCAAATGTGGAAAAACATGATTAGATCTCATCTAAAATCTCTTGGATTGGAAGTCTTATTTTCCACCGCTTAGGGAATACAATTCACTGATCCTATAGGATAGTCAATGACATATACAGAAAGTAAATTCCATTATGTTGATGCAAAAGCATAGAATGATCTCACTAAATCACTTTCAAATTAGATTTATCCAAAGGTAATGAGTTGAACATCTTCTAAGTCAATGTGTGATAAACTAAGGGATATTTATGAAGAAGATAGAAAAGTGAAAGGGAAAAACTTCATGTACTACACAATAGTTTTGATGATCTGAAGATACACCCTGATTGGAATATGGAATCCTTTTTCAATCAAATTACAAAAGTTGTGGGTGCAATATGAGGTTTGGATGAAAATATCAAAGACATTGACTTAGTTAAGAAAGTCATGAGAAGACATCCACCCCTTTTAAAATTTAAGGGTGTTATCCCTTGAGGAAAGATATCTCTATAAACTCTTAGTGGATGATCTTATGAGCAATATATCAACTTATGAAATTAGAATCAAACCAGAAGAAGCTACGACTCGTGTGAGTAAGGAAATTGAAATCAAAGCCATGGAAAACTAAAAGTATCAGTATATAGTGGTGATGAAGATGATGAGGAAAAAAACTCTTTCTATCAGTTCCATGAATCTCAAGAAGGGAACATGGAAATTTTAAGGCAAGCTGCCTCTGGATTATTTTCTCTATGAATGTGTTGGACACATGTCTTTACAGTGATCAAAAAAATTTGATGATGAAGAGAGAGAAGATGAAAACATAGATAATCCATGGAAAAGTTTATTCAAAAAGGGAAACTTAAAATTTGAAAATAAATTACAAATGAAGGGTTTTGTCTATGAGGAGTAAGATGATGATAATAAATTTTTTGAGGAAGAAGAATTATAATTTAAGAATGGAAACCTTGCTTCCATGATGGCTATCATTGCAAAGTTAGAACCATTGACAGATAAAGCTAGAGATAATAAGTTGACTACTAATTCTGATCCCAATTTGAAACATAAGGATGCTTTTGGTAACCTTGAGATTTAATGTAATAGATACAATAAGTGGAACGCAATAGTGGGGGAATCATTAGAATATATTGATCAGTTGGAAGAATAAATTGAATGACTGGAAAAACTAGTGAATGTACAATCATCAATCCTTGAAAGCACTTATGATGTTTCGGAACTAAAACACAGAATTGAAGAACAAGAAAATCTCATTATTGACCTTACCTTGAGACTGGAGGAGAAGGCCAAGACCATTGAGTGACTTGAAGAAGATGTTTTTACTGTGATAAGTAAACCCGAAAGTGAATCAATTTCAAAATAAGGAATGAAGAAAATACAATTTGGATGCTTCTCGGAAGTTGATCTTCTAGAGAGAGAAAATGTTTTTCTGATGGTGTTGAAATGATCTTGAGTGATCAAATACCCACATGAATGGTAAATAATGGTATTGGATTTGATGGTGAAATGTAAAATTGTATAAATAAAGTGAGCCTAAATAAAGGCAAGATGAAAGTTGGTCATGTTAAAAATCCACCAAAAGTGATGAAAAAGAAACCATTAAATCAAACAGTAAAAAAACTGATGATTATCCTCGAGTTTCTATAAATTATAGGAATTCAAACTATTTTCTTGAGAAAGAAGGCATGAGGTGGAATAGATGTGAGAATACATTTAGTTTCATTAAGTGTCATTTTTGCAGCTATCTGGGCCATACCATGTCATACTACGAAGAGGATATAAGCTATAAGAATTGGGAAGAGTTATGAGTTCAAAAAAAGAGAGCATATTCATATTCTACTTCTTATAGAAGAAATAATTTCTAGGGATATTTTTTTCACTATTCTATCTTTGGCCATAAAGCTATGTATTGCAGGCAGAGGTATGATTGGAGAAATTCTTTCAATGCTCCGAGCTGATTCAATTCTTGAAAACCGGGTGGTGTTGCTATTTCCAATAGGTTTTCTCCTCTAGAAGAAGAATTTGAATATGAATACCCCATGTACACCGAAGAGATAATTGAAATTGCACCAATGTCCTACGCTCTATCCAATATCTCATGGAAAGAAAAGAGGAAAATTGAAAAGTCGAATTTTAGAGAAGTAACCCTCAAAGCTACAAAGAACAAAATCACCTGGATTCTTGATAGAAGATGTTCGTCCCACATGATGGGTATTGAATACCTATTAATGAATGTCAAGAAAAATATCAATGCAATAGTGAGGTTCGCTAACGATGGTTCTTTGAAGATAAAAGGCCATGGAAGTACTGAGCTAGCTAATTACGAACTGAAGAAAATTAAAGTCTTGTATATGGATGGTCTATGTCACAATCTTCTTTGTGTTAATCAACTCTATGACTCAGGTCTTATTGTGACATTCAATCAAAATGGTTTGACTATAAGAGGACAGTCTAGGAATTCCCTCATGAAAGGAGGTAGAGTAGAAGGCAACTCTTATCTGGTTGACAACAAAGGGAACATTTTCTACCTAACAGTTGAGGAGGAAAAGAACTTATGGAGTCAGAGATTAGGGAACATCAATCAAAAAGACATGAAAAAGATATATAAGCTAAATAGTGTCATGGATATCCCAAATCTGAAGCATGAACGAGAAAAGATCTGTGATGCTTGCATGATAGGGAAACTGGTCTGCAGTTCCTATCAGCCTAAGAAGAAAAAAGTATCAAATCTCCATAAACTCATCCATACTAATGTATGTGGCCTGATAAATGTTTCTGGAACACATGGAGAGAATTAAATTGTTATTTTTAAAGATTATTACAGTACAATGGAATGTGTGATCTTTATACGCAGTAATTGACAAGTGCTTGATTGCATGAAAATCTATCCGTGAATCACCGAGAATGATAATGGATGGAAGATCAAATTCCTACGGTCTAACAATGGATCATAATACACATCCATTTAATTTGAAAATTACCTAGAGAAGCATGGGATAAAACATGAGGTGGAATTTGTGATAACTCCATAGCAAACTAGAGTTGTTGAGCGGAAGAATCAACAGGTAAACTACATGACCAGAACTATGCTGATTTAGATTTTTATTCCTAAACATTTCTAAAATGAGGAAGTACAAGCTAAAGTGTATATTAAAAATCAAAAAAGGCTATATATGGGAGAAACAAATACACAATATGAAATATGGAATATAAGGAATCCATCTTTGAAATATTTTTATGTTTTTGGAAGAAATATTTTTATCTAAAACAATAATGGAAATCAAGGAATGCATGGAGAAAATGAATATGAAAGAATATTTCTTAGATACTCAATGAATAGCAAAGCTGAAAAATGTTTAAATAAGTGTGTGGGATGAATTGGGGAAAGTAGTGAAGTAAATATCACTGAAGATAAAAACTCAAATGCTTCAAGGAATTCTAATGTTTATGTGATAAAAGATGATGAACAATGTGAACATGGATCAAATGCTAATATAGAGGTAGATGATGGTGTGAAAAACTCTCAGGAGTCACATCATGATGATGACTCTGAAGAAGAATCAGAATATAAATCCATATCTAGAGAGAATTCGATCAAACCCCAAAGGATAAATCGACGAGTAGGGATTGATATGTCCAACATTATTGAGAATCAGAATGCAACTACAAAAACAAGGATAATTAGTAATAATTCACAATATGAATTTCTATTAGTTGTAGAACCATCCACATATGAAGAGGCTGCAAAGGATGAGTCATGGGTGAAATCAATGAATGAAGAGTTATATCAAATTGACAAAAATCAGACATGAGATCTTCTTAAAATACCTGAAGATCATAATGTGATTGGTACAAAGTGAATTTTCAAGAACAAATTTGACAAACATGGAAATGTGATTAGGAATAAGGCATGCTTAGTCTATAAAGGATATTCAAAAATCGAAGGGGTTGATGTTGAGGATACATTTTCCCTTATAGAGAGACTGGAGTCAATCGCGCAATTAATTTACATAGCAATCCAAAGTGGGTATAAAGTGTATCAAATGGATGTCAAGACAACATTTCAAAATAGATTATTAGAAGAAGAATCCTACATTGAACAACCTATAGGGTTATTACTAGGAAATGATGAACTGGAGGTTTTGAAATCAATGAAATCCATTTATGGACTAAAACAGGCATCATGGGTGTGGTACTCTTGGACATACTCTTATCTAAGAAATATTGAGTTTAAAATAGGAGCAGATCCCAATAACTATGTGAATAACTCTCAAAAATATCAGTTCATCGTATTGTAATACACGGATGATATTATTTTTGGTGGAAGCAGACATGGAACAGTGGATGAATTTTCTAATCACCTGAAATTAGAATTTGAAATTTCCCTTATTGTTGAACTCACATACATTTTAGGGTTTCAGGTTCTTCATAAGAATGATTAAACCATCATTTATCAAGAAAAGTAATAAAGATAGCTACTAAATAAATTCAACATGAACTATTCCAAAACAATGTTGAATCTGATTGAAGTTGGATCAATTCTCTGAAAGGATGAGGATGGGACTTTTGTGGATCCCACCATGCACAGAAGAATAATTGGAAGCCTACTATACCTGACGACCGCATGGACAAATATTTTCTTTGAACGTTTCTTGGAAGCCATCTTTCAGAGTAATCCGAAGGATGAACATATAAAGGTAGTGAAAATAATCATGAGATACATTCACGGTACACATAATTATGGGATATACTTTGTTACAGGAAGAGATGGTGAACTATCAGCATTTTTTGATGCAGACTTTGCTAGAGATGTAGTGGATAGAAAGTATACCAGTGGTGGAGATTTATATATTGGGAGGAAATGTGTGGGATTGTTAAGCAAGAAATAGGAATGTAATACCCTTAGTACTGATGAAACTAAATATATATCTGCTACCAAGGCGTGCACGCAGTTACTTGTTATGAAGTAGAAAACGAGTGACATAGGTGATGAGATCAAATAACCAATGGTGATTTAATGTGATAAAAATAGTGCAATTGATCTTACAAAAAATCATGTACATCATTCTCGTACGAAACATATTGACATCAGATATCACTTCATTAAGGAAAAATTTGAACAAGGCATGACCAAAATGGACCATGTGGGAACTAAGAAGAAGGTGACTAACATTATGACCAAGACAATGTCAGTGAGTATCTTTGAGAAACATCAGTTGATACTCTTTGTTCATCCACCTCCCAGTACACAAGGAGGTTATGATATTCCCCTCTTCCTAGATGTTTTAATTTTTTCTAACTTGTTTGTGGATGTTTTGTAGGTTTATGGGGGAGACACGATCCATGGGGAGTATGTTTTGTGCTCTAAATTTTTTTAATATGAGTCTTTGGGATTATATCTAATGGGGGAGAATTGATAATTCAATGGAGAGTCATTAGATATTTATCTATTTATTTCTAGTTTTAGGAGAGATGCAGAATAGAAAAGGACATAAATAAAGCTATGGGAGAGAAAAGAAAAGGATGATAAATCAATTCAAAACTGAATTCATGTACTCTCTTTTATTTTATACACCAATAAAGAATCATTTATACTTAGAGTGATTCCATAGTTATTTCATGAAGGGTCAAGTTTTACTCATAGCTAGCGCATCGGTGAATTTATTTGTAGATTTCCAACAAACCCAAAGGGGAGATTATTGGAACCAAGGCTATTCATTGCTAATAATGAGGGTTGCTTTGTGTTTGTTTTCAATCTTCACATGGATGACTAGAGAGTTTGCAAATAATAGATTCATATGATTGAGGATGAAATAAGTATTGAAGGTGACGTATTTTCCTAGTTTTTTCCAAATTTTTGGTCCTCACAATCAGGATTTCTGTGTTCGCAAACAAAGGCTTTTCCGATAAGAGTGAATGTTATGTGTAATGAACATAAAAATCAGAAAAATAAGAGAACCTCATACCTCAGAACATGGACCATATACCATGTTCCGGGAATGGTTTGTGGCCTTATTCCAGGTTGCGGGAATGGTATGCGGAGCAGTGTGCGGAACCAAAAACAATTCACAGCAACGATATGTGGTGAAGGCATGCAGTATGAGTAGTGGGGATGGTTGAAATGAAAAACGATTCACAGTGACGGTACGTGGTGAAGGAATGTGGTACCCAGAGTGCTGAAGGTCGTCATGATTGATGCGGTTCACGAATTAGGAGTGGTATACATTAGAGGCTAACTATATAGAGATGGAGTTCAGTATATAGTGAAGATTGTCCCACATTGGAAATTTGGGTATATCGGATTAGAGATATTTATGGAGTTACATGCCTATTTAAGGAACATCAATCCCCTTTGTTAATATACATGATTAGATATTATAATTTTGGGAATAAATATAGTAAAGTATGAAGTGGTACGTAGAAGAGAAGATGGTATGAAGAGAGAACAATCTGTGTAAGGAAATAGTATATAGAAGGAAGTATGGTTCGAGCAGGAATCTATCATAGTATGCGGTGAATCAAGGTGGTACCTGTAGTAGAACGGTACACAGAGATGTCGAGAAGTCCACAGAGTATGGAGGTATGTGGAGCAGGGCATTTTTCCGGGGAGCTGGACGATATGCAGAAGCGGTAGTGGTATGGGGAGGAGGTGGTTTGTGCTCCATACCTGAAACATTGTACATGGAACCACCAAGGAAGCATGAAAATAGACCAAATCAGTTTTCAAAATTAGTTTCAACAACATATCAGTGTAGGGGAAACAAATTACATTTGTGTGTGATAACAGGACTTCAATGGAGCATCCATTTACTATTTAGAATGCATGATTTAATGCTAAACTATTAAAATAACCTTCAAGTTGATAAAATGAGTTATGATTCTTCCAACAATGTGAGCAAGGTGGAGTCAGCAGAAGTGATCCAGGGGATGCAGTATTCTATCACTAAAACCATGTAAAGGATGTGCACCTAGCACATAGTGACTGTGCTAAATTCTTGTAATCCAAAACTTGTGAAATTAGGGGTTTTTGGTACAGTCAAAACACTGTTGGCGTATGCTCCTTGGACATAGCCCTTATTAGTGAACCAAGTAAAATTATTGTGTCATTGATTTTCATGTGATTGTTTATTTTATGTACTTCCTCTTCAGACAAGTTTAACAGTTTCCTTCAATTTGGGAACAAGATCCATCAGTTTGAAAGAAAATTTTGACACCCTAATTCAACCCTCCCCTCTTAGGGTGTCTTGGGGTCCTTCAAGTGGTATCAATGCCAGGTTTCTCATTTTGAATCTATATGTAATGGAGAGTCCGGTCAAAGTTAAGGGAGTTCCCCTATTCAATGGAAGTAATTTTCAAACATGGAAAACGTTATGAGATCTCACATAAGATCTCTTGGAATGAAATTCCTATTTTCTACTATGAACGGAATAAAAGTCAATAGTTCTATAGGACTATAAATGAAATATACAGATAATAAATTTCTCGATTTTGATGAAAAATCATAGAATGCTCTCACTGCAGCCCTTTTTGATCAGATTTATCTTAAGGTAATGAGTTTCACATATTACAAGTCAATGTGGGATAAACTGGAGAATATTAATGTAGGAGATATCATAGTGAAGGAGAAAAACATTAAAGTACTACAAAACAGGTTTGATGATCTGAAGCTTCACCCTGATGACAATGTGGACTCCTTTTCCAAACAAATTACTGAAGTTGTAGGTGCAATCCAGGGGATGGGAGAAGAAATCAAAGACATTGACATAGTGATGAAAATATTGAAAATACTTCCACAACATTACAATGAAAAGGTGTCAACCCTTAAGGAAAGAGATATCTCTAAACTCTCAATGGATGATCTTCTGAGAAATCTATCAGCTTATGAAAAGAGAATAAAACCAGAAGAAGTTATGACACATTTATGTAAGGAAATGGAACTCAAATCCATGTACAAACTAAAAGTTTCCAGTGATAAAGGTGATGAAGATAATGTGGAAAACAAAACACTTTATCACATTTCCAAGAAACTCAAGAAGGTAAAAGGTAAATTTCAAGGCAAGCTACCTCTGGCTTGTTTTTTGCTGTGGGAGAGTTTGACACATTACCTAACATTGCTCAATAAATTTTTATAATTAAGATGGAGAAGATGAAAACATGGAGATGCCTCGGAAAATATTATTCAAAAAGGGAAACTTCAAATTTTTAAAGAATTTATCGAAGAAGAGTTTTTCCTTTGAGGAGAAAGATGATGATAATGAATTTTGTGAGGAAGAATAACCAGAATTTAAGACTAAAAACCATGCCTCCATGATGGCTATCGTTGAAAAGCCAGAACCGTTGACAGATAAAGCTAGATATAATCAGTTGAATACTAATTCCTATCCCAAGTTTAATCTTAAGGATTTTTTTTATTAATCTTAAGATTAAATATAAGATAAGAAATATGTGGAAAGCAATGGTGGAGGAATCATAAAAATATTTCGATCTGCTGGAAGCAAAAATTAAACGACTGGAAGAACTGGTGAATGTAAAATCATCAATCTTTGAAAGCACTGATCATGTTATAGAACTAAAACTCATAAATGAAGAACAATAAAATTTCATCAATGACCTTACCTCGATACTGGAGAAGAAGTCAAAGACTATTGAGGGACTTGAGTAATAATTTGTTACTCTATTAAGTAAACTCCAAAGTGACTCAATTTCAAAATAAGTAAAGAAGAAAATACAATTTGTAAGGTTCTTGGATATTGAGCTTCTAGAGATAGAAACGTGGTTCTAATAGAGTTAAAAAGATATTTAGTTATAAAAGACCCAAATTCATGGTAAATAGTGTAATTGGATTTGATGGTGAAACATCAAATGCTATAAATAAAGTGAGACGGAATAAAAGAAATATGAAAGTTGATAATGTTGAAAATCCACTAGGATTAATGAAAAAGAAACCATTAAATAAAACTGAAAGGATAACTAAATATTATCCTGAAGTTTCCAATAATTATAGGAAGCCAAACTATTTTCCTAAGTAAGAAGGCGTGTGGAGGAATATAAGTGAGAAGACATTTCCTTTCATGAAGTGTCAGTTTTGTGGCTATCTGGGCGATACCATGCGAGATTGAAAAGAGGAAAAGAGCTATATGAATGGGGAAGAGTAAATAGTTTTGAAAATAATAACATATTCAAATACTACTTCTTATAGAAGAAATAATTTATATGGAAATTGTTTTAACTATTCTAACATTGTCCATAATGTTTTGTATTTTAGGAAGAGGTATGGCAGGAGAAATTCTTTCAATGCTTAGATATGAGTCAATGCTCTTTAAATAGATGTTATTTCTATTTCAAATGGGTTTTCTCTTTTATAAGAATAATTTGAATATGAAGAACCCATGTACACGGAAGAGAGAATTGAAACACCATCAGTGTCCTATAATAAATCCAATGTCTCATGGAAAGAAAAAAGGAAAATTGAAAAGTCCAATTTTGTAGAAGTAGGCCATAAAGGTAAAAATAACAAAATAACATGGATTCTTAGTAGCAGATGTTAATCCCACATGATGGGAAATGCATACCTATTAAAAAATGTCATGAAAAAGGTCGATGGAATAGTGAGGTTCGGTAACGATGGTGCTTTGAAGATAAAAGGCAATGGAGGTTCTAAGCTAGATAATGGAGAACTGAATAAAACTGAAGTTCTATATGTGGATGGTATGTGTCACAATATTCATAGTGTGAGTAAACAATGTGAATCTACTATTATTGTGACATTCAATCAAAATTATTGTACTATAAGAAGAAATTATTGGAATTCTCTCATGATAGGAAGTAGAACAAAATGAAACTTATTTTAGGTTGACCGCAAAGAGAACATTTTCTACCTAACATTTAAAGAGGAAAACAACTTATGGAATCGAAGATTGGGGAACATCAATCAGTAAGATGTGGAAAATATATCTATGTTGAAGATAGTCAGGGATATCCCAAATCTGAAGCGTGAATGAGAAAGGATTAATGAGGCTCGCATGCTAGGGAAACCGGTTTACAGTTCCTGCAAGCCTAACAATAAAATAGCATCAAATCTCATTTACCTCATCCCTACATATGTATGTGGCCCGATAAATGTTTCTGGAACACATGGAGATAGATACTTTGTTCTTTTCATAGATGGCAATAGTAAAATGGAGTGTGTGATCATTATACACAGGAAGAGACAAGTGCTTGATTTCATGAAAACCAATCGAATAATCACTAATAATGATATTGGATGGAAGATCATTGTATTTTGGTCTAACAATGGATGGGAATAAATGTCCATTTAATTTGAAAATTATGAAGAGAATCACATGATACAAAATCAGGTGGAAGTAGTGAGAACTCCACAGTAAAATGGTGTTGTTGAGCCCCAGAATTGACAGGTAAACAACATGCCCAGAACAATACTGATTCAGATTCATATTCATCAACATTATTGGAAAGAGGTAGTACAAGTTGTAGTGTATATTCAAAATCAAACAAGGATATATATTGGTGAAACAAAGACACCATATGAATTGTGGCATATAATGACGCCCTCTTTGAAATATTTTCATGTTTTCGAAAGAAAATGTTTCATCTAAAACAAAGAAGGAAATCAAGGGAAGTGTGTATAAAATGCAGAAGGGAGATTTCTTGGATACTAAATGAAAAACAAAGCCTAAAAGTTTTTCAATAAGTCCTTGGGAATAATTTTGGAAAGTAGTGATGTAAATATCATTAAATAGAAAAACTCAAATGCTTTAAGGAATTATTATGTAGATGTGATAAAAGATGAGAAAGAATGTGAATGTGGAACAAATTCTAATATAAAGGTAGAGGAAGGTGTGAAAAATTCTTAGGAGTCACATCATGATGTTGACTCTAAAGAAGAATCAGAAGAGAAATCCCTAGCTAGAGAGAATTCGATCGAAGCCCAAAGATAAATCGACGAGTAGAGAATGAATAGTCCAACATTATCAAGGATCAAAATGAACCTACATAGACAAGGAGAATGAGGAATAACAATCAATCTACATTTCAATTACTCATTTAACCATCCTCATTTGAAGATTCCACAATGGATCAGTTGTGGGTGAATGAAATGAATGAAGTGTTAGATCAGATTGAAAAAAATCAGACATGGGATCTTATTAAAGGACCTGAAATCATAATTTGATTGGTATGAGGTGGATTTCAAGAACAAATTTGAGGAACATGGAAATGTGATCAGAAATAAGGTGCACCTATTTTGTAAAGTATATTCACAAATTGAAGGCATTGATGTTGAGGAGTTATTTTCTCCTGTAGAGAGACTGGTGTCAATATGGAAATTTCATACCATAGAAATCCAAAGAGGATATAAAGTGTATCAAATGGATGTTAGTACCGCACTACTAAATGGAGTATTAGAAGAAGAAGTCTTCATTTAACAACCCATAGGGTTCTTGCTTGAAAATAATGAACTGGAGGTTTACAAATTAAAGAAATCTCTTTATGTCCTGACATAGGCACCACGGGTGTGGTACTCTTAGTTTGACTCTTATCTGAGAAATCTTGGGTTTAAAAGAGGGGGCGTGGATTACAATCTCTATGTGAAGAACCGTCAATAAGATCAGTTCATGGTATTAGTATATATGGAGGATATTATTTTTGGAGGAAGTAGACATAGATCAGTGGATGAATTTTCCAATCAAATGAAATCAGAATTTGAAATGTCCATGATTGGTGAACGCATATACTTTTTTAGGTTGGAGGTTCTTCTGAAGAAAGAGTACATTTTCATTTCTTAGGAAAACTATGCAATAGATCTACTGAAGAAATTCAACATGAATGATTCAAAGCCAATGTTGACTCTGATTTTTGTTGTATCAAATCTCCAAAAGCACGATGAAGGGACTTTTGTGGATCCCACCATGTACAAAAGAGTCATTTGGAATCCTACTGTACCTGAAAGCAAAACGGCCAGATATTTTCTTGGTAACTTTCCTTGCAACCCGCTTTCAGAGTAATCTGAAGGAAGAACATATGGATGTAGTGAAAAGAATCATGAGATACATTCAAGGTACACATAATTATGGTCTATACTTTTCTACAGGAATAGATAGTGAACTGCCAGCATTTTCTGATGCTGACTGGGTTGGAGATGTAGTAGAAAAAAAGTCCACCAGTGGTGGAGCATTCTATATTGGGAAGAAATGTGTTGGTTGGTTAAGAAAGAAACAATAATGTACTTAACTTAGTACTGCTGAAGCTGAATACATATATCTGCTACAAAGGTGTGAGCTTAGTTACTTTGGAGGAAGTATAAATTGAGTGACATAGGTGATGAGATGAAATGACCAATGGTGATTTACTATGATAAGAAGAGAGAAATTTATCTTACAAAGAATCTTGTTCATCATTCTCGTATGAAACATATTGATATTAGATGTCACTTAATCAAGGAAAAATTTGAACAAGGAATGATCAAAAATGACCATGTGGGAACTGATGAGAAAGTGGATGACATTGTGACCAAGCCACTGTCAGTAGATGTGTTTGAGAAACATCCATTAAACCTCAGTGTTCAGCCACCTCCCAGTGCATAATGAGTCTACAAGATTCCCCTCTCCTAGATGTTTTGTTAATTTTTAATTTTTTTTTTGGAAGTGTTGCAGGTTTATGGGAGAGATACAATCCAAGGGAGTATGTTATAAGCTCTACAATGTTTCAATTCCAATTTTGGGTTTACTTCCATTGGGGGAGAATGGATAAATTCAAAGGAGATTCAATGGTGAGTTATCTATTTCTTTCTCATTTTGGGTGAGATGTAGAATAGAAAAGGCTAGAAATGATGCTTTGGGATAGAAAATAGAAGGATGAGAAATAAATTTAGAACTCAATTCATGTACTCTCTCCTATTTTCTATACTGATAACTAATCATGTATACTTAGTGTGATGGCATAGTTATTTCTTGAAGGTTCATGTTTAAATCATTGCTAGTGTACTGGTGAATTTATCTGGAGATTTCCAAAAAACCAAAAGGGGGAGATTATTGGAACCAAGTATATTTATTGCTAATAATGAAGGTGGGTTTGTGTTTCTTGTCAATCTGCACATGGATGACTATGTAGTTTTCAAAGAATAGATTCATACACTTGAGGATGAATGCCGTATTGAAGGTTGCGCAGTTTCCCAGTGATTGTTAAATTTTTGGGCCGTGAAATATGGAGTTTGGTGTTGGAAAACAAAGGCACTTCAGATAGGAGTGAATAGTATGCACAATCAAAAATAAAATCATAAAAATAATAGAACAGTATACCTTGGAACGTGGACCGCGTACCATGTTCCGGGAATGGTTCGTGGCCACATTCTAGGAAATGAAAATGGTACGTGGGGCGGTGTTCTAAACCAAAAACTATTCACAGTAATGATACATGGTGAAGAAATGTGGTAAGTAGAATGCAGAAGGTTGAAACAAAAAATGGTTCACATTGACGATATGTTGTGATGGCATGTAGTACGCGGAGTGTTGAAGGTCGGTGGGATTTTTGCGGTTTGAGAAATAGGAGCGGCACATGGTGGAGGCTAACCGTATACATAGGGAGTTCAATATATAATGAAGATTTTCAGACAATGAAATTTTTGGTAAATTGGATTAGCGATATTTATGGAGTTACATGTCTATTTAAGGAACATCAATCCCTTTTTTTAAGAGACAGGATTAGAGATTAAAATTTTGGGAAGAAATCTGTTAAATTCCAAAGTGGTATGGTGAGGAGAAGATGATACACATAGAGAACCATCCGCGTAAGGAAATAGTCAATGGAAGGAAGTGTGGTTCACAAAAAAATCTCTCACAGTACATGATGGTGAAAGGATGTACACAGAGCATGATGGTATGCAGAGAAGTCGAGCAGTCAGTGGAGTAAGGAGATACGCGGAGCAGGGCAGTATGCTAGGGAGATAGATGTTATGTAGAAGCGGTAGTGGCAAGGGGGGTGGTGGTTCGTTTAACATACCTGGAACACAGTATGTGGAACACCCAGGGAAGCCTGAAAATTGACCTCATTAGTTTGGGAAATTAATATCAATAACATCTCTGTGTACGGGGAAATAAATTAAATTTTTGGGTGATTACGAGACTTCAATAGAGCATCCAATTATAGTTTAGGTTTCATGATTTAATGCTAAACCATTGAAGCGACGTTCTAGTCGATAAACTGAGTGAAGATTATTTCAACGTAGTGAGAAAGGGGAGTCAGTGGATGTAATCTAAGGGACACAATGTGTTATCCATGAAATCATGTAAGGGAAATGCACCTAGCATAGAGTGACTATGCTAAATTATTTTAATCCAAAACTTTTAAAGATTATTGGATTTGGTATGACCAACACACTATCAGTATATGCTCATTAGATGTATCCCTTAGTGGTTAACCAAGTAAAATTGATGTGTCATTGCTTTTCATATGATTTTTTATTTTCTGTACTTCCTCTTCATACATGTTTAATAGGTTCCTACCAATGTGGGAACAAGATCCATCAGTTTAAAAGAAAATGTTGACACCCTGATTGACCCCTTCCCTCCCATGGTGTTCTGGGTTCCTTCATACATGTCCACTAAATTCACTATTATTGACATGGAGTGTGATAATACATTCATATCATTCTAGGTAGAACATTCTTAACTATTGTAGGGGTATTAATTAATATATATCTGAGGAAGTGATTTATCTTTGTTGGTGATGAAATAAAGGAGTTTAATTTTTCCAAAACCACTAAGAATTCAATACATAATGAGTGCTATCATTGAGTATAATTTTCTGGTTAAGTGTCCTTTGGTGTTATTTAGGAAGTTTATTTTTATTGATTTAAAGAAATCATTCTAGAAGAAATTAATGAGTTCATCAGAACCAGTTTTCTAAAAGCATAACACAATTCTGTTTCTTGATGGGTTGGGAGTGTTTAAGAGTGATAATAAGCTTGTCAGTACTGAAAAAATAATTTAATAAATATAATCATATTTATACTCTTTAAAATCACTCATATAGTGTGAATAGTGTTGTTAATAATGATTTAATGCTAATTTTTTAGTGCCTACCTTTTTTTGAGTCAATTGAAAACTATCAAAAGCATATATTGTGTCCTAAAATGGATGTATTCAAGTGAGATTCTACTATGTTTTTTTTATTTTTAGAATACATTGGGTTTTTTTCTAGTAATTTTTATCAATTTATAGTCGGTTTTGAACTTTTTCTAAGTTTTTTAAATCCATTTACGTTATGGAATATTGTGAGGATATTTCATCTCTTTTGAGAGGTTTTCCTAAGATGTTTTCACCCCTTATTAGTGATTATTATACCAAATTATGCATTGAAACATATATGTATTGCCTTTTAATTCCTTATCCTAAGAAGAATTTATCGAGGTTTTTTTAATGTTGAAGTTGGGTAATTTCTGGGAACTCATCAAAATGTCTTCATACTACATAATAAAGGGAAAACTAGTAAGATATCACTCCTTCCTATTGATTATAGTGATACTTTTAGGGATAAAGTCCATCATGGGGCTTTAAATTTAGTGAAACATGTGTGAAAACCCACGGTTTTTTTTCTTGTAATACAAATTTTATATTTTTTATTATTATTTTAACTCATATAAATAAATATATTTCACCCCTATTTCTTTATTGTAGAAACTTATTTCACTGATTTGATAAAAGTTACAATTATTAGTCTTGGTAGAGGTTCCACATATGGATACTGAATTCTTTAAAATCATCCATCAACTGTGGCTTTTACTTTCACTATTACACACCTCATAACTCTAAACATGGTTGTATTGTTTTTTAGTTTAAATGATATAATCTATTTTTATTGTTTTTCGTCTTGTTGGATGTAAATGGGAATGGAAATGTTGATTAAAAATGATGAAAGTGAGATATTTTTTACACTATTCAATATATTTTATATGTTTTCACTTCATTTTAGAGAAATTTGGTAATTCTTTATGGGTTTTAGATTTAAAAATTTCTTTTTTTGGTTATGGGCCTCAATACTCTTCATTACACTTAATTATGTAATTTTTTAAAATTGAAGTATTGTTTTTTAATAACTAATACACATTGAATCTTAGTGCTTAATTGGAAGAAACTATATACATATTAAATATGTTATATAAGGATTCTAATAACTATCCACACACTAAGATATTTATTACATTCAGTCCTCTGTATTCATTTTTATTTTAGTTGGATTACAATTGACCATGAATTTGTTTATACTAATGTTTTAGTTAATTTTACTTTTCATGTTATTTATGTATGTAATCTAGATGATATTAAAAGAAATAAAATTCAATTAATTGGATATTATTCAGTATAAAAGTATTCTTCTATCAGGGTAGTATTCTTTTTTATTTTTTTAATGTTGTTTTTGAAGTTAAAATTTTTGAACTTATTGCATTTTCCCTTATTGATTTCTAGTTAATTTTTAGAAATGTATGTTTATTTCTGATTGGGAATTGTTTTATATTTAAATGTGTGTCTTATATATTTATTTATGATTTAATTAGATATAATTTTGATATTTCACTATTAATATGCATGTACTCTTTAAATTTGTGTTGATAAGTTATTGGAATTGTGGAAAACATGCTGAATTTAAACTTTTTTTGACCCTTTCAAATGATTTCAATTTTTAAATTTTATAAACTTTTTTGTAATTTTTGTTTTAATACTATTTTTGACCTTAAAGATCAACATTTAGAAAACTTTTAGTTTTTAAGTGTGGGGTAAGGGTTAATATATGTTTTAAATGGTATTTCATGGAGTTCACATCAAAATTTCCTTAAAACATTTTCAAAATTAATTATTCATACTTATCTATTTTATTGCTCAGTGAGTGCATTTTTTTCTAAAAATTGAAGGTTGTTTTTCTTAATTTTTGGTGGTTTATCATTTTAATTTTATCTATGGAGTTAATCAGATAACATTTCCCTTTATCTATTTCTTGAAAATTCATTCTTAGTGAAAATTTGGGAGTATGTTTTTCATTTTCAATTGAATTTTAGATAGTGGATTATAATTAAACATTTAAATTATGAATTCAATTATTTTGTAAAATGAACTCTTTATCCATGGTTAACCTATGTATATTTTAATTTAATGGAAACTTTTATTTTAATTATTCTAAGATATTATTTATTTTTTAAACTCACTCATCCATTATGCATTCTTGGTGTTATGTAATTAATTTGTTCTCTGATTAATTAGGGGATAATTTTTTTTGTCAATGTGTGTTCACTATGAATAAAAAGATAATTTTTAAAAAAAACTTTAATGTAAGAATAAATTTGGTACAATACCAGTGAAAAATTTAAAATTTGATCATCCATTTTAAAATTATAAACCATATTTTATAAAATATTTTAATTTAGAGGGAGTAATAATTCATTTTTTCTAATGAGAGTTTATGAACAAAAACAAATTTTGAAAACAACTTCATTATTAGAATTGAAATTATATATTTTTTATTTTAAGTTCCATTTTAATTTTTTTAATTAATTTTTTAGGGAAAATTAATGGAATGGGTGTGGGAGAATTTTTATGTGGATTTATTTTGCACAAATTTTCAATATCTTTTTTACATTATCTTAAGATTATTTTCTAATTCATATAGGATTTAAGTGCTTAATTTGTTATATATTTATAAACTATATGAAAATTTTGAGTTTTTTGAATTATTATTTTAAAATATGGTTTTAAAATGAACAAGTATGGGAAAAACAAAAATTATTATCCATCTAATATTTAGAAAAACAACCATTTATTTTTAGAAGATGAAAAAAATTGAGTTGTCTATTCATTTTCATCTTCTATATGGAATTAATCTAGTTGCATTTTATTTTAGTAATATCTTAAAAATTTATTATTTGAGAAAATATAAGGTACATTTTTTATTTTTAAATGAATTTGAGATCATTGATTTGTATTAAACTTATAAATTATACATTCAAGTATTATGTAAAATGAACTCTTATTCAATGCTCGAGTTGTGTGTGTTTGAATTTGCTGGATGATTTTATTTTAATTGTTATGAGCTTCTATTTATTTCATAAACTCACTCATCCATCATGATTATGTGTTTTTATTTTATTAATTACTTATATTATTACTTATAGGTTAATTACTATGTTAATGAACTCCTAATATTTATATAACCTAATATCATATAATATCAGTAACACGGATCCAATAACCATATTCAAGTCAATTGATGTACCACCAATAATGTACATTGGAAAACACTATATAAATTTTTATTGATACATTAAACAAATGATCCTTTTTCTCATAACTAAGTCATAAAACACACATAATCATATGAATGACATGTTAATCCTACATGTTTAATTTGATGCATGAATTCATTCCCTCTTTAAAACCTAATTAAAGAGAACAATTGTCAAAATATAAATCACACACCATATTATTTAAAACATTACATTCATAACATTCAAAAACAAATAACAAAATTCATATACCATAGAAACATGAACATTCTTTATACAGGTCTTAACTAGGTTCGATATAGGTTAAATCCCATATTCTGACCACTCCTCTCTCACTCTACCATATCTCAAATAGTAATAGCAGAAAAGATAAGGCTCTAATACTAATTTGTATCATCCCTATCCCAATAAACCCATAGACTACTAGGATTCGTGGTAGCACATGACTTTATAAACACCTCTTTGTATGTTAGAGTCCACTAACTTGCAACAAGATTCTATTGATACCATGGAGAGGCTAAATCCTCTATCAGATAACCGTCAATATTAATATAAATTAAATAAATTATTATCTATAATGAAAAACAGAATATGGAAATTACACTGATAATCTAACTATAGGTAAATAACCTTCAAAAGTTATGACAAAACATAATCCTCTGTGATGTCATAAAAGGAATGAATAAAGGGTAGGATCACATGATGGGTCAATCATATACAAAACATGATCAAAAATATATATATAATATATATGATAATGAAAATTAAATTAATGTTCCACCTAATCCCATCTCCCAACTCCTCTATGTATCCCATCTCAATAATCAGCTGTAGGTACCTTTCCCTTGCCATCATCCCAAATAATGAAATTTAAATTCCCATCAAAGTAAACATGGAGGGTGTGAGAACTATGCTTAATAGGGAACCACCAATAGTGAACCTATATAATTATAGTAATATATGGGTGCATGAATAATATGATATGATGAGAAACAAATATACATCTATCAATTGTTGACTCATTATGTACTAGGAATCCACTCACATGAATGATCATACCTACTTCATCTGATGCCAGAATGGGATGTGTACTCCCATGGTGTGATCATAATCAGAGTAAACAAGATACCAAATCTCATAATAATATCATGGGTGTATAGTAAAACATCATTTATAATGGTTATGAGTTAATAGTTAATCACCATTCCTAACAATAGACTAGGAAAATATTCCATCACTATAGTCATAATAATAAAGTTAAATGAATCATCATCATACACAAAATAACCAAGGGGGATGGGTTATCACCCTAATAATAATAATAAAGGTGAATGTGTTATCACAAAATGAGTATGGGTGAATGGTTCATCACCACTCTCCATAATAATGGGTGAATGGATCATCACCATAATCAACCATATGGTGAATATATTATCACCATAACCAATAAGATGTTGATTTGGATGTCACTGTAATTCATGATGAGGCTAACATTATATCACCCTTAAACATAATAATAAGATCAATAGCTTATCAATACTAATCACATTATTCTATATGAATAGGCTATCACCTATCATAATTATCCAATGTAAACAAACTATCACAAAAATCCCAATAAAGGTGAATAGACTATCATTGTAACATGAATGAAGGGGTGAAATGGTTTTACTACTAACAATGGATTATTGTTGATTGTGATATCACCATATTAATAACAACTATGGGTGAATTGGTTATCACTGTTGGTGTAACATGGGTGAATGAATTATTATCAGAAGCATAATCATAAATTGGGTGAAAAAATTATCACCATAAGCATAAACATAATTAAAGGTGGGTGTATAATCACTATAAAATAATAATAATCAAGGGTGAACAGATAATCACCAATAAGAAAATCATAAGAAACAGTGAAGGTATAATCTCTGATAAAAATAACATAAGAAAGGGTGAATGGATAATCACCAATAAACATAACATAAGAAAAGCTGAATGGATTATTATTAATAAATATAACTTGGGAAAGGGTGAATGGATTATCAGTAATTATATACAAATACTCAAATTTGAATTGAAAATCACCCAATAAACCTAACAAGATCATAACTCAATCATAAGAATGAACAATGGTTTATCACCCTATAAATTAGCCCCATTAATCTATTTTTTCCACTAGGATATTGATGAAAAACTCATATACACCTAGGAAGTATTTGTTAATCCCATCCTTTCCATAACATAACTTTAAATCCTAAAAAAACACCCATATCATAATGGAAATAATGCAAAGAGAGCTAACAACTTAACAATCCAATGATAAGTATATTCCTATCCAACATCCTGAAGGCCTTCAAATATTTTTTATTATTTATAAATCCCCATTTTATCAAAAGAAGGTGGGAAACCCAAAGGACATCATGGACTTAGGACAATCACACCTCAAGGAAA
Organism: Viscum album; assembly: GCA_963277665.1. Taxonomy (NCBI): domain Eukaryota; kingdom Viridiplantae; phylum Streptophyta; class Magnoliopsida; order Santalales; family Viscaceae; genus Viscum; species Viscum album. Next base: position 380,951,508 of record OY728164.1, on the reverse strand, counting down.
AAAGAGTGAAAACAAAACTGAAAACTAGATTAGCCCCTCCCCAACATAAAATATGTTGAAGAACTCAAAAGTTGCAATGAAAATTAGCAAGCAACATTCCTGTGTCAAAGAACAGGCCTGATATGATGGTTGACGCCATACCCTCTCAAACAACCAAATCTGAAGAGCACTATAAAGAAGAAATTCTAGCTCCGAATCCTCCTTTGGGCATGTTCAATGTGATCAAGTCCAGCTGCTCTAAATTCCCTCCTCCAAGATCAAACCAAAAAGCTTCCCCTAAACACATAAATCTGCATCGGTAGTCGAATTCACCCATACAACTACCGATTTCATTGTCAAGAAAATAACATCACCTGTAGATCCTAAAGACCAATAATGGGTAGAGAAAAGTCGAACTCTCCCTCGTCAGTCACTGGTAGAACTGAAACAAGAAAAGCCTCATATCGACCACAAATCACCCTTAAAACACATCCACATCAATCCAAAAAGGAGGACAAACCAAGGAGTATAAAGCTAAGTCATTATCACCTAGGACTAGAATATCCAACACCATGTTGATGGATCATTGCCATTGAGGGGATCCGAGATGGTATGAGCAGACAATGCCACTCTGGGATGGATCCAAACAGAACCAAGCCATGGAAGAACCCACTCCGACTTTTAATTTGGATGAATCGCATGTGTCAAAAGGAACCAGTGGGAAAGAGAGTGGCCCCTCCGATTACAACACCATTGCAAGAACATCAAGGAGTACACCAAAATCAAAACAAATCGAAACCAATCCTACCCCCTCTGAATCACATCGGAGAAGATGTCGATCCACACCAGTACACACCTGAAGCCGAAGGTCATCCAAGAACATATCTGGAGTCTAGAATCCATCTTTATTCCATGACGCACTAAATCCAATCCTAGACCCCAAATCCAGAAAGCATCGTCGCATTTACATCGAGCTGAAATCCATCCAATGGAAACCGATTTTGAGATCCAAACACACCAGAGCACACCGCGTCGAGATACTAACCACACCAAATCCAGAATACAAACCTGAAATGTTAGCAGACCACTCCGACGCAGAGCCGAGATCCTGAGCATCAACGCCAAGCCAGACCAATGATCTATAGGAGGGAAGGAGAATATAGCGACAAGGAAACCCTAATGCGCAGGAGGGTGGGGGAGATGCCGTTAGGAGGCCCAAAAAATGAGCTTACTTGATAAGTATATAACATTACTAAACTAAACCATAAATGTGATACCCATTATCATGTAATGCATATGAAACCCTCCCAAGGCCCCCCAAATCACTTCATATACAAGGACATATTGGTCCCAATTTCATTATCATTCAACAGTTTTCCAAGAAAATACGTCCATCCAAAACCATGGGTAAACATTTATTTCATAGGGTCTATCACATGTAAAATAGATTATAATCATCCCTCAAGAAATAAGGGAACCATATTTGTTAGCATTTTGGGTCACACACACACACCCAACTACACTCGTATAATATAGGACACCTGTTACTCATATAAAATAGTGGAAGAATTTATAGACCACCTTCATCATACTCAGAGGAGACCCTTTGTTTGATAACAAGGTCAAAATAAAGCTAAATTAGTGGGATTACCTAAATATGATGAAAATATTTCAATTTAGGGATTTATATGGAATCACCAAGATGCTTCAAGAGAGACTGGAGATTTAAGACCACATGATATTTTTCTTTACTCTAGTTATATAAAAAATCAATGATTCCTGAATTGGCCAATAATTAGAGGATAGAATGAAAAAAATTCCAAGAAAAAATGTAGCTTCAACCTACTAAGCATGAGAGTATAGTAGTGAAAGTAAGATTAATAAAAGTGGGGGTGATATAAAATACTGAAAATAGACCCCATTAAATTGGTTGTCTAATTCCCCATAATAACTCTATTAGACCCCAATGGAACTCTTGTAGGATATCAAGGTCCTAGTCATAACCATATGACCTCTAGTTGTGGGGGTAGTTTCCCCTACATAATCCCCTAGAATTCTAATGTATTCCTATATCGATTATAACACCATCATTTTTTCACAATTTCTAAACCTAAGCCTCCATCGCCCAATTATATACCCAAAATAGGTTAGAATAAACATGAGTTGACAAAAATTAAATCAAATTCATACCTATGAGTATGTTAATCATTACAATATCTCTTATGCAAAGTCTATACTAAGCATAAATCAATCATTTTCATAAATTGACAAGTAATACCTAGACTTTTCTTACTCTATAATGGTAGCCCAAATAGTCCAATATTTCACCCTATTACTCATGATTTACATTTATGGGTGTGAATTATCTAGTTTAACTCCATGAATCCACCCCTATTTTATAAAGTACACACAATCATCTTAAATAAGTTGTCATAGTTAGGAAAAACACCCTCACACACCCTTAATCATCTATTCCATGTGTACACATATAATTAAAGGAGAATATTGTGGATGAATTACCTTTAGCATCTAGGTGTTCACTCATTAAAGGGTGTTATATAATTTGACTTCAATTAAATATATTCCCAGAACCAGCAACCCCACCCACCATTAATAGTTTTTTGAAATGGATTAGTATAAACCAAAAATTAAAATTTATTTAAAATATTATATAGTGATATCCTTTACAAAAGGAGTTAAACGCATATGATAGATCATCAATAAAACATCATAATAGCTCTCAAAATCCAAATCCATCAAGAATTATATAAGATGACGTAATACTATTACTACATTTAAGGATGAGGAAGGTGGTTAGTTTTTTAAAAAAAATTGGCCCCAAATTACCAAAATAACTCATATTTCCAACCGAACATCTGATAGTCCATCATATACCTGAAGGATTTCCATCGGGTGTTTGGTGAAGAATTGGGGAATTCATTCCCTATTTCTCCCATTATAGTTGCAATGGGTACCACCAACCATTTATTGGGATTCGTTTTCCTACTTCCAATTCTACTAGATCTCCTCCCATCTAACTTTATAGACCACATCACATGAAAAAACTCTTCCTTAGTCAAAACGAGTGTAAGAACACCCGAAATGGATGAAAATTAATAAAAATTGAACCCAAAATTATTTGTTATGTTACATATGTTATGTGTTTTGATTATAAATGAGTTTTTAGTATAATAGAGATAGTAATATATAGTTATAAGTTACTAATTAGTCTATGTATATGCATATGACATGATTCAATAGAGACATCAAGTTTATTATGACATTAGCCCAAGAAAGTAAAAAAGTTTTTAAGGTAGATTAGTAATCACATAACCACATATTATATGTAGTGATTATAAATTTTTAATTGAATATATGTAATTACATGATGCACATATTATCATTTTAGGATCTAAGAGAAGTTTGGTGGATTTAGTGCTATCCTACTAAGATTATTTCCCATAGCACATATATTCATAAATAATGAACATATATATATTACATTTCTTTATGTAGGTAAGTGAAAAGATCCTATATAATTGGGATTTGGTTATTGGGATCATTATAAAAATTTAAATAGGGATTGGAGAAGTATGATATGGGTTTTTTGCAATATTTATTTTTTTCTTTTTTTAGTTATATTACATACAAATATATGTACTTGGGTCGTGGTATATAAATTATTTGGTTGTATATAATTATGAGAATCCTTGATATAGTTTTGTAATTTTATTTTATGATCTTGTTCTATTTTTTATGTGTTTTTAATTGCCTAAATGATATTTTATTTTATTTTTAGGAACTATTAAAGGTTAAATTACTCCCCATGTCACGACCCGACCTCGGGGCCCATGCCGTGACTACCCCAAGCCCACCTTCCATAGGCCAGGGGCTGGCGACTAGCACCAAGGCGTAAATCCCGGTAAACAGGGAAGGCATTGCCTTTATAAGTAACAACCACCACAGAGTCAGCAAGCGGAAAGTAACCACAAGTGCAGAAAAGTAAAGGGGGGCCGGAATACAAGCCCAACTGAAAAGAAAAAGAACAGCAACTGAAGAAAAGACGGCGGCCTCGTGTCGTCCACTGGCAATCCCACCTGAAGGGTGGGTACAGATAGCCTCCAGGCTCCTCGGGTCCCACGTCCGCTCCGAGCACGTCCCGCCCAGTGGTCCGCCTCCAGGTACCGTCCTGCTCCACGCCCCAACCGTGATCAGCGTTGTCCGTCGTCTGCATCCAACACAACAAGGTGCGGGCATAGCCCGTGCAGGGGTGAGTATAAGCTACTCAGTAAGGACCCCGAGACCCCCGAAGGTCTCCCGAAATCCACAAAGGATATAGCACAAAAGGAAGGTGCAATCACGAAGTAACATCTGACTCGACTTAGGTATATGCCCATACATATACCTAAGTCCCCAATTCTAGCTCTGCTCACGAGCTCAAGAACAACTCAATCCACACAGGAAAGCAAGACTCAAATCCACAAAGGAGAGTAAACAGTAAATATTAAATCCACATAGGATAGTTCAACACAATCCACAAAGGAGAGTAACATAAGATTCAGCTCAACCAGGTATACTTTTTCAGATGACGTCAAAGATGATCACTGATCCATCTAAGTCGTCGGACCCACGAAGGATCGATAGGTACTAACCCCCGCAAAAGACCCACATAGGATCGGGCTCACACAGAACCTGTAGGCAGTGGCTCACACAGAACCGGTAGTAAGGACCCACACAGGATCGGGCCCACACAGGACCTGTAGCACTGATCCACGTAGGATCGTTGAGTGCAGTAGTCGACGCCGTCCACTGAGGATCTCTACACAGTCGTCGCCGCAGTCCACGAAGGATCTCTGCTCTGTCGTCGTCGCAGTCCACGGAGGATCTCTGCTCTGTCGTCGTCGCAGTCCACGGAGGATCTCTGCTCTGTCATCGTCGCAGTCCACGGAGGATCTCTGCTCTGTCGTCGAAGTCACAGCCAGCACTAGGGTTCCCGCACACAGCGAGCTCGTTTAGGAGGGTCCGCTCCACGAGCCGAGAGGCTGATACATCAACTGACACGTAGTCCAAAGTTGATGTATCCAAAAGTTCTGTATCGACAACAGGATCTCAACGCAATAGACGGCGCGTCAATCGGACGCCCGGTCTGAGAGTTATTGGCTTTTTCGTCCCAGGGGCCCGGTTGGTTTTTAGGGCAAAACCAACCCGACCGAACTCCGCCTGTGTCCGATCCTCGGGCGGAGTATTCCAAAAGTTCTGTCTCACTTAGAGGAAACTACCATAGCTGACGGTACGTCGATCGGACGTCCGTAGCTCAAGTTATGAGCGTTTCCGCTCCGAGGGCCCGGTTGGTCTCGTGTACGAACCAACCCGGCCGAACCCAAAGTCTTCCGAAACCTTGAGTATAATATACCGAAACGACCGTATCGATCCGAGGATCGCGTAGCCGCTGACGGTTCGTCAATCGGAGGTCCCAGGCCCAAGATACGGGCAAAAGACCGAAGAGGGCCCGAAAACGGGGGTTCTGGGCCTGGGGCGACCCGGCCCGACCCGGCTAGGCCGGGTCCGGTCCGGCCTGGGCGCGGCCCGGCCGACCGGACCGGCCAGCTCGGCTTCGGCCGAGCGGCCGAAGGAAACCGCCGTGGTTTTGACCCGCGGCTTGGAGGAACGCGGCCCGCGCGGGCCGCGTGCTGGGTGGCCGGACCGCGGACGCGGTCCGGCGGTTCGCCGCCGCCGCGGCCGAGCCGCAGCGGATTCCTCCGGCGGCGCGCCGGGCGCTGCCGCCGCCGCCTTCCGCGGGCCGCCGGAGTTGCTCCGGTGGCCCGTTTTGCCTCCCGTCTGCGCCATAGCTCCTCCCGGGGGCCGATCTTCACTGCGGGATCAACGGATCGCCCCTACCGCACGGTTCGTCGTCGTCCGCCAAATCCGCACAACAAAAAGATCGGCGGAGGGTTTCCGGGTCTTGTTTGTTAGACCCGCACCCTCCGCGTTAGTCATAAACTCAACGGGAGGAAAAGAAAATAACCAATCAACAATTTTAAATAAATTAAAATTGTTCCGTGATCGGGTTCTTTATTTTAAAAGAATAAACACGGGAAATAAAATATTCCAAAAACCCCTACCTCGAAGTCGCCGTCGGACGTGAGGTCGTCGCGAAAAGAGGGGATCGTCACGTCGTCGCGGAAGAGACGTTCGTCGCACCGCGGGAAAAACGTCGCACCGACGATCTCCGGATCTAGAACAAACGGATTTAATTAATTAAATCCGTTGTCATTGAAATTAAAAAGGGAGAATTAAACCATCCGTTTCTCACCTTAGTTGCCGAACGAGGATCGGTCGCGGAAGAAGAGGCGTCACCGAAGAACGTCGCGAGTAGAGCTCGTCGACGTCGCAGATCACGGTGTGCGTCGTTGAATTCCGGTTCCGGCGTTCTTCACGTTCTTCACGTTCTTCGCGTTCTTCGCGGGGAGGGTGGAGGCTCAGAGGATTCGCACAACGATAGCAATCCTCCAAAATAGACAAGTTTGTCTATTTTATTAATTTGCCAACGAACGCAAACGCGTAAGTAACGACCCATTAAATTCGTTGAATTAATTCAACGAATGAAACAGCCCATTTAATTCACGAAATAAACCGCCCAATTAAATGGTCTGTTAAGAATTAAGGAAAACGCGTCGGTTGACTTTTCAGTTATTTTGACGGGTTTTCGCGGGTGCGTTACTTAGCGAAAGAAACGGCAGGGCTCGTGCGGGCCCCACCGCACAAATATCCTACCAAGAGGGTAGGATATTTCCGGATAGCACCCTATCCGCTTTAACTCAGCTCAAGTGGCTTTCAAGTGACTTCCAAGCGGCTTAAGTGAAATAAAATAAAGTTGTCGCACAACCTTTATTTTATTTCCGTCTTAAATCCCAAAATTTTAAAAACCACGGTTGAGCAAACGCAACTCCGGAAGAGGTGTTTCTAAGCAAATACCGGCACTGCGATTTCATCGGTGCCCTCAGAATTCGATTCCGGGCACCGGTTCAAAAGATAGAAAAACCCGCTCGTCCGTTCACTGAACGTACCCGATCCAAACTTCGGAAATTGATTCCGGGCACACCGGGCCTCGGAATCAGGTGCCGTCTGAAGCTGCGCTCTTGTAAACTTCCAAAGAAAATTAAGAAAAAAAAATTTCCTTGAAATTTGCGGGTCTTTACATTACTCCCACCTCATGTCTTTACGTCCCCGTAAAGATACATCAAAAACTAGGGGAACAAATGGGGGTACTGAGCACGCATCTGAGCCTCCCGCTCCCAAGTGCTCTCCTGGAGGTTCCTATGCTGCCATCTGATGCGCACAAGAGGAATCGACCACCCACGTAGGACCCGCTCCTGTCGATCCTCGATCTCCACTGGGACCTCCGCAAAAGTCGCCCCATCGTCCACGTCCAGCTCGCCAAAGTCGATGATGTTCGTCGGGTCGTGCACGTATCTCCTCAGCTGAGACACGAGGAAGACGTCGTGCACCCGGTGCAACTGAGGTGGTAGAGCCAGGCGATAAGCCACCTCTCCTATCCTGCTGAGGACCTGGAAAGGCCCGATGAAGCGTGGAGACAACTTGCTGCCTCGGCCAAATCTCCGTAAACCACGTCGAGGTGAGACATGCAAAAAGACGTGGTCGCCATCCTCGAACTCTAGTGGCCTCTGCCTCCTGTCAGCATATGACTTCTGCCGGCTCTGAGCTGTCCTCATCCTCTCCTGGATGATCTGGACCTTCTCTGTCGTGGCTCGGACCATCTCTGGTCCCACGATTGCTGACTCCCCAGGGTCTATCCAGCACAACGGTGATCTGCAGGGTCTGCCGTACAACGCTTCGTATGGTGCCATCCCGATGGTGGAGTGGTAGCTGTTGTTGTACGCGAACTCCACCATGGGTAGGTGGTCCTCCCAGCTGCGACCAAAGTCGAGAACACATGCACGGAGCATGTCCTCGAGTGTCTGTATTGTCCTCTCCGTCTGACCATCCGTCTGAGGGTGGAAGGCTGTGCTCAGATGGAGCCGCGTCCCGAACGCCTCCTGCAACCCCTTCCAAAGCCGGGAAGTGAAACGAGCATCTTGATCGGAGACGATAGACGATGGAACACCGTGAAGCCGTACGATCTCCTGGACGTAAAGACGTCCCAAGCTCTCCACTGAGCCCTGCTCTCTGATGGGTAAGAAGTGTGCCGACTTGGTGAGTCGGTTGACAATCACCCAAATGGAGTCGTGACCTCTGGAAGTGCGTGGAAGTCCAGTCACAAAGTCCATAGATATGCCGTCCCACTTCCACTCCGGGACCTCCAAGGGCTGTACCAGGCCTGCTGGTACCTGATGCTCTGCCTTCACCTGCTGGCAGGCGAGGCATCGTGAAACGAACTCTGCCACAGCTTTCTTCATGCCCGGCCACCAGTGTTGTCGTCTGAGATCCTGGTACATCTTCGCTACTCCGGGATGTACCGCCAAGGGAGAAGTGTGAAACTCTCTCAGCACCTCCTCTCGTAAAGCGACTGGTACGAAGGTACGTCCTCTGAAAAGGATGTCGTGCTCTGCTCCAAGGGAGAAGCCATCAGGCGCCTGACCTGAGGATATCAGTGCACGCCGGGTCTCACAGTCAGCGTCCCCACGCTGAGCCTCTCTGACCCGCTGTAGAAGTGGAGGAGAGACTGTGAGAGACTGAAGAAAGGCTACTCCGTCTCTATCCACGAAGGATATCTGTAAGGAGGCTAGCTGCTACGTCGCCTCCTCAAGTAGCTGAATGCCCGTCCTCCTGCTGAGGGCATCGGCTACCACGTTCCCCTTCCCAGGAGTATAGACTATCTCAAAGTCATAGTCCTGGAGGAACTCAAGCCATCTCCGCTGTCTCAGGTTCAGGTCCTTCTGAGAGAAGATATACCTGAGACTCTGGTGCTCAGAAAAGACTGTGAAGCGCTCGCCCATCAGATAGTGCCGCCAAGTCTTCAGAGCGAAGACCACTGCTTCTAACTACAGGTCATGAGTGGCGTAGTTCTGCTCATGCGGCCTCAACTGACGTGATCCGTAGGCGATCACGGCCCGCTCCTGCATCAGGACGCACCCGAGTCCAGTCCCTGATGCATCGCAGTAAACTACGTACCCAACTCCCTCCTCAGGCAACCTCAAGATAGGTGCGCTGGTCAATCTCTGTCTCAGCTCCTGGAAGCTCTACTGACATCTGTCTGACCACACAAAGGGTTTCCCCTTCTTCTTCAAGGCTGAGAGTGTTGCCGCAACTCTGGAGAAGTTTGTCACAAATCTCCGATAGTATCCGGCTAGGCCCAAGAAGCTCCGCACCTCCGTCACGCTCCTCGGTGGCTCCCAAGCTAGCACTGCCTCGATCTTCGCGGGATCCACTGCAACTCCCGCCTCAGAGATGACGTGCCCCAAGAAGTGGACCTCACGTAACCAGAACTGGTACTTTGAGAGCTTTCCATAAAGCTGGTGCTCTCGGAGTGTGTCTAGCACAACTCGCAGGTGGTAGGCATGCTCCTCCTCAGTCGTCGAGTATACCAAAATGTCATCAATGAAGACCACGACAAATCGGTCGAGGTATGGATGGAAGATCCTGTTCATGAGGCTCATGAACACTGCTGGAGCATTGGTTACGCCGAATGGCATAACCAAGAACTCATAATGGCCATACCGACACCTGAAGGCCGTCTTCTGCACGTCCTCGTCTCGAACTCTGAGCTGATGATAGCCTGACCGGAGGTCTATCTTCGAGAACCACCGCGCTCCCTTGAGCTGATCGAAGAGGTCATCAATCCGTGGCAGCGAATACTTGTTCCGCACTGTCACCTGGTTCAGGCGACGATAGTCGACACACAGTCGCAAGCTCCCGTCCGCCTTCTTGGCGAACAATATCGGGGAATCCCAGGGTGAAACACTGGGTTGGATATACCCCTTTCTCTACAAGTCCTCTAACTGTACCCGCAGCTCTCGAAGCTCGGCGGGGGCCATCCGGTATGCTGGAGTAGATATCGGGGCTGTCCCGGGGTACAAGTCGATGTAAAAGTCTACCTCTCTACGAGGAGGTAGCCCTGGAACGTCGTCGGGAAAGACGTCCACGTACTGGTCCACCACTACAGGAAAAACTGGACTCCGCACGTCCAGTGCTCCTAGGATGAGGCTAGCCAACTGATGAGAGATGGGCTGCACTCTCCTCCGCGGAATTCCATCCTGTGCTGCAAAGGTTCCCTTCTCGCCGGTGAAGGTAAACCTGCTCCCGTCGGTGCGAACACATCGCAACTTGCGCCTAAAACAGTCGATCTGGGCATGAACCGTGGATAGCCAATCCATGCCCAAGATGACGTCGTAAGGCCTCGACGCCGCTACAAAGAGATCCCAGCCGAAGCTCTCGCCTCCTAGAGTAAGCTCACACTGCCGGCACCAGTGCGTAATCGTCGAGTCTGCTCCCGTAGGAGTCTCTAGCCGTAAGGATCGAGCCAACGGCTCAGTCGGAATCTCCGAGCTCCGAACAAGGGCAGAGTCTATGAAAGAGTGACTCGCTCATGTGTCTATAAGTACTGCAGAAAGGGTGGAATAGACACAGATCGTACCTCGATTCATCTCTGGCATGTCGGGGTCGTAGGCCTCCACTGCCTGGAGCTGGGCCTGTCCCTGCCCGCCAGCTCCCTGTGGTCGAGGTGGCCCTCCGGGTGGTGGTGGGGGTAGAGCCTGGAAGCGTCGCCCACCACCCGCTGCTCGGCCAGCTCCTCTGCCTCGTCCGCCTCCTCCCTGAGGACCGCCACGGTCGACCCTCTGCCTCTGCCTGGGTGGCCCCTCCACTGTCTGCTGCTCCTCTGGTCGGCGAGTCGGGCAGTCACGAACCATGTGACCATGCCCGCCGCAGGAGTAGCACAGCCTGCCTCTCGGAAGGCTGGCACTCCGTTGTGTGCCCTGCACTGCTGAGCCGGTGTCCTGAGGCCGTCTGCGTGGGGGTCTGGTCTGCCTGGACCCGAGAGTCATCCGTCGGCTACCTGCTGCCGAAGACTCAGCTACCTGTCGCCCTGTGCTAGGTCTCGCCGCTGAAGAAGGCTCTGCCAGGATGCTCTCGATCAGGAGGGCTCGCTCCAGCACTCCCGCCTGGGTCGGAATGCTGAGGGAGATCAGCGACGCCCGAATCTCCTGCCGCAAGCCCTGCTCGAAGGTCCGGGCCCGGAAGAAGGGGTCTCGTACCATGTCGGTCGAGTAGCGAGATAGGTCAGTGAACCTCGCCGCGTACTGAGCGACCATCATGCTGCCCTGGCGCAGCTGGAGAAGCTCTTGGATGCGCACCGCTCGGAGGGTGGCCAGGACGAACTCAGATCGGAAGAGGCTCTCGAAGTCCGTCCAGAGCAAGGATGCCTCATCGTGAACCTGGAGCATCAAGCTCCACCATCGTCCTGCCGCCGCCTGCAGGAGGCTCGCCGCGAGAATCACCATGAGATCCGCTGGTGTCCTCACTAGCCTAAAGATCTGTACCACCGCCTCTAGCCAGTCCTCGGCGGCCTGGGGGTCCGCCTCACCGCGAAACCTGGGCGGTCGCTGGCTCTGAAACTCATGCAGTGCCCTGAGGCGACGTGCATCGTCAGCGTCTGATACTGGTAGCATCAGTGGCTCGGCGGGTAAAGCTACCGCCGGTGCCACTACTGGCAAAGGGCCCTGCACCGAGGCCTCGTCGCTCGGTGGGCTGCCGTCGCTCCCTACACTCGAAACCCTAGCTGGCTGTCGTCGCGGGGCCATCCTGAAAAGGGGAACAAGAGCACCACAGTCAGAACAGTATACCTGGTGAGCTGGCACAAGTAATCACAAGGAAAACTTGAGACTTTCATGAAGCAGATCAGTATACCCGGTGAGCTGACACAAGTAATCACAAAGAAACTTGAAACACACACGCAATCAATGTTTTCATGCATTAAGTCGGAAATCAGGAGTCAGGGTCCTGGTGTACGGATACGTCGGCCGCCGCACCAACACTAGGCTCCCTGAACTGATAACCACACTCAATACACTAAACACTATTGCTTCATATAGAAAGAAAAGACGATCAGAGTCTGCGGTAGAACCGACCACCTCTGATACCAATTTGTCACGACCCGACCTCGGGGCCCATGCCGTGACTACCCCAAGCCCGCCTTCCATAGGCCAGGGGCTGGCGACTAGCACCAAGGCGTAAATCCCGGTAAACAGGGAAGGCATTGCCTTTATAAGTAACAACCACCACAGAGTCAGCAAGCGGAAAGTAACTACAAGTGTAGAAAAGTAAAGGGGGGCCGGAATACAAGCCCAACTGAAAGTACAACTGAAAAGGAAAAGAACAGCAACTGAAGAAAAGACGGCGGCCTCGTGTCGTCCACTGGCAATCCCACCTGAAGGGTGGGTACAGATAGCCTCCAGGCTCCTCGGGTCCCACGTCCGCTCCGAGCACGTCCCGCCCAGTGGTCCGCCTCCAGGTACCGTCCTGCTCCACGCCCCAACCGTGATCAGCGCTGTCCGTCGTCTGCATCCAACACAACAAGGTGCGGGCATAGCCCGTGCAGGGGTGAGTATAAGCTACTCAGTAAGGACCCCGAGACCCCTGAAGGTCTCCCGAAATCCACAAAGGATATAACACAAAAGGAAGGTGCAATCACGAAGTAACATCTGACTCGACTTAGGTATATGCCCGTACATATACTTAAGTCCCCAATTCTAACTCTGCTCACGAGCTCAAGAACAACTCAATCCACACAGGAAAGCAAGACTCAAATCCACAAAGGAGAGTAAATAGTAAATAGTAAATCCACATAGGATTGTTCAAAACAATCCACAAAGGAGAGTAACATAAGATTCAGCTCAACCAGGTATACTTTTTCAGATGACGTCAAAGATGATCACTGATCCATCTAAGTCGTCGGACCCACGAAGGATCGATAGGTACTAACCCCCGCAAAAGACCCACATAGGATCGGGCTCACACAGAACATGTAGGCAGTGGCTCACACAGAACCGGTAGTAAGGACCCACACAGGATCGGGCCCACACAGGACCTGTAGCACTGATCCACGTAGGATCGCTGAGTGCAGTAGTCGACGCAGTCCACTGAGGATCTCTCCACAGTCGTCGCCGCAGTCCACGAAGGATCTCTGCTCTGTCGTCATCGCAGTCCACGGAGGATCTCTGCTCTGTCGTCGTTGCAGTCCACGGAGGATCTCCGCTCTGTCGTCGTCGCAGTCCACGGAGGATCTCTGCTCTGTCTTCGAAGTCACAGCCAGCACTAGGGTTCCCGCACAAAGCGTGCTCGTTTAGGAGGGTCCGCTCCATGAGCCGAGAGGATGATACATCAACTGACACGTAGTCCGAAGTTGATGTATCCAAAAGTTCCGTATCGACAACAGGATCTCAACGCAACAGACGGCGCGTCAATCGGACGCCCGGTCTGAGAGTTATTGGCTTTTTCGTCCCAGGGGCCCGGTTGGTTTTTAGGGCAAAACCAACCCGACCGTACTCCCCCTGTGTCCGATCCTCGGGCGGAGTATGCCAAAAGTTCCGTCTCACTTAGATGAAACTACCACAGCTGACGGTACGTCGATCGGACGTCCGTAGCTCAAGTTATGAGTGTTTCCGCTCCGAGGGCCCGGTTGGTCTCGTGTACGAACCAACCCGGCCAAACCCAAAGTCTTCCGAAACCTTGAGTATAATATACAGAAACGGCCGTATCGATCAAAGGATCGTGTAGCCGCTGACGGTTCGTCAATCGGAGGTCCCAGGCCCATGATACGGGCAAAAGACCGAAGAGGGCCCGAAAACGGGGGTTCTGGGCCCGGGGCGACCCGGCCCGAACCCCCCCTGGGTCGGCCGAACCGGGTCGACCCGACCCGGCGAGGCTGGGTCCGGGCCGGCCTGGGCGCGGCCCGGCCGACCGGACCGGCCGGCTCGGCTTCGGCCGAGCGGCCGAAGGAAACCGCCGCGGGTTTGACCCGCGGCTTGGAGGAATGCGGCCCGCGCGGGCCGCGTGCTGGGTGGCCGGACCGCGGACGCGGTCCGGCGCTTCGCCGCCGCCGCGGCCGAGCCGCGGTGGATTCCTCCGGCGGCGCGCCGGGCGCAGCCGCCTCCGGTCGCCGGCGCCGCCGCCGCCTTCCGCGGGCCGCCGGAGTTGCTCCGGTGGCCTGTTTTGCCTCCCGTCTGCGCCATAGCTCCTCCCGGGGGCCGATCTTCACTGCGGGATCAACGGATCGCCCCTGCCACACGGTTCGTCATCGTCCGCCAAATCCGCACAACAAAAAGATCGGCGGAGGGTTGCCGGGTCTTGTTTGTTAGACCCGCACCCTCCGCGTTAGTCATAAACTCAACGGGAGGAAAAGAAAATAACCAATCAACAATTTTAAATAAATTAAAATTGTTCCGTGATCGGGTTCTTTATTTTAAAAGAATAAACACGGGAAATAAAATATTCCAACAACCCCTACCTCGAAGTCGCCGTCGGACGTGAGGTCGTCGCGGAATCGCTCGTCGCGAAAGGAGGGGATCGTCACGTCGTCGCGGAAGAGACGTTCGTCGCACCGCGGGAAAAACGTTGCACCGACGATCTCCGGATCTAGAACAAACGGATTTAATTAATTAAATCCGTTGTCATTGAAATTAAAAAGGGAGAATTAAACGATCCGTTTCTCACCTTAGTTGCCGAACGAGGATCGGTCGCGGAAGAAGAGGCGTCGCCGAAGAACGTCGCGGGTATAGCTCGTCGACGTCGCAGATCACGGTGTGTGTCGTCGAATTCCGGTTCCGGCGTTCTTCGCGTTCTTCGCGTTATTCGCGTTCTTCGCGTTCTTCGCGGGGAGGGTGGAGGCTCAGAGGATTCGCACAACGATAGCAATCCTCCAAAATAGACAAGTTTGTCTATTTTATTAATTTGCCAACGAACGCAAACGCGTAAGTAACGACCCATTAAATTCGTTGAATTAATTCAACGAATGAAACAGCCCATTTAATTCACGAAATAAACCGCCCAATTAAATGGTCTGTTAAGAATTAAGGAAAACGCGTCGATTGACTTTTCAGTTATTTTGACGGGTTTTCGCGGGTGCGTTACTTAGCGAAAGAAACGGCGGGGCTCGTGCGGGCCCCACCGCACAAATATCCTACCAAGAGGGTAGGATATTTCCGGATAGCACCCTATCCGCTTTAACTCAGCTCAAGTGGCTTTCAAGTGACTTCCAAGTGGCTTAAGTGAAATAAAATAAAGTTGTCGCACAACCTTTATTTTATTTCCGTCTTAAAGCCCAAAATTTTAAAAACCACGGTTGAGCAAACGCAACTCCGGAAGAGGCGTTTCTAAGCAAATACCGGCGCTGCGATTTCATTGGTGGCCTCAGAATTCGATTCCGGGCACCGGTTCAAAAGATAGAAAAACCTGCTCGTCCGTTCACTGAACATACCCGAGCCAATCTTCGGAAATTTGTTCCGGGCACACCGGGCCTCGGAATCAGGTGCCGTCTGAAGCTGCGCTCTTGTAAAATTCAAAGAAAATTAAGAAAAAAAAATTCATTGAAATTTGCGGGTCTTTACACCCCAAGTGATATATTTAGACACTTGGTGTTAGTATTCAACCTATGGTGAATGAGGAGTGCACCTTAAGTCATGTGGTGTTTCACTTTAGTGACATGGTCATGTATGGGTGGAATAATATAATTAAAAAACACTATAAATAATGGTTCCTTAATTCATAGTGATTATATAAATCATATAAAAGGATTTTATATGTCATTGGTATTGATTTTGTGATGGTTTCCTATCTGAAGAGTTTCCTTTATATTTGATTAATTTTAAATGATTCATTTGGTTATGGTATTTATAAAAAATTATATCTTTTCATTTTGGTGAGGTCATGGGAGGTTTATTGTGGTAGAGATATATGGATTTGGATTTATAAGAAACTTATGTGTTTAATGTCTCTAATTATTTCTCATTTTTTTTGAAAAATTTTTGATTCTATTGTTCTTCCCTTAATTAAATATTTTGATGAATTTAGATTTCTTTATTAAATTATTTTATTGTTAATTTTTGAAATTGGATTTTTTATGTGAAAATGAATTTAATTTTGAGTGTTTGTATCATTAGTTTTAAATATTTGAATAAAATTTTTTTAAATGCTTTAATAATGTTTGGTGATGTAAAATTAATTTATATTGTAATGTTTGGATGGTTGTTTTGGGAATTTTAATTGGTAAGTTACTATCTTTATTTAAATAAAGGAACCAATTTTTTTTTAAAAAAATATACAAATTTATAGGATGGTTATATGAAATTTAAAGGATTATTTGACGAACTTGTTTAAAATGTGATTGTTTCATCTTTTGTAATGATGAGGGTTGAACAAAAACCTTCTGATGATGATAAAATTTTACCCCAAGTGAGATTAATGGTGGGGACAATGTGGTGTATCTTTGATATTCATAGCTAACATTCCAAATTGAGTATCATCAACTGATAACTTGGGTTTTGGTGGGAATAATGTGTCCTCGTGAGTTAATTAACCCATTTATAGTGTTATTGTTTCTCCATGTTTCATATCATCACCGCATAATTTCATTATTGGAATTAATTCTTTATTTTGAATATTTTATCTTACCAAGTGGTTTTTTAAATTGATTTTTTGGGTGAAAATGTTCTTTTCTATCCATTTGTATCTCGAGTCTGATTTTTCATAAAGTTTATTTTTAATAATTTGGGTGAAATGTATATAATATTGTGAATTAGTGTACGTTATGTATGAGTTTATTTCCCTAAACGATTATAAAAATTTTAAATTAATTGTAATTAATCTTTTTTAAATGATATTTAAATTTTATATGAATTTCAATATTTTTTAATTATTATATATCTTTAAATAATATTTCGATATGAATTTTTAGATTACACATTTCATGGGAAATTGTGGGAGACGGCTTGGGGAAATTCATATTTGTGTAGATATACAAACCCCTTTCATGTGTAATATGGTGAACATGTATTTTTATTTTTATTTCGGGATATAGAATTTTTTGAATTAATTTTAAAGTTGAAATGGATAGATAAAGTATGATCCTCTTCCATTGTAGTTTAACTGCAATGTAAGTTAGAGATAGACACTTAGGAAAATTTTCTTTCTTTTATTACCTTTTTAACTTTATTGATGGTATTTTTTTTATTGTGATAGACGTATCAGTTTCATTTATTCATTAACTATATTTTTGAAATATTTTGTTTTTATTCATTTTATTTTGTTGGGACTAATTACTTTAAAATCAAATCTAATCACCTCTAAGAATAATATAGGGGAAATGATGTATTCGTCTCGTAGGGTTTCTATGAGTTTAATTTGACATACATACCGCTCATGTTAAAATTACGGAATATTTTTTATATGATAAATTAATTATAAGTTTGAAAAAATTTCCATTTCTATATATATTTCCAATTCTAACTAGTTTTCAACCTCCTGAGACTCAAGGGAATGAATCAAAAGTCATGTGATTCTCTGACATGAGTAGTAGGGTTAGGTTTTTACTATAAGTTCCTAGATCCTTCTGACCCATACCATTGAATTTTTTTAAATCCTATGCTACAAGGATGAGGCCTATAGTCGGTTCTCTGTAGTTTGGAAGATGAAATCATGTTGCATGATAGTTTAATTAGGTGAATTGTAGTTCATGACATGAGAGGGAAGTTTTTGGCCTGAATATAAAATTAACATCCTAATAAGGTAGCTCAAATGTTGTGATTTAGGATATGAATCATGGGTTCATGACGTGAAACGTGGATGAATAGATTTGAAAAATCTATCTCTAAAAACTCATGATTAAAACACAATGTTCATGATTTGAATTGATCCATGTTTATTATACTGGGTTGATTAGTTTTTCAATGATTTATAGAACATGAACCATTCACAACATACATTACACATTAATGTCGTGAAGCAGTGTCTAGAAGTGTGCCTATAAATATAATCACACCCATGGCTTTTTTGAAATACCACTAAATACTCTCAAACCCTAGGTGATCAGAGGAGGTCTCTTGAGGTGTTTTGAAGAAATTTTTATAAGGATTGTTCCTCATCTAATCAAGTTAGATCCATGGTTATCTAGGGTTATTTTTACCTCTTTATCTCGTGGTCATTATCCATTTGGATGTTTTCCTCCCATTTTATATTTCCATGTTATGGTAGTTAATCTCATTCGTTCTTACGGAGTTATTTTGATGTTTGTTGGAATGGTTGTGGTTGGGTGTCCTTGAAGATTTGTATATTCATTGAATGATATGAGATTAGAAACCCATGTTTTTGTTCCATTCTCAATTGAGGACCATTTAAAACCTTGAGGTAGGGGATTCATTTATCCTCCTATTATATTTTGTGTAATAGTAACTTTATTATACTTAATCACATTGGGTGGTAGTGGAATTGACCTTAATAAAGATTAAAATGGATTAAATAATGAAATTTGATTATGGTTTTCATGATCACATATTCTTCCACTATTATAATGGTTTTCCTCATGATTTTCTAGATAGTGTACCTAATTTTATGTTTTTGTTTATCATGTTCTTATAAGGAAAATAGTTAAATAACATAAAGTCAGTAATGTTTTTTTATAAGGAATTTAAGAGATTTGTTATAATTGAACAATTATTCATATAATTTGTTGGAAATTACATGATACTTGAGGCATGTTTAATTAAAAATTATATTTTTATTTTAATGGAATTTAGTAAATAACATGAAGTTAGTTTTCTTGTTGATGAAATAATAAATATTCATGTTTTAAATGAATTTTATTCCTTAATGTTTGATGAAACTAGATTTTTTTTAGAAGCATGTTTAAATAATTTTATATCTTTTGATAGTTTATTCTCTAGGTTACTAACACACCTATCATATGGAGTTGAAAAGGCTACAATATGTGTATCACAATTGTTTACCAATTTCATCTTATTTGAGGATCTTTTTAGCATATCAAATGCTATTCCTAATTCAATTTTTATATTATTTTATTATTTATAAAAACAATGAAATTGATTTTGGAAAAAAATTAATAAAAATCTAAAATTATCCCAACATGTTGATGCAAAAAAAACGATGTTAGAAATGAAAGGTCATAATACAAGGGATTGGTTATGCTAGATCCTTCATTATTCATTTACCATAGTTTAAATTCAATTTGATAATTCATTTATGAAATCTCATTAATGAATTATTATTATTCAATTTATTGGGGTTGAAATTTAACATGCCTTGGAAATCTCTTTGGCACACCAATATAACCTCCTCAAATAGCCAAGTAAAATAAACACCCTGATTGAGAGTGTAATACCTTTCCAGAACCAGCCCCATTATATGTCATTTCATCCCTTTGGGCACCCTCAAATCCATAGTATAATGATCTTTCCTTAGATATGAGAGGGAAATAATTTAAATTTAATAATAGAAATGAATTTCAATGTAATGTCATTGTGTATGATCTCTCCACCCATTAACTTCCCTCTCATTTACGAGAAATTAAATTAAAAAAATTAATAATTTAAAGCTCAATAATATTTAAATGACATGAAACCTCTCCCAAATCCAAGCCTCGAGTTAGTATCTTACCCTCATAACTATAAGATATCATAGATGAAAGAGGGAAGATAGAGAGGGGAGAGATATTTATATTATAATAAGAAACACTTGAATTAAAATATGAATTTTGGTCACATGGAAAAAATGTAAAAAGTACCAAAAAATAACCCTAGTCCTAACAGAGCAGAAGATCATATGGATTTTTATTACCTTTTCCAATCCACATTATCCCTCTATTTATAGGTATCAATGATGCTTGGGATGTCTTTAATTAGCCATAAACACAATAATAAATCCATTCCCATTTAATCTTGAGGATGCTCGGGTCTTCAAAACATAGTCTATGATTTTATTATGTCAAATCATCCATTTCTAGATCTTGTAATGGTCTTTCACATTATGAATTAACATTTCACATCATGACTTTTCATGAACATGGATTTTATGACTTCATTCACACTCTAAATAAATATTTATGGGTTATTGATATATCATAACATGACAATATGTATCCTTCCATGACACATGATGTTATGCTCCAAAACACTTTTTTCATCCTGTCTTGTATTTCTGAAATATTTCACATCAAGAATAACTACATCACGATGAGAATGATGAATTTATAGATATTTCATTTCTATTTTTTCTTGATTCTTCATGTCTGAGCTATGGTATTGGGCCTTGAATTTTCTTATTTCATGGGGAATCCTTTGTATATAGAATTCTTCAATTTTATCTTATTTTAATTAAACCTTAAATCCTACCATAAATTAACAAAATAATCAAATACCGACATGATTAATCAATTAAAATTTTAAAATGTATTTAATATTAAAATAATCTTGTAAAATATGGCTCTATCAATTTCCACACACTTATAACTTACTTTTCATCTAGAATATAATTTCAAAATGTTACAAAAGAATTTTATTATACCAATATTTAAATTTCAAAATAATTAAGAGAAAAAAAATTCAATTAAAAATAAACTTTTAAGTATCACAAAAAATAATTCCTCCATTTCCTCACTCTTTAAAGAAAAAACTCCAATCATGAATCTTAATTTTCCTACTTCAATATAACTATGTTATTCATTCATTCAACATTTATTTATTAATTTATCATTAATGTTCACAGCACTTTTCAATTTAACATGTTTTAATTTTTTTTCTCTCATAACTAAAGGTAATAAATTTAATGAAGTTTTGATCATACCTCAAGTACATGTCACTTAACATAATGTTTCATGGAATCTAGAATCTCCATGGTATAAATACTGATTTCAAATTTAATCATGAGGGCTTTTCATTTTAATTTAAATTCCTCTATGTATTACTATTGGTAGGTAATGAATAAAATATATCTAAAAGAGTTTTGACTTTGATGCAAAATTAATGATATAAAAAATAATCCTAATGAAATTTTATTGTGGTGATGAATATGCCATTTTTAGACTCCCCAAATATCAAAGTAGGCACATGATACAAATAATCACAATGAATGAATCATCCTCTATAATTTTTTATTTTTTTATTATTTTATTATTTTTTCTCTTTTTCAAAAAATTTTATTGTAAAAAAATATCAAATCCACCACTAAAACCCATATGATCAAAAGATCATAAGTCCTATAATATTGATTTCTTATCCTCGTAATAAAAATCCCATTTTTAATTTTTTATTTATTTTTTATATTTTTTTTAGTAAGAGAGGTAAATAATAAAGTACAATAAATGATAATATGGTCTCTCCCCAAATCACATGAAAAAACCCCAACAAAATATCCTCAATAATATAAATCCCTATCCACCATGGACAACTTACTCCCCCATGCTTATTATTCATAATATCATGAAATATACTATGAGTAACGTATGAATGGATAAAACAAGATAGGAATATGGATCATTTCCTAAAAAGTTAATTCAAGGAATATATGGTAAAAAAAGGATTCAATGTCAAGGTGGGTCCAAGGATAAAGGACTAAATAATAAAATGTATCAATCATATTAAAATTGATTTTGTTTAGCCATATATTTGATAAGATTCTAAGAAATTTTTAGTACAAAATTATGCTTGGGTCTCTCCAGAAATATACTATCGAAAGAAATGGGAAATATTAATTATGAAATTTTCATAGGAATGATAACATATGGTTTGGGACAATTACTCCCGTAATGAAAAAAAATGAACCACTCAACATCAATTTTATAAATTTAAAACATTTCATTTTTAAGAATAATTTCATTTTAAAAAATCAAATCATTCCCAAAAAAACACGATTTTTTAAATTTATCCCCCCATTATTAATTATAATTATTCAATTACCATTTTACACATTTAATCATCTCAAAAATTAAATTTAAAACAAGTCATAATGATTATACTAATAAATTTCTATGTCACCTATATCGATAATCGAGTTCAAGAGTACAATTTAGGGTATAAATATATTTTAAAGATATCAATATTTTTTTAAAATTATGATAGTAAAATAAAATAATGAATTGAAACTCATACACTTCTTTTGATGAAGATTTTTCATGGGTTGACATGGTTTTCTTGTATAATATCTATTCTGTAGTATTTCACAATGTGAATTCTTCTTTCATGGTATGAACCATTTTTATAGCATGAATTATTTTCACAATTTTAATTATATACCATTTTATAAATTTTACATCCTATCACTTTGTTCCATAATGATTGACCTATGAAAAAAATCAATTATCAAAGTGTAAATACCATGAAATTTTAAGTTCAAAATGATATTGGGGTTGGGTTTCATCCTAATATATTCTTAAAACTAATTACTAATAAATAAATTGAAAACACAATTATAGAAATAGAATAAAAATAAGGAAATATATTTTTTGTTTTGATCCCCCATGTGGGGAATAGGTTTTTACTACCACGAGATGGTTAGAACCAGTTGTTATCTAAAGTCAGTATTTGGGTGTAGTATTTGGGAATTGAACCACTACATGTTTCTTTTCCTAATTGTACTTATTATACATTGTTATTGAGGACTCCGTCAAGATATTTCACTAAATATAACACCTTCACAATGAGGTACAACTTTCATGGTGATTTAAGGATGAAGTATGGGTCCTTTTATTTATTGGTTTTTACTTGTGAAACCACATGTTCACTCTAAAGTGCTTCTCTAGATGTGTTTCATCAATTGAATAATCAAAAAGTACATTTAAGGTGTAGTTTTATTTGAACAAAAATTCAATATTCAATATTCAATATCAAGATATTCCCTTTTAATATAATCATATTACATATTGGTTTCCTCTAGAATGGCCACTTGACACTCCTCATGGGATTTCTCTAATAAATTATTAACATGTTTTGAGAACTCCATGTGTTCCTCATCATGTGAATTTATTTTTAATCGTCTTCCTCGAAGAAAAAAAATAAGAGTGTCCAAATATAAAAAATTAAATAAGGAGAGGTAATACATAATTTAGCTTCAACAAAATTAAATGAAATTGAGTCTAAAAATGAATTATCTCCCAGATTTGGTTCTTCTTCAATTGTTTCTTCAGCTGAATGTGCCTCTAGGAGTTGGATAGTAGTGGGAGGGGGAATGTAGTCAGGATCATCCGTCCCTTATTAAAATTATACAACTTGGGTGGTTTCTTATTTATCTAAGGATACATAAATATATAAAGGTATCAGCTCTTTTAATTTTTATGGCAATGGGATATTATATTGCACTTCATATTTGTTCCAAATTTTATCCATATCTTGTTGATCTCCCACATGTATCTCAGTTTCCAAGTATTTATCATCAATATACACTAGAAATTATTGATTGAGGTGGAATTGTTATTTATTTATCTCCTCATTTACCTCATTAGGTTCTTGGACTTGAGATATGAATGTGGAATTTTCTTCTGTCACTAGGTTAGGTTCAACCTCTAGTTTAGGATCTGGTTTCTATAGATACTCATTGTCTGTTTGATCTACATGTCTCTTCAACAAATATATCTTTTCTAAAATCCTTTTCAAATGATTTTTTAAAATATTATTAACAACTTCATGTTCTTTATGTTTCACCTGTGAGTAATCACTCTATGAAGAATATGGATACTTTGAAAACATCAGGAATAATATATTTTTTTAGATTTTATTTTATTTTATTATTATTTTAAAAAAAATAATGAAAACTATCAAAAAAATATGAAAATAAATAGTGGGATATAATACTCATCACCCAAATAATGACGCTATGTTTTGACATGCCTATTCTTAGGTAGTGAAAAAGCTGCAATTTATTTTCCTAGTGCAGTACAATGGTTGATAGTTTCATCTCACATGATGTGTATTCAAATTGATCAAACTCAATCCCTAATTTAATTTTTATATTTATGGTTTTTATCATCTATGAAAAAAAATAAATTGATTTTGGAAAAAGAAAAATTGAAAGTAAATCTAAAACTATACAAGCATGTAGATTAAAAACAAAAAGATGTGAGAAAAGAAAGGTCTCAGTTTTAGGGTTTGGTTATGCATGTTTCATAATTATTAATTTATTATTGTTTGAATTCAATTTTTTAATTCATTTATAAAATCTCATTAATAAATTATTATTATTTAATTTATTGACTATGAAATTTAACAGTCCTTGGAAATCTTTTTCACAGACCAAATATCATATCATCTGATAACCAAGTAAACTAAACACCTCAATCGAGAGTGTAATACCTTACCATACCAAGCTCCATCATATTCCATTTCATCCCTTCAGGCATCTTCAAATCCATTGTATAAAGAGTTATCCTAATAAAAGAGAAAAAAATAATGTATATTCAATAATAAAAATGAATTTTTAAGACATGTCTGGGTTGAAAATCCGCGCACCCATTCACTACTCTCTTAATCACAAAAAAATTAATTAAAACATTTAAGATTTTAATTTTAATGAATTTCAAAAATTCATAAAACCTACCACAAGTCCAAGCCCTAGGTCCATCTCTCACCATCATATCTGTAATATAGAATTGTATAAATAGGTAAGAGTGAGGGAAAGATTGATATTAGAAGAAGAATAAACTCTTAAATTGAATTATGAATTAGGGTTAATGGTAGATCCTATGAATTTTGATTAATTATTCAAATCCCCTAGGTGCCTCTATTTATAGGGATCAATAATGCTTGGGATGGATTTAATTACCCATAAATGTGGTAAAAATCTATTTCTAGAAAATCTTTGGGAATCCCAGGTCTTTAAAGCATCGTTTAAGATTTTATTATGAAAAATCTATCATTTCTGGATCTCATAATGGTGTTTTACATCACAAATTGACATTTCATGTTGTGAGTTCTCATGTTTGATGATTTTACAACTTCATTCAAGATTTGAATAAATTTGCTTATGGGTTATTGATATTTCATGATGTGACAATATGTTTCACACCTTCTTATATAATTTCATCCTCCAAAACTCTTATTTTCATCCCATTTCCATCTTGTCTCTTCATCTTGATATATTACACCTCATTAATGGCTAATTAAAGGTGTAAATGATGATTTTTTTTTTGTGATTTAATCTCCATTTTGGCTTGATTATTCAAATTTGAGTTTCAATGTTAGGCCTTCAATTTTTGCATGTTGTGGAAAATGTTTTGAATATTGAATTCCACATTTTTTTCTTGTTTTATATCAAACATTTTATCCTACCATAAATAAAAAAATTTAAATAATACCAATAGGATTAATCAATTAAAGTATAAAAAATGTATTTAATATTAAAAAAATAAGGAAAAATATGGTTATATTAGCTATACATTGTAATAAGTTTTGATAAATGAATTAATTAATCCAATATGGTAAAGAACTAATTTCTTGATAAAGATAAATGTTTGGGGATAAGTGATATAATTTTTTTGTAAAGTCTTGTTGCCTTGTTTTTAGGTCCTAGATTCCATGTTGATTTTTTTTTTGTTTATTTCCTTTTGTGTTTCTCTGGATTTGAACCTTTATATGTAATGTTATATGAGCTTGAGATGGTTGATGACTAATGAGACATGGGTGGGGAGGCCTAGGTTTGTGATATAAGTAAACAAATCAGATGAAGGGATGAATGGTGATATTCCTGGTGATATGCATGGTGGTTTTGAGGATGGAACCAGGACTGATGGAATGAGTTGAATTTAAGGTTTCCCATTATTTTACTTAAAGTTGGGATGATTATTTTAAAATAAATTCTTTAAAGTATGGATGGACAAGTTTCTTGTTTACCTAAATTATTTTCCCAATTACATTAGGAAACTAGTATTTCTTGGTTATGCATCTATTTTTATGATAGTTTAGGAAGATTCCATGAGTACTGAGAATTATGGAATTTTAATGAATAATAAATGATTTAACCCATGGGGTTGGTTCTTGATGGAATGTTATAAATAATGATAATGCAGAGAAATCATTGTATTGGTTTATTTATTACTTGAGGTCATGGAAATTATTTTTTGATATATTTAAAGTAATGATAAATCAATGATAATTATTAATTTAAAGAATCAATTTAATGTAGGATATTTAATCAAATAAAATAAATGAATTCATCTTGAATGTTTGTATGATTATAAGATATCTGGTCATCAATAGTGATAGTCAGGTGTTGGAGTGATAATATCATCTGTTGAGCCTAAGACTATTTTGATGCCCATGGTGTGGTTGTGAGCTATATTATATCATGTATGTTCA
Source organism: Viscum album (assembly GCA_963277665.1). Lineage (NCBI taxonomy): Eukaryota > Viridiplantae > Streptophyta > Magnoliopsida > Santalales > Viscaceae > Viscum > Viscum album. The sequence continues at coordinate 380,925,220 of OY728164.1, read as the reverse complement.
ATGTTTTCATATTCTTCCCACCCATGTTAGTAGATAAACTGACACCCAGTGGACACTGGGAGGGTTTTTTCCCCAGTATCTAGGTTAGTGAGGAATGGATGGTGGACTACACCCTCTTTCCCAACTCTCTTATCCTAGTATTCTTATGATCTTGTATGAAGAGTGGATAACCCTCCCATATATGTTTGTAGAGTCTTGTAATGGATTGTGGTTATTTCACACATTTATCTTAGAATATAGTATAATATGGATTATTATAGGTATTTCATGTATGGGATGTGTTTCCTTGATGTATTATACTTGACATACAGTATTTTGTGGATCCATAAAACAAATATGTTACTATATGGATATGTATAATGGGGTGATGAGATGATGAGATTATGTGATGCATTGATTGAAAGATATGTGATGATATTATGTGATGCACAGGGTTCATGAGGTGCTACATTATCCTAGGTGTCCTTAGGATGGGTTTCATTGGATAGATATGGTATAAGACATGCAATGTTGGGGCATAGTGGAAAACTGGTAGAGAAGTGTTAGTGGGGTACCTTATTTTGATATTATATTATGTGATCACATATTCAATATTTTCTAAAAGGTAGCCATGGTGAGGCTGGGAATATACTATACTTTATTATGTGAAAATTTAGTTTCACTTTTTGTTCACATGGATTTTTTATTATTTATTTATCTTTTACATAATAGTCCCTAGGGAGGATCCAACTACGTATACATGATATACTCACCCTACTTATTTGTAAGCTTTTTTTCAGCTCTATAGGATCTCGTTGGTGATCGAGATGGACATTGTTAGTTCATGGGGGTTTTCAAGAGTTATTTAGGATTTTTGGTCACTACTGAGGATATATTTTCGTACATGTAGTTTTCTAACATTTTTTAGATATATAAAATCACATTCTTGTAATTTTATTTTTTTTCTTTTATCATGATTAGGGAGTTTTTGGGTGGTTAAATCTTATCTCATATTTTTATTATCATTGATGGTAATGCCTCCCATCTATGTGTATTATATAACCTCAGTATTTTTCTCGAAATTGTGGCCTATTGGAGGTGGGATTTAGGTTTCATTATCTCAATTCGATCATTGTCGAACCATGATAGGAACTTTTGGATGGAGGTGTTTGAGATAGAGTGGTAGCACAGGATGAGGTTAAGAGATATGATAGAGTTTGGAGGTAGAAATTTATAAAAATTTCATGGGTTGGTAGGTAAATTGTGTTAGTAAGTTCAGTATGCAATGTAAATAATGGAGACCAGTCATGACATGGGTATTTAAGGCCCCATGTGATTAGTTGTATATAAATTTATGTTCACTGAGAATCCTAAGTGAGGCGATATTGGTTGTGAGGTAAAGATCAGGGAAAGGATCGTGTGTTATTATTATTTATTCTGATGTTTGGAATGGGTGGGCCTTGTGATTATGTTCAAGATTAAATAAATAATTAATAAATATTAAAAATTAAATGTTCTAGGGTTAGGAGTCCCTAATAGTTTTTACTTTTACAGGTGTCTCTCATGGTCAACATCCCCATTAGGTTCACATCAAGGATTTTTAGCAGGATGTGCTAGTAGATCATCGTAGGATTGAGGTTAATGATGATAAAACGTGGAGGAGGAAACTCAAAAGGATTTAGAACTATATTATTTAGAAGAATGAGGGCATCGATTCAGACTCATAAATAAATGAATGGTTGTAATAGTGGAGATAGTCTTCAATTTGATCGGTGCTCAGAAGTAGCACTATGTTTTATTTTTTATAATGTTTTGTGGAGAAGTGGGCCAGTGGTGTTTTTATTACTTATTTATTTTGAAGAGTTAGAAGCCTGGTGTGAGAAATTTAGAGACTAGTTTTTTTATATTTTCATACATTGACCATGAAGGCCTCCAATCTCCTGGCAGTTAATACCCTTCGATAGGGATGCTCCATCATGTGGAGGGTTGAGATCTATTTCAGGACCCTTATCAGATATTATTCAAACCTATTGATGGATCTAGAGTCCATGATGGGTATTTCAAAGAGGATTTTCATCTAGATATCTAGAATTAGGTCACCATGTTTTTATTGTTGAAATATATCAATGTAAAGACCCGGTACTTCCAGTGAAATTTTTTTTCTTAAATAAATGGGAATTTTACGAGTCCGTAGTTTCTAACGGTGTTTGATTTCGAGGCCCGGTGTGTCCTGAATCATTTTCTATAATTTTGTTCAGGTACATTCAGTAAACGTACATGCAGGATTTTATATCTTTTGAAACAGTGCTCGGAATTGAAATCTGAGGACACCGTTGAACTCACAGTGCCGATATTCTCTTAAGGAGACCATTACCGCCGTTGTGTTTTATGAAGTTTGGAAGTTGGTTTTTTTTAAGGTTTTTAATTAATTTAAATAAAATAGAGTATTCACTTTATTTTATTAGTGGTGGTTAAAACCACCAAGTGGTGGTTGGAGGTCGAGGACACCACACCATAACCTCCCATGAGAGGTTATGGTGGTGGGGCCCACCCCCACATAACCTCCTTTGGAGGATTTTTAGGTGGGGCCCACCCAACCTCTGTAACTCCCTTTAACCCTAAATTAAAGAGGATGAACTCTTCACTTCCCCCAAAAAAAATTGGAGCCTCTTCACTTTCCAACTTCCCTCATTATGGTGCCAACACACCTAAGAATTAATTAATGCCTATTAATTAATTTGAAGTGATTTTAATTCTATTGAATTCTTTGTCATTGCATAAAAATTATAAAATAATAGTGGAGATATTATTTTATTTTTGGCGTTGGGGATTCTTTCATTGGTGGTGGAACTTTGGGAGATCTTTGGGAGAATTCATGGAGAACAACATCATCTCCAATGAAGAACACACTATCTCCGACGAAGAACGAGGATGACGCTCGAGCTCAGGATCAGCGGCATGTGACAGGCGAACGTACGACGACATCTTCAAATTGTTTTTCCATGCCATCGACAATGTTCATCGAATCAAGGTAGTGGATTTGAATTATTTTTAAATAGGAGATTAAACCTCCATTCTTCATTGTACAATTTTTTGGTTTCGTAATCCAAATGGTATCGCATGACGAGGAGTGTTTGGACCACACGAACATAGCCCGACCATCCCCCCTTTGTTTGTATTGGTTTGACGATGATGGCGGTGGACCGCAAAAAGGAGCCGGTGGCGCATGGTCGTCGAGTCGCTGTAAGGGAGCAACACTACCGTGCCACATAGAGGAACCGAGCCACAACCAGGTGGGCCACGACGGTGCCGAAGGGTCATTGTGCCATCGCACCGCGCCGGAGAGGAACCATGTCCGGGAGGGCCCCAGAAATGGTGGCATGGAACAATGACACCACGCAGAGGGTAGTAGGACCGCAGTTCCCTCGCACCGCAGTGGAGGTGCGGAGGCGACCGGTCGGGCCTGCCGCCATGGTGCCAGACAAGTGGGACCACCTGGGTCTCGCGACTCCCGAACCGGCACAAAATACCGGTTCCGATCAACAAACCGGGGGGGCAACCCCTCACACGCGTGGTTGATGGGTTGCTGCAGGCCGTGCATCCCCTCAGCCAGGCCACCCCTCGGCCAGGCCGCCACTCAGTCGGGTTGCCACAGCCAGGCTGCCCCTCTGCCAGGCTGCCCCTCAGTCGGGCCGCCATGGGTCGGGCCGCCCCTTCGGGCCGGGCCACGCCTTCGGGTCAGGCCGCCCCTTAGGGTTGGGCTGCTCCTTTGGTTCCAGCCGTCCACATGGGTCGGGGCTGACCACTCGTGTGGGGCCGCACCCACAGACCGGGTCGGTCCGACTAGGTCGGACCGGACCCGGTCCCGCTATGGCAATTGACACCTTTTAGCCCGCATTTTTTGATACGGGTGTTTGAATGATGAACCGTCTGCGAATATGGAATTCTTGGAGTGATATGATCCTTTGGAATACTACAAATGCGTTTCAGATGCAGTTGGGGTACGGTCGGGTTTATTTGAGCCTAAAAACCAACAGGGCCCTTGGAACAGAAATATCAATATCTCACAGACCGGGCATCTGATTGACGCACCGTCTGTTGCGTTGTGTTCCTTATGATGAGAATAAAATATTGGATACATAAACTTGAGACTTAATGGATTTTAGGTATAAAAACGTTGATTGAGGAGTGGACCCTCCCTGAATCGAGCGTGATGTGTGCGGGAACCCTAGTAATTGTTGTGACTGAGATGACAGGATCCTCTGTGGGTTTGACAGTGATGATACTGTACCAGGATGCTCCGTACGATCGATATTGATGACTTATGTATCGGGAGCCTCCATGGGTTCGACATATGTGACTTTTTTACCTAGATCCAATGTGGGTTTGGCAGTGATGACTTCTGTACCAAGATCCTACGTGGGTTCGACAGTGCTGATATTGTTCCAGGATCCTACGTGGGTTCAATAGAGGAGGTGATTCAGAGGATACATCTAATCATCTATACTCCTCTTATTTTGTTGTATACATGTGTGAGCTGAGTCTTGACTTTCAGTCGTTATCACCGAGGTGATGGAAATTAATTCTTTTGTGGACTGGGTTGTACTTGGGCTCGAGAGTTGGAGTCGGACTGTGACTGGTAAGTTAGGTATATGTATGGGCATATACCTAAGTAGGGTTGTTTGATACTTCATGATTGTATATTTATTCGTTGGTTTATCCTTAGTGGATTCTGGGAGACCCTCGGGGGTCTCGGGGTCCCCTATTGAATATTGTTATACTCACCCCTGCACGGGCTTCACCTGCACATTGTCGTATTCTGTGCAGAAGATGGTCAGTAGTGATCGAGGTAGAGGGTGACGGACAGGAGGCTTCTCAGAGCTAGACTAGACGGGACGTACTTCAGATATGAGTTGTTTGAGTTATCCACCTACCCTTCAAGTAGGATTCCCCGGTGGATGATCCAGGAGTTGTTTTCCCTTTTTATTTGTACTTGTACTTGTTGTTCAATTGGGTTTGTATTCTGGCCCACTTACTTTCATCACACATTATTTTTCTATATTATTACTTATTACTCCCACTTCTTGGGTTCAGACTGTGTGTGTTATAGGTTTAAGGCAATGCCTTCCCTTTTTATCGGGGATTCTCCTTTGGTGCTAGTCTCTAGCCCCTGGCCTATGGAAGGCAGGCTTGGGGTAGTCACGGAATGGGCCCCTAAGACGGGTCGGGACAAATTGGTCTCAGAGGAGTCAGTTCTACCGCAGAACAAAGACTATGATTCTTTTAATGTCAATAGTGTTATGTGTTTTGGGTCTGGTTTTCATTTTAGGAAAACGGGTGTTCGTGTGGCAGCCGACCTGTCCATAAACTAGGACTCTGATTTCTGATTTCCAACTCAGTGAATGAAAACACTGATTGCGGTGTGTTTCCATTGAAAAGATTTCTTCATGATTACCTTGAGTCAGCTCACCATGTATACTGTTTTAACTGTGGTGCACCAGTTTCTTTCAGGATGGCCCCACGAAGGCATCCAGCTAGGGTTCCGAGATTCGTATGAGATGGTAGCCCAACGAGCGACGAGGCCTCGGTGCAGGTCCCCATCAAAGTGGAGGTACCAGCGGTACCACTACCTACTGGGACACCGATACCACCAGCTCCAGTAGCAGAGAGTGCACAAAAACTGATTTCGTTGCACGAGTCCAAGTGCCAGAGGCCGCCCAGGTTCCAGGGATAGACGAACCCACAGGTAGCTTAGGATTGGCTGGAAGCTATAGTGAGAGTTTTCAGATTGGTAGGGACACCATCAAAACTCATGGTGATCCTTGTCGTGAGTCTCCTACATGCAGAAGTAGTCAAATAGTGGAGCCTGATGCACCTGGTGCATGTCGAGGCATCATTACTCTGGACAGACTTCGAGAGTCTCTTCTAGATAGAGTTTGTTCCAGCCACCCTTCATGTGGTGTGGATTAAGGAGTTACTGCATCTACAGCAGGGTTGCATGACAGTAGCTCAGTACTCAGTGAGGTTCACCGACCTCTCGAACTACTCCACGGATATGGTGAGAGACCTATTCTTTAGGGCTCGGACATTTGAGCAGGGACTCAGGCATGAGATCAGGGCTTTGATGATCTCTCACAACATCCCGAGGCAGGAGGGGGTGCTGGAGTGATCCCTTCTTGTGGAGAGTTTTCTAACTGAGCAGTCACCAGTAGTGAGACCCGCCACAGGGTGACACGTAGAGGACTCTTCTGCAGCCGGTAGTATACAGGTGTCGTAGAGGTCTAAGCGGACTAGGCCATTTGGTGGGAGACCCCAGGATATATGTTCAGTTGTGCGGGGCACACGATATAGAGCCATCCATACGAGGAGCAGGCAGTGATATGCATGTGGTGGGCAGGGTCACATGGCTCGTGACTACCGGACCCACCATGAAGATGAGCAGCAGACAGTAGTGGGACCTCCCAGGCAGAGGTATAGGTTCGACCGTGATGTTCCACCAGGAGTGGGCGAACGTGGAAGAGGAGCTGGCCGAGCAGTAGGTGGTGGACGACATTTTGAGGCCCTACCACCACCACCATAAGGAGGTCCACACCGACCACTGGGAGCATGCAGACAGAGGAGGGATCAGCTCCAGGCAGTCGAAGCCTATGAACATGGTGCAACTCAGATGATTCAAGGTACTATCTGTGTCTACTCCACCCTTTCTTTAGTACTTATAGACAGAGGTGTGAGTCATTATTTTATTTTCGCTACCCTTGTTCGGAGATCTGAGATTCAAATGGAGTCGTTGCCTCAATCCTTACGACTAGAGACTTCTACAGAAGTAGAATCGATGATTACGCACTGGTGTCGGTAGTGTGATCTTACTCTGGGAGGCGAGTGCTTTGGCTGGGATCTTCTCATTGCAGCGTCGAGGCCTTACGACATCATCTTGGGTATGGACTAGTTATCCATATTTCATGCATAGATTGACTATATTAGGCGGAATGTGCGGTGTGTCCGTGATGATGAGATGAGGTTTACCTTCCCCGGCGAGAAGGGATCCTTTGTAGCATAGGATGGACTTACCCAGAGGAGGGGGCAGCCGATCACACATCAGTTGTCTAGTCTCATCCTCAGAGCGGTTGATGTGTGGAGTCTGATTTTTCATGTTGTGGTGGATCAGTATGCGGATGTTTTCCCTGAAGATGTTCTAGGACTACTTCCTTGTAGAGAGGTGGACCTGTACATTGACATGTACCCTGGGACGACACTGATATCTACTCCAAAATATCGGATGGCTCCCACCGAGATTCGTGAGCTGCAGGTACAGCTGGAGGACTTGAAGGGGAAGGGATTTATCCGACCCAGTGTTTCACCCTGGGCATCTCCGATTTTGTTCGCCAAGAAGGCGTATGGGATCTTGAGATTGGGTGTTGACTACCGTCGCCTGAACCAGGTGTTCATGAAGAAAAAGTACCCACTCCCGAGGATTGAAGAACTATTTGATCAGCTCAAGGGAGCACGATGGTTCTCAAAGATAGACCTTAGGTCAGGCTATCACCAGCTCAGAGTTCGAGATGAGGAAGTGCATAAGACAACCTTCAGGTGTCGGTATGGCCACTACGAGTTCTTGGTTATGCCCTTCAGCATAACTAATGCTTCAACATTGTTCATAAGTCTCATGAACAGGATCTTCCATCCTAACCTCAATCATTTTTTCGTAGTCTTCATCAATGACATACTGATTTAATCAATTACTGAGGAAGAGAACGCCTACCATTTGCGAGTACTATTGGGAAAACTTCGGGAGAACTATCTTTATGGTAAGCTCTCGATGTGCTAGTTCTGGATCTAATAGGTACACTTACTGGGACATTTCATCTCATAGGCTAGAGTTGCAGTGGATCCAGTGAAGATTGAGGTAGTTCTTGCTTAGGATCCACCCCTGAGTGTGACAGAGGTATGGAGTTTTCTGGGACTGGTTGGGTATTATCAGAGATTTGTGCCAAACTTCTCTAAAGTTGCAGCACCACATTCAGCATTGAAAAAGAAGGGGAAACCCTTCGTGTGGTCAGAGAGATTCCTCCAGGGCTTTCAGGAGCTGAGGAAGAGGTTGACTAGTGTGCCCATCTTGAGGCTACTGGAGGATGGCGTTGGGTACGTAGTTCACTGCGACGCATCAGAGACCAGACTCGGGTGTGTCCTAATGCAGGAGCGAGCAGTGATCGTGTATGGTTCTCGCCAGTTGAGACAACATGAGCAAAACTATGCTACCAATGACCTAGAGTTAGCAGCAGTGGTCTCCGCCTTGAAGATGTGGTGTCACTATCTGATGGGAGAATGTTTTATAGTCTACTCTGATCACTAGAGTCTCAAGTACATCTTATCGTAGAAGGACCTGAACCTGAGACAGCGACGATGGCTCGAGTTCTTCCAAGACTATGACATTGAGATATTCTATACTCATGGGAAGGGGAACATTGTAACAGATTATCTCATCATGAGATTAGGAATTTAGTTTCTAGGAGAGGTGACGGAGCAGCTGGAAACATTGTAGATATATTTTGTGGATATATATGGAGTAGCCTTTCTACAGTCTCTCACAGTCACTCCCCCACTTCTTCAGAGAGTCAGGGAGGCGCAACATGGGGACATTTACTGTGAGACGTGACGTGCTCAGATATCCACATGGTAGGCACCTGATGGATATTCTAAGGGTGGGGAGCATGTCATTCTCTTCAGAGGATGTACCACAGTTCCAGTTTCACATTAGGAGTAAGTGTTGAGGGAGTTCCACACGTCTCCTTTAGTGGTACATCCAGGAGTGGAGAAGATGTATCAGGACCTCCAACGACAGCACTAGTGGCTAGTTATGAAGAAGGAAGTAGCATATTTTGTCTCACGATGCTTCATTTTTCAGCAAGTGAAGGCAGAGAACTAGGTTCTAGCAGGCTTGGTTTAGCCCTTAGAGGTCCCAGAGTGGACGTGGGATGGGATATCCAAGGATTTTGTAATGGGACTTCCACATACAACCATAGGACTCGACTCTATCTGGTTGATCGTAGACCGACTCACCAAGTCGGCCCATATCCTACCGATCAGAGAGCAGGGCTTAGTAGAGATCTTGGGACGCCTCTACGTACAGGATATCAAACGGCTTCATTGTGTGCCATCGATGATCATCTCTAATCAAGATTCTTGTTTCAATTCTCGGCTATGGAAGGGGTTGTAGGAGGCTTTCAGGATGGAGCTTCTCTTGAGCACTGCCCTCCATCCTCAGACGGATGGTTAGACTGAGAGGACCATTCAGACTCTTGAGGACATGTTTTGTGCATGTGTCCTTGACTTCGGTCGCAGCTGGGAGGATCACTTACCCTTGGTGGAGTTTTCATATAACAACAGCTATCACTCCACCATCGGGATGGAACCTTTCAATGAACTTTATGGCTGAACTTTCATATCACCTCGATGCTGGACTGACCCAGGGGAGTCAGCACTTGTGGGACTGGAGATGGTGCAGGCTACGACAAAAAAGGTGAAGATCATCCAGGAGTGAATGAAGACTTCATAGAGCAGGCAGAAGTCCTATACTAATAGGAGAAGGAGACCACTGAAGTTCGAGGATGGTGACCATGTCTTTCTACGGTTCTCACCTCGACGAGGTCTACAGTGATTTGGATGAGGCTTCAAGTTGTCTCTGCGATTCATCAGACCGTTTCAGGTCCTCAACAAAGTAGGCGAGGTGGCTTTCCGCCTAGCTCTTCCACCTTAGTTGCACTGGTTGCATGACGTCTTCCACGTATCTCGGCTGAGGAGATACATGCACGACTCGTCCAACACCATCAAACATGGGGAGTTGGACATCAATGATGGGGTGACATTCACGGAGGTCTCAGTGGAGATTGAGGATCTACAGGAGCGGGTCCTGCGTGGACAGTCGATTTCTCTAGTGTGTGTTCGCTGGAAACACGGGAACCTCCAGAAGAGCATATGTGAGTGGGAGGCTCAGATTCATGCTCATTACCCCCATTTGATTCTTTAGTGTGAGTTGTAGCTTATGGGGACATAAATCCCTGAGGTGGGGAGAATGTAAAGAATCAGAAATTATGTGGAATTTTTTTTTTCTTAAATACATGGTGATTTTACGAGTCTTCTGTTTCTGAAGGCGTTTGATTCTGAGGCCCGGTGTGCCCGGAATCAATTTCGGAAGTTTTGTTTGGGTATGTTCAGTAAAAGTACATGCGGGATTTTAAATATTTTGAACCGGTGCACGGAATTGAAATCTGAGGACACCGTTGAACTCGTAGCGGTGGTATTCTTTTAAGAAGAGCTTTACCGTAGTTTTGTTTTATGGAGTTTGGAAGTTGGTGTTTTTGGAGGTTGATTATTAATTTGATTAAAATAATGTATTCACTTTATTTTATTAGTGGTGGTTAAAACCACCAAGTGGTGGTTGGAGGTGGGGGCCACCACACCATAACCTCCCATGAGAGGTTATGTGGGTGGGGCCCACCCCCACATAACCTCCCTTGGAGGATTATTAGGTGGGGCCCACCTGACCTCTCTAACTCCCTTGAACCCCCAATTAAGGAGGATGAACTCTTTACTTCCCCCATAAATTTTTGGAGCCTCTTAGCTTTCCAACTTCCCTCATTAGGATGCCAACACACTTAAGAATTAATTACTACCAATTAATTAATTTAAAGTGATTTGAATTCTTTTGAATTATTTTTTATTTCATGGGAATAATAAAATAGTAGTGGAGCTATTATTTTATTTTAGGCGTTGGTGATTCTTTCATTGGTGGTGGAACTTTGGGAGAGCTTTGGGAAAATTCTTGGAGAATGACATCCTATCCAACGAAGAACGCACTATCTCCGATGAAGAACAAGGAAGACTCTCGAGCTTGGTATTGGCAGCGTGTGATGGGTGCAAAGTACGATGACGTCGTCAAATTCTTTTCTCGTTCCATCGACAACGTTCATTGAATCGAGGTAGGGGGATTTGAATTATTTTTAAATATGAGATTAAACCTCCATTCTTCATCGTACAAATTTATTGTTTGGTAAGACAAATGATATCGCATAACGAGGAGGGTTCGGATCGCACAAACACGGCCCGACCCTCCCCCCTTTGTTTGTTTCTGTTTGATGATGACGAAGGTGGACAGCAAAAAGGAGTTGGTTGTGCCAGGCCGTTGGGTCACCGCAAGGGCACAACACCGCCATGCCGCGTATAGGAACCGAGCCGTATCCAGGAGGGCCACAGCGGTGCTGAAGGGGTGTGGTGCCATCGAACTGTGCCGGAGAGAAACATTGGCCAGGAGGGCCACGACGGATGGAGAAGTACGGCGTCGTCGCACCATGCAGTAGAGCTAAAGGTCATGGCAAGGTTGGGTTGTGGCGGTGGTGGTGCAGCGACCCCGTGCCACGCAGAGGGTAGAAGGACCGTTGAACCATCGCGCCGTGGTGGAGGTGCAAAGGAGGTCGACCGGGCCAGCCGCTGTGGATCCAGACAAGCGGTACCACGGGAGTCCCGCAGCTCCCGAACCGGCACAAAGCGTGGGTTCTGTTCGACAGACCGGGAGGGGAACCCCCCTCCCATGCATGGCTGGCTGGGCCACCACGGGTCGGGCCGCCACGAACGGGTTTCCCCACGCCCGGGATGCCACGGTCGGGACGCCCCTCGGCCAGGCCACCCCTCGGTCAGGCCTCCCTTTTAGGCTAGGCTAAGCCTTCGGGCCGGGTGGCGCCTTCGGGTCGGGCCTCCCCTTAGGGTTGGGCCTCTCCTTTGGTTCGGTCCATCCACATTGGACGGGCCAACCACTCAGGTCGGCCCAAACCGGTGGACCGGGTCATACCACTGTTCAGACCGGGTCGGGCCGGGTCGGCCAGACTAGGTCGGACTGGACCCGAACCTGCTATGGCCATTTACACCTTTTAGCCTGCATTTTGGGCTACAGGTGTATGAATGAAGAACCTTCTATGGAGATGGAATGATTAGAGTGAGACTGTTATTTTGGCATACTCCACTTAAGGTTCAGGCATAGTTGGGGTACGGTCGGGTTGGTTTGAGCCTAAAAACTAACCGGGCCCCTGGAACGGAAATGCCAATAACTCACAGACCGGGCATCTGATTGACGCATCATCTATCATGTTGGGTTCATTTTGATGAGACGGGACTGCAAGATACATCAACTAGAGACTTAGTGGTAATTGATGTGTCGAAACTTTGCTCGAGTAGAGGACCCTCTCGGAATCGACCGTGCTGTGTGCGGGAACCCAAGGGCTAGCTGTGACTGAGCTGAAAGGATCCTATGTGGGTTCGACAGCGACTATAGTGTACAAGGATCCTCTGTGGGTTCGACAACGATGAATTCTATACAGGGATCCTCCGTGCGTTCGACAACGGTGACTTCTCTACCGGGATCCTACGTGGGTTCGCCAGTGATGACTTCTGTACCCGGATCCTACGTGGGTTCGACAGTGCAGTTATTGTTCCAGGATCCTACGTGGGTTCGACAAAGGATATGATTCAGAGGCTACATCTAATCATATCTACCCCTCTTCTTGTGTTGTATACCTGTGTGTGTTGAGTCTTGACTTTCAGTCGTTATCACCGAGATGATCAACTTTGCTTCCTTTGTGGAATGGGTTGTGCTTGGTCTCGAGAGTTGGAGCCGGACTGTGATTGGTAACATAGGTATATGTATGGGCATATAACTAAGTAGGGTTGGTTGAGACTTCGGGAGTGTATATTTATTCTATGGTTTATCCTTTTTGGATTCTGGGAAACCTTCAGGGGTCTCAGGGTCTCCTACAATGTATTGCTATACTCACCCCTGCATGGGCTTCGCCCGTACCTTGTTGAGTTATGTGCAGACGACGGTCAGTAGTGATCGAGGCTGAGGGTGACGGACCAGAGGCTGCTTGGAGTTTCACTAGACGAGACATACTTCAGGGACGATTTTTTCATGTTCTGTAACTACCCTTCAGGTAGGATTCCCCGGTGGACGATCCAAGAGCTGTTTTCCCTTTTTACTTGTACTTGTTGTTCAGTTGCCTTTGTATTCTAGCCCACTTACTTTCAACACACATTTCTTTTCTATATTAGTAATTTTTAGTCTCACTGCTTGTGTTCAGACTATGTGTGTTATCATTTTAAAGGCAATGCCATCCCTTTTTATCGGGGATTTTACTTTGGTACTAGTCACCAGCCCCAGGCCTATGGAAGGCGGGCGTGGGGTAGTCACGACACAAGCCCCGAGAACGGTTCGTGACAATCAAGGAGTTTGAAAGATCAGAGGTCATTGAGATGATGATGGCTAGGATCATATCATCATAATACATCTCTGGGTAGGTCCCATCCCTCCTCTTCTCATTTATTTAGGGGTGGAGACTCTCAGGACCCAACCAAGGGATCCTATGCATGTTTTTTATATAGAGGTTAATGTCATCAGTAGTGTGAGAGGATGGAATTTTTAAGTAGGTAATGTGGAACATGTCTTCCATTTTAGGTGCCTCCATTAAGGCGGTTTCAGTTGAGGAAACAGTAGCAAGGTGTTACAGATTTGGACCTATAGAGAGGAGATAATGTAAGTAAAGGAACGCCCTAAGATTCTCCTTATCCTTAGAGAGAAAAATGCATACATGGAGGTTATCTCCATCAGGGTTATAGAGTCTATGGAGCAGGATGTGGTCAACTTCATGCTCTAGAGTTACTAGCTCCAGGCAGCCATATGTCATTTGAGTTACCCCTTTCTTTTTTCTAATTAGGAGCATTCTTTTTGATTTATGAGCAACACACTCATTCATATCACCTACCCTATTCCATGCATTGGTAATTGAGTTAGAGAGGCTTCTAGTTCTCTTAGCATTGACTACTCTAGTTTAAGTTCAAGCTTATTTGTATGATGTTTGTAGATATTTTCATCTAGCACTAGGGAAGCACCACTCTTAAAGAGACTTATTATGTTTATAGATATATCCATAGGAAATATTACTCTTCATGGACTTATTATATTCAGTGTATACTAGTTTGGATTAATTAAGGAGATAGATCGTGATCTGAAGTTATGATTGACGGTCAATTATGTTCATTAGAGAGAAATACCATCATATGTATTGGTGGAATGTTTTATATTTTTCTTCACTGATGGCAGAGCTGATGTTGAGTTTTTCATATATTCATCTGATGGTGTTTCCCATGTTTTTTGAAGAGTATTTAGAGTCTTTCCTAAGGAGGTTATGGTGTTACCCCCTCAATAGAAGATTGATTTTGGGATTGATCTATATCCATTAACTTCTCTAATATTGTTGTATCCATATGATATGGATCATTCTAAGTTTTGGGAGTTTTCATGTATATATTGATGAAATTTTTTAGTGATTTTTTTTTCATCCATGTGTGTCCGCTTGAGGTGCACAAATTTTGTTTGTATTAAAGGTCAATGGAAGTCGAAATTTCTTTATCGATTACCATCTCTTGAATCAAGTGATAGTGAAGAACTATTGTCCTCTTCTATAGATTGGTGACTTATTCAATAATTAGAAAGGGGATAGATGACCCTCAAATATCATTGTATGGTCGAAATATCATCATATAGAGGTGAAGGATGAAGATATACCGAAGATCGCTTTCTGATGTCATTATGGGAATTTAGAGTTTGTTTTCGTACTATTAATCTTGATGAACGAACTAGTGGTGTTCATGGGACTGATAAATTAAGTGTCTAGGGAGTTCCAAGATTATTTAATGGTATTTTTCTTCAACATAATCCTTGTTTACTCGATGTCTATGGAAGATCAGGCAGAGCGTCTTTTGGTAGTTTTTGGAGATCTTCAATGTAAGGAGCTATTCAGGAAGCTATCAAAGTGTGAGTTCTAGGATTATAAATTTTTTTCTTGGGATATTTTGTGTCCCATCATGGAGTAGTTGTGGATCCTTCAAATATCAATTCAATAATTTCATGGACAACCACCAATATTTTTATATAGGTATGGATTTTCCTTGATATTGTAGGATATTATAGGAGGTTCATACATGAATTCCTTCAAATCTATACTCCACTGAGATCCTTGAATAGAATTGATTTGGAATTCTTGTTAATTGTATAATATCAAGAAACTTTCGAGTTCCTAAATGAGAAGCTGATCATTTCTCATGTTCTTCATTTTCTAAATGATGGATTTTAGTTGGTGGTATTCTATGATTCTTCACATATTATCTTGGGTAGTGTCTTGATGCAGATGATATCAATTGTTTCTTATAGGTATTATTAGTTATGTATCGATGAGTATAAAAATTCCACCCATGATCTTGAGTTGGCCGTAGACGTGTATTCCATGAAGTTTTAGCGATATTCCTTCATCAGGGATAATTTTGTTATTTCATTGATCATAAGATCCTAAGGTTTGTACTCTCCTATCATGTACTAAATATGAAATAGTGATGGTGGATTGATTTATTGTAGGACTGTGAATTAGAAATTTCATATACACTAGGTATGGGTAATGTTTTAGTGGATGCGCTGAGTAGGAAACCAAACAGTGATGTCATGTGTAAGTCTAGATATTCTTATAGAGTGGTGGATTAACTATTAGAGATGAATATTTATATGGTATTGGTTTGTAGTAGAGGATTCCTTTTTCAGATGATGGTGCATTCATCTTTGGTGTAGCGGGTAGAGGAGTCCCGACTAAGGGATTCATGGTGTAGGTTTAGAGGGATTGAGTTGTCTATGGTGATTTCCATGATGGTTAATAAGAGGATGAATAGAACCGAGTTTGGTTCTAGGGGAGGCTTTTGGTTCCTATGGTTATTCATGAGGTGGTTCTCCTTGAGTTCCACAACTCACACTTAGTAGTATATTCCTATGTGATGATGATATATTGTGCCCTGAGAGGTCTATTTTGGTGTCCTGGGTTGAATCATTCAGTTTTGGAGTATGTTTTCTGATGTTTATTTTTCTGGAACATGATGGTCGAACACCCTATTCTTGGTAGTTTTCTCTAACCATTATATGTTCATCATTGGATGTGGGAGGATATTTAAATGTACTTCATCACTGTTTTACATCGAGCATAGTGTGGATATGATGTTATATGGGTGATAATGTATCATTTGAAAAATTTGACTCAGTTATTATTGATGAAATAATCAAGCTTAGTGCAGGTTTTATTTATAATTATCTATTGGTGGTGGTGAGTCTCCATAGAGTATTTAGGATGATTATCTCTAATCAAGATCCCCTCTGATCATGATCCTCTCTTTCCCTCTAGGGTGTGGATAGGTATCTAGAATTATTTTGGCTCTCAATTTTATACTTTTTATCCATAGATGGATGGTCTAAAAAGGTGGACCATTTAGACGACATATTTCATGCTTGTTTCCTATATTTTGGAGGTTCATGGAAGACACACATAACATTAGTCAAGTTTTCTTAGAATAATTTTTTTCACTCCTCTATTAGTATAGAACCATTTGAAGAATTGTATATCCAACTTTTATGATTTCCATTGTGCTGGACTGGGGTTAGTGAGTCAACAATTCTAGGGTCAAAACTAGTACATATCATTAAATTGATGGATGAGATGATTTTTATGAGCATGAAGGGAGTGAAAGATCATCATAAGGCTTATATAAATCAAATGAGAATACCATTGGAGTTTTATATTGGAGAATATGTGTTCTTGAAGTTGAATCCTCATCATTGGTACGGAATTTTTGTTTGTGTGAGTATGCTTTCTCCATTGTTTGTTTGGCCATTCTAGGATTTGGATCATGTTAGAGTTGTGTAATATTAGATAGAACTTCTCCCTTAGATGAGTTTGAAACATGATGTATTCCATATTTTATAGTTTCACTATTATCTTTTTGATGAATCTCAAGTCATTTATGATGATACAACCTTCAAGGAATAGCCTATGGAGATCTAGGACCACTAATAGAATGTTTTTTGTGGGCATGTTATTCTTTTGGTTTCTTTCTTGTGGTGATGAAGTGGCATAGTAAGAGTACCTCAGAACATGATTCATACATAAACACATTGTATCCTAAGTTGTTTTATGTTTATCGCTTCTTTTTTATTGTTTTTTAATATTATCTAGTTTTGAGATGGATTTCTCTTTTTTGATTCTTTTTTTGTGGTCTTACTGTGGTTTGATAGGTGTCTCCCTCAAGAGATTTCTAGGGAGATACTTATTAATGTTCTATAGTTTTTCACCTTTCCCCTTTAACTTGGGTAGTTATGATCCTATGATGGTGATATTATTGAAAGGTATCTTAGGGGGTCATTGTTTATATAACCCATTTTTCTTTCCCTCTCTGTGTTTGGTTTTAATTTCTCAAGGGTAAAAATTCTTCTATAGGTATATAATGCAAGGGCATGAATCTATCTATCTCGTCCATTTCCATGATTCTAAATCCTCTTGTTATTGAAGGAGGCATAGAGTGGGTTTGGTTGGTCTTGATTTAGGATGTGAATTGTGGGTACGTGATGTGAAATGGTGTAAGAATGTATTTGATAAATATATCACTAAAAACATAGGACATTAAAATAAATTAAATGAAGTGAATTCATTCATGTTTATTGGATTGATACAATACATTTTTCAGAAATTCCTAAAACTAAAACCATTCGTGAAGTGAATTAATATTTCACACTATGAATCTAAGTCTGGAAGTGTTATTATAAATATAATAACACCCACCATTGTTCTAAAATACCACTGAATTATTTTGATCCTTAGAGGACTAGTAGGCCTCTCTCATGGTGTTTTGAATCCCTTTCAATAGGGATTGATCCCCAGATTCCAATGTTTTGGCCATAGTGATTTGAGGTGAATTTTTTCCTATTTCTCTTACAGTTCTTCTATGTTTGAAATTGTTTTCTCTCATGTAATCTTTCCATGTTATGTTGGTTTATCTCCTTCATTATTTTTGATTAATTTTGATATATTTTGTCATGGTTAGGGTACAGTGTCCTTAGATAGATGTAGATTCCTTATAGAGTAGGACATCATAGATCCATATTATTTTTGCATTATCATTTTTGGAATTTTGAAAGCCTTAAGGTAGGGGATTATTTTATTCTCCAATTATGTTATGTTTAATTATAAATTTTTCATGCATAACCTTGAAAATATTAAACTAGATTAATGAATGAGCATTGATTACGGTTGTCGCAATTGCATTTTCTTCCACCATGATAAATATTTGCCTCTTGATTTTATAGATAGTGTGTTATATATCTTTAATCTCTTGTTTATCATGTTGTTATGATTTAAATTGTTAACTAATTTAAATATGGTAATGTTTTTTTCATAATAAATTAAATAGTCATGTTAGAATGTACCAATTCTTCTTATAATTTTCTTGAAATCAAATGATGATTTAGGTATGTTTAATTAAAAATTTTCTTTTTAATATTAATATAATTGGATAAATACATGAATTTTGTATGATTGTGGATGAAATAATAAAAAGGCATGTTTTAATTGATTTTTCTTCCTTAAAGATTGATGAAATTAGAATTTATGCTTGGAAGCATGTTTAAATAATCTATACCTTTTAGTAGATATTTTCTTATGTTAAATGTGTTTTTAACATATGATAACTGAATTGGTTAATCTAAAATGTTAAAGAACCAGTTGTTTGATAATGATAAATATTTGGGGTTGAGTGAGCTTGTTCTCATGTAAAAGTTGGTTTCCTTATTATTAAGGTTTAGATTTCCTATTGATTTTTTTGATTTTTTACTACCCTCTGTATTGCTTTATAAGTGATCCTTTCTAAATGACTTGATTTGATCGTAGAATGGTTTATGGTTGATGATACATGTATAAGGAGGCCTGATTTTATGGAATCATTTGATGCTTCAAATGGTGGGATTTATGGTGATATACTTCATAATATGCATGGTGATGTCACTGATGGCATTGGGACTGATAGAATGGGTTGAAGTTGATCTTTTTTTGTTGTTTTACTAAAATTCAGGATACTTCTTTGATAATGTTATTCATTAAAGTTTAGATGGTTGGGCTTCTTATTTACTTGCATTTCTTTCCCCACTACTTGAGGGAGCTGGTTGTTCTTGGTTATACATCTCTATTTTTTTGGTATCTTATGATAAGTATTAGTTTACCTAGAATTATTGAATATTAATGAATAATAAATTTTTGAACTCAACAAGTTTGTGCCTGAGGTAACACTAAAAATGATGATAATATTTAGAAACAATGGGATCAGTTTTTTTATACTAAGATGGCATGGAAATTAGTTTATAAATATATTAAAGTAATGATAAATAAATGTTAATGATTAATTGAAAGAATCAATGTAATGTAGAATTTTTAATGGAAATAAATATATTATGTCTCCATGAATGATTTTAAGCATGGATATCTAGTCCTTAGAAATGGAAGTTGGGTGTTAGATTTATGATAGTTGTAGTTGATCCAAAGACTATGTTGATTCCCATAGTGTCGTCATGATCTATATTATATCTCATATGTTATGTGTATTCATACACTACCCCACTCATTTCAATAGGGTGGTTGACACCCAGTGGACATTGAGATGGTATTTTCCCCAATATCTAGGTTGGCCTAGAATGAATGGATGACTACCCCCTCTTTCCCCGATCTCTTCTCCTGGTAGTATTATGTGCTGGTATGAATGGTGGTTACCTTTTCCAAATATGTGTGTTGAGATATGTAATATATTTTAGTTATGTTACACACATGTATCTCTATATATAGTATCATATGGATTATTATAGGCATGTCATGTATGGATTGTGATGGATTGAGGTATGATATGTAATATAGGGTTTTTAGTGGCTCTCAAAAACTATTTAGTGTAAGACATTATGGATTGTTTCAAGAGATATAGTGTGTTCTATGATGACGATGGAGAGTTTTTTTTGTTTATTCTCGAGCGAGACCCTTAGATGGGTCGAAGGAATGTTTCTTCTTTATCTTCTTTGATGATGGATTTGATGCAAATTTTTTCATATGTTCAACGAAAGGTGTTTCCTAGGGTTGTGGAAGAGTACCCTAATGTATTTCCTTAGGAGGTTTTGGAATTAACCCCTCAATAAAAGATTTATTTTTGTATAAATCTATACTTATGAGCTTCTCTGATGATGAGGTCTCCATATAGGATGAAACCATCTATGTTGCGGGAGCTACAGATATAGATCAATAATCTTTTGTAATGAGGTTTTCTTTAACCGAGTGTGTCACCTTGGGGTGTATCGGTTCTATTCATAAAAAAATTATATGAAATTATGTGTCTTTTTATCAATTATTGTGGCTGGAATTAGGTGACAATGAATAATGTTTATCTTATTATATGGATTGATGATTAATTCGATCAGTTGAAAGGGGATAATTGGTTTTCAAAGATTGATATATGGTTTTGAAATCATCAGATGTGGGTAAAGGATGAACATGTACAGAAGACCACATTATGATTTTGTTATGGTTATTGAAAGTTTGTTGTCATGTCATTTAGTGTGAAGAACTCTCCATCAGTGTTCATCGGTTTAATGAAAACAGTGTTTAGAGAGTTCCTAGATCCGTTATTGGTCATTTTCATCAACAAATGCTTATGTACTCTATCTAAGAAAGAGACTGAAGAGTATCTACAGAATGTTTTAGAATTTATTCATTATTGTAAGTTGTTTGGGAAGCAATAAAAGTGTGATTTATGTTCCTATGAAGTATGTTACTTGGGGTATGTTGTATCCTAACATGGAGAATCCATTGAACATTTGATGATCGAGGCAGTCATGTTTGTTTTGAAGTTTTAGGTAAGTTACCTTATCAGTGAATTTTTGGATTTTTTCAATATTCACAAGAGCCCAAGGTGTGTATTTTCCCAGCATGACCTAAAATTTAAACAATGATGGTAGATGGAATTCTCTCAAGAATCCAACTTCAAGATTTCATATAAAATTGGTAGTTGGTAATGTTGTAGTTGATTCACTAAGTTAAAAGTCATGAAGTGATACTATGAATAAGACCGTATATTCTAGGAAGGTTATGGAAGAACTCTAAATAATGAATCTTGATATGGGAGAGGTTTTTGGTAGAGTATGCCTTTCATAGATGACACTACACTTATCTTTGGTGCATCTGTGGAACATTACCAATTGGGGGATTCTGAGGTGGAAGTCTGGATAGAATGAGTTGTTTATGGTGATACCTAGGATGGTTGGTTTGAGTATAAACATCGTTGGGTGTTTTTATAGAGGTTTATTTTGGTTACATTATTGATGAACAAGGTGGTTCTATTTGATTTCCACAACTCACCCTTAGGAGTAAATCTTGGTGTGATGTAGAAGTATAGTACTCTGAGAGGTCGGTTTTGGGGGCATGGTTAGAAGCATTCAATTATAGAGTTTGTGTCCTAATATTTAGTCTACCATAAGTTGAATAATAAAAATCATGTTCCTTGTGGTTTTCTATAACCATTAGATGTTCATCAGTGGAAGTGGGAGGATATTTCAATGGACTTCACCACTGGTTTACCTCAAGATCAGGGAAGTTATGATTCTATATGGGTCATAATTGATTATTTGATAAAATCGTCTCAATTTTTAATGATCAAAGAATCAAGCTCAGTAGGGGATTTTTTGAGAAAATATCTATAGAAGATGGTGTTTATCCATGGATTCAAAAGGATGATCATTTTTGATTATGCTCCTCGTTTTTCTTCCAGTTTGTTGAGACTTATCCATAATTATTTCGGATCTTAGTTGTGAGTTAGTTCTACTTTTAATCTATAGATGGATATTCATATAGAGTAGACTATCCAGACTCTTGAGTACATTTTTGGGCTTGTGTATTGAATTTTAGAAGTTAGTGGATGATTCACCTACCATTTCATAAGTTTTCTAACAATAAAAATTTACACTTCACTATTATTATAGAACGGTTTTACGCTTTGTATGGCTAAACTTGTTGAACTCTATTGTGCTGAACTGGGGTGCCAGAGTCATTAATTATTGGGTCAGATATAGTACATATCACAAAATTTATTTTTGAAGTGATTTGTGAGAGGATAATGGTAGTTCAAGGTCATCATATGTCCTATTCTGATCAAAGGAGAAAACCTATGGAGTTTTATGTTAGAGATCATGTGTTCTTGAAGATAACTCCTCATCATGGGTAGTAATGTTTTGGTCATGGTAGTAATTTGTATGTATGGTTTTTGGGACTTTATATATGTTTTATCATGTTGGAGTTGTAGTATATCAAATAGAACTCCCCATGTGGATGATCTAGATACATAAATTATTCTATGCATCACAGCTTCATTGTTATCTTCATGAAGAATCTCATGTTAATGAATGGGGAAAGATAGATGGTTATGATGATAAGACCTTCAAGGGATATTCTATATAGATCCAGGACCTATAGATGATGGTTTTGTGTTGGCATTTTAATCCCATTGTTCTTGACCTATAGTGACCTGATGAAATGTAGAAGAGTACCAGGGAATGTGAGTTATATGTATACACTCATTATCACGAAATGTTTGTTGTTTATCGCTTATTTTGTATCATTTTTTGTGGTTGTTAACCTTTATTTATATTTTAAATTGTTTTATCTTCTTTGATACGTTGTTTGTGGACTTTCTCTTGTTGGAGAGTTATCTACCCTATGGGAGTGTTTTAGATCCGGTTGTTTTCACTTAGTAGTTTTGTGCATGATTCCTCTACGTGAGGTGGTTGTGCTCCTATGATGGATATATTCTTCAGAGGTATCGCATTGGGTGTTTTTTTGGATAACCAATTTTTGCTTCTCTCAATGTTTAGTTTTAAATTCTAGAGGGAGAAAATTGTTTGAGAAGTATCTAATGTAAGGATATAGATCCTTCTATCCCATCCATTTGTGTGTTTCTAAAGCCTATAGTTCTTAAAGGAGGCCTAGAGTGGTTCTGATGTAGTTTGGGAGATGAAATCTGGTTACAAAAGAATTTAATGAAATGAATTGTAGTTCACAACATAAGAGATTAGTTAATGGACTAAATAGGTAATTCCCATCGTAAGAAGGGTGGTTTGCGAGGTGAAATTCATGAAGTGAATCCTGGTTTCACAGTATGAAATGGTGGAGGATTGTATTCGATAAATATTTCCTAAAAAACTCATGACAGGAACATAAATTTCACAACATCAATTGATCCAGATTTATTGGATTGATGTTATTCATTTTTAAGCGAGTCTTAAAACTCAAACCATTCATGATGTGAATTACACATTCATATCATGAATATACGACTCACATTGTGCCCATAAATCTAATCAAACCATCATTTCTTAGGAAACACCACCAAATTATCCAAATCCCTATGTGGCCAGAGGAGCACTCTCAGGGTGTTTTAAATAATTTTTTATATATATTGATCCATGTCTTCATTTTTTGGATCTATAGTTATATATGATGATTTTTTCCCTATTTCTCTTCTTGTTCTTCTCTATTTTAGATTTTTGTTTCCACTCATGTTATATTTCTATGTTATGGCGGTTTGTATGCTTTGATCTTATGGATTTATTTTAATTTTTTTAACGCGTTTTTGGTACCATGTCCTTGGAGGGCCATAGATTACTTTCATTAAATGAGATCATAGATTCTTGTTGTCGTTCCATTCTCATTTGAGGTATGTTGAAAGCCTTGAGTTAGGGGGTTCGTTATTTCTCCTATTTTTTTATGTGAAATTTTAAAAGTTATCATGATTATCTATTTGGGTGGTAGAATTAATCATAAAAAAGATTAAATAAAATTAAATAATGGAGTTGGTTTATAGTTGTTTTGATTGCATGTTCTTCCACATTGATAACAGTTTTCCAATTGATTATCTAGACTGATCTTTATATGATTAAGATTTTTTTATCATTTTGTTATGATGAAAAATTGTTAAAGTGCATAAATTAGGTAATTTTGTTTTGAATAAGGAATTAAAAAGTCATGTTAGAATGGAATAATTATTTTTATAATTTGTTGGAAATCAAGATATTCTTAATGCATGTCTAATTGAAACATTATTTTTAATGTAAATAGAATGGGATAAATAATGTAATTTCAGAATGATTTTTAATGAAATATTAGAGTCATGTATTAATTGATGTTTTTTCCTTAAATTTTGATAAAATTGGAAATTATTCATGGAATAATATTTTAATAATTTATAGTTTTTAATAGATGATTCCTTCGGTTACATATGGATGTAGCCTATGATAAATGAATCAGTTAATCCAATATGTTAATGAAACTAGTTTTTTGATAAAGATAAATGTTCGTGGATGAGTGAGATGGTTTACTTGTAAAGGTTGATATCTTTTTTTTAGGTCCTAGATGCCCTGCTAACTTTTATTTTTTTAATTTTTCCATATGTGTTTATTTGGATGTCACCCATACTATTTGATGTGATGTGATCTTGGGATGAATTATTATTGATGATATGTGGGTAGGGATTCTCGAGTTTTTCGCAATAGTTGACACCTGAGATAGAGGGATGCATGGTCTCATGGATAGAATCGAGGTTGGTGGAATGGGTTGGATCTAGGGTTTCCCATTATTTTTCTAAAATTTGGAAAGCATGTTTGATAATTTTATTCTTTAAAGGTCATACATTTGACTTTCTTGTTTACCTACAGTCCATTCCCCACTACTTGAGGTAGTTGATTTTTCATGGTTATGCATCTCTTTTTATGGTAGCTTAGGATGAGTTCTAGAGTACATATAATTATATAATGATAATAAATAATAAATTGTTTAACCTATGGGGTTTTTTCTTGATGAAATTCATCAAATGATGATAATCTTGATAAACCATGGGGTCCATTTATTTATGTCTAAAGTGTATGGAAATAAGTTAGTGGTGTTGTTAAGGCAATGATAAAGAAATGTTAATGATTAATTGAAATACTCAACATAATATAGGATGTTTAATGGAAATAAATAAATGATGTCTTCTTGAATACATGTATGCTTATAGGTTATCTAGTCCTTAGTAGTGGTGTTTGGGTTTCAGAGTGATGATAATTTTAGTTGATCCTAATAATAAGTAGATGATCATAGTGTGATTGTGATATAGTTCATCACTTATATCTTTTTTACTTTCATATGATGCCCCACTCATGATGTTTGGGAGACAAACACCTAGTAGACTCAATGAGGGGGTTTTCCCCAATATCCAAGTTCATGAGGAATGGATTACTTACTACCCCCTCTTTCCCTACTCTCTTATCCTGATAATATTATGTGCTGGTATTCGTGGTGGTCACCTTTCTCATATACATGTGTAGAGGTTTTTAATGGATTGTGGTTATTTTACTAACATATATCTCCGAATATGGTGTGCTATGGATTATTATAGATTTGTAATTTATGGACCGTGATGAATTGAGGTATAATACTTGATATACGGGATTCAGTAGCTCTTGAAAACTACTTGGTTACTATATGGAGATGTGACATGGGATGATGAGATGATATAATTCATATTGTTAATTGTATGTAATATGATTATGTGATAAACGGGATGCATGAGGTGTTATATTATCCCAAGTGTCTTAGAGATGGCCTTCTTTGGAGAGAGATTTCTTAAGACATGTGACATTGGGGCAGAGTAGAAAACCAATGGGGAAGTAATAATAAAGAACCTTATTTTCATATTATATTATATGATCTCTTATATGTGATACTTTATGAGAGAGAACCATAGTGTGGCTGGGAATATATAATATCTTATTAAGTGATGAGTGATGGTACCAGGGTGAGCAGTAGAGGCCGGTGGGATGGAAATTCTAAATTTTTATAACCAGAGTGATACAACTTGACATCTCAAGTGACCTGATCCTCGTTATGGTCTGATATTCTTATGTGATTTAATCAGAGCATAAAAAAATAAAATAATGAGTACCACACTTCTATTTGAGGTGTGAATGTATATCACAATTCACTAGAAATTATTTCTTGAAGAATCCAATTTTAAACTGCTCTAGATCATCCACACATACTTCTAGAATCTACATATACATTGTTTATCAGATTCTTGGTGCTAGTGCAGATCTTCGACGACCTCTTCAGTGCAACTTCATTCACCATGACCTCCTTCCTTCGATCTATGAAGGTGTACTCAGATTGTTCACACGTATAGAGAAATTAACTCTCTTGGATTTGGGAAGAGATATAAGTTATCAATTCTTACTGTGAAAATAGTTACATGGAAAGAGCTTCTCTCTAACTTATATGGTGGGAGTCTAAATACTTGGTTTGGGTTCCCGACCCTATAAATTTTAGCATCCACTAAAAAATTAATAAATAACTAATTTTGATGAACTAACTGCATCATAGATATTATTTACATTTTATCACATACTTTTAATATATATTAAATATATTACATGATATAGTTGATTCATTAACTCTACTCGTAATTCCAAATATTATTAAACAAAATTGAAATATTAAAATAATATTAATTCATATAATATTAATTCTCCTATTAACTTAAACACTTGTAAATAATTTTAATAAAAAAATTCAACCCAGTTATTATTTACTTGAATAATAATGAATTTATTATTAATTAGTGATTGATAAAACTTGGACAAAAATAAAACCCAATAGTGGGGTCCACCATGTCATATATTCATATTCACCAAAACATGGTAGATTCTTTAATATACTATTATATGTGACCCTCTAGGGACTTATCTCGATAGCAGTGAATAATATTCACAGACCAAGAGAAGATTCTAGCAACCCATCAAGGCCCCTAATGATATAGGGAATCCTCATAACAATGGAAACCATCCTATGAATACGCACTAGGTAATATAATTTATTTGTCTTTAGATTTCTCATAATGCAGGATGAACACATATTTCATCATTGTTTTTTTCATTATTGTATGTTGATCTATCTGAATGGATTTACTTTTCTACTACGATGACCATGGATTTATAAAGGTACTACAATCCTAATCAACCTGACAAGAGATACTACTTCCTCAACATGAATGAAAAAATTTGATCTTGATCATTCAACCAATGTCATACCACCAATGACGTACCGAACACAAGATACCTCGACATGATTGGTTTGTCATGGTTTTTTACTTGAAGCAAAGTAAATGATCAAATAGAACACATTGGTAATGATCTCAAGTTAGGAGACCAATACACATTTTTATAGATAGGAACTAAAAATGATACTTCAAACAAAGTTGTGTTCGTAATGGCAGGCTTTTCCTTCATATCTGAACTACTAAAGGCCACTATGTGAAAACTTCATGAGAAGTAGTCTCAATGCTTATGAGCCCCCATTACATAATAGTCATACATATAATGTGTCCAGTTAGTATGTTATATCTATACTATAGTACAAATATTAAATATTGATTTCATGGTATCTTGAGGTACTCATTATAGACTAGGGTCTGCTATAACCTTTGGATACAAAAAAATAATATATGGTCATTACCATTTAAATAGTGGATTTATAAATTTCAACAATATAATGTTATGTATACATCATGTATATTACACTATGTACGACAAATGGTTATCAAAAAGTACTAATAAATTTGTGTCTGGACCACCAACTGTTACAAAACTCCAACTTACACTAGATCCATCTTTAAAACTATCATTGTTATCTATATCATGATTAATATCATGTTTCTACTGAGTTATTGTTTTAGTTTTGGGTACACCACATCTCCATTGTTTGGCTATTCTGTTATCAATAACCTTATATCCTTGTGTAAAATTCCTCAAGATATGTAAACATTGAGTGTATTCCTTGTGTCCACTGTTAAAGCATGACATCTAAGCTAGTAAGAGTATAATAATTTAAATTATGATAATACTTTACTTACTAAGAGTGATTATAGGAACTAGAATAATTCATTGTGAATTATACACTGCTTATTTAACTTCCTGAGAAGTCTCAATATACTTGGTATTTATAGATATGGAAACCACTATCTTTTTTGAGCTTTTCATACTCATTACCTTAGCCTAATTTTTGTATTATATAATATTTAAATTAAAATAAAACTAGTTTATGTCCCATTATAACTAGTATACCTTACTCTCCATATACCAGGTACATATCTTTTTTACTTTCTCATGTATAATTGGATAGTTCTGACTGCTTCCCTTGTAGTTCTCCTGATTATAATTGATATTTACCAACAATAAAGTTTGTTTTTACAATATCATTTGTTATAAATATCATGGAATACATGATTTGTCCATTAAAAAGTATAAGTAATTTAACTCACCACATTGATATCATCCTATACGAAAGTATATCTTCTTGGAGATATTTATTCCATGTGAAACTCGTAACAATTCCCTCTCAAATTTTTCCTACTTGTATTTTTTCAATATATTTTCAGTATATCTACTGTTGAATTGGTCCAAGAAACCATTAGATATACCTCAACAGACCTCATTCCCTAGAACATTGGTTTCTATTCTATGTCAATATTTAGAGAGTTACTTTCATTGTGGTCTTATGTAAATATAAGAAAAATATGTTTTCCCATGTGTTATCAAATATATTTAACTTATAAAAACATGGTGCTCCCACTCACTTAATGTAGACACATGGAAAAATTAATTCCAAATGAATATTCTATGATATTTTTTCTTACTTCAATCCTAAAATAGATTTCAGAAACTTTTACCCCTATTGGAATTTTGTGATTTCACTGTACCATTATAGTTGTTTCATATAGACACATTTCATGATTGGTGATCTTTACATCCAATGCTCAACAAAATGATCATATAATGTAGCTATGACAAGTAAAATTATAATGGATTTAGGAATAATTACTTGGTGTTACCAATCGAGCCTTATTTGTACAATGAATGTACCACCCATATATCATCTCACTTGAATAAATACCATAGTATTCAAAATAATAATCCCCCTATAATTTGATACATGAAATCCATTATTGAATTTTAATTGATCTTGTAAATATTAGCTTATTTCTATATAATTCTTTCTTGTGGGATTTATTACTCTTAATGAATAATTTATCACCATACGTAGTGAATATAGAACTATCACTATGGTTTTTACCTTCCTATGTAGTACGTGTCTCTAAAACATTCTTCTTCCACACCTCTTACAAAACTCATTCCTATGTCATCTATTTGTTTATCACTGTCACTAACTAGAACAAATTAAATCTTGTTCCCACTATCTCGAATAAATATGTGAACCCTTATATATAAATATAATCTATTAATTGACTATATATTTTCTATCATAGGGATTTATGTAATATACTATGAAACATTTAGGATAATTACTTTAAATTCACATTATGATTTACATGATGCACGTTTTTTTTATATCCTCAATAAACTCTTTACAAACTAAACACATATTCTTATGAAATTATTGATTTTAATCACACTGTAACTCATATGATATCAATTTTTTTATTATTGTTGTAAAATAGTAATAGGATAACACCATTATTTATTATTCATGTCTAAAAAATAATATAAATATTTGTAATGAATGTATGTTTTATCATTGATTCTCCTTTTTCTTAGATCAAGACTCGGATGTATAAAATGTACATTTATAAATTACTTCATGATATATATTTTTTGCCAATGTTAATAGGTAAGAATCATCATTAGTCCTCCATATTAGCCTCATATCCCTGATGTGGGTATGGTAATGTGTGCTTAGGAATTACTCCATGCAATATTATATTGATCAATGAATGATTGGTCAATATATTCTTCAGTAGACCAGAATAAACCATCTGATATTTTTTGACCATTCATATAATATACATCACATTCACATTCCATAAACACATAAAGGAATCTTAGGAAGTGTACCTACCTCTATCTTACCATTGGAAAAGTTCGGCTCTTTAGCCGAACTAATTATGAACGATTTTTGGCATATATTTATTTACAAAGGTTTATTTTTCCAAAACTATATACATAATTGTGGGAACAATACCTAAGGTCTTTAGATCTAAGGAGTCTAAAACCATACAACATATATCCTTGAAAACAACGTGGTTTTTCTTGAAAAATTATTATCTTGCCACAACTGGCTATATAAGTCTTATATTTATATTCATCATGTATCCCCCATGATTCATGTATTAGATAACTATTGGTTGTGTATGAAATACCATAAATAGAATTTATTAATAAATGTTATGGTAGAATTCATCACACAATTATATTTTTAAAAGATCCATCCACTTCGTACAAATATTCTGTGCTTCTCACTACTGTTATAGGTATCACCCTT
Source organism: Viscum album (assembly GCA_963277665.1). Classification (NCBI taxonomy): domain Eukaryota; kingdom Viridiplantae; phylum Streptophyta; class Magnoliopsida; order Santalales; family Viscaceae; genus Viscum; species Viscum album. The sequence goes on along the minus strand of OY728164.1, from coordinate 380,894,939 downwards.
CCTCGGCTGCTTAGAGAACAAACCTTGACTTCTATTAATGTTTCTTAAATTCCTTAGTTCCTACTTTTAGAAATAATTATATAAGTACACATTGTTTCTAATACACAAGGATTTTAAATGAAATATTACTTTTAATGATGAATATACTTAAGGTAGAAGCTCATGTTTTTTCTTATTTAATTCATTATAGTTCCTCTTCCAGTATATTTCCACACGAAAAAAATAGCCACTTATTTAATGTTATCCATTTTTATCTTTGGTTTCTTAGAAATATGTTGTAATATTTCCTTTGATAGTATACTTTCAGTATGTTTTTCACCTTTTCTTCCTATTGGATAACCTTAAGAATTAAAGATTTTACATTATTTAAATTCTTATCTTATTGGGGATACTATCCCAAAAGATATTGAAGCTATTTTTCAAAATGTTTGTTTGATAATTCTCAACAAAAATGGAAAAACTGGGAGTCAAGGATGAGAGAATGAGATTGACTGAAAGTTCTTCATTTGACTTGACACCCAGTTCTTGTAGTCATTCAATGTACTTTATCATTATGATTACATGAGGACCATATTGAGTTCTATCTATCAAATGATACATAATAAGTTTTATCACTATCTCATTAATTTCTTAATTCACATTCTCATTACGAACTTCTCAAGGAGGAGGAAACATGGTATATACAACCATGTCTTTATATTTTAATTGAAACTATTTAGAAATTGATGTTATCATTGTGATGTAAACATCAAATGCAACATTCATGAGCCTCCTGAAAGTATCTTTCTCATCCTTACTTGCTCCCTATAAAGGAAAATCAGGAAGTGAGGACTCAAGCACATTTAATTTCCTTACATATTTTAGCATTATGCACAAGCACCTATATCACTCTTGGAAATTTGTGCCATTAAGGGAATATCATTTGTCCATTATGGATTATAGAGTGTATAGAGTGTTACTTTACATTTTCTAAAGAAATAAAATCTATAATATAATTACATTTATCTTGATTAATGATTAGACATTACCAATCATTTAAATGTATCCAACAATTTCATCGAACTCTGTAAACCCTCTGTACTAGAATTGGAATACTCTACCACTTTAGTAATTTAGTGGAAAGGATCCATGAACCTAACCTCATAGTCTACAAGAAATGTTTATTCCACTACTTGGAGAGTTCATTGTAGGCATTTTTCTGGTCAGCTACATTAACTCATGGCTCCTTGATCTGTTGAGTGAAGTATCAGCTTCTAAAATCATAAATATGATTTAATCATTCTTTCCTCTAATGTTATATAAAGATATATTTGGATACTTTATTCTTTCAAATTTAGTTATATCAACTCCTCACTCTAGTAAGTACTCCTCATTAATTAATGGCACCCTAAACATTGGCTGACGAGCACCCCGAACACCCAGTTTTGTTCAAATTCAAATTAGGGAAGGCATTATGAATTAATATTTCTATGAGGGTTTTTAATATTTCCATGATAAATGTAATCTGTTTATATTAATATATTCTTACTATGTTGTCATTCTCACAACTAAACATTAATAGAAAAAACATATGTCTTATATTTATTCATTTTATTTGTTTATTATTTTATGTGATCTCATAGTAAACATGAAATTGCATAAAATAACAAGTAATTCATAAAGGAAATTATTTTACCCAACTAATCATAGGAATCTAATTGTGATTGATCCATTTTTATTAACAGTTCAATAGTTACATGGGTGCTTTCATACCTGGGTCGAGTCTTGAGTCATATTGAACCTCACCCTAGAACCAGTGTATACTCTCCTCGTCTGATGTATCACCTTGTCTTAGCGGTGTCTGCGTCTTAAAGCGACATCATCTAATGTACAAATGTATATATATTCAGGTGAGTGGATCTAGGGGCATAATATAAAATAGATAAATTGGACACATAGACCCTTATGCATATTAAATGAAAAGGCAATGTTCATAAGATAATTTGATTACGTACTTATTATAATCATTGCATGCATGTAATAAATAATTGAATAAATCATTCATAGATGAACATGCTCAGAAAATTTTCTCAGAACTAGTCGGTATATTAAAAAAACACAAGATAACATTAATGTGAAATAAATTTAGTATGAGGGTATTTAAATAAATTAAATGAATTATATAAATTCAAATAATTTATTTTATTTGTATTCATCTTTAATTTAATTTTAATTATAAAAAATAAATTAATAAATTTATTTAATTTAGTAATTAAATTAAATTAATGCTTTAAATAATATGATATTTATGTCAAATAAAAGACTAATTTTAATTAATTTAAATAATTAATTTAAATTATATAAATTTAACTCGGGTTTCAAATCCCACCCACATCAATTGTGGGACATCTTGTACCTGCGTAGGCTCTTTCTGAACTAGGCATACCCCATTCAAGGGTGTTAGGGGCTAGGAATACCCTTCTAAACCCACTCTAGGTCGGGCAGACCCGCCCCGGGTAGTTTTGAGAAAGCTCGGGTCTAACAGGACCAACAGAGTACATGGAAGGGGGTTACCTCATGCTCCAGGGGGATCCCAAATCATTGGTAGTATGGAGGGATCTCCAAAAACTCATTTTTTGGATGAAAAACACTATGGGACTCACATGCACTAAACGAGGTGGGAGCTGCCGGTGGTTCGAGTGGCGATTGGCCTTGGATTTCAACAAGGTGCGGCTGAAGGGATGTGGTGTTGCAGGATATGGTAGCTTTAGGTTAATAGAGGGCACTATAGTGGAGGACCATGTGTGAGAGACCAGATGTGGGAGGTTTGGTTCTCCTATGGAGGCCAGATCTAGGTCAGTAGGGCATGAGGAGCTGGCCAGTGAATGGAGAGGTGGCGTCGTGGCAATCTCTGGCTCACAGTGGTGGCTCTTCCAGCCGATGTGTCTCAAGGAAGAGAGAAAGGCTGACTAGATGTGGCCCATACATGGTCCCCTTTAGACCCACATACCACTTTTAAAAATTTTTGTATAAAATTATAATTCAATATGTAAAACTAACTGGCCATAAACATTACATAATCTAGTTAATTCAACTATAATATACTAATAAATTCTCAATAATCTTTTCAGTTTAGAGTTTTATAGATTTATGAAATAATTCATACACATAAACCCACTAGAATACAAATTTGGTACTACTAAAATAGAATCCATTTCTTCTATAATAAAAAAGATTCTAATAAAACATGAAATCTTTTCATGAAAAATATTTACAGCATTCACCTTGGCTTCTTCTTTTCTCTTACCCATCCTTAAACCCTATGAAAAACATTTTAAAACATGGTATGATAAAAAAAGATCAGTAAGGGATATAAAAATAAGGTATGAAACCATTAGTTATTGAATACTTATAAACATATGAAATCATTTTCTCAAAAACATTCTTCTCACCCATGAAATATCACATAATTGCTTTGTGAAAACAAGTGATTTCTATAAAACATAAATAAAACCATAAAGGTAATTTGGTTTATTACTTAATTAAAATTGTAAATCTCATGGATACCATATGATTTGTAACCCTCACATATACCTTAAAATGTAACCTTCATGGATACCTTATGATGTAACCCTCACGACTATCATATGGTGTAACCATTGTAGTTACATTTGGAACAACCATTATGGTCATCTTCCAACATAAACAAATTGAATTTATTGGAGGGAGATATAAGTCTCACCCTTCCTCAAAAATAATTCCCTAGAACCATAAAATAATCATAAAATTAAAATACTTGAATCACAAAAACCTTCCTTTTGAGTTTTGTAAAAATTGAAATTTAAAAGAGGATTTTTATAGAAAAGCATCATCCCTTGGGTTTGACTTCCTTTAAATGTGTTCAATCCTCATGTATAATGGTTTAAAGAGTTATCTTAATTTATTACAAAAATATATTCATATTTATTATACCATATATGATCTTTTATATCATATTTCTACCAATTTATTTCTAATATTTGGTAATTTTATTTTATTTTTGTGAGATTATTTCATGGTTTCCACGGTTGGTTCATTATGGGTTTTATTGTCAAATGGTAGAAAAAATCCAAAAGTGGAAAAATTGTATTAATATGTTCCCAAAATTTTAAAAGATGCTAACTATAATTTTTTTATATGAGGAGGAATCATTAGATAAAACATTAATGAAACTGTTTTAGTTTAATTTGGAAATTTTTACGACGATCACGAATTTATATCATTTTATTTAATATAATGTTAATATAATGGTTCCAAAACATTATATAACATATAATATGTATAATAAAATCTGATCTAACCATAATAATGGTTTTATGAAAATCCTTGAAGGCGATAATGGAAAATGAAAACACATCGTCCACGATGACGGTAAATATTGAAACATCACAGGCTACGTTTTCATTTTTTTAGAATAAGAGGAGATGATGATAGTTTTGATGATGAATATTCCACTAAAATAATAACATTGAAGTATATCTAGGATACTAGAATTATCTTGGCACTTGGATGAGGGAGGTGAGGAGATAATAAAAAAGGAAAATAAATTTCAAAAAAATAATAGAAAATGATTGAGGATTTTACCTCTTGATTTATTCTCCATGAGAACCACCTTACACTAGAAGAAAATCATATTTTAGAAACCATCAAAAGTTATCTCTAAATCTCTATAGCAGATTCATATCATTGTCCACACATCAGACACTTTTGGCACGTCGTTGTTTCCTATAGGGACTTTCATTTTTTGGTCGTTGTATCCGCCTTCGGGATCGGCTATAACAATCGCCAAATGTCGTTTATTATATCCCAAAAAGACTACACATATAGAGACCACAATATGGCAGCCATTATAGGTTTTTTCGTTTTTTTTAATCTACAACAGTAAAAAAACCACTATATTTCAAAAATATAAAATATATTTTCCAAATATCTAAAACCATAGGAACATAAATCTCTTTTCTTTATCATCTTTCAAGATCCTCACCCATCATCGAATAAAACTACATAAAAATTTTAATAAAATAATTAGTACTGAAAAAAATCCTAACTTTCCAATGAAATGTAGTAAAATATTTCATTTAAATCCTACTAGAACATATCGAAGTTATTTGATTTTGAAAATATATTAATAATTTTAAATCATTTTTTAGAATTTTAAAATAGATTATTCTATCATTTTTAGTAGACTACATGTTTGATTGATGTTATTTCTTCTTTCACACTTCATAAATAATAATAAGTTGGGTTTCCTATGATTTCATGTCATTCAGAGATCATTTTCTATATATCTGACTGTTAAACAAATGTTTCGGTGTTTTATGACACTAAAATTGAATTTTTTGTCATCTCAATCAAATGGAACCTGTGATAGACACACCACATACTCACAAATTTCAAAAATAATTCCATAGTTGTTGTAGTCTTATTTCACAGCATTCAGAGGTCATTTGACTGGTTTTTACCGCAAGCACACCTTTTTCAAGGGCATTAAATTATTAAATTACGCATATTCAGTCATTATGTGCTGACTGCACTTCATATTGATGTGTATTCTACTCTTAAACATAATGAATAATAATAATATTGTTGTCTCGTGATTTCAAGTCATTCCAAGTTTGTTTTCTAGGGATTTGACAGTTAAATTCACGTTTTGATGTTTTATGACACTTAAAGTGCATTTTTGGTCCTCCCAAAAACATTCCAACTTAGATTAACATATGGTCTACTCATACATTTAACAATTAACTCCAAAGTTGTTTTTATTAGATTTTCTGGCATTCGGGGGACGTTCGGATGGTTTTGACCCCCATAAACACCTTTTTAAAGGGCATCAAATCATTATAAAACGCATATTCAGTCATTCGGAATAGATAACATTTTTGGTTGATGTTCCGTCAACACTTAGACCACAGAAAAAATAATAAGATGGTTTTCCTATGATTTAATATTATTCTATGGTAATTATCTATATATTTGACCATTAAATGCATGTTTTGGTGTTTTGTGACACTAAAAGTTCATTTCTGGTCCTCACAAGAAAACTTATGCTTGGATTGACATTTCGTATACTCGACTATTTCAAAATTCATTATATGATTGTTTTTTTAGGATTTCATGGCATTCATAAGTCATTCATCTGGTTTTGACCCCCTGAACACAACTTCTTAAAGGGTGTCAATTCTTTAAAAACCACACATTCAGTCGTTCTGAGCTGACCGTATGTCCAGTTGACATTTCATCTCCTCTTAAACATAAATAATAATAATAATAATATAGTTTTCCTATTATTTCATGTCATTAAAAAATCTTTTTTTATGTATTTGATCATTATACTCTCGTTTATGTATTTTGTGACACTAAAAGTGTATTTTATATCATCACTGTCAAACGAATCCTCTGATTGATGTACTATCTACACTACTATTTCAAAATTCACTCCACATTTGTTCACATCTGATTTAATTTCATTCTAATTTTTTTAGATGGTTTGGACCACCAGACGAAACTTTTTAAAGGGCATCAAATTTTTAAAAACAACTAATTTAGTTGTACTATATAGACTTTATATCGGATTGAATTGTCGTCTATGCATAATCATCATGAATAATAATAAGACATTTTACCTATGATTTCAACCCATTTAGAGGTTGTTTGATATAGATCATATTGTTAAAAGTGAATTTTGGTGTTTTATGGCACTAAAAAGATCATTTTCAGTCCTCTCTAGCAAATGCCAACTCATATTGATGTTCCATCTACTCAACCATTTAAAAATTCAAGATATAGTTTTTTCATCTGATTTCATGGTATTCAGAGGTTACTTTAATTATTTGGACCCTAAATGCAACTTTCTAAAGGACATAAAATCTTTAAAACCCAAATATTTAATCATTTTGATTAGAATTCACATCCATTTGATGTTCCATATACTATTACATGTTATGAAAACTAATAATATGATTTTCTTATGATTTTAAGTCATTCTAAGGATGTTTTCTATGGATCTGACTGTTAAACACCCATTTTGGTGTTTTATGACACTATAAGTTTTTTTCGGTCCTCCTTGTAAAAGGCTATCTCATATTGAAGTTCTACTAACTCAAAAATTTCACAACTAACTCCATAGTTGTCATCATCTGATTTCACACCATTCTGAGGTTGTTTTTCTGGTTTTGACACCTGGATGAACCATTTTAAAGGGCCTCAAATCTTTAAAAATCACACATTCAATCGTTTCTCATAGCTCATACATTTGATCGATGTGTCATATACTATTCCACATCATTAATAAATATAACCTAATTTTCATATTATTTCAAGTCATTTAGAGGTTTATGTTTATTGATATTCTCATTAAATGCGCATTTTGGTGTTTTATTACACTAAAAGTGTTTTTTCGGTCCTCCATGGAGAACACCACTCATATTGGAATTATTCCTATTTTAACATTTCAAATTTAATTAAATGGTTGTTTTAGTTTGATTTCATGGAATTTAGATGTCGTTCAGTTGGTTTTGACTCCTGAACACACCTTTTTAAAGGATGCCAAATCTTAAAAACGGTATATTAAATCCTTTCGGGCATACCACTCATCAAATTGGCTTGTCGTCAACTCATACACATCATGAATATTAATAAGATAGTTTTACTGTGACTTCAGGTCATTATGAGGTCATTTGATATGGATTTTACCATTAAACACACATTTTGGTGTTTTATGACACTAAAAGTGTGTTTCTGTCATATCCGAAAAATGGTACGTCCAATTTACATTCCATCTACTTAACCATTTCACAATTATTTATATGATGTTTTTGCCTAATTTTATATAATTTGGATGCTATTCAGTTTTAGTTGACCCCGATATGCATATTTTAAAGGGTGTCAAACCTTTAAAATGGTATATTCAATAGTTCTTGGAAGACTGCATATTTGAATGATATGTTTTTTGATCTTACATGTCATGAATGATGATAAGTTTTATGGCCTATGATTTCAAGTCATTTAAAGGTCATAGGATATGGATATACTTATTAAACATGCATTTGGGCGTTTTATGACACTAAAGTGTGTTTTAGATCCTCCAAAGAAAATGTTGTATTGGATTTAAATTTCTTCTATTCGACCATTTAACAATTCAAACTTTTTGGATGTCATTCGGTTGGTTTTGACATCAAAACACTCTTTTTTAAAGGATGTTAAATCTTAAAAACCACATATTCAAACGTTTTGGGAAGACCTCACATCATATTAATGTGTAATACACTCATACACATCAAAAATAATAATAAGATAATTTTATTATGATTTTAGGTCATAATGAGTTTGTTTACTATGGATTTTACTGTTAAATGCTTGTTTTAGTGTTTTATGACACATAATGGTTGTTTTTGATCATCCTGGGAAAACAAAACCTCATATTGATGTTCTGTATGCTTAAAAATTTTACAATTCACTCTAATATCGTTTTTTTCTGATTTTGCGGCATTCAGATGTCATTAGATTAGTTTTGACCCCCAAACATACCTTTTTAAAGGGAGTCAAATCTTTAAAAACTGAACATTTTATATTTCTGGGAAGATCACATATCTAGTTAATGTTCATTCTACTCATACACATAAATAATAATAAAAATATATTTCTACTATGATTTCAATTCATTCTGGGGTTGTTTTCTAGGTATCTGACCTTTAAAAGCATATTTTTGTGTTTTATGACATTAAAAGTTCATTTTTCATCATCTTGGACAAATAGAACATCTGATTGACATTCCATCTACTTGAACATTTCAAAAATCACCCTATTTTTTTTATTTCACTACATTCGGAGGTCATTCTGTTGGTTTTTACCCCCCGTGCATTTTTAAGGGGGGAAAACCTTTAAAAACTGCATATTTGGTCATTCTGGGAGGAATTCAAAATTTATTGTCATTTCTTATCCTTTTACACATAAAAAATAATAATAATACATTTTCCTAATATTTCAAGTCATTTTGAGGTCAATTTCTATGCATGTGATCATTAAACGCGTGTTTTTGTGTTTCATGACACTAAAAGTGCATTTTGAATCCTCTTAGTAAAAATTTAACTCATATTGACAATTTTTATTCTCTACCATTTCAAAATACATTCTACCATTGTTTTCTTCTAACTTCACAACATTCAGATGTCGTTCAGTTTATTTTAACCCCTAGACACACATTTTTAAAGTGCATCAAACTATTAAAAGTCGTGTATTCATAATTTTCAGGTATACTACATGTCCAATTGATGTTTCTTATTCTAGTACACATCATGAATAATAATAAAAGTGTTTTCATGTGATTTCAAGTAATTATGGGGTTGTTTTCTATATATCTATCTGTTAATTGCACGTTTTGCTGTTTTATGGCACAATAAGTGTTTTTTCCATCATGCCGAATAAAAAATCTATGATTGAAATATTGTATAATAAACCATTTCAAAATTCACTTCATGGTTTTTTTGTCTATTTTCCTGGAATTTGGAGGACATTCGGTATGTTTTGACCCCCCCCCCCCCCATGTGTGTTTGTAAAGGGCGTTAAACATTTAAAACCAACATATTTGGTCATTTTTTGGAAGAATTCACATTTTATTGACATGTAGTATCCTCATTCACATAATAAATAATAATAATATGGTTTTATAATGAATTCAAGTCATTCTAATATTGTTATCTATGGATTTGATCGATAAACATCCATTTTGGTATTTTATGACACTAAAAGTGTGTTTTTAGTCCTCCCTGGAAAATGCCATCTCAGATTAATGTTCTTTATGCTCAATAATTTTAAAATTCACTATTTGATCGTTGTATTATTATTTCATGGCATTTGAATGTCATTCGGTTGGTTTGACCCCCCAGGCACACCTTTTTAAAGGGTGTTAAACCTTTAAAAACCTCATATTTTGTCGTTTCGGGCATACCGCACATCCAATTGATGTTTTGTCTACTTATACACATCACCAATAATAATAAGACGATATTCCTATAATTTCAAGTAATTCTGAGGTCATTTTCTATATATTCAACCATTAAATACCCATTTGGTGTTTTATGACACTAAAAGAGTATTTTATAGCATCCCAAAAAAACGGAAACACAGATTGACATTCTATTTACTAAACCATTTCAAAAGTTACTCTATGGTTGTTTTATTTTGGTTTCACCCAATTCAGAGTTCATTTGGTTGGTTTTGACCCCCACATGTTTTTAAAGTGCATCAAACCATTATAAACTACATATTTGATTGTTTCGGGTAGAATACACACATAATGGATGTTTTATCTCCTCGTATATATCAAAAATAATAATAAAATGAATTTTTATGATTTCAATTAATTATAATGTCTTTTTCAATGGTTTTGATTATTAAATGCACATTTTCTTGTTTTATGACTCTAAAAGTGTGTTTTTGGTACTCTTATGAAAACACCATGTCTGATTGAAATTCATTCTACTCAACCATTTTTCCATTCACTCTATGATTTTTTTTCTTATTTCATAGCATTCGAATTTCATTCAGTTGGATTGACCCCCAGACGAACCTTTTTAAAGGGTGTAAAACCATTAAAAACTGCATATTCAATCATTTTGGGCATACTGCACATCTGATTGATGTGTAATCTACTTTTACACATCAACAACAATAATAATTGGGTTTTCTTGTGATTTCAAGTAATTTTGAGGTTATTATATATATATTTATGATTGTTAAACGCCCATTTTGATGTTTTATGACACTAAAAGTGCATTTTGCATCATTTCAAAAAAACAAAACCTCTGATTAATCTACCGTCTACTTGAACATTTATAAATTTACTGTACAATTTTTGTTTTATAATTTTACCACATTCAGAGGTCGTTCAGTTGGTTTTGACCTTTCACATGTTTTTAACGGACGTTAAAACATTAAAAACTGCTTTAGCGAAATGAATGGATTGTGGATCCATGGACTATTTTTCTATGGTTGTATAGGGTTGTGGAGTAGGTTTAGTGGTTAAAGAAGGATTAGTACCTGGAATAAAAATTCCATTTTTCACTGTCTATAGGTTTTGAATATTATGTAATGGGGTTCCCAAAAGGACCAAGTGAAGTAGAAGTTTTATGGGTGGGAATGGATGACATATGAAGAGATAAAGGGTCATGGATAGTAGAGTTGTTAGTATAAATGTAATGTTCCATAAGCCAAGTAATGTCTCTCACAACTCAAGAACCATGTTCCCTTATCTGAAAATAATATTCATTCTCCTTTATAAATCCCTCCAAAAGAGGTGAAAACACCTTAAATTTATCCACTTGATCATTCAAATCCTATGTTATTGGAGGAATTCTAGGATCAATGTATAAGGATCAAAACATTGTAGTAGAAACCTGGACCATCCCTTATGATTCCATAAATATGAAACTATATCATAATATCCCCATGTATTCTTTAACCACACAATTAGTATTCATCTTGATCTAGTTGCTCATAGGATTCTTCAAACCCACTTTAATGGATCCTTTTTAGTTCTCGATGTTACCCATACCATTAAATTTATTTGAAAACAAATGATCATGAATGATATTCCCTACATACACCATATAAATCTTACCAACATCCTTACAAGAAAGAAAAATACGGGAAATAGATGGTTATAGAAAAAATAATAGTAGCATCGTACTTTTAGGAATTAGGGATCCACCAAACTAGATACCTGATATTGTTTATAGCATAAATAAGGGTATTTACTCAGTAATTTATAAGGTCTATATGTAATAAAATCATAATCATATCTTTAGTTGATCTAGTATGTTTCATGGGGAGTTAAAAAACATATTGTAAGTCTATCTATATGTCCATAGAAAATGGGTAATGAAAGAATCCATGTTCAACATATTATTTGTACTATTTTTACAGAAAAAAAACAGATTCCATAGAGAACCCAATTTTATTCAAAAAAGTCCATATATATATATATATATATATTTATATAACAGGCTTCCCATAAAATAATTTAATGAGAAGGAGGTGTCCAAGACTTGAATAATGAATTAATCCAAGACATATATTTTTCATGATATCTATTATCATGTTGATAATAAGATTTACATGTTAGAATACCATCAAATTCCAACTCCTAAACAAGAATGTATGAGGGAATAGTAGTATAATTATCAATGATAATTCTAATATTTGAAGATAGATTAGAGTGTGAACAAGATAGATTTTTGAAAATTAAGATATCATAATATATAATTCTAACCACTTTATGCAACCTTTGAGAGATAGGAGCACCAGTAAAATTTTTCAACCAAAACATTTGATTAGAAATAGGAGAATGAAACCACCTAGAAATATTTTTATTAGAGAATAAATAATTCCTATGATTTGAATAAATTGAGGATTCAAAATAATTTTCGTGTCACATATTCAGTTTCTTAAAAAAATTTCCTTTCAAAACGTAAAGAGAGTTAGACATAAAACTAATAAGCCTCCACATAAAGACCACATAAAGAATATTATTTAAATTCCTGATGTTCATAATAAAAACTACACTAGACCATTTACATTGATAGCACAAACTCTAGGGTAAAATAATTGTCTTCTTCACAAATATAAACCAAGTCTATAAACAATTATTAACATAGAAATTTAGTTTTTTTATCAATTTAATGGTCCACTTGTAAATCTTAAAAGAGTACACTATCTTTGAAGTAATAACTGATTAATAAGACAAGTCATTCTATATATAGATAGAGACTAAGCCTTTAATGAATTTATTTTACCAATAATTTGATTAATAACACCATCAAATATTGAAACCTTTAGTTTCCCTAATAAAAGTAACTCTAAGATGGGTCTAAACTCCCTCTAAATTCCAAAGTTGATAGAAATTCATATTCCCTAGAACAATTGAATCCATTATCGAATTAAAGAAATGATTTATTCTACATATTTTTTTACCATAAAATGGTTCATATTGATGGAACGCCCATTTATATTTACAATAGAGAACGTAGATGTGTACCGTTTAATAAAATGACAATAATGATATATTGATGAAGTCACATAACCTGTAATTTGCATCTGAACGTACTTTCTATATGAAAATAAAGGGGAAATAGTAAAAAATAATAATTTTCGGATTTACATCACTTATACCTTCTTCACCATATTAAAAATTAATTTTGACCAAGCATGAATAGAAATCATGTTAATGGAAACATCAATACAAGAATAACACATAGTATTAGAACACCTAATGAAAAAGTGATGTGGCAAGAAAGTGACAACACATGAATGTAGGATAGCCTTCTCTGGAAGGAACTAAAATTTCACCGTGCACTCATTTCTAATTTTTTTCATTGACCACTCTATCCTGGAAAATTAAAATTTCATCAAAACAAAATGAATTTCATGAATCCTAAAAAATTATATAGGATGAGATTCAAGAAAGCATACCAAACCTATAGAGCTGTCTCAAAAGACCAAACTTCATTAGCCACTAAGCTAGATATTTATATACTCTATAAGGTGGTATTAAAATATTAAAATGGAATTAAATATTCCTAATAAAGTTAAAATGACATATCACATGTAGAATTTTCATTCCAAATTCAAAAGCACATACTATATGTCTTCATTACATTTAATGTTTCTAAACAAATAAATAAATGATTTCAGTAAGGAAAATAATACATCTAAATATAAAAAACACAAGTATAATTACAGAATCATAATTGATCAAACATAGAGACAAATTCTATGGATTTATTCATAATTAGTGATAGGATATCTATAATAGTTTAAGGGTAATTTAAAGAGAATTTATCACCCGCAAAATGGTTAAAAAACACATGCACAAATACAGATAACATGCACACATAAAAATATACAAAACATGTGATTTTAATCATTGATAAGAAATAAAACTGGAAAATTTGAATTTAAAAATGTCATAAAATGACCTAAAGATCTGGAGAACTCACATGTCTTGAAATAAAAAAACAATTCCCAAATATATGGAGGCAATTCTATCACATAAAGAAAATGTAGCTTAATTATGCATAAAAAAAGTATAACAATTTTGGCTCGAAATATGAATTCAAACATAAATATATTGCACATCATTCAATATTTTATGGAGTTTATAGATTCAACAAGTAACTAAAAATACAAATTCCCTACCCAATATTTTTCATTACATAAATTTACCAAAAAAAGTAAATTCTAAAAAAAATACAACCATGAATGAAACATCAGTAAACTGTTAATTTAGAATGAATTTATAAACAATATCATTGCAGAGTTGATTGGTAAGAAAAAGTGAACTATGGGAATGTTCGTAACCTATAAAAATAAGTAAAAATGGTAGGTAAAATCCTAATTCAAATATTCATGGCTTTAATATATCATAAAACTGAAAGGAAATGTCTGAAGATTCCAAAATAAGATAATTCAATTCGATAAAATCTTGGAGGGACTGTTTTTAAAAAGAAACTATGAAAATGGAAGGAACATCATGAATATGAAAGAAAAAAAATAAAATATAAATATGATTTGAAAGATGATCTTTGTCCTTATATGAATTTCTTAATAAATTAAAAAATTGTATTTTCTTTAACACAAGATGGTAATCGAAGATGATCTGAAACTCATGATTTGTTCATATAAGCATTTCTCGAGGAAATGAAAAATTGTAGTTCCATATAACACAAGCTGATATATGAATCTATCTATGATGGATTATGGTAATTATCATAGATAAATTATCTAAAAACATGAATCATTGAAACAAATTTAGCAAAAAAATATAAATAAATTATTTACTATAATATATGTTTTTGAACATTATATTATAGGAACATATTTTAGAATTTGTAACGTATAGTATAAAAATTGAAAATACCCAATTAATTAATGGAAAATAACTTACCTCAATAGGTTAGTCACATGGTAGAACTTAGAGATAAGGTTTACATAGATTAGGGAATTTGGGCAGTATTGTATAAATAGAATGAGATAAGTCAAACCATCCAATCCATGGGAGAATTAATGGTCAGAGAGGAGGTGATGACCTGGCTATAAGAATGGTTTAAATAAAAATTGATGAAAATTATATTATAAAATCAAATAAATATATTTAAATACATACATTGAGAAAATAATAGTAAATATGTTAAAAAAATATATTCAAGACTTTAGAGAGTCAATACTGCAACAACTAACATATAGTAAACCTAAACAAAGGATAAATTTAATCAACTAAACATATCTAGAGTTGATACATATCAAAATACAACAAAAATTTAAAAAATAACATGTATTGATCCATAAATATATATATAGAAAATTTAAAGAAACACAATTTAAAATTTCATTAAATATATACAATGAATCATTTAGGATAAAAAATACTTAAAAATTTAAAGAAACTCTATTGAGAATTTGTATATTTTAGGGATGTTTTTAAATGATATTGAATGCTAAAAATTCAATTTTAATAGTGTAATGTTGTAGAATTCTAAAAAAATATCCCTATAAAATGTTAAATTATAACTTCTATTCTCTCTATATACCAAATATTATTTTAATTTTAGTTTTTTTGTTAGAGTATGTTTCTCATTAACTCAATCAATATGATTTATCATATATAATAAATTGAAATAAGGATTTTTCCATTTTATAATGTTTAGCAAATGAGAAAATTTTTTAATGCACAAAAAATAGTAAAAAGGATCTAATGCATTTAACTAGAGTTAAAATTGAAAATTTATTTATATATTAGAGTCATGATAATTATACAATCATTTATATGCTATTATTATCCATAATATTGAGTTCTAATTGAAGACACATTATGTATTTGATGATTTTTAAAACTAAAATATTTTTGAATATGAAGCTTTGTACAAAGTAAATAGGTAAAAAAACAAAATAAAATGAAAATTTTATAGAATGAATAAAATTTAAATATATTGTGGAAAACCATGTAGTAAATGATTTAAATTAAGCACCAATACCTGCAATAGTGATACAAGAAACACCTTGTATGAAAAATGAAAAATGAATCAAACAAATTATTGAGAAAACATTTGAAAATGGATAATGTCAAAAAAATAGAGAATAATGAATCTATAATTTCAAATAAAAAATAATTATAGAAAAATTGAAAAATTAATTTGATTGTAGAATAACTGTTGGGGGAATTCCAGTAAAAACTATAGATAAAGTAAAATCTAACTAAAACCCAATTATAAACTAATTCTAGATAAATTGAATAAAAATTTCTTAATATTTTCAGATCAATTATTCAATCAAAATAATAATTCAATGCATTACTATATTTCATCAAAAATTAAAAAAATCATATATGAAGTTTTTTAAATCTAATCCATTCAAAACAAATTACATAAGAACATGAAATACCAATTATAAAAGATAAATTGTATTGAAAGAATTAAAATTTGGATTTTATGAAATAAAAAACCTAAAACCAATTTCTAAAATAAGAAATTTACATTATACCTTAATTAAGGAACAAAAAATTCTCACAATGGAACTCGTATGGTGACAACATGGTAGATGAATGGTCTACTCCTCAGGGGAGGGTCAACGACCAGAGTTAGGATCAGTGACTATGGGAATAATGGTGAGCATCGTGCAGGGGGGTTCAGGGTAGAGGAGGGTCGGTTTGTGGGGGGTGGGATGTGGGCTTAACAAAGTGATGTGATGTGCTAGGTTGTAAAGAGGTGAGGGAGGGAGGATTGATGGTGGTGAGAAGAGGGGGCGAGATGGGGACTTGATGGATGGTGGAGGCGACACAGAGCATCAAAAAGGTGGGGTAGGGGCTTGATGGTCAGGGGAGAAGGAGGGTATGATGGGGGCTATATAGCTGGTGGAGGAGGCATGGCATAGTGAGGGGATTGATGGTGGATGGCAGTGAGGAGGTGAGGGGAGTTGGCATGGTGAGGTAAGAGTGACGCTCAATGGGGGTTGGGCTCGACATGGGAGGAAGAAATCAGGGGAAATATGGGGTGGATGATAAAGGTTTAGAGACCCCCAAATGGAGATCACTAATATTATCAATAGTTACTTCCTTTTAACAATCGGTCGAATTCTACCTCCCCAATGTCCTATTTTTATACTAATGGTAAGGAACATGGTTTTGGTATTTTTGTGAGACCAGAAGATATTGGATATGGGAAATATGGTTAGGAAGGGAATTGGGTAGAAATTAAATAAGCTTTATGGATTGTATGTGTGAGGACAAGAGGTGGAGAGGGGTGATATTTATAGTGGAGGAGAGGGGTGTTTTTTTTATTATTTTATTCATTAGTTTATTATTTTTTCTCATGACTATGAATGTTTTGATAATTATCACCAAAATATTTTAAAATAATAATGTAGAGTTAGAGATTATGGGTTTACTTCATCCATACATCATCTATGACTCAATAAATCATGTATTTTTTAAACATCAGAAATTACTGTATTTTACTATTCACTAAATATTCAACTATTTAAAAAAATCCAAAAAAAATTCCCTACTCATTTTTTGATATTTAGATTTCAAAACTGAACTCCATTTTATGAAAATAATTTTCTAAATTTGGGAAATTTAATTTTTAATTAAATTCATCATTTATTCAAAAAAATACCAGTGTTAAAATTTTATCTGATTTGATAACACATTGAAAAATTAATTAAGGTATCATAAAATTATATTATAATCATAAGAAAAAAAAACATTAATTTATAAATATATTTTTGGAAAATATATTTTCTTTAAAATTTATTATATTAATTATAAAATTGTAATTAAATTTATAAGACATACAAATATACCACCACTTAATTTATTATTTTTAAAAACATTTTTTTAATTATACCATGATATAAATATATCATATTTTCATTATAAAGATACCTAAATTTTATTTTAATTTCATAGATGTGGTTACTATTATATTAATTTAGATTCATTAATTTGGGTAAATACCACTTATTACATTATAAATTTATAATGAATTTAACTATTTAATTCTAGAATGAAAAAAAAATTTATAAGTACAAGGGTTGTTACATTCTCCCTATTCTATTAATCATGTCCTTGCAATTTTTATTCACTTATTAGAAAAGTGTGTGTACCTTTTCCCTCATTGCATTTTCATATTCCCATGTTTCTTCTTCAATCATATGGGTTCTCCACAAAACCATAACCTAGTGAATTAACTTTTTATACAATAATTTCTCCTTATGATCAAGAATATGAACAGGTTTCTCTTTATAAGAAAGGTTCTCTTCCAGATGAACCACTTCTAGGCTAAAACCATGAGATGAAATAGGAACATACTTTCTCAACATCAAAACATGTAAAGAATTGTGTACCTGAGATAAAATTGAAGGCAAAGCTACTCGGTAGGCTATTGATATAATTTTCCCAGGGTTTCATAAGGTCCAGTGAACCATGGACATACCTTTATTTTCTTACCAAAATGCATAACACATTTCCAAGGATAAACTTTAAGGAAATTATGATCACCTACCTCGAAAGAAAATTCTTCACTCCTATTATCTGCATAACTTTTCTGCCTGCTTTGAGCTATCCTCAAATGTTTCTGGATCATCTTCATATTTTCAGCCACTTCCTCCACTAATTCTAGTCCCATGAACTTTATTCGATGACTTCTCCCAAAATGATGGTGTTTGACACCCCTTATCAAATAATTCCTCAAAAGGTGTCATCTGTATACTATAATGAAAACATTAATTATAAAAAAACAACTAATGAAAGGTGTTGATTCCAACCTCCCTGTATATCTATTGAACAATCATGTAACATGTATTCTAATGTATGATGTATTCCCTTGGTATTTCTATAAGATAGAGGATGAAAGGTTGTGTTGAAATTTAATTTAATTATCAATGAATTCTAAAGTTCTTCCCAAAAGTTAGAAGTAAACCTGGGATCACATTCTGATACAACGGAAAGAGGAAATATATATAACCAAAAAATATCTCGATGGTACAGTTGAAAATTATGATCTAAATACAGAGTATCACGAATAGGAAGGAAATGTGCATATTTAGTCATCCGATCAACAATAACCCAACTCACATTGTTACATTGAGAAGTATTTAATAGTACCACTATGAAGTCCATGGATATATTTTCTCATTTCCACTCTGGAACTAGAAAAGTCTAAATCATCCCATTTGGTAGCTTCCTTTCTACTTTAACTAGTTTACATGTCAATCATTTCATTGTAAAATCATAAATATATCTATTCATTCCATCCCGTCACTAATACTCCCTAAGGTTTTAGTAAATCTTAGTGTTTCCAGGATTAATTGAAAATGGGGAACCATGAACTTCACTTAATAATTAATTCTTCAGCTAGGAATTACAGGGATCACATAATCTTTTCCCAAGTCTAAAAACACAATCTTTATCAATGATAAATTCTAGAAACATTCCTCCCTTAACCAAATCTATATTTTTTTATAACTCATGACCTTCCTTCAATTCATGTTTAATTATGTCTAATAATTACGACTACACTGGCCCCTAATACAAAATAGAGGAATTCTTGAACCAAAAACTTCTAAGAAAGAATTTATTAAATCATTAATCAAGTGTTCATGTTCCAAATGTAACATGGTTAATGTAGCATGATGTTTTTAACTAAAGGCATCCACCACTTTGTTTTATTTTCCAGGATGGTAATTGATCATGATATCATAATCCTTTATCAGTTAAATTCATCTTCTCTTCCTCATGTTCAATTCCTTCTGTGTGAATATATACATAAAACATTAATGGTTAGTATATTTTTCACATTTGGATCCATATAAATGATGTCTCCATATTTTTAAATTGAAGACCACAACTGCTTATTCCAAATCATGTGTGGGATAATTTAACTCATGAAGTTTAACTTGTGTTGAAGTATAATCAATTACTTGAGCATTTTTCATTATAATTCAATCAAATTCATTCAATGAGGCATCACTATAAATGAAAAACTCTCCATTTCGGGAAGGTAGATCCAAAACACGAGCATTCAACAATCTTATTTTCAGTTCCTTAAAACAAACATCACAGTCTTTTATCCAATTAAATTTAACCCATTATCATGTTATCATAGTTATCAAGCTCGATAACCACAAAAAGTCTTTAACAAATCATTGATAATAGTCTTCTAATCCTATAAAACTAAAAAAATTGTAACATTTTTAAGTCTTTTTCATTCATCAAACACTTATTTTGCGGGATCAATTGTTATGCCATTTTTATTAACAATGTTCACCTGAAAAGAAATCGGTTGTGACCAAAAATCACATTTGATAAATTTTTCATATGACTTATTTTATTTGAGATTTTGCAGGACAGTCATTAAATTTCATTCATGATCTTCATAACTTTTCAAAAACACTGAAATGTCATTAATAAAAATAACAACAAACATATCCAAATATTTATGGAATATTCTATTCAAAATATATATAAATACTATAAGGGAATTTTTCAAACCAAAGGGCCTAACAAAAAACTCATAATTCCCATATCTATTATGGATAACAATTTTTTCGGATTTCTTCCTCTTTCATCTTTAGCTGATAGTACCTAGATCTCAAGTTAATCTTAGAAAAATACTAATTTCCTTAGATATGATCAAAAAAATTCATCAATATGAGCTGAAGGGTATTTATTTTTAACGATAATGTTATTCAGAGATCTATAATCAATGCAGAGCCTCATATAACCATATTTCCTTTTAACCAAAAAAGATCACCCCAAGGTGAATTTCTAGGATGAATTAAAACTTTATCAAGATTCTCATGCAATAAATTTTTAAATTCTAGAAGTTCCACTTGAGCCATTCAATAAGGGGTCTTGAAATTAGAATAGCATCAGGTACTAAGTCAATGGAATATTCAACTTCTTGATCAGGTATAACACTAGGAAACTCATCAGGAAAAACATCCAGGTAGTCATTTACCACTGGCAGATCATTTATATCAACAATTCCATTTTTTTTAATAATATGTGAAAGATAACATTCATTTCCATATTTTAACAGTTTCCCAACTTTCGGATACATTTTCAATGGTATGGGTTCATTCTTCTATAAGAACTGAAACTATTTCTAAAAAACAACATCATTATCTTTATAATAAATCTTATCATGATAAAAAGAAAACCATTACATACCAAGAATTGCATCAAACTCTACTAAAAAGAAAAAATTAGATTTTCAGGTAATTTCCTTCTATAGAAAACAATGGGAAGATTATTATAATGTTGTTTTTTCTTAATATTTCCCGACTTTTTTAACCGTAATATCTTATTTCTTTTCTTGAGGAAAATTTACATTTTACCAGAAAATTTATTATAAATAAAAAAAATGTGTAGACCCCTTATCAAAAAATATATTGAAAAAAAATCGGTGAAAAACAATGTACAGGACACCAATTCATTGGATGGACCAAAATCTGCTGAAGTAGTCACAAAGGATTTCACTAAACCTTTCTGAATATAATATAGCTACTCTCCATCATTCAAATCATTATTTGGTAATGTATTTACATAATGAACCATCTCACCAAATTTGAAACACTATATAGATTTCTTATCAGAATTAATTTTGAGATCATTTTCATTACAATCTCGGTCCATATGTCCAAACTTACCACATCAGAAACACTTCACGATTTTGTTAAATCATCCCCCTGTGTGGTTTATACAACACTTTTCACAAACTAGAAACTAGATTTTCATACCTTTATATTTCATTGATTGATTACTACTCATTATTTTCTATATGGACCTTTTATTTTCCTTATTTTCAAAGTACACATGATCCTCAAAAAACTCCATTTCTACCCTCTCATCCCATCAAAAAAGGATCTCATAACATTTGAATTCACAAAAAGCTAATTCTATTTGATGTCTTTGATTTAATCATGTGGTAAAGGATTGATTTTACAATTAAGACCCTCAATAATATTTGGAGCATACCATGACTATCATGTGATGTTTTCTTTATACATGGCTCATGAGTCTTCCTCCTTTTGTTTCAACTCCAGGAATTACTTTTCCATCCAAAGTAGAACCACCTTAGTTAAATTCGTTTAAATGAATAGATTCTGAAATTCATCCCATTCCAAGGCATCAACCTCATTTATTTCCCTAGTATTCTTTACCATTGACCACCAATGTTCAGTTTCACCATAAAAATGAAAATAAGAATACTATCCTTTTGATTATCTGAACACCCCCATGACATCGAATATCTTCTCAAGGGATTTAATACACCCTTAATTCACTACTGGGTATGAATATCCACTAAAAACATGAGGTTGTTGCCTTATAAAATGTTCTACTATCAACATGTTCCTTTGGGGTAGCTCTGGTTGTTCTCTTTCATGGATTCCACCACCATTTATATCCTACTTCAACTGATACATTACTATCACAAACTGCTCGGTTCCAATTCCCACCATTCCAGACTGCAGATTGAGAAATATATTATCCTCTTAGGGAATTCCTAAATCAGATTCCATATTTCTTCTATGGAAAACCTTTCTTAACAGACATATCTTAGAACAAGAATCATGTTAATCTTTAAATATTATATCATTTGAACATATTAATAAGGTAAAAATCATTTATTGTATTCTATTAACATCACTTTAACCCAAAATGTAATTTAAAACATGATATAATACCAACTATAAGGACCTATCCTTAAACATTACATAATCTAGTAAATTCAACTATAATACACTTATTACATGGCCAAAGATCTTTTAAGTTTTGAGTTATATATAATTAGGACATAATTCATATATATCAACCCACATGTATACAACTTGTGTACTAAAATAGTATCAATTTCTTCAATAATACAAATGTTCTTATTAAAACATGAAATATTTTAATGAAAAATCTTTGCTACATTCAGCTAGATTTCTTCTTTTATCTTACCCATCCTTAAACTATGTGAAGAAACATTTCAAAACATAGGATGAGAACAAAAATATTAGTAAGGGGCATAAAAAGAAGGAAAGAAAACATTAGTTCATTAATAGTTATAATATTATGAAATCATTTTCACAAAAACATACTTCTCACCCATATAGTATCATATACTTACTTTGTAAAAAAAATATTTACATAAAACATAAATAAAACCATAAAGGTAACATGGGGAATTACTTACTTAATATTGTAACCCCTAGCAGCTGCCATATGATTTGTAAACCTCACAGATACCTTATAATGTAACCCTCACAACTACTTTATGATGTAATCCACATGGCTACCTTATGGTGTTACCATCATAGTTACACTTAGAATAACCATTACAGTCAACCTCCAAAATAAACATACTCAATGAATTAAAATTAGATATTGGTTTCGCACTTCATCAGAAACAATTCCAAAGAACTAGAAAATAATCATAAAACAATAATACTTGAATCATAAAAACATTTCTTTTGAATTTTGTAAAAATAGAAATCTAAAATAGGATTTTTCAATAGAAGTCCCTTATATTGGGATTGAATTCCTTCAAACGTGTACAAAAATATTATATAATAGTTTATAGAGTGATATTAATTTATTATAGAACAATAATTATATTTATAATACCTTATATGATCTCTTTATTGTATCAAATGGGCCTCGCTGATAGCACAGACACCCCACCCTAACATGGTCATTGGGTCCAAGCCTGTGAGGTACCACTAGTTACCCTGCGGACACATGATCCCTACCCAATGGACCACCCACATTCTTGAATGGGTCTTCTGACTAATGAAAATCCCCACATGAAAACACAAGTTCTTTCTAGTGTGGTTTAACCTCACTCACACACATCCTAGGAATCTTCTAAGAAGTTCACCCATTATAATCACTACTCCATACCCAGCACAGTTAACTGTGGAGTTCTAATCAGGTAGGCTCTCTAAAAGAAAAGTTCTCCTTGTTGAAATGAGTCATATGATTTAGTAATTTTACCCTTTATCATTATGGGGTGTTATATTTAAAACATATTTCAACCCATTTATTGATAATATTTTTTTATTTCATTATTTCGAGTGCATTTATTTCATGGTTTCCATGGTTGGTTCATTACAGGTTTAATTATCGAATGAAAGAAAAACTCCATAAGTGGACATAAATGGTATTAATATGTTACTCAAATTTTAAATGATTCCAAATATCATTTTATTTTCTAGTATGACTATGAATCATTAGATATTACATTAATGAAAATGATTTAGTTTGTTTTGGAGGATTTTACGACCATCACAAACTTATTTCATTTTATTTAATATAATGTTTATAAAATGGTCACAAAACATTATATAACTTATAATTTGTATAATAAAATATGATTTAACTATAATAATGTTTTTATGTCCATACTTGAAGTTTGTAAAGTAAAATGAAAACATATTATCCACGATGAAGGTAAATCGACACAACATTGATGATGTTTTCATTTTCTTTAGAATAAGAGGATAATATTATAGGTTTGATGATAAATATTCCATAACACAATAACATTATAGTATAATTAATATACTAGAGTTATCATTCCACATGGAAAAGGTGATGTTAGGTGAGAATAATAAAATAAAATAAATTGAAAAGAAAAATAAAAGAAAATGAATGAGGATTTTACCTCTGGATTTCTTATCCTTGAGAACCTCCTTAAGGGACACGGTTCTGGCCTTTTTGTGAGACCAGTAGGTATTGGATACGAGTAAGAGGATTGAGAAGGGAATTGGGAAAAAATTAAACAAGATTAAAGGCTTTGATGTGTAAGGAGAAGAGGTGTTGATGGGTGGTATTAATAGTGGAGGAGATGACTGTTTTTTGATTATTTTATTCATTAGATCATTATTTTGGATCAAGTATGAAAATAGTTTAAGAATTACTACTAAATATGATAAAATAATGAAGGAGAGTTTTATATTATGGGCTTACATAATCCATACATCATCTATGAATCAATAAATCTTGTATTTTCTAAATAACGTAAATTATTGTATTTTACTATTCACCAAAAATCCTACTATTTTAGAAAAATCCAAATAGATCACCCTAACCAGTTTTTGACATGTATAATTTAAAAACAAACTCAATTTTGTGAAAGTAATTCTCAAAATATGATAAATTTAATTTTTAATTAAAACCATCATTTATTTGAAAAATACCAGTTTTAAAATTATAACTGATTTTATAACACTTTGAAAAATTAATTTAGATCAAATAAAATTATATTATAATCATAAGACAAGAAAATATTAATTTATGAATCTATTTTATGAAAATTTATTTTCAATTAATTCATTATATTAATCATAAAATTGTAATTATTTTTTTATGACTTGCCAATATACCAACATGTAATATATTATTTTTAAAACATTTATTCGCCTGTACCATGATATAAATATATCATTTTCTCATTCATAAGATACATAAATTTAATTTATAATTTCACAGGTGAGGTTACTATTCTATTAATGTAGATTCATTAATTTTTTTAAAAACCACTTATTTTGTTATATATTTATATTGAATTTAACTATTTAATTCCAGAATGAAAATAAATTATTTCATAAGTACCTAGGTGGTTACAAGCTTCCCTCAAGACTTAAAGAAGAATTTTTATTTTTTCATCTTTTGATAATCCACACACCCATGACATAGAAAAAAACTAAGTCTCACTACCCCAATAGTTTCTTAAGTCTATGAATTTGTCTTAATATGAAAATAAAATAAAATTATTATTTTATTTTATTTATTTATTTCTTTACCAGGGGAAAAGTATGTCACTGACTGGCTACCAGATTCTGACCAGTTTTGGCTGGAATTATTCAACTATCCATAATCTCCATCAGAATCCAAAATCACATAAAATTGAACACGTATAAAATATACATTCCTGAAAAATTAATATTTAAAACTTGAAAATTCATTAAACACCTTTTTTATCCATTTTTTTGGGTGATCGTAACATGGTCATTCGTGATCGGATTGAAGTGTGGTCAAAGTCAATGGGAAGGATTTCAAACCTTATAATAAAAATTTAATGCAAAATAATTTTTTTTTCATAGATATTCCACTTGATTACTCTAATAATAATTTATGTTACTTGGGTGTACAGTGGAAGCCTATGGGAATGGAATTTAAATTTTTTTTTACTAAAACAATGAAACTAGTCATGTCCGGTGATCTGATCCCCTATACAGTATGAGGATCTTTCCCGATTTAATTGCAGAACAGAAAAAATAAAATAACGAGTACCTCATTCCAATTTGAAGCATGAAAAACCATCACAAGTCATTGATGATCTCTCCCTCCCCTCCTCTGGCACAACTCGGACGGCTTGGCGTCAGAGTCCTCCATCTCGGTGTTGGCTCAGTTCATTGTGGAATCTTTGGGATTCATCTCCTAGGGTGATGTATCGCCTTCATCGTCTTATCATGCTCAGCAGGCAAAGGATTCGGTGGGCTTGTTTCAGATTTGGGAGGGTGGAGGTGTCCAGTAGGAGAGGGCTTCTAGAATCGGTGGTCATGGCTACAGCTTGGATTCTAGATTTGTCTACTCAAGAGAGGAGCCATCCTATCACGCTCAGAGGTCGAAGGTTTCAATGGGTGTGGCTTCAGGTCTTGGTGGGTGTAGGCATTTAGGCGGGAAAAGGCATCTCAGATCTTGGATAGGAATCGGAGAGTTTGGTTCGATGTCGGCCTTAGATTGGCGTGGAGGGGGGATGGCCTCTTGGTTTAGGATTCTGGCAGTCCTATGGTCTTCATGCAGGTTTACTCTTATTAAATTCAATGTTTTTTGTTGATTTAGAAGATTTAGTGGATCTGCTGGTTTGTGAAGATGTCTCATGAAGCATCAAGGTGAATGGGTGTTGTGATGTATTGTGATTTTTGAATGTCTAATACCATGATACTTTTTTTGTTGTGGTGATTTCTTTGTGGGCTTGTTGTTCGAGGTTTGAGGGTCACTACAACTGTTCTCTTACAAAGGGTTTCTTCAGATGGGGTTTAGAGCTATGGATTTTCTCATGGTCCATGCTATTCGGAATTGGATGTTTGAGAGGGTATAACCTATCCATCCGTACCTGGCCTATGCATTCATGCATGAGATAGCTAGACGAGAAATAAGAAGTAGGAGGAAGTTGATCTTAATTTTTTTGATGCTGGGTGGGGCTCTTCTCTGTTGGCTTGAATGAGTTGTTTGGACTTAAAATTTTATACTATGGTGTTTTGGTAGTTTTCTAGTCCTTGATGTCTTGTTGGGTTTCTCACATTTTCCAAAAAAGTGTTAGAATAATAAATAATTTAATTTTCAGTCTAACCCCTCTTGAACATCCAGACATGCTTCCCAAATCATTGTGTACCACGTTCATTAGATTCTAGGTGCTAGAATGGAACTGTGATGACCTTTTAAACATCGTGTGGATCACCATGATTTCCAACCTTCAATCTGTAAAGGAGTACCAAGATCATTCATTTAGATTGATCAATTTTCTCTCTAGTATTTTTAAGGAGATAGAAAATATCAATTACTACCGTGTGAATAGTCACATGGAACAATATTCTCTCTGGCTTATATAGTGGATTTCTAAATACTCGATTTGGGTTATCAACCCCTGTTAATTTTAACATCTACTAAATAAGTAATAATTAATTAGTTATGATGAACTGATTCCATCATAAATAATATTTATATTTTATTATATAATTTTAATATATATTAAATATATTATTTGATCAACCCATGTTATTAACCAAACTAATAATTCTTGATAATATTAAATGAACCAGGAGTTTTAAATTAATATTTTTTTATAGAATATTAATTCTTATCTTTACTTAAACACTTGTAAATACGTTTAATAATTAAATTCATCACAATTATTATTTACATGAATAATAATTTATTTATTTGTTTATGAGTGATCGATAAAACTTTTACAACACTCGGACCCCATAGTTGGGTTCAATGTGTCATATATTTTTATTCATCAAAATTGGGAAGATTCTTGAATATGCTATTGTGTGTGACCCTCTAGGCCCTTATCTCAATACCAATGAATATAAATACTTAGAGTGGAGTCTAGAAACACAACATGGATCCAAAATAGATAAGTAATAGTCATCAAAATGATAAAAAACCTATGAACATGAACTATGAAATATAGTCTCTTTGTCTTTATATGTGTCAAAAAGTAGGATGTACACATGTGTCATCGTTCTTTCTTTCATTATTGTTTGTTGATATATTTGAAAGAATATACCTTTCAACTACCATTTCCATGGATTTATAAAGGTTCTTCCATCCTAATCAACCAGGTAAGAGATATTACTTCCTTGACTTAGAGGAGAAAAATTTTATATTTGATCATTCAACCAATGTCATTCCACCAATGGTGCACCCATCACAAGCTACTTCATCCCTATTTCATTATCATGGTTTTTCCTTGAATCAATGTACGAGATCAAATAGCACATATTATTAATGATATCAAGTCATGAGAGAAATACACATGTCCATATATTGGAACTAACAATAACACCTGAAACATGTAGTGTTCCTATTGGTGTGTTTATCATCATGATCTCAACTACCATATATCACTAAGGGAGAACTTCATGAGAATAAGTATCAATGCTTATGAGCCTCCAAATCCTGATAGTCAGTCATCTAATGTATCGATTCAGTATAATGTATCTAGACCATATGAAATATATTTAACATTAATTTCATACACTATTGGAAAATTACTCTATACCATAGTTTGGAACTGTGGGTATAACCCATAAGACTATGGGTATAGGTTATACCCATGGTTCATAGATCCATGAAAGCTAAAGACATTGATATAGCTTTGAGCTAAAACCATGGTTTAAAAATGATATTTTAATGGTTATGAACTGTGGAAATATATGTATGGTAAATAGTCCACCGTGTCCATGACCCTACACCCACGATTCTAAAACCATGGAAATAGGATTTAAAAAATCTTCTACCATCAGATTTGAACCCTAGACACCCTCTATACAATCCAAGCACCTAACCACTACACCATATACAATTATCAGAATATAAATATATATTACATATATTTTTTTGAAACTGTGGCTATAGGTGGACAACCATGACAATAGGTTTTCCAGTGGGCGTTTTCTTCCCACGCTTACATTGGAATGATATAGCCACAGTTTAAAAAACCATGGATATAGGGATGACCTATACCCATGGTTTTTTTAGAACCATGGGTATAGGTTCTGAAAAAAACCCTATACCCATTGTTTTTTGGAAACTCGTGGATTTATGTTTGACCTACACCCATATTGTTTTGGAGAACCATTGATATATGTCTTGAACCAAACCCTATACCCATGGTTTTTGAAAACCCTTAGGTATAGGGGTGGGAAATACCCACAGTTTTTGGAGAAACTTTGGTATAGGGTTTCCCACATCCTTCCCGTAGAATGTTTTTATCACTACAAAAACTATTTCCATAGTTTACCAAAATAGTGGCTATAGGTTCTGAACAAACCCAATACAAATGAATTTCTATAAAACAATGGGTATTTCCTTTTTTCAAGTAGTAATAGTATCTATAGATTCTTATTCTAGCATGAGATATATTGTAATATTTTGATATGATAAATATTCAACAGACGTTACCATTTAAATTTGGGACATAGAAATGTCAACACTATAATGGTAAGTATACATTGTGCATATCTCACTGTGTACCTGAAATGGTAATTGAAAATTACTGATAAATTTGGGTCTATGACACCTAATTTTACAATAATGAGTTAGTTTCTCTTATTGTTCAATGGGATTTAGTAAATTTTTTATCTTTTTTGTGAGAGTTTTTGAGGAATATCCAACTAAGTATACATATTTTTCTCACCCTATGTCTTTATAAATTATTTTTTAGGTCTTCAAGAGTTGGATGTTTATCAGACTGAACATTACAAACTCGTGGGGGGTTTTCTACGAGATATTTGAGTTTTTTGGTCATTGTCGTTGTTATCATTTGGTACTTGTTGTCTTCTAACATTTGTTCAGATGTATGACATTCCATGCATGTACTTGTGATTTTTTGTAACTTTTATCTTGTGTAGGGGTTGTTGGATGTTTCTATTTTATCTATAATTTTTCTCATATTAAAGGGTGATGTCTCTCATTTTTGTGTATTATATACCCTCAATGATTATATCCAACCCATGGCCTATTGTAGGCGGGTTTCAGGTGTCATTCTCTCCCTTCTCTCATTGCCGACATAGGAGAGATGCCTTTGGGGGAGGGGTCATGAACGTTACAAAGGCCAATCCAAAACATCAAGATCCTTTAATTTATTTAGATCATTGATCATTCTTTATAGCCTTTATCTTTCCCTAATTAGGCCCAGCCAATCCCATTAAATCACTTCAGGTTAGTTCTCATGAGGTCCATGTCATGATCTAGTAATGTTCGAGGTGGTGTTTCTTTAGTCCTGAACTTCATCTCTATACAACAATGGTCATTTCCAAAAGGTTTATAACTTAACATAGTTGGGTCCAAATTTATTCACTAACTCAACTCATTATGTTGGAGATGCTACTTTTATGTCATCGTCTCATGTTCATGTGACCTAATTGAGTTGATCTAAAGAATTCATGGAACTATCACTATCACATATTCGGGTAAGTAATGTGCATGCTTTTATCAATGCTAATCAAGAAAACGCTGATAAAAGTCGCACCTTTATCAGCACTAACTAAAACTGATGATAGAGGTCACATTTATTAGCACTAAAAAAGCACTATTAAAAATGTATCCTTTATCAGCGCTATTATTAGCGCTGATAAATGATATTAATAAAAAAATATTATTAATATATATATAATTGTTATATTTATATTCAAAATAATGTTTATTTATATACTATAACTAACAATTCATGTTTATAAATAATATAAATATGATATATTGTAATATATATATTTTAATTATTCTAATATATATAGAATGTTTAAAAAATTATTTAGAAGTTTATAAATAATTGATATATATTTATTTATGTTTATATATTGATGTGTGAGTATAATTGATGCTATGTGACAATAAAGTATATTTGTGGATGTGATTGTGGGTTATGTTCCAAATGTTTGGATTACAAATATTATGGGATCAAGTGCATGCATATATTCATCATTATAAATGTTCATTTATAAATTGATGCATGAATGTTTCATTCATGTCGTACAAATGAACTTATTATTTCTCATAAATACTTATAAAGTTATAATAAATATATTTAAATAATAAATATATTTATTATATTTATAATTATAAATATAAATACATGTTAAATATATTTATTTATAATTATTATTATCATTATATAATATATATATATATAATTATAAAATTACAGTAAATACATTTATTATAATTATATATATATATATATTTATTTATTTATAATTATATACAAATATTTTTAAATATATTTATTTATAACTATACTTATAAATAAATATTTATTTATTTAAATAATTATAAAATTATAATAAATATTTTTATAATTTTATAAATATATATAATTATATAAATATATTTAAGAAACAAATACAAATATTTTTAAATATATAAAAACATTTATAATTATAATTATAAATAATATATATATAAATAATTATAAAATTATAATAAATATATTTATTATTTATAATTATATGATTATAAATATAATAAATATATTTGTTATATATAATTCTATAATTATAAATACAATAAACATATTTATTATCTATAATTGTATAATTATAAATATAATAAATATATTTATTATGATTCAATAATTATATACAGATATTTATTTATTTATAGTTATAAGTATTAATAATTAATTATTTATTTAAATAATTATAAGATTATAATAAATATAATTATTATATTTATAATTTTGTAAATATATATAATAAATTATAAATATAATAAATATATTTATTATAATCTTATAATTATTTAAATAAATATATATTTATTTATAACTGTAACTATAAATAAATAAATATAAATTTATAATTATAAAATCAAAATAAATATATTTTATAAATATTTGTATATATTTATATAATTATAAATATTTATATAAATATATCAGTAACGGGATTACCTGAGCGGTAAAGGTTCCTCGTAATTATGAGTCAGACCCTGGTTCAAATCCATGTGGGAACAAATTTTTGTAGTTAGACGATGACACATGCATGATACAGGTAGGTGGTTTTGCATACATGATTCAAGCTTAGTGACCTAGTTAGTATGATGCAGGCATGACGCTGCACTGGCTCTCCAGACAAATTTGTGGGCCTTTGGGATATATAATGGGTTTCATACCCACTAGACCTTCAGACAATGTAATAAATAAATAAGGTTTGATGGGTGGGATATCTCTTCAGGGTTGTGGCCTGTCTTTATAGTCTGTGCATGTGGTGTGTGTGTTTAATGTAATTGTATGCCCCAAAAAAATAATATATATATATATATATATTATTTTATAATAAATAAATATTTAATTACTTAAAAAATTGTGAAATTATAATAAATATATTTATTATATTTATAATTTTCTAATTATATATAATTAATATATTTATCATATATAATTATAAATTTATAAATTTAAATATATACATTTATTAAAATTTTATAATTATTTTAATAAATAAATATTTATTTATACTTATAACTATAAATAAATATATAGTTATTTATACTTCTAAATATAAACAAATAATTATTTATTTAAATAATTATAAAATTATAAATATAATATATATATATATTATAATTTTATAATTTTAAATAATTTATTATAAATAGGACTTTTTTCACCCTATATTTTTAGCACTGATGAAGACAGGTTTTATCCGTGCTTTTTTAGTGCTGATAAAATGTTACCTTTATGAGTGCTAAAAATCACTGTTAAATGTCATTTTTATCACCATTTTGTATTTTAGTGCTGATAAAACCCTTTTTAATCAGTTCTTTTTAAAAAACTTTGATAAATTCATTTCATAATATTATAATTGGAACCCTCACAGATCTCAGCTGTCGCTCGCGCCTCATGCTTTTGTGGAACTAGACCTCTATCGCCACCTCGGTTGCCCCTACCACTGCCTCCGCTGCCCCTGCCTCCATTGTCGCCACAACAATCGTCCCATCTGCTACCCCTACATCCACTGTCATAACCTTCGCGGCCACCACCACCATATCCACCTTTGCTACCCCCACTTTAGTTGTCACTACCTCATCCTCCACCGCCGCTGCCTCTGCTATCGTCTCCTTTGTTTCCCCTGCCACCGTGTAAGCTTCCCTTGCAGCCTCTATCACTGCATTTGTGTCTACAAACCCACCTCCTTTATCTCCACCTCTGCTGTGGTCACAACATCTAATAACCCTGCCTCTGCTGCCACTGCCTCCACTGCCCCCACTACCGCCTCCACTGCCTCAGCCACCACCTCTGCTTCCCCCACCTCTGTTTCCCCCTCCACCACATCCTCCTTCACTTCCCCTACCGTAGAACACTACTGCTGTCGTTGGACCAACAAATATAAGGTATTATCTTGTTTTCACCATTTATTGGTCATCGTTGATGCTCGTGTTTCACTTTCTCTTGACGAATCAAACACTCATTAATTGTGCACATTTTAATCCTCTTGCTCCTGTCTTCGTTTTCATGGTGTCCTAGCTTCAGATCTAGTTGAATCAGTCAATATTAATTCATTCATATTCTCTTTTATCTATTTTTTCCATGCCATGTGTTTTTAACCAAACTAGTTGAAGAATTATAAGTACTTGCAGTTCAAGTGATTTCCAAAGAGATTGCATGTTTTCAAATAAAATTGATTGAGTCTAACAGTTGAAGGACTATTACCCTGTAACCCAAAACATGTTCAATGGAATTAAGATAGGAGTAAAAAATTAAAGAGGAAGCTCTCAATTAAGAGATGTAACACTAACTTTTGTATCAAATTCCAATAATTAAATTAAATTTTATTCTAATTTTTTTTATTTCATATTAATTAAATTTATTCTATTATAATAATTTAATTATTCTTGAATGATTATGATCAATGTTCTTCTATTATTAATAATTTCTTTATACATGTGATGTTAATAAATTCTTTTTAATTCTTATATTAGTTCATATATTGTATAATGATTTTTTATTTAAATGAAGTGGTTTAAAATCACTTTCATGTGAAATATCTTGAATTCCATAGTTCCATATGAATTGTATTTATCTATAGGACATAAATTCATATTTTCTGTTTGGTAAATAATTTTTTTGAATGGAAAAGGAGATTTTATTCATTTATTTGATTTTAAAAGAAACTTTGTGAGTTCATCAGAAGTATTTTATTGTTTTTTAAATGTTTTAAATATGGTTTATCTTTTCTTTTCATTTTTACACAGAATTTTTTGTTTTAAAATCAAAAGGGGATTTTGACAAATCCATTAATTTTTGAAACCATGAGTGCATATTTCCTTATAAAAATGAATTTATTTAATTTGAAATGTTTGATATGTGGTTGATTTAATTATGAAAAATTAGAATTTTTTTTTGGAATTTGTGGAAATATTTAACATAAAAAGATGGAATACATTTTTAATAATTTGGATTACTTTGAAAGTTTACATGTATTTGAAAAATGATTTCAACCATCCTGGGACACGGTTGTGATTTTAATGGAAATAAAATTTTTGAAAAAAAAATGTTGTGTTTTTTTCTCATGTGGATAATGCTTTTGGATATGACCCCTTAGTGTGCATTGGGATTATGTGATTTGAGTGTATTTCAAAACAAGAAGGAGATAGATTCATGTTTCATGTTTCTTTATTTCACCTCCATGAAATGACTTGATATGGGGTAGAAATTCCATTCTGAGGATATGACTTAAAGATAATCTTCTTATTATTTTAATGTATTCTTTCTAGTGATTGTCTTTCTTCAAACTCTGAATGGAGTGGTAGGGGTGATATATTTCACCCTATAAATTATTGAGTGATCATCCTTCCTTTTTCGTAGTGACCAAGAACCCAATGAGGTTATGGAATGGTTTGGTCATTTTTATAAATATATGAATTTGGAATCTCTTGAGTGGTTTGAGGTTATTATTATTTTTGGGTGGTGTGATAAATGATCATAGAGTGATTTCGGGATTTTTTTGTGATTTCCATTATAGTAAGTTCTTTTTAAAAATAATTATGATTGTCCTACAATATCCTCCATTATCATATATGCAAATGAAATCTCAAAACACTACATATAATAATCTCAAAACTAGTCTATTTTTATACAAATATTTTGATATATATATATATATATCATGAATGATGTGTATCTCTATAAAAGTCTCTACTCATGTACTTACAAATGATTAACCTTTATTAGCTCAAAAAATTGGCCTTTATAATTGTTTCAACACCATTAAATTATGTCTATAATCGAAAAAAATGCCTAAATTAAATAATACTATATAATTTTTACTTAATTAACAAACGTTAAAAAAAATTAAACTTGTTTTAATTGAATAAAAAAACCCTCATGTCTATTTCTAGTACACTCACTAGGCATTTTTTGAGAGATTTCAATTGTAATTATTTTGTGTATTTGTTTTGTTAAATATTAATATATACGAATCAAATAGGATGGATATGAATAAATAATGGATGGATGTTAATCATATGACAAAAGAGTATCAATATTAATTAAAAGAGTTCATCATGTTTGAAAAAGATCATTCATGTGACCCTTATAAAATCCTTTTTCTGTGATTACGTTGTTGTTATTCAAGACTGGTCAGTCCAGAGAAGTTGGAAAAACACTTGATCTATTATAGAATAGATCAAAATTATAAATTTCGGAATAAACACATGAAAAAATTGAATATAGCTAGGGATGTGTCTAAATATCATGAAAATCATGGCATAAGGACAAGCATTGCCCATAAGGACCCTAACATGTTCTACAAATGGATATGTATTAGGGTATGTATAATAATATTTCACTATCCAAATTCATATTAACACAAATTACATATTTTCCCCAATGTTTTTACAGGGTTTGAAATACACAAATTGAAAATATTCTGGTTATTATGTTTCTAAATATATGAGAGAGACAATATTATATCAACAAAAACACATCCCTAAAGAGGTATTTTTTTATGATAATTAATTTTTCATTTAAAATATTTATTAATCCTTTGTGTATTTATATTTTTTCATTACTACTATGACTGTCGAAAAAATTATATTCACAAGATGATATATATTTTCTTAGAAACTAATGGGAAACATACCTGATCGAAAAATGTACACAAATAACACGAGGATGTAACTTTAATAGAAGAAATGAATTATTTCATATTAATGTGTAATTTTTTTATTTTTATTATTACTAACATAAGAGTTATTTTCTTATATAGGTAGATTAATTTCATATTCATGGGTCAATGTATACAATCTTCATGAAAAGGTGAATTTTTACTACTTATTTATTTAATTTTTTCATCATTTTATCTACTATTTATAAGTTATTTTTCCCATCATCATTATCTAATACTTATTTAATTGCTTTCACAAATATTTTAGGAAGTAAAATTTTTATTTTAACGATTTACAACCAGAAAAAGAAGGGATAACATGTTCCTTTCTACCAATGTTATCATGCTTTCCCTTTATTTTCATTGCATATCTTCCAACACTATATATTGATTTAATGTTCTTTACCGAAAAATAATTATCGAATCAATATACATTGTTGAATGTTTGACAAATAAATACAATGGTAATAGTGGTAACATTGTTATTTTATATTGTTGTTAGACTTTATGACATGTAAGAATTATAAACCCCTTGATCTGACAAATGGTGTGATTGGTATGACTCCAGGTGGGTCTTTTTATTTAAAATTTACATTAATTTTAGTAAAATATACAATTTATATACTCAAAACCAAACAAATTCATTCATATTGTTTTAATACTTTAGTAAAATGATCTATAAGTCACTTAGAAAATGTAGGAATCAGCGGCACCTCAATCAAACTCACGGTGTGACCTGTTTGACTCAAAGTGTCCGTTATGAGTTTAAAATTGACATTTTAGTTCAAAATGTGTCAATCACTAAAAAACCCAGAAAACATGCTCACATATTCATTATAATTTATAAAATATATTAATAAATCATTTTTGACATATAAAAATTCATCTCATGTCAAACAGATACACGATGTAACTAGTATAGTCAATATTTGTGTTTCTAGTTTAAAATTATGTTTCTGTAAAAAAGAAAAGTGACGTACTGAAAATAAAAAATCAAATTGAGATTATTTTTATATTTTAGGAAAATGATCCATTAGTTATTTAGGATGTTTAGGAATCATTATCACCTCAATCTGATGCACAGTGTGACCGGTATGACACAAAGTGTGTCTTTTTATTTAAAAGTGACATAAATTTTAGTAAAAAAGAACATGCGATGCACTAAAAACTGAAAAAACACATTTTCATTGTCTTAATACATTAGTTAAATGGTCTATAGATCACTTGAGATGTGTAACAATCATATTTACCTCAGTCTGAGTCGCGGTGTGACCGATATGACTCCAAGTGCCACTTTTTTATTTAAACTTTACATCAATTTATTAAAACGGACAACTAACCTGATCAAAACAAAGAAAATGACTTCAGATTATTTTTATAATTTAGTAAAATGATCCATGAATCATTTGAGATGTGTATGAATCATCCGAACCTCAATCGGATGCACAGTGTGATCAGAATGACTCCAAGTGTGCCTTTTTATTTAAAATTTACATCAATTTTAGTAACAAACATCATTTAACATACCAAAAACTGAGAAAACGTATTCTGATTATTTTTATACTTTTGATAAATGATCAATTTGTCATTTAGGATGTGTGTTAATCAGTTATACCTCAATATGAGTCACGATGTGACTGGTATGACTCCAAGTGCGTCTTTTTTATTTAAAATTGACATCAATTTTAGTAAAAAGGAAAAATTACCTACCCAAAATTGAAAAAATAAATTTGTATTGTTTAGTTAAATTATTAAATTGATCTTTGAGTCATTTTCTAAATGAAATAATCAACTGCACATCAATCCAATGCATAGTGTGATCGGTATGAATCTAAGTGTATCTTTTGATTTTAAACTGGTATCTATTTTAGAAAAAGGAACAAGTGACCTACTAAAAACAGAGAAAACTCATTGATATTACTTTTATACTTTATTTAAATTATCCATGAGTCATTTAAGATGTGTAAGAATCATCCACACGACAATTTGAGGTACGGTATGACTGGTATGATTCCATGTGCATCTTTTTTATTTAAAATTTACATCAATTTTAGTAAAAATTACAAATGGACTACTCAAAACAGAGAAAATGTATTCATATTGTTTTTATACTTTAGTAAAATTATCTATGGGTCATTTTTAATGTTTTTTAATCATTAAAACCTCAATCTAATGCACGGTGTGACCAGTATCACTCTATGTGTGTTTTTATTTAAAATTGAAATCAATTTAAGTAAAAAGGAACGAGTTTCATACTTAATCTCAAGAAAATTTATTTATATTGATTTTATACTTTAGTTAATCATTCCATGATACATTTGGGATGTTTAGGAATTATCTGAACCTCAATCTGAGGCACGGTGTGACTGGTATGAATTAAATTTTGTCTTTTTTATTTAAAATTAATATCAATTTTAGTAAAAAAAACAACTCACCTACTCTAAATTGACAAATACATTAATATTGTTTTTATACATTAGTAAAACGATCCTAAGTCATTTTTATTTGTTGGAATCGACCACACCCCAATCTAACACACTATGTGACAAATATGACTCCATGTGTGACTTATTATTTTAAATTGACATGAATTTTTTGAAAAAGGAACATGTGGCATACTAAAAACTAATAAAATTCATTTGGATTATTTTTATACATTAGAAAAATTATCAATAAATTTTCTTGGATGTGTAGTAATTTGAATTACCTCAATATGAGGCACAATGTACCGGTATGACTTCAAATTGCATCTTTTTAATTTAAAATTGACATCAATTTTTATAAAAAAGGACAATTTTCCTACTCAAAACTAAGAAAATGAATTTAGATTGTATTCATACTTTATTAAAACTATCCATAAGTCATATTTGATGTGTAAGAATCAGTTGGACCTTAATATGATGCATAGTGTAACTGATATGACTCCATGTGGGTTTTTTATTTTATATTGACATTAATTTTTGAAAAAGAAACAAGTGATGTAATGAAAGATGAGAAAATGAATTCTGATTATTTTTTATTTCTTAAGAAAATGATCCATTAGTAATTTTGGAAATGTGGGAATAAGTCACACCTCAATCTGACACACACTGTGACAATTATGACTCCAAGTGCGTCTTTTTATTTAAAATTGACATCAATTTTTGTAAAAATGACAACTAACTTACTCAAAAC
Organism: Viscum album; assembly: GCA_963277665.1. Lineage (NCBI taxonomy): Eukaryota > Viridiplantae > Streptophyta > Magnoliopsida > Santalales > Viscaceae > Viscum > Viscum album. The sequence goes on along the minus strand of OY728164.1, from coordinate 380,855,306 downwards.
CGAGAAAATGCATTCGGATTGTTTTATAATTCAAGAAAACAATATATAAGTCATTTTGGACTTTTGGAAATCAACTGAACCTCAATTTGATGCACAGTGTGACCGGTATAACTCCAAATGCATTTTAATTATTTAAAGTTGAAATCAATTTTTGTAAAAAGGAAAATTGGCCTACTCAAAGCTGAGAAACTGCATTCAGATTATTTTTACACTTTATGAAAATGATCTATATGTTATCTGTGATGTGTAGAAATCATCCACACCTCAATCCAGGATACAGTGTGACCAATATTACTCCAAGTGTATCTTTTTATTTTAAATTGACATTAATTTTACCAAAAGGAACAAGTGTCATATTCAAAACAGAGCAAACACATTCATATTGAATTAATACTTCACAACAATGATCCATGAGTCTTTTGAGATATGTATGAATTATCATCACCTCAATCCAACACATAGTATGACCGATATGACCTCAAATGCATCTTTTTATTTAAATTTGACATCAATTTTAGTAAAAATGAAAATTGACCCACTCAAAACTAAGAAAACTCAATCAAATTATTTTTATACTTTAGGACAATAATCGATAATTCATTTATGACATATAGGAATCAACCTCACCTCAATCAAATACACGGTGTGACTGATATGACTCCAAGTGTTTCTTTTTATTTAAAATTGAAAATAATTTTACAAAAAAAACAAGTGACGTATTGAAAACCAAGCAAAAAAATTAATATTATTTTGTTACTTTACAATAATGATCCAAAAGTCATTTGAGATGTGTATATATTATCCGCACCTCAATATGGCGCACAGTGTAACCGGCATGACTCCATGTGTGTCTTCTTATTTAATATTGCCATCAATTTTAATATATAGGACAATTGACCTACTCAAAACTGAGAAAACACATTCAAATTGTTTTAACACTTTAGGAAAATGATCCATATGTAATTTGAGAGATGTAGGAATCAGTCAAACCTCAATATGATGGACGTTTTGACTAGTACGACTCCAAATGCATCTTTTTAATTAAATTTGACATTAATATTAGTAAGAAGGACAACTAACTTACTCAAAACCAAACAAATTCATTTGTATTGTTTTAATACTTTAGGATAATGATTCATAAGTCATTTTTGATGTTTAGGAATCAACCTCATCTCAATCCGACACACTACAATATCAGTATGACTCTATGTGTGCCTTTTTATTTTAAATTGGCATAAATTTTAGCAAAAGGAACAAGTGGAATACTGAAAACTGATAAAATATATTCAGATTATTTTAATTATTTAAGGAAACTTTATATGAATTATTTTTGACATTCAAGAATCACTCGCACCTCAACCTGATGCATGGTTTGGCAGATATGATTCAAAGTTTCAGTTATTAGTTTAAAATTGATATTTTAGTTCAAAACATGTGTCACTCACTGAAAACCAAGAAAATGTTCTTCTATTGTCTTGATAATATATTACAACAATTCATAAGTCATTCTTGACATGTAGAAAATAGTCTCACGTTAAAATAACACATGATGTGACTTGTATGACTCAAACATTGTGTTCCCAATTTGAAATGATATTTTCGTAAAAAACACAAGTGACATACTAAAAATAGAGTGAATGAATTCGGATTGTTTTGATACTTTAAGATAACAATCCATAAGTAATTTGTGATGTATAATAACTATTTACATCTCAATCCCATGCATCGTGTGACCAATATAACTCCAAATATGTATTTTTTTAAAATTAACATTAATTTTATTAAAAAGAAAAATTGATATAGTCAAAACTAAGAAAACACATTCAAATTGTTTTGATACTTTTGGAAAATAATCCATACCTTATTTCTAACAACTTGGAATCAACCGAACCTCAATACAATGTGTGGTGTGACCGATATAACTTCAACTATATCTTTTTATTTAAATTTGACATTTCTAATATACTCATTCATATTAATGTTTAATTTATTTCTTTATAATATTACTAACATAAGATTTTTTTTATATAGGTTTATTCATTTGATCAGGTTGGGGTAATTTTTTCTATAATGGATACCATGGGAGGACCTTTTTGAGCGGGGGTCACAAGTGTTAAAGATAAAAAAACATTGATATTTTAAATTGTCTATGAACAATAATTATAAATGTATTTATACAAAACTTTGTTTGAAATGAATACATTAGTTTTTTTATTCGTTATGTAAAATGTATTTCAATTATACTATATATTTTTTGTACATGTTACTAGAGATTTTTGTAGGGTGTTTTTATACAGACAACACACTAAAATAGATGAGGCCTTTATCAGTGCTAGAAATAACACTGTTAAAAGCCATTTTGTGCACTGTTAAAGGGAATATCTATAGTAGTGTATCTCTAGAGTTACTATTTTATTAACGTCTATAACCCCACACAACCATTAATTACAAGCACTATAAATTTATGAAATGAATATATACCTTTTAAAAAAAAGACCATGATCTTTACAAAAATCAATAGAATTTGAATATGTGAATTTTAATATATTTGATAAATATTAAAAAAAACATGTTTTTCTTTGTTTTAAAGTTTTATATTTTCCATTAAAAGTTACACATTCCATTTATAAATTAATTTTCTTGTTCTATGAAAATTGTTGGAAAAATGTATATTTTGTTAAAACAAAAAAAATTCCACCAATTTAGAGAAAAAATTTTATTATCAAGGACAATTAATTACATAATATAACAAAATTTATCATTCAATATTTTTAATTTTTATAAAAATTCATCCTAATAAAACAAAAATAAACAAATAAAATATCAATCAAACAAGACAATATAAACTAAAAAACAATTTTGTTGATAATTATTGAATATTGAATGTGAGGAAACAAGAAAATTGTTGTGGATGTTTTCCATAACTAATTAAGTGAAAAAAATAGTTGTGACCCATGGGTGGGTGACTCGATGTTTACCTTATCCCTAATAGATATAAATCTAACCCTCACTCTACCAATGTTGGGGATTCTATCTTCCCTATCACCCCATCCTTACTATGTAGATCATTTTTTTCCACATGCCATTCACTTTGATCATCTCTTCCGCCCTGCATTTCGATCATTGATACCCCCTTCCCTACAATCATTTCCCCTGCCCAAACCTATGATCGTTACACCTTCTTCATGATTATCACTTTACCCTCTAAACATCATGCCTACCCTCTCATTATCACCCCGCCCTCTAATCATCTCTCTCACCCAACCCTCTAATTGCACACCCACCCCACCCCATGTACTCACTCTGATCTGCATCCCTAACCCCACCCCTTTAATATCACTCCTCCATGATCACTCTCCAACTAATAAAATCTAGCCATGCCCATGACCCCACTTCACACCCCCTCTCCTATTCTTCTTTACTGAACTGATTATAAAATAAAAACCAAAATACATTCTAGTTTTTTATTCATGTTTCATCTTCTTTAGAAAAAAGACAAATCTCCAAGTTGGGGTTCGCTACTACAACTTTTCATCCACAGATGGTACATATGTATCTTTTTATCCCCCTTATTTACACACTATTGTTTATATTTTTATTATATTCATGTATTTTAAAAAAATCATAGGTTTTTACAATTTTATAGGAAACAATGAATGTTAGAAATATTGAATCAAATAATGGAACCAATAGAAGTCTCTTAAGGAGTGATTCCACTTCACCAACATATATATGAACATTGTGTCTTGTGTTCAAAGTGGGTTCCCTAGATCAATGTTTTGATTTACTTTTATTATCTCTATATTTATATAGCTTGTTATATATTGATGTACTAATCTTTCCATAATAGTGTTAATAGTTCTATGTCCACTATATTTATGGTAATGTCCTCAGATTATGTTTCATATCATTGGATTATAGTAGATCACATACCATAATGAGAACATGAAGATACTATGATAATAATCTTAAAATAATTTCCTATACTCTAGATACATCATATTGAAAGGACATAGAGGATATGTTACTATCAGGTGTTGGGGGATCATAAGCATTGAGACTTCTCATGAAGTTTTCACTTTCTAATCTATAGTAGTTGAGATCACGAGGAGATACCCTCCAAATGGAATACCACATGTTTCAGGTGTTATTGGTTGTTCCTGTAGAGACCTGTATCTTGACGTACATGGTCATTACATTACATTTGCGGAATACATAGTACATAACAAAAACACACACACAAGGATCGTAATAGTTTAGTGTCTTTGGAAACTCGGAATAAAATCTTCTAATCGTGGGGAAAGATCTTCAACATCTCCCATAAAGATCTTCCTTTTTTTTACCTAAAACCATTCTTTATATCCTGGGGAAAAGAAAACATAAAAGGGTGAGCTCAAATGCTCAGTAAGGGTAAACAAAAGAAATATCAATCACATCATATACATAAGAACATAGCTTTTGGAAATCTTAACCTGCAAAAGAGCTCATAATATCATGACATGGGATAAATCATAGAAGTGAAAATGAGATCCCCATAATCATAACATAAAACTTGAAACTTTGTGGAATGCACACATAATCATGGAAAATCATTTCTTGTTAGTCATGACTCATTGCCAAGACTATCTTAGTGGACAAAGTCCCTTTCTGAACCGAGTTCACTCCTCGTTTCAGTCATGTATCACTGAACCGAAATAACCTTCCGTTCCAGCCATGTCTATCTCATGAGATATAAAATCATTACCCAATGCATTGGAGGGAGATATAGGTCCCACCCATCTTATAATGAATCCTTTCTTATGTGTGCCACATAATCATAAAACATACATCATCGCATAACACATGTAACAAAAATGGGATTCTTGAAACATCATGACATCATAAATCAATTCATATAAGATAAAAGAATTCATAAACATAATTCCATCACAACATAGTCAAATCAATGTAAAAATATGGATAGAAACAGAACCCTTTATTATCTTAGATGGAAAATAATTTTGATAAAACACTTGAATTGAATTCTTGAGGAAAATATCCTTTCTTCTTAAAAATCAATTTCTTTTCACAAAACATCATGCAATTTTAAAAGAAAGAGATTTTATTGAAAATAGTCATGAAATCTTTTAGAGGAAGCTTCATGAAAATAAGGCTTTATAAAATAGTAGAAATCCGTTCGTGCCGTATAAGTTAAAAAAAACATTCTTCGTACTTTTGTCGAAAAAGTCAAAAAAGTACCTCGTACGAAAAACGACAAAAGATTCCTTTCATATCTTTTACTAAAAACTAACCAAAGGGTAAAATTGGATTTAAACTATTGTAATTGGATGGAAATAATATTACATATTTATGAAACATGGATGTGGATGATAAAATACACCCCAGTAAATACTTACGAATAAACAATCTCGGATAAAAATGAGATTGTGATATTTCCATTACCTTAGGTCCAATTTGCTTCGTATGTGTCCGAACCTCCTGTATAATGATTTAAATAATGTCATTGACTTATTACAGAATCATATTTATTGTTATGATATCATATATGGTTCACTTATGACATTATATTACCCGTTCTTTTGTAAATTTCATGTTAAAGAAGCGTTTTGGGTAAAATCGTTTCATTTATCGTAGGTGTTTTGACTTGTTGTTCTTGACATCATTATTACTTATATAATGATTTACTTACTTCCAGAATATAAAATATGATTTATATATCATATATATTCAGTATATATATATATATAATAGATAGATAAATAAAATGAAAAACACCGTTCATGGAGACGGTAGTCCGTACGTACGCATGAACGCTGTTTTTCTTTCCTTATTGCCTTGAAATGGAAGTAAGTAGATGACATACATATGTATATATATAAATAAATCCAGTAGCTTTATAATGTCATATATTTCATTATTATTTCTTATATATACATTATAATCATTCTTAAATGGTTAACATGGAGAATGAATCTCATCGCGTCGTGGAGACGGTAGTCCGTACGTACGCACGAGCGATGATATCATTTCTATAAATATTGAATTGAATTGAAGTGGATTATACAACATATCATAATCAATATGATGTTGTAATAACTATGTATAGTTATTCTTTACACCATTATACCCATCCATGTAAGGTGGTGGTGGAAAATAGATTACACCACGGCGTGGAGACGGTATTCCGTACGTACGCACGCGCGGTGATTTCTTTTTCCGTAGGATGGATAGATGGTGAAATAGGGTTGTTTCATACTTATAATAACATATCAGTATATGAGTGATACTGATGTTATTACTTCATAATGAAACAACCTAAGAAGAAGAAGTGGAATAAGAAATAAAGATGAAAGAATTGGTAACGGTAATTACCTCTTCTTTGAAGTGCCTCTTTGAGACCTCCTCTTAGGGCACTAGAATTGGTCTTTGAGGAAGACCAGAACCTCTAGGATGTTGCTAGGGAAGTGGAGAAGGGATTTTGTCAGGGTTTGGCCGAGCTTGAATGCTCAAATTGGTGTGAGGAGGAGGGGGAGGAGGTGTCCTTTTATAAGGGAGGAGAGGGGCACCTTAGGAATATCTCAAAATATTATTTTATATTAAAGTCAAAATCGGTTTATAATGGTTCCAAAGGGTCTTATTTCGAAGCTAAAGTGGGGATGGGTCGAAATCCTATCAACCAATTGAATTTAGACAAGTTTAGGATATTATTTTAACCTTATCAATTATATTTAACTCTAAGATAAATAATTTAACTTTTACCGTGTCTTTTTGTTTTCTTTCACTATATGGTTAATACACTTACTATAACATGCCAAACGAACCCAAAATTGTATATTATTAATAAATATATACTTATCTAAGTCATTTGGCCGAACCTTAGATTTTTAGGAATAAAATAACAATTAATAATATAATATTTGATTTAAAAACTATTTTGTGTCAATTTTGACACTATTTGATATATGATTTTTGTGAAAGTCATAACAGAATTAAATGTTCGAACCAAGTTGATTAAATCAACATTAATATATCATAGTAACCTAGAAAATTAGTGGAATTCATAAAAAGTCTTGAATTACATTTATTTTGGTATTTATATTATCAATTATGTCAATATTTCATTAATAAGATAATTACTGCATCATCTTTGTGTCATAAATAAATTAAATTATTTGATTTTTTAAAAATTACAAATAAAATACCATTATTTAGGAAATCTTTTTAGCTTTCTAATGAATATTTAAAATAGAATTTATCTTATGTATAACCCCATATTAAAAATGATTTACTTATTAAACTTTGATTTTAACTATTTTAACCCTTCTTTAAATAAATTAATAATAAATGTCCTAATCTAATCCAAGTGGGCCTAAATGGTCATATTTTATTCCTAAGTTTGTTTTTGGTCGAATTACACTTGTCCAATAGAATTAGGACATGTGTTAGGGTAATATTAATATCATATTTACCTTTAGTTACCCTATTTACTATTAACCGCGGTAAAAAAAGTAAAAAGTTACTATTCACCAAAAAATTATTTTCATCTCATTGAACCACATTTTAGTCCTTGATATTAACCGTGTCTCTCGGATTTTCGAAATTCCATTCACAGAAGCGGTAAAATTAAGTTTTATGCAAAATTCAGTTTTTTAACCTACCACTTAGTGATTTCACTATTCATCAAAAATTGAAAGTTCTCAGAAAAATACCAAAATTTCACCCTAGGCTAATTTCGATATTCTGAATCCAAAAATGAAGTCCATTTTGAAAAATAAAATTTATAAAATTTCAAAAAGTGGTTATTACTATTCATAACGGCTAGTTTTAATAGCATATTGTTGTTTAGTGAAACTCGGTATTGCGTACGACGCAAGCTATCGAGGAAGGTCGTGATTGCGTGTAATGGAAGGAAAGTCAAGAATGCGTGTTGTGCAAGATCTTTTTGGTGTAGCGTACAACACAAGACATTAATAAAATTAAAAATAATAGTTTCCATAAAATCTCGGGCTGTTACATTCTACCCCCCTTAAAATGAATTTCGCCCTCGAAATTCATCGGGGTTATAAATAGTTTACTATTCGAAAGTTTCTTTAATAGAAACCCACATCGTAAAAAGGAATACCAAAACATGGCTTTAAAAACTAAAGTATGAAATGTAACAATTACCCAAATAAACTAATCACTGGGTTTCCACATAGGTGAAAATATGGATATGGAAGAAAAATCTAACCATCATGTTCTGATGGAGAGTGGTAGAGAACATGGCTATGGAAAAGCCAGTAATCACAAATCCATAGATTTGTGATGATATAAGGTACTATCTGATTCATCAGGTATAAGATCACTAGGACAACATTTTTGGTTTTCAAGATCATTTCCCTAAAGTTGAAAATTTTCTTAGAATAAATACTTACTTTATTTTGCTACAATCTCACTGTTGTTCGTGCCTTGAACAATTTCCACTTCATCTCTTAAATAAATGAAGTTGAATTTGTTATTCATGAATTGTTAGCAGATCATGTGATAGAATGACTGTTCATTCCATCTGTCTCAAACAAAAGGTTAGCAAAAGTTATTAAATATACATAAGTCATTCTATAGTGAGATTAATCATATACGGTTCCTAAAATGGACTTATACTTCATATATCATACTGCTTAATATAATAAAACTAGTTTCTACTAAACAGGGACTTCCTGTAGGTCAGTGGTAGGCGATAAAGGCCAGTCGCACTTCGGTTGTGGGTTCGATTCCTACAGCCTTGTCCGAAGCGATGGGCTGTCGCCCGTCCTGCAAGTTTTCCTTTTTATAAAACTATATTACTATAACATCCCATCAATAATATCGAAAAAACTTCTATCCTTAAACAATACTAACTTATGTCCAACATAATCCATTCTAATCTTTAGGCTTATCCATAATACTGCAGTCCACTCTCATAACATAGTGAAAACAATTACCAGAGATTTAATATCATCGTTGATCCCCATATATCATAAGATATGTTTTGTTGGTCACATTCCAAACATTCAAAGTCCTTAATCATGTATACTCTTGAATACCCGTTGAACCTTAGTGAAAACTTGAATGCAGTTAAAAGTTAACACTTTTCACATACCGAAATCCTCAAAATTCTATATACTCAAACCATGATATCACTTAGTCCTTATATCAATCATGAGCTCATGAATACAATCAAACATCTCATTATCTTCTTATCCTTTCATTATGCACTTATCATCTACTTTCCAAAATATTTGAATCACTTTTCATAGTTATTGTTACCTTAAAATTATTGAAAACCACAATAGAACAATACTTAAATATTTCAATACACCATAAAAGTACCTCAACAACATTATTCTTGAATACCAAAACACTTCAGTCCATCCACATCAATGATTATCCTGGAATAAGTCCTTCCTTGATTTAGAAGTAACTTTTTAGGTCAGGGCATTGAGTTGGGTAATGCCCATGTTCTCCACAAATAAGACATTGAACTCCATAACAGTCTGTCACTCTATGACCCTTTTTTCCACACAGATAACATCGGTCCCTCCATTTGAGGTATTCCTCAAGGTTCTTCTTCCCTTCTTTAGAAATCTCAATCTTCCTTTCTTTATGCTCCTTAACATGCGAACATGCATAATAGTCTATCTTCCTCTTCTTTGAAGAATTAGGCATACCACTAAATTTCACCTTGTTAATCATATATCGCGATGATTGATTCGGCATAATCACAACATCTTTCTCTCTAGTCATTACACAATTTTGTTTCTCATAGTCACCAATTTGTCCATTGTATTCAGTGTTAACTGAATTCCTTTTGGTTCCCTCCATTAACTAAAACACAAAAATAATTTTGTGAGAATCAAAAATCATGCTAGAGAAAACAACATAGTAAAGGGAAAGTATCCTCAATAACTAACTTCTTAGGTTTAATCTAATATCATTACCATAGTTCTAGGAATATATCCTATACGTATACTTATCCTTAGGGACATACCTAGACATACCTTAGAAATATCTCTAGGAATCTCACCAACGTTTTCGCATCCTAGTTTCCAAAGGTTGACTAAACCTTTCCTCTGATACCAACTGTAGAGACCCGTATCTTGACGTACATGGTCATTACATTACATTTGCGGAATACTTAGTACATAACAAAAACACACACACAAGGATCGTAATAGTTTAGTGTCTTTGGAAACTCGGAATAAAATATTCTAATCGTGGGGAAAGATCTTCAACATCTCCCATAAAGATCTTCCTTATTTTTACCTAAAACCTTTCTTTATATCCTGGGGAAAAGAAAACATAAAAGGGTGAGCTCAAATGCTCAGTAAGGGTAAACAAAAGAAATATCAATCACATCATATACATAAGAACATAGCTTTTGGAAATCTTAACCTGCAAAAGAGCTCATAATATCATAACATGGGATAAATCATAGAAGTGAAAATGAGATCCCCATAATCATAACATAAAACTTGAAACATTGTGGAATGCACACATAATCATGGAAAATCATTTCTTGTTAGTCATGACTCATTGCCAAGACTATCTTAGTGGACAAAGTCCCTTTCTGAACCGAGTTCACTCCTCGTTTCAGTCCTATATCACTGAACCGAAATAACCTTCCGTTCCAGCCATGTCTATCTCATGAGATATAAAATCATTACCCAATGCATTGGAGGGAGATATAGGTCCCACCCATCTTATAATGAATCCTTTCTTATGTGTTCCACATAATCATAAAACATACATCATCGCATAACACATGTAACAAAAATGGGATTCTTGAAACATCATGACATCATAAATCAATTCATATAAGATAAAGGAATTCATAAACATAATTCCATCACAACATAGTCAAATCAATGTAAAAATATGGATAGAAACATAACCCTTTATTATCTTAGATGGAAAATAATTTTGATAAAACACTTGAATTGAATTCTTGAGGAAAATATCCTTTCTTCTTCAAAATCAATTTCTTTTCACAAAACATCATGCAATTTTAAAAGAAAGAGATTTTATTGAAAATAGTCATGAAATCTTTTAGAGGAAGCTTCATGAAAATAAGGCTTTATAAAATAGTAGAAATCCGTTCGTGCCGTATAAGTTAAAAAAAACATTCTTCGTACTTTTGTCAAAAAAGTCAAAAAAGTACCTCGTACGAAAAACGACAAAAGATTCATTTCATATCTTTTACTAAAAACTATCCAAAGGGTAAAATTGGATTTAAACTATTGTAATTGGATGGAAATAATATTACATATTTATGAAACATGGATGTGGATGATAAAATACACCCCAGTAAATACTTACGAATAAACAATCTCGGATAAAAATGAGATTGTGATATTTCCATTACCTTAGGTCCAATTTGCTTTGTATGTGTCCGAACCTCCTGTATAATGATTTAAATAATTTCATTGACTTATTACAGAATCATATTTATTGTTATGATATCATATATGGTTCACTTATGACATTATATTACCCGTTCTTTTGTAAATTCCATGTTAAAGAAGCGTTTTGGGTAAAATCGTTTCATTTATCGTAGGTGTTTTGACTTGTTGTTCTTGACATCATTATTACTTATATCATGATTTACTTACTTCCAGAATATAAAATATGATTTATATATCATATATATTCAGTATATATATATATATAATAGATAGATAAATAAAATGAAAAACACCGGTCATGGAGATGGTAGTCCGTACGTACGCATGAACGCTGTTTTTCTTTCCTTATTGCCTTGAAATGGAAGTAAGTAGATGACATACATATGTATATATATAAATAAATCCAGTAGCTTTATAATGTCATATATTTCATTATTATTTCTTATATATACATTATAATCATTCTTAAATGGTTAACATGGAGAATGAATCTCATCGCGTCGTGGAGACGGTAGTCCGTACGTACGCACGAGCGATGATATCATTTCTATAAATATTGAATTGAATTGGAGTGGATTATACAACATATCAGAATCAATATGATGTTGTAATAACTATGTATAGTTATTCTTTACACCATTATACCCATCCATGTAAGGTGGTGGTGGAAAATAGATTACACCACGGCGTGGAGACGGTATTCCGTACGTACGCACGCGCGGTGATTTCATTTTCCGTAGGATGGATAGATGGTGAAATAGGGTTGTTTAATACTTATAATAACATATCAGTATATGAGTGATACTGATGTTATTACTTCATAATGAAACAAACTAAGAAGAAGAAGTGGAAGAAGAAATAAAGATGAAAGAATTGGTAACGGTAATTACCTCTTCTTTGAAGTGCCTCTTTGAGACCTCCTCTTAGGGCACTAGAATTGGTCTTTGAGGAAGACCAGAACCTCTAGGATGTTGCTAGGGAAGTGGAGAAGGGATTTTGGCAGGGTTTGGCCGAGCTTGAATGCTCAAATTGGTGTGAGGAGGAGGGGGAGGAGGTGTCCTTTTATAAGGGAGGAGAGGGGCACCTTAGGAATATCTCAAAATATTATTTTATATTAAAGTCAAAATCGGTTTATAATGGTTCCAAAGGGTCTTATTTCGAAGCTAAAGTGGGGATGGGTCGAAATCCTATCAACCAATAGAATTTAGACAAGTTTAGGATATTATTTTAACCTTATCAATTATATTTAACTCTAAGATAAATAATTTAACTTTTACCGTGTCTTTTTGTTTTCTTTCACTATATGGTTAATACACTTACTATAACATGCCAAACGAACCCAAAATTGTATATTATTAATAAATATATCCTTATCTAAGTCATTTGGCCGAACCTTAGATTTTTAGGAATAAAATAACAATTAATAATATAATATTTGATTTAAAAACTATTTTGTGTCAATTTTGACACTATTTGATATATGATTTTTGTGAAAGTCATAACAGAATTAAATGTTCGAACCAAGTTGATTAAATCAACATTAATATATCATAGTAACCTAGAAAATTATTGGAATTCATAAAAAGTCTTGAATTACATTTATTTTGGTATTTATATTATCAATTATGTCAATATTTCATTAATAAGATAATTACTGCATCATCTTTGTGTCATAAATAAATTAAATTATTTGATTTTTTAAAAATTACAAATAATATACCATTATGTAGGAAATATTTTTAGCTTTCTAATGAATATTTACAATCGAATTTATCTTATGTATAACCCCATATTAAAAATGATTTACTTATTAAACTTTGATTTTAACTATTTTAACCCTTCTTTAAATAAATTAATAATAAATGTCCTAATCTAATCCAAGTGGGCCTAAATGGTCATATTTTATTCCTAAGTTTGTTTTTGGTCGAATTACACTTGTCCAATAGAATTAGGACATGTGTTAGGGTAATATTAATATCATATTTACCTTTAGTTACCCTATTTACTATTAACCGCGGTAAAAAAAGTAAAAAGTTACTATTCACCAAAAAATTATTTTCATCTCATTGAACCACATTTTAGTCCTTGATATTAACCGTGTCTCTCGGATTTTCGAAATTCCATTCACAGAAGCGGTAAAATTAAGTTTTATGCAAAATTCAGTTTTTTAACCTACCACTTAGTGATTTCACTATTCATCAAAAATTGAAAGTTTTCAGAAAAATACCAAAATTTCACCCTAGGCTAATTTCGATATTCTGAATCCAAAAATGAAGTCCATTTTGAAAAATAAAATTTATAAAATTTCAAAAAGTGGTTATTACTATTCATAACGGCTAGTTTTAATAGCATGTTGTTGTTTAGTGAAACTCGGTATTGCGTACGACGCAAGCTATCGAGGAAGGTCGTGATTGCGTGTAATGGAAGGAAAGTCAAGAATGCGTGTTGTGCAAGCTCTTTTTGGTGTAGCGTACAACACAAGACATTAATAAAATTAAAAATAATAGTTTCCATAAAATCTCGGGCTGTTACAGTTCCTATCTACAAACATGTGTATTGGTCTTCTGACTTAAGGTCATTATAAATGTATGTCCTTTTATTGTGTACTTTGATGCAAGGTAAAAACCCTACAACGAAGTCATGGAGAGATAGTTTGTGTTGGGTGTTTTATTTATGGAATCATGTTGATTGAATGATAAGAAATAATTTATCACTTTCAATTTGAGGAAGAGATATATCTAGGAAGGTTTATCAGGATGGTAGTACCTTCATAAATCCATGGTCATGGTAGTTGAAGATAAGTCTATCTGTTTAGATCAAAAAATAATAAGGAAAAAAAATGATGATGACACAAGTGTGCATTTTTCTTTATGAGATATCGTATGAAAAATAGATTATATTACACAATGTGTGTTCGTAGGTTGGTATTCTTTTCTATGACTATTCCTTGTCTCTTTATGGTCATTAATGAGTTGCAAGATCCCGCTCTTGGTCTGTGAATATTATTCACTGCTTTTGAGATAAAGACATAGGGGGTCACACACAATAATGTATTGGAGAATCTTCCCCATTAAGTTGAATAAGAATATAGGACATGGTGGGACCCACCATGGGGTCTAGGTGTTATCCATGTTCTATCAATCACCAAGAAATAAATAAATTCATCATTATTAAAGTAAATAATAATTAGAATGAATTTATTTATTACATGAATTTAAAAGTGATTATGTAAATACAGGGATATAAATTATATGAACAAATATTATTATAATATTCTAGGTTCGTCTAATATTATCAAGAGTTACGAGTTGCGTTAATGGTTCAGGATTATCATGTAATATATTTAATATATATTACTGGTATTTTCTTAAATATATATAATATTTACAACATAGTTTATTTATTTATAAATAATTATTTATAAAACTTTTTTAGTTGATGTTTATTTCTTGAGGTTCAGGAATACAAATTGGGTAATATGAATATCCACTATATAAGTAGATATAATTTTATCCCAATGGACTATTCATTCCATTAGAATTGAGATGTTCTCTCTCATCCTAATTCTTAGAGAGAGAATCGCTCCATCAAGTGAATGATCCAAGTTCATCTTTGAGGATCAAAGATAGAGGATCGTGGAGATCATCTTTGCATCAAAGTTAATGTAAAAGCACTATGCTAGCACCCAGAATCTGATGAACAGTGCACACGTAGAATCGATAAGCATGCATGAATGATCTAGATGTATTCGACGTCAGATCCTTCGGGCAACAGATGCTGGAAACTTGCGACAGACTTCTGCATATAAAATCATAATGAGGTATTTGTTGGTGTTTTAATTGTGCTTACATTGAACCACACTGGGTACTCAGACCCTATTGAGGTTGGATCACCGATGTCAATGATGTTTCCTCGCTCTGGTGACAGAAAAATTTTAAATTCCCAGTCCATTAGTTTCTATTGAGATCACTGGTATCTTCAATTGGTATCAGAGGGATGCATGGTTTTTCTAAGTCAAGATAAATTAAATTGCATTAAATTTTAAGTAGGGAGAATTAAAATAGATCCAATGAATTTTACAACACATCAATCCATTTTTGTATGGACAAGCTATAACCATCTGATAAAAAATTATCGATCACCACAACATTTTTTTGAATTTATGTTTTCCATATTTTAAATGTGGTTTTTGATGAAAACAATTTTAGTTATTTATTTGATCATGTTTTTACATTTTCCAGTGACCTCATTTTGTCTGGTCAGGTCCCGACCATCTTTTGGCCATTGGAACAGTAAATCCTGTTCCAAAATATGCTACACGGTTTATGGAATTGAAAAAAAATATTAAATATATAATATTATTTATCTATTGTATTATTAGTTTTTTTTCTAATTTTCCACTCATGGTGTAACTTTTAAAAAAAATAAAAACATGCTTGTTTGACTATGTGAGAGACAGAAAATAAAGCGAAATCAAGACCTTGGGATCCTCCCTATCGCACAAATACCCCATCAGATATCCTCCCTCTACCTAATCTAAGAGACATCCATCTCCCCTGAGTAGAGTCGGATCCCCCTTCTCCGTTTACATGGATCGCAAGCAACCCCTTCTATCCCTTACAAAGATATCAAGTAGCGTCAACCCCACCCTCTGGTTTGAGCCTATTTGGCGACCCCCACCCTCCCCTTGTCTCTTTGTTCGTGCGCTGATGGACAACACGATGCCACCATGCATATTGGGACCACAACTGTGTTTCCTCACGTGCCACCATCGAGCAGTCATCTACTACCTCCAGGTACCCTCCATATGTTTTTTGGTAAGTATAGGTTTTTGGTGACTAAATAAACACAAAGAATAATGGAAAAAGGAGAACATGAACGATTTAACATGGTCCATCAATGTTTTCCTACACCCACAGAAGAGGGGGTAATTTCTTGATTTCTCTCAAGATCAAATCTTTGAAGGATCAAAGAATTAAAATTATGATTCACGGGATTTTTATCACATTTTATATAGTAAGAAAAAAAAATCATTTTTTTCTAGTTTTTTGAGTAGCTCATCTACCCATGAAATTGTCATGTTGTCAGCTACTCGTCTACCGCATTGGTTTCCCACCAAAGGAGACCCGCATCAGGGTTGTTGCCAACAACAAATCACTTTCACTGACCTCTCTTCTAATTGGGAGTGGCTCCCAAAAATCTCCCATTCGTGGCCATTTTGGGGTAGAAGCTAGACCTACAGTCTCCTTATTGTCATCCAAATTCTCTTTAGGTATAACTTTCATCGTCGTGTCTCCTCCATTATCATTGGTGTGGAATTCTTCAACTTTCAACAATATTTCTTCCAAATCATTTCGAATCTAGTGATACGTCACATCAATGTGTTTGGACCTAGAATGAATTGTGAGGTTTTTTCTGAGATTAAAAGTGCTCTGAATATCAAAATAGATAGTATAATTCTCCTGACTCTATCCTAGATCCTGTAAAAACTTATTCATCCCCAATATCTTTTTAAAAACTTCGATGAATCTGATTTACTCTGCTTCTATGGTAGACAAGAAAACAGACTTGTAAAGTTGTTATTTCCATGATACCTCTCCCCCAAAAAATGATATCTGGTACCTGGATATGGATTTACTCATGTCTATATCTCAATATATATATTAATATCAATATCCTTCTAAAACATGTTTATCACTTCCATAAAAAATGACTACAAGTACCTCAAGGATACCTAAATATCCATTTGATCATTTTCCAATGATCGTTTCTTGGATTTCATATGAATCTGTTCACAATACCAACAATGTGAGAAATATCTAGTCTGATGGACACCATGGAATATATTAGACTTCCCACTGCTTACTGAGAAGGAACATTTTCCATTTTTGTTTTCCCCTCCTCAACTGAAAGACTTTGACCAATCGTGAACCAGAAGTGACTTGCAAGTGTATTATTAACTGCTTTCACCTTGCTCGTGTGGAATATTTTAAGAACATTCTCAATGCACTACTCCTGAGATAGCCAAATCTTATAATTCCCTATGTCATGAGTAATTTCCATACCAAGAATCTTAGTAGCATCTCCCAAGTCCTTCATTTCCATAGACTTGTTCAACTCCAACTTCATCCTATCAATCTTTGCGATATCTCTACAAATAATCAACATATAATCAAAATAAAGAAACAAGATAATAAAATCAACATCAGAGAACTATTTGATGAAAACACATTGATCAACAATTGTTCTTCTATACACATTTTTCTCCATAAATGAGTCTAATATTTTATATCAATGCCTTTTTCCTGTTTCTAACCATATAATCTTTACATAATTTTTCATTCTAGGTTTTTTTACCTTCCCAAAAAATATCTTTGGATGCTCC
This sequence comes from Viscum album, assembly GCA_963277665.1. Taxonomy (NCBI): domain Eukaryota; kingdom Viridiplantae; phylum Streptophyta; class Magnoliopsida; order Santalales; family Viscaceae; genus Viscum; species Viscum album. The sequence goes on along the minus strand of OY728164.1, from coordinate 380,837,501 downwards.
GTATATATCTCCTCTGTTGTAAAATTGGATTTTCTAGACCCAACTTGAATAGTACTTTTGATTACCATATCATGTATATTGTTAGATATACATGATGTACACTTACCATTATAGTGTATAATTTTCTACTTCTAATATTCAAATGGTAATGTCTATTGATAAATTGTTGCATCAAAAGGTTACAGCAGATCCCAGGATATAATGATAACCTCAAGATACAATGACATTAATCTTAAACAAGGTCATATGGTCTATATACATCATAGCGATTGGGAACAGTTGTTTTCTATATATTAGGTGATGGGGGATCATAATCCTTGAGACTTATTCTCATGAAGATAATTCTTTCTTATATATAGTATTGAGATCAGGAGGATAGGCCAGTCAATAGGAACACCACATGTTTCAGGTGTCATTGGTTGTTCTTATCTTTGAACATTTGCATCTGTCTCCTGACTTGAGATCATTATCAATGTGTGCTATTTGATCATGTACTTTTATTCAATGTAAAAATAATTGATAATGAAATTTTGGTGAGGTATCTTGTGTTGGGTGCGCCATTGGTGGTGTGACATTGGATGAATAGTCAAGAAAGGATTTATCACTTTCAGGTTGAGGAAGTAATATAACTCGGGGCTTTTGGATTACGATGGTAGTAACTTCATAAGACATTGGACAAGTCAGTCGAGGGTAAATCCGTTCAGTTAGATAGACAAATAATAAAGTAAAAAAATAGAGATACAACAACTGTACATCTTTCTTTATCAGATATCTTAAGAAAAAGATATTATAGTACACAATTCTTGTCTCTAGGTTGGTTATCGTTGTTATGACTATACTTATCACTTTAGGGGAACTGATGGGTTTCTAGTATCTTCTCTTGGTCTATGGATTTTATTCACTACTATTGAGATAAGGGCCTAGAGTGTCACACACAATAGTGTATGCAATAATCTTCCCAATTTGGTTGAATAGGTATATTGGACATGGTGGACCCCACCATGTGGTTCGAGTGTTGTCTAATTTATATGTCATTGATGAATAAATAAATTCATATTATTCATTTAAAGAATAAATTATTTTGAATTTATTTATTAAATATACTTACAAGTTAGCTAAATATGAGGAATAATATTAATCGAATGAGTATTATTTTAATATTCCCTATTCGTCTAATATTAAGTGGGAATTGTGATTCTAGTTATTGACTCAAATTTATCATGTAATATATTTTATATATATTAAAGGTATGGGATAAGTTATAAATAATATTTGTGGTGCATTTTAGTTCATCATAATTATTATTTAGTGGATTTTAAATTTCTAGGGTGTCGGGGAACCCTATCGGGCATCTTGAATATCCACTATAAATAGAGAGGGCCTCCGGAACAATGTGGACTATTGATTCATTTTTTAATGTGAACCTATCTCTCCTCATTCTTTATAAAGATAGATCCTCTCCCTCTATGTGACAATCCAATAACACCTTCAAGAATTGAAGGTAGAGGATCACGGTGATCATCGGGTCATTTAAGAAATCATCAAATCTTCAAGCTAACACCCAAGATTTGACAATCGACATTCCAATGGATTTTGGAAGCATGTGTGAATGACCTAAATGGATTCTTCTTTGGATCCATCATACAACAATCACCAGTGACCAAAAGATGTCGACCGCAGCTTCAGATCTGAAAAGGTATGTTTTGAGTTTGTGTGTTTGTGCTCTGTTTAATTTACGTGAGATTCTTGGACTATATTGAAGCTCAGATCATCAGAGTAGACTAGTCTAGTTATCCCAATGATGAAATTTTTTAACATTTTCATCGCACCAGCTTCCAATATGACCCTGATACCTTCAATTAGTATTAGTGCGATAGAATATAATTTCAATGTCTATAAAAATTATGTTTCATTAAATTTATGTAGGGGATATAATTTCGATCTAAATGATACAGGCCACACATCAATCTGATTTTGGACGGCCATGTTATGGCCATATGAAATATATAATATGGATCATGATTATGTCTATTGGTATTAAAATTACAAGGACAATTCTGATCATCCTGTTAAAATCATCCATGTTTTGACCGGAGTCCGGTTACTAGAATTATCACTGCCTAGTAGGTGTACATTCCCCGGGTTTTGTTGATTTTTTTATAATAATTATAGTTATTATAATTTAATTATTTTGTTATAATAATAATTATTATCTTATTGTTAAAATAATTTTATCTTAAAAGGCCATTTCCATAGACCATGGAAAATATCATAAATGTTGGAGAAAACCATACAAAAAAAAATACTTTTTCAAGGCTTTGGGCAGGTGGAAATCATCAAAGAAATTTTAATATAAAAACCCACCTATTTCAATGGGGGGTTTATTTATTTATGGGTTTCAAAAAATTATCAAAAAGGGATATAGTTTGAAATTTTGTAAAAATGGGTCTCCAGATGCGTGAATGGGGTTCACACATCCATCTAAGATGGGATGAAGTATGCGTGAACCTCATTCACACATCGGGCCGAGAAAATATATAAAAGGAGTCCACCCCAAATTTATTCTTCTCCTCTAGATTTTTTTGTGAAGCCCTATATAATTTCTTTCTCAACAAATTTTTGCTGCTTTTAAGACGGTAAAATTTATAGTTAAATTTTCATTTGTTTAATTGTGTATATTTATTTCAATTGTATGATTTATTTATTTGATTTTTGATATGTAGAAAGTAGTGTTTGTCTTTATGGTTTATTTATTTCATATGTATTGATGTGTAAATTAGAGTCTTTTGTGTGATTTAATTTATGAACTATTTGTTTATTGTATGAATTTGTATTGAATGTTTAGGAAAATTTATTATGTCATCTCTGAAATGTTGTATGAATTCATATTGAATGTTTATGAAAATTAAATATTTTATAAAAAATGTTATTTTGAAAGTAATATTAATTTAAATTATATTATTTTATACACTAGTGATATAATTTTTGAATAATATATTAGTTTTATGTATCGTATTTAAATTTATTAAAAAATATATAGAAATTTTTTTCTGTTAATGGTATACAAACTGTTTTTTATAAATAAAATTTTTAAATTAAATTATTTATAATTAAACTTATTAAATATAAAATAGGTGTAGATATTTAATTTGTATTTTATATAGTAATCAATATAATAAGTTTACCCCAAAACATGGTAAGTTGTGTGATGACTGATCTTGAGATGATCGACCGATGCATTTTTTAAATTGTATGTCTTGTTTTTTGAATTTGGTTATTTAATTTGTAATAATGGAATTTATTTTTCTCTATTGATGACATGTGAGTCATCTCTGACTAAGTATGTAAGGACCTACATGTCCTCTTAAATATTTTTTGTATTTCATACCCCTAGACCCCCTAACATTCATTTGAGTAAATTTGAAATTAGAAGGAAATAAACAAGAGGCATCCCTGAATAGGTCTCCCTGGAGAGGTGTCCCCGAAGAGGCTTTCGAGAAAAAGTATTCGACATGAGGCATTTCTATTTGAAAGGAGACTGACAGTTGTAGGAATATTTGATAATAGAGACTACATGAGTCTTCCCATAGGTTTTGGTTAATTTATCAAATAATGATAAACTAATCATAAGTCTCAAAATCAAGTCATTATTAATTATTCATAAATAATGAAAATATATAATGTTATTTTAAATAATGTAAAATATTGATGTAGTATATATTATTTTATTAATTAATTTTCATTGGTAATAATTTATGCACAAATATATTGAAACGGTGAGACAATTTATATGGAGCAGGGATTTATCTATAGTGTTCCACCTATTATAGTGTCAAATCATCATGGTTGTAGACATTGGATGCAGTTTGAAATAAGATTTATAATCGGTTAAAATTTAGGGTTGACCAATCCATTTCTTCAATCACATGTTGACATCTAAAATCAACATGAATATTTCTGGAACACCGAGTACCCTTTGGTCGATGATGATGATTGGATGCATGGATCTTCTTTACTAAGGAAGAAATGTGCTAATGGTTTGATAGAGTTGTGTGTGGTGATTTCTAATATATATGTGGTGAAACTGACTACTAAAGTGTCGTGTTTTGTGAGATTTGTACAAGTTGGTCCTTCACATTAGTATTTTTCATTTCCTTCTTCCCATTTGACTCCAGTAATAAATGCAATTTATGAAGAAGATGATCAAAATTTAGAAGGAAATGTAGATGATATCCCTTTGGGTGCTTATATAGTGAATGAAAGTTTATCTGAGGAAGAGGAATCTAGGGAGCCATCAGGAGATGATGTGGGTGAGGGTGATGTGGGGAATGAACCTTCTGATGTTCCTTTGAAAGATGTGGGTGAGGGTGATGTGGGAAATGAACCTTCTGAGGTTTTTTTGAGAGACATACATCCACAAAATCCACTGGTTAGTGGTAATCATCCTTCAGAATTGAATTCCTTTGTTAATGGAATGTCTCGTGAACACCATTTTAATTGGGATGTCATTACACTGGCTTATGAATTCCCTGACATTATAGGGAATAGGTCTGTATCAAATGATAATGCCATCTTTGTAGGGAAGGAGTTTGAAAGTAAATTGGCCATGGAAAATGTGATAATGAAATTCCACATTGAGTGACATTTCACATTTTTGGTTGATGAGTCAAAGAAGACAAAATATATCATTTGTTGAGAAAAATATGGGCCATAATGTAAATTTCTATTAAGGGAAATATTTAATAAATTTTTTTCACGTTGGAGGATAACCAAATTAGAAAGGTCACACACTTGTGTGCATCCAAGATTGTCATAGGATCACTCTTCCCTTGATTTAGAGTTTATATCAAATGTTTTTGTGAGATGATATGAAAATTTCAGGATGATCCCATTTCCCTTTATCAGGAAATAATTCAATATTTGTATAACTACAAGATATCATATACCAATGCATGGAATGCAAAACATAAGGTAATTCTAAAAGTGTATGGTGATTATGATGAATCTTATGATATGTTTCCACAACTTATGGAATTTTTATCTCTCAACGATCATATTTATTATCAGTTGGACAATGTTGAGTATGTATCCCCCAATCATCGAGTTGATCGAACAAAGGTGAAGTTCAATAGTGTTTTTTGGGCATTTGGGTCATGTATTTTTATCTTTCCCTATTGTAAAAAATTTATTCATGTCAGTGGAACTTTATTCTATGGAAATTATATAGGTGTTCTACTCATTGCCGCCACATAGGATGGTAATCATGCTTTTCAGTCACTTTCTTTTTCTATTGTTGAAAAGGATAATTTTGAATGTTTGAACTAATTTTTTGCTTGTGTATGTGTTCATGTCACACAAAACCATGGTGTTTGTATGATATCGGATCGCCATAGAGAGATTATAGAGGCCATGGTTAATGATGGGGTTTCATGGACTAATATGGATTCTTATCATCATTATTACATTAGACATATTTCAAGTAATGTTCATAATAATTTCAGAGATGATGCCATAAAAAAGGCGATCCTCAAGTTCGATACGTTTTTCGAAACTAATTTTTTAAAACAAAATTTATTCTCCATTTAAATACATTATTCTCTTATGGTTTCATCATATGATCCCCAACAAGAAAGGTTCTATAGATTCCTTGAAGATATCTTAACTGCTAATGAATATGTGTGTGAAGATATGGTGAAGATTTTGAAGAAAAAATGTTCATTAGAATATGATGGTTGCAGAAGATATGTCCATATGACCACTAATATAGTGGAGTGCATAAATGGGGTCCTCAAGGGTCTGTGAAAACTTTCGATCACAGGGTTAGTGCAAGAGACATTTTATAGATGTGTTCACTACTTTGTTGACCAGTCTCAAAAGGCCTATCAGAGGATGGAAAACGGAATGCGTTTTACATAGCATTTCCAATGTGATATTGATCTGATACTGAATGAGGCTTCAAGATGGACTGTTCTAGACTTTGACAGAGAAAAGACAAGCTTTTAGATAAGACTGTTCTACGATCGGGCTACATGCACTAGTGGTTGAGTGTTTATAGTGATGTTAGATAATGGATACTATGATTGTTGAAAATTTTGAGCATTTATATATCTTTGGGCACATGTTATCGTAGCTTGTGCTTCAGTAAATATATCATGGGAGCCATACGTTGACCCAGTGTATCACAAGAACACTTTGGTTAACTGTTATAGTGCAGCTTGGATTCCTGTTGGTGACTTTCATTCTTTCCCATTGCTTGCTGATCAGCCGACCATCATCCCAGATTTTTCTAGGTTTCATAATTTGGTTCTATTTTCATTTATGATTTTTTTAATGTCTGTCATTTTTTAAATTATTGGCTTCATACTACTAGGTTACGGATATGAGGAAGTCCAAAATCAAGTCGAATAAAAAATGAAATGGATTGTCCACGACAATGAGGAGGGAGAATATGATGCATTATTTATCATGCTGAACGGCATACACATAAGATATGTCCCCAAGTGGCAGCACAGAGCTCGACATCTCGTAATCCATGATCGATTTTTTTTATTGTATCATGAATATGTATATATTTTTTTTGTGGATGTTTCGGTATTAAATCATTTAATTTCTAACTTGCTCTATTTCTAACATGCCTAAATTTTTGTTTGTCTTGTTTTTTGATTCTCTAATAAAGAATTTTGTGATACTCAAACTATTCAAAAAAACATTGAATGAAAATTAAAATATCATACAACCACATGTATCAAAGATAGTAATCCATACACAACAAAAATTGAAAATATTAACACAGTCATTTTTTATTTGGTTGTTCTAGATTTATTTAAATAGTAGTTGAAATTTTTTATTGAACATATCATACCACATGAACCAATTCATACTACCTAGATATTATATGAGAAAAATGACATATCACTGATATCATCAATATGATTATCATCCATATCCATTCAAGTATCGTATATCCCACAAAAAAGAACGAGCTCATGGAAGCCCACATGCAATGCTTAGAACACCTCTATAGGTTTTAATTAATGCAAACCTCATAAATATTGAATCCCAAAATTTGGTTATAGGGACTTTTATTCATTGAGGGGATTGGTCAAGTAATAAAAACACTAATACACACACACAAAAACAAGTATAAATCTAAAATATTAACATAATCATTTTTCATTTGATTGTTCTAGATTTCTTTAAAAAATAGTTGAATTTTTTTATTAAATTCACTATAATAAAGTAACGATGATATCATTTGTGCAGATGGAATATATTCCATTTCTCACATCACATGCTACTCATGTATCAGGACTGCTTTTAGAGGGATTTCCAGTGCCTCCATTGAGTGTATGCAGATCTCACCATTTCTATCATACCACACCACCTCTCACTATTATCCTTCATCTTCATCGTGCTAGATTCTATGGCGTAGCGATGTGTGACTTCACCTTTCTCGATCATCAGCTCATTACTATGCTTGTAGAGATATGGATGCTAGAGTCACATACATTCCATTTTAGAGAGGGGAGATGAATATTACCCTACAGGATGTGTCCATTATGTTGGGCCTCCCCATGGATGGTGCGGCTCTGACTGGTCGAGTTGGAACAGATTTTCCAGATCTTGTTCATAGACTACTGGGCATAGAGGTCCCTAATGATGGAAGAACCATCATTGGTGGTAGATTAAACATGACTCGGTTAGACTAGCATTTCACATAGTTATCAGAGGATGATGATGAGATCACCATTATGTGATTTTCCCGTGCATATATTTTGAGGATTATCGGTGGCACGATTTTTGTTGATCACTCCACTACTTTTGTACATTTGATGTATTTATCTTTTTTGGAGGATTTGGTTGAGTTGGGCCGATATATCTGGGTGTTTGATTTTCTAGTATATATATGGGGAATTATGTAGTTCATGTCGCATTGATAAGATGCAGATCATGGGATGCATGGTTCTTCTACAGATGTGGGTATAAGAGAACATCCCTCGTTTAGCTCCACATGCTCGTGTGCCATTTCCAGCTGATATGGTAGCAGAGTCTCTGCATATATGTTGGTATGTTATTCCTTATTTATACTATCTAACTTAATTGTAAAACTTTTTATTAAGAAATATATATATAACAATATTATCTATAGGTGGAGTCAGGCACATCGACATTCAGATTCCCCCAGAAACAACGTCCACGCCTACAGACTTATGTTGAACAGCATTCGACCACACGATGTAAGTGATTATTATTTATATTGTTAAATATTTATTATTTACTATAAAATTATTCATTTATTAATTGATTATTTATTTTTTTCTCTTATTTAATGGATTCCATATAAAGATTCTATTATCCTATGTCTTCCACCGTACTGTACGGCGTTTCTTGATATCTGCTCCATTAGGGTTTCATTTATTAATTTTCATATAGTCGAGTGGCATCAAACCGATTGAGTTATGAGGGAGTTTTAATTCTTTCATCTTGTTCCTGACTCACCCAGTCCTTTAGATTCATTGCATTCCCTGAAGATTTCAGGGAAGATAAATTTTGATTGGAGGAGATACCATGCCAGATATATTGATTTATGGGATAGATTATAGGACTTCCAGTTGTGAGGGGTGGGGAAAGTGAGTTTTAATTTGGTGGATCATATGGATTACGAATCTTGGTACTACAGGTCCCCAGTAATATTTCTTACATGACATAGATGTGCCTTTCATGAGCTGGTATACATAGTTCCTTCCACAATTTAGTGTAATTTTTATTCTTATTACTTAACAACATATTTTTTTCATAGGATTCTCATATATTTCATCTACTACACATGTCTAATCCATTATACCACACCGTATTTAACCAAGCATATTTTCACACCCTTGTATCACAGTTTCTTCCTTCGATGGATGAGATTTATCATGGAATTTTTTTTGATCCACCACATGTTGAGGAGGCTCTGGAGCCCACTGAGGCCTATATAGATGTACCAAGGGTGATGAAACTGTTATGGATCTTGTTGTTCCACATGAAAAGGATGTTCAGCTTGATCAGTCTGATGTTGGTCTTCCACGAGAAGAGGGTATTCTTCATGATCAGTTATATGCTCCTCCAGCATCTCCGACTCAGCCACAGGTAGATACAGATGCTGATTGGGTTGACCTGGATTCTTCATTACAGACATCCCCAACACATCAGCCATCTTCTTTCCATGTTGGGGAGAGTTCCATCCACCCTCCACTGTCATTAGATGTAGGACAGGGTATAGACAGTGAGAGTGTACATTCATCACCTATCACACAAGAGGATGTGGGGGTGGCTTCTAAGGATGATGTGCAACATACGCCAGAGCGCAAACAGAGACGAAAACAACATGGACATGTCCAGTATACACCTAGTTGTGGGACAGAGGAGAATCCACACTAGATGCATTGATCAGGTTGATTTTTTATTTAAGATATATTAGGTATGTCTATTACTGTTATCATTTATAGAGTTCTACTTTTTTTAATAAGTGTCTTAATGTCATCAAATTATCTTCCAAAATTAATAATTTTTATTTGGTATTCATAAAAAAATATTAATACTCTGGATGAAATGATCTGTGAACATCAAGAAATCTTGAAAAATATTATTGATCTCAATGATTTAATTCCTAAAATCCTAGAACATGATTCTTTGTTTAAAAAATTAAATTGCATGAAGAAGAATTTCAATGAATAATGAATAATTGTGAAGAGTAGATGATTATGATTGAAGATCAAAAAAACCACAATATGAGATGTTTGGAATTAGAAGTTCATTTGGAAAATTTTAAGAAAATATATATTCAAACATTATAAAAGGACACATGTTTTACTAGTACACAATCTTCACTGGAGGATATTACTATTTAAATAACTCTATCATGTGATTAAATTATGGACATTATGAAAATTATTTATTTCACATTGTTCTAAAAAAAGAAACAATCTTTAAAAGGGTCAAGAATTTGTTAGCATATCCAAGAATAATTATCTAAGAATATCATCATTGTTGAAGTTATAAAATATTTCAAAACAGATGTTTATGAGTGTATCTCTTTAGGGGGAGGTAAATGAAGAAATATTAAATTAATGTTAGAATTAATATATCAATTATAATCAAATAAAAGTATTGTAGTACATTAAGGATGATCATGTTATGGAAATATAAATGTTTTTCTAAATCTATCTTCCTTTGTTAACAATAAAAAATTCTAAATAGAAAGGGGTTGTAATTTAATTAATCAAATACATAAGAAATTTTTGCTTCTAATGAAATGATGAATTATTTTTACCTTTTGGTAGGATGCGTGAATAGTGTTCATGCTTCCTTTAGAAACTTCATAAAGGATGTGTGAACCCAGTTCACACATTTACAGTTGCTAGGATGAGTGAACGGGGTTCACACATCCTTCAATGATGGGATGAAGGGTGCATGAACCCAGTTTACACATCTCTCATCACCGAAGATGCTTGAATGGGGTTCACGCATCTGGAGACCCATTTTTTTAAAAATAAATCCAAAACTATCCCTTTTGAATAAAAAATTTTAAAACCCATTAATAAAAAATACCTTTCAATAGAGCCAAAACGTGTGCCCCCCTATCAACCCATGGGATCCCCTCATTCCACAATAGTTCAGCCACCCCAGTGCTCTCCCGAGGTGCCCCTCCCATACTATAAAACCCACTCCGGCGACCTCCTAAGTGAACTATCACTGACCACACCTCATTCTCTATGGAAAAACTCGTTGAGCGAGACTCCCTTCTCGTTGGCCATGATGATTCCACCCTGCCTCCACCTTCCACCTAAATAAGGCAGGTTGTCTTCCCCTAATTGAGTGTCGTCAACCCACACCCCGACCAACACCTCTACCTATAACGAGAACTATAGAGGTTCAAATACATGTGGTTACCAACCTGGCCAAGCACCACTCCCGCAACTTCCCTATTTTCACCAGCTGACCTAACATCATTTCCTTGGATGTTAGACATACTATTGTGCACCTAGATCTAGAGAGTTTGTCACCCCTTCATGTGACCATAGGCTTCCCTGATTCTAGCCAACTACTGCTTTCTAACGAGCCCACAAGTCGAACCCCTCCCCACTAGCTCATTCTCAAACCACCTTTGATGATGACATCATTATTTGTGGATCATCTCTATTGCACTCTTACCTCTGGATAGCCCTCTGTCATTGTCATATCTCTTAACCCCAAATCCATAGCAAATTGATGCCCTGACCAATGGCTTTAGGCTCTTTTCGTGTTTCTCTAACAATGAGAGGTAACCCCTATCAGGTTTTTTCCCACATGAATTGCCCCAAAAATGGTCTAGGTGGGTTTTCCCAACCCGAAACGGGTCTGGGTGAACTTGTCTAGCCTAGATTAGCCTTGCACAGTCTTTTCATAGCATGTTATGTGTCTGTTTGGGTATTACATGACCCACAATGGACCAAAGCGGTGTTTCTGGACCCAAACATTTTTTATGTTAATCATAATTAATTAATCTAATTTATTTATTTTTAGAATTAAATTAAATTAATTAATATATTATTTTGGTTTCAAAATGAGAATTTTAATACTCTTCAATATTAATTTAATTTTTTTAAAATTAAATTACATTTATTATTTATTTTTTGATCTTAAAATTAAATTTACACCATACTGAATGTAATTAAATTATTTAAATTTTATATTTCATTTAACTTTATTAAAATCATTTTTAATTTAATTTGATGTTATTTAATTTATATTTTTCTTTTATTTTACTTGCATACTGGTCTTGATCACCGACCTGTGTATGTCAACATTTAATTATTTATTTAATTATTTTTTACATGTGTGCAATGATTGTAATAAATAGTTAATGAACTGATGGTATGAACATCTTCATTTGTTTTCGATCAATTTGTAAAAGGCTATGTGTGTCCATTTATCTGTAGGTACATTTCACCCCAAGTTCTCCTTGCCTGTGTGCGAGTATTCTTGTACTTTGACCTAGACAATGCAAGACGTAACGTGGACCTCGCTAAGACGAGGCGGTACCCCAGACATGATGTGGTACTCCAGATGTGACGTAGACCGCACCAAGATGAGGCGGTTCCACAGACACGACGTGGAACCCACCAAGATGAGGTGGTACTCTAGACCAGATGAGGACATATTGGAAAATGGTGGGCTGTATCACTAGTCAAGCGACAACTCAAGTAAGATTCCCTTAGGTCATTTTAGATGCTCAAGACCAGTTGGCTATTAGGTTTTTTTATGCATTAATTTATTATTTTATGCATTTATTTATTATTTTAGACATTTTATAACAATAGTAAAATACATTAAATAATAAATAATAAAATTTATAAAGAAGTGGTGAATGTTATTTCTATTAATTTTTTGTTGTGAGTGTGAAATAATAGATGAACAGGATTAATAGAAATGTATTACATTCATCTATAGAAAAACAAAAATACCCTCACATTAATATTTATTAGTTATCTGCCATCCATCATTCTACTTTGAACAAAATCTAGTGTCTGGGGTGCTCGTCATGCCATAGCTGAGGGTCCCTCTTACTACCAGGGAGTTTTTATGAGAGTGGTGGATTGACGTAACTAAAGTGGTATTAGTAATTATCCATAGCTAACTTGCTATCATTTTAGAGGAAATTGTAGAGTAAATCACGTTATGATTTTAGAAGTTAATACTTCACTCAATAGTTCAAGGAGCTACGAGTTAATGTGGTTGTCCAATCAAAATCCTACCTTGAACCCTTTGGGTTGTGGAATATTGAAATCTTGTAGACTATGATGCGGGGAATAGATCCTTGCAGCTAGAATACTCAAGAAACAAATAATTCCAATTTTAGCATTGTGGGTTCTTAGAATTTGATAAAATAGTGGGAGACATCTAATGATTTAATCAATTGATCAATAATGTCTAAATCGGTAATCAAGATAAAAGTACTAATATACAAATTTTATTTTGGTATAAAATGGAAAGTAACAATACACAAATAAACTGTTATAATCATGGAAAATGTTAATGTCCAAACTTTCATGAATATTCAAGTGTAGTAAAGTCTCTTGCATGCACTGCTACAATATCTGAAATTGTATATTCTCATGTACATATACCTGTTAAAAACTACATCATGAAGTGAGGGTGTAAAATTGATTATAGGAGACATATGTATGAATCGTTTGATGGTTATGTCATAATGTGATCACTAACATATGATGTGAGTTGTGCTAACAACATCAAGAAATGAATTCTATACCATGTAATCTGATCTCTAATAATATTACAAGGAGAAAATTATGCAAGATACGAAAGTGATGATTACAATGAATTTGTAAATTCGAAGGATGGTCACGATATTTCAAAACATTTAATTCTCATTTTCACCTGAATAAACCAGTTTATTTTAAGGTTACAAAACAAATTGTTTGGAGTGAACACATCCTTATATTTTTGGTAAGGATCACCAGGTAAATTAAGAACTCAAAGAAAATTTAATTTTTAGTTCTTATGGAAAATAGGTTGAAAGACAAGGTGAAAAGCGAAATGAAAAGTATTGCCAAAAGAACCTTTTTAGAGTTATTTAAATAATGAGGTTGGTTATTAAACATGTGGTTATTTTATTCTCATATCATGAAATTTTTCTTTGAAAATCATGAAATAGACTTTGGAAGTTTAAATAGAATGAAATGAATAGAATAAGAAGGTACCTTCTTCTTCTTCTATGAATATTCATCAATTATAAGTATTCTTTCTAACATAATTCTTTTGTATTAAATACAATATGACTTTTACATATGTTTATTTAAATAAAATATATAAGTAAGTAACAAAAACATTAAAAGAAGTAAGGATTATTCTCTAAGTAGCTGACAAAGGGTGATTCCGCAGTCATGGAGGAGAATCACAAAACTTATAATTTCCAAGAGCATGACTCTAATTAATCTAATGGTTGATTATGAAACACCAAAACAACATTCATTATTTAACTTCAAATAATGTCTCCTTATGTCCAGATGATAATTGAGATAAATTTTTTGGTTGTACTCAACAATAGTTTAGTGGAACTTGAATCATAGGAAAAAAGTGATTAATATAAAATATAATATTGTTATACCCACTTCGGGTAAGATAATTATTTTTCAAGATAAACTGAACGTTCCCGAAAAGTATACACCCAATTTGGTATTTAGGCTTGGTAAAGATAAACACCTTTTGGTATTATTGACGTATTTAGTTTGGAAAAAGAAACCATTACAAAAAAAGGTATTTCATAATGATTTCATAATTTCTCCAATTAGAGAGCACAAACTATTCTAAGGATAAGAAAGAGGTTTATATACTTCATAATATTCCTTTATGTAATTAAGGAATGGTAAAATGAAGTATGATATATTCATGGTCAGAAGATATGAGTTTATTTGAGCCGACATGCCGATGAATATCTTAACCAAGCATTCATTGATCATGATAATGTTGCGTGGAGAAATTACAAATTGCACATTACCTTATTTTCATTATGACATTGATGTAAATAAAGAGTATTGATAATAAGTCTTACTTGATAACATTGATAAAAGAAATGTAGCATTGAGAAATTCCTAAATTCATATTTTATATATCAGAGTTTTGATGTAAGGAGTATCATTGTTGTAACATGTAGAAACTTCAATTATATTTCCTGAGACATGTGTTTATATGAAAAGAGCTTGTTTGAATATAAAAAAATCATCAAGATATACACAACATACATCTATGTAATTATCCTAAGGATTTTTTATGATAGTACAAAAATCCCTATGATAGAAAAATAGTAGTCAAGTTATAGACTATATTTCTATATAAGGGTGAAAACATCTATTAGAGATATTGGGAGAATGATTGAATTAATATTAGTCAATGATATAGATGCACATGTAGGTGCCATAGAAACAACTTCCACAAGTTTATAAAGAACAAGGATGTTCCAGAGACACATACTACATAGGAAGGATAAAACCATAGTGATTGTTTTATATTAACTGTGGTCAGTGATAAATTATTCAGCGAGAATAATGATTTCTATAAGCAAGGAGTATATCAAAATCAGATAAGATTGACCAGGTCTATTAAAATACAATAATGTATTCGATGTATCAAATTTAAAGGGGGTTTTTATTTTTAATACTTCGGTGGGTATTCAAATGAGATTCTACATGGATGGTATAAGTACGGTACCAATAAGGATTGATTGTTAATACAATGTCAGTATGCCTAAATTCATTAGAATTTAACTTTTCATAGCTAAGATATCTATAATAATTGTATTTAGAATTGAATGTCATGACCACCAATCGTGGAAGGTGTCTATATTAAAAAACAAGAAAGGGATGGTCACATAATATAATAATAATAAAATTTTCAAGTTACTAAGATCTTGTTTAGAATTAAAGCAACGAGATCATAGAACATTCATTTGGAATGAATGTTTTCCATGTTTCTACCACAGTATAGTGGGAGTGCCATTGTTTTTCAAGTAAAATATGTTCGTCAACATATAGAAAACATATATCTGTTCTGCATCTAGTTAACGTTAGTTTGAAAGTAATTCTCCAATGATTGACTTAAATTAAAAACCTGAGTTCTAGGGTGTAGTATCTACTGAGGTAGATCAAACAGTTTCTTGTACCCAGTCAATCATATATATAGTGACATAGTATTGAAATATATAACTTGGAACAATTCAATAGAATAATTTTTTCTAGTGTCACATGAAAAAAATCTCTCCAAGTAGACCTGAAAATGTATTGTAGGATCTTAAGGGGTGAGTTGATTTTGATACTCTTCAGAGATGTATTAATAATGTATGTCATGATATGTAAAAGAAATGATATTTACAATATATACTATATATTAGGAAAATATAATTTATTTCATGGAGAACTTCAAGTAAAGCAGTCAGTACTAACTGATTGTAATTGGGAAAGTATTAAAGATAAGTTTCTGGTAAGTAGAGAACAAGGGACACCATTTCTTTATGGGACACTAGCTAGTCTTCCTTTCAAACAATATGATAAAGTATTTCATTTTGGATAGGGTGATGAACAGGACAAGATCATAAAAGTCTGTTGTAGTCATACCTAAAAAATTGAGTACATTGCAACTTATAAGGTGGCTAAGAAGTAGTTATTAAATGAAACAATTTGTTCCAGTTCTTGGAATCTCACTTACTATGTAAAGTTTTATCATTACGATAATTCTTTTACTACAACTAGCCAGGATTTCATGTTTTTACAGTTTTCCAAAGGGAAAAATTTAGGTATATAATCTCTTGAGAAGTTTTACACGAGGAGATGAGGTCACATATATCCGAATATCCATGCTGTGGAAATGTGGCAAACCCAAAGAACTGAAGTTTTTACTCAGCAAAAACATTATCTTTATCATGTGAGAGCTAACAAGGAATGTTAGAAAGTTGGCTCTATTGCAAGTGAGAGTGTTGTAATAGTCAGTGCACAAGACCCAACTTGAACATTACTTTTGATTACCATATCATGTATATAGTCAGATATACACGATGTAAACATACCATTAAACTGTAGACATTTTGTTTCAATTATTGAAATGGTAATGTCCGTAAATTAATTTTCATATCAAAATGTTATAATAGATCCCAGTCTATAATTAGAACCTTCAGATACTGTGACATTAATCTTAAATAAAGGTTTCATGGTCTAGATACATCATACTGGCTGGACAGAATTGATGTCTGACTATCAAGTGTGGGGTATCATAAACATTGAGACTTCTTCTCATGTAGTTCACACTTGGTTATCTCTAGTAGTGAGATTATGATGGTAAACCCACTAATAATAACACAATATGTGTTTGGTGTCATTGTTTGTTCCTATCTATGTACATGTGTATTGGTCTCCTCACATGAGATCATTACCATTGTGTTCCATTTGATCAAATACTTTGATACAATAAAAAATTCATGTTAATGAAATCGTGGAAATGTATCTTGTGTTGGGTGCATTATTGGTGGTATTAAATTGGTTGAATGGTGGAGAAAGGATTTGTCGCTTCTGGTTGAGGAAGTAATATATCATGGTCCTTGTTGGTCAGGATGTTAGTACATTCATAAGATCTTGGACAAGGTATTCATGGGTAAATCAATTTAGTTAGAGAGACAAATATTAAAGCAAGAAAAGGGAAATGACACAACTGTGTGACCTTCTTTATGATATATCTATAGACAAAGAGATTATAGTACAAAGTGTGTGTCTGTAGGTTGGTTATCATCGTTATGAATATCCTTATCTCCTTAGGGTCCTTGTTGGAATGATATACTCTACTCTTGATCTATAGATTTTATTCACTGCTAGCGATATAAGGGACAAGAGGGTGACCCACAATAGCATATTAAGGAATCAACCCTATTCAATTGGATAGGTATAATGGACATGGTGGGCCCCACCATGGGGTCTGAGTATTGTCTAATTTATTGGCCACTGATAAATAAATAAATTTATATTATTAAAGTAACGAATAATTAGTATTGAATTTATTTATTAAATGTATTTACAAGTTAAGTAAATACAAGGAATAATATTAATTGAACAAATATTAATATTCCAAGTTCTTTTAATATTAAGAGAGAATTATGAGTCAAGTTAATGATTTGAGTTTTTCACATAATATATTATATATATATATTACAGTTATGTGATAAATTATAAATAATATTTATGGAACTGTTTAGTCCTTCATAATAATTATTTAGTGGATATTAAATTTCCAAGGGGTTGGGGAACCCTACCGAGTATCTTGAATATCCACTATAAATAAAGAGAGTCTCTCACACAACATGGAATATTCATTCATTTTTGAATGAGATCCTCTCTATCCTCCCAATTTCGTGAGTCTCTCTCTTCAAGTGACGATCTAAGAACACCTTCAATTATTGAAGGTGAAGGATCGTGGTAATTGTTGGGATGTTCAAGAAATCTTCAAATGTCAACACTAGCATAGAAAATTTGATGATAGACATTCTTATGTATTTTTGAAGTTCATGTAAATGGTATAGATGGATTTGGAAACAGGTCATTTCTATAATGATCATTGGAGACAAGAAAATGTCGAATGTAGCTTCAGATCTGAAAAGGTATGTTTTTAGATTATTTTTTGGTGTTCTGTTTAATTTACACAAGTTCTTCGGAATGTATCAGGTCTCAAATCATCATAAAATACAAGTATTATCATCTTGATGATGAAAAAATTTAAAATCTCTTGACCAGCGGGTTCCACTACGACCCCATCACCTTCAGCCTCATCAAGATCACCATGTAAGAATGTTGTCTCCACATATAATTATTTAACCTATAGGTTCCAACTATCCTGCAATCAAAGAATAAATTGGAAAGAAGGCATTTTTACAACAAGATAATTTTTTTATCAAATTTAATAGCTTTATTTTGACCGAATCCCTTCATAACCATTCTGGATCTGTAGAATGACTATATTCTACCATCTTCTCACTTGATTCTTTACACCAACTTAATCTTCAGTTCCTTTTTTCCATGTGGTAACTCTACCAAATAAAATATTTATTTTTTGTGCATAGATTTCATCTCCTTCTTCATTCCCATCTTCCATTCCATTTTCTGTTGGCTTCTAATTGAATCGTCATAACATTCTTTCTCTCCCATGTCATGGAGTATCACAAATGTTGTGAGTATCTATGAATTTCTTGTCATTCTATGGTGGATAACCTCAAATACATTTTAGGGGGAATCTATTATTCAATATCATATGATAGAAAGATATGAACATATGGAGACATATTACATAGTAGTGATGTATCATCAATGTCATGTATTTGTCTCACACTAGTTGGTGTTGATGGTGGTGAGATTGGTTCTATATTGACTAGAATTTTCCTCAAACTATAACTTCTTTTCATTTTCTGGATTCTCAAAATCATCAATCACCTGATCCTCAAGAAGCACCATGTCTCTGGTTTTGACAACCCTCTTATGGATATGATCCTAGTGTTATTATCCAAACTCCTCATAATCATATCCTAAAAAGATATACTGCCATCCTTTCCCATCTATATTTTACCACTCATATTTTTGGATGTTAACAAATGTCCTGCATCAAAATACTCTCAAATGTTCGTATGAAACATCTTTACCCATCCAAACCATTTATGGAATGTCATATTTCTGTGGAACTGATAGATTAAGGTTTATAATATCAACTTCAGTCCTCATTTTATCTCCCCAAAAGTTGTTTGGTAGTATTTCATTTGATAGTGTACACCTGAATATCTCAAAAATGTTCATATTCATCCTCTCAGTAAAACTGTTATGTTGAGCCATCTTCAGTACTGATTTTTGTAGCCTAATATGGAAACTCTTAAAGTACTTATCAAATGGGCCGGGGTACTCTTCTCTATTGTCTTGACGCACACACTTGAATCATTTTCGTGTTTCTATTTCCACCTTCACATGAAGCTTCTTGAAAACATCATGCACTTGATGTTTATTTTTCAAATCAAAGACCCAAAAATTTTTATAATGATCATCTATTAAGGTGAAAAAATAAATAGAACCTCCCATCAACTTCATTCTCATCATGTAGACATCTATGTGAATAAAATCTAAAACATTTTATTTTCTGTAAAGTATATAACTAAGGAATGATACTCTATGTACCTTTCCCATGATGAAATCAACACAAGTATCCAAATGAGTACCTTTTATTCTTGGAAAGTGATCCTTCCTAGATAGAATTTTGATTCCTCTCTCACTCATGTTACCAAGACTCTTATGCCAAAATTTTATAGGAACATATTTTTTTGGCTTCATTTACTTCTCCTCCACATGGTATGACATCTATGAGATAAAATTAGTATCTTTATTTCCTTTAAATATTACCATGTTACCTTTGGTATGCTTCTATTTCTTAACAATGAAGGAACTCACATATCAATCGTCGTGAACCATTCCAATGGATAAAATATTGAGGAGAATGTCAAAAACATACCTCACATCCTTCAATAATAACCTGCATAAAATATTAGTCACTAGAAAAATATTACCAATACTAGTAGTTTTAGATGAACCATCATTTTCCTTCTTCACATGTCTATAACTCCCTAAAGTGTAAGATGAAAAGAATTATATTCTGGTAGTGACATGGAAGAAGGTTCCAGAATCGACCACTCGTGTCGATTATAGGCATGAAAGACTATCCTGATTATCTTCCAGAAAAATAACAATCTCTTTATTGACAATTGCAATATCGTTTTTTTGGGTCTTACGTTCCTGATTACTCTATTGTTACTTCAAACTTCTACACTCCTGGATGAAGTTTCTATACTTTCCACAATGGTGTCACTTTATGTCATATCTCAATCATGATTCCGATCACTTCCTCCTTTGAAGATTTTGGTTACTGGGATCTCTTCCTATACTTATTCCCTACCATTTATGCTTCCCCTTTCTTTTAGTGAAAATATCCCCTAATTCAGGTGTATATCCCTCGTCCTTTTTTCTGGATTCTTCATTCAACATTCCATCTTTCACATCTCCAAGGTGAAAATTCCATCTAGAGTTGAATTCATGACCGACACAACTAGTATGTCCCACATCCTCGGTAAGGAACTAAACATCAATAGTGTATGCAACTCCTCAGCAATCATTATTTTTGTGGAATTAAACTGATCATAAGTACCAAAGAACTTTTTCATTTTCTCTGATACGTTGGTCCAGCTTTTTTAATTCACATTTAAAATATAGTGTATCAGGTTTCATTTTTCCTGCACGGTTTTACTCACATATATATTTTCAAATTTTCACCAAAGAATAGAATCATCATCTTCGTTAAACATTTTTTGGAAGATACTATTATTGATCCACTACCTAATTTTGGCAGTGAACTTACTATTGAGCATGACCCACTCCACATCAACTGGTGGGGTACTAGTTGATGTCTTCTCATCGAATTGACCTCTTTTTGAAGATTCCTCCTATTTCACTGTAATGGGCTTATTTTTCTCCACTATTGGTTTCCACAAATCTTTAATATATGAAATATCTTCCATTTTTTGTTTTTAGAAGACATAATTAAAATAGGTAAGCTTAATCATATTACTAATATTTTAATCTATTTATGGTGTAATAGTTTCAAAAATCGAACTATACATATGTGTCTAGAATGGTTGAAATAGCTAGAAACAACTCCTAGATCGCTAAAAACGGACTCTGATTGGCCAAGATATAGCCAAAACATTTTCAATTGTATTGATCGAATGATGATGTGATGTTGATGTGCCTTGCCAAAATAGTTTCCAAAAAAATTCCAGAATGTAGCAATTAGTCTGAACAATAACCTCATCTCTAGAAAGAGGGAACTGTAGAACTAACTGTTTGATTGAATCATTGACCGGTTCTATCGGTTTCATTTCAGCTCAATTTTTATGCCACTTGCGCTAGTGAAATCATCTCACCGAGAACTTCATGGATATGGTCTCAAAAAAATTCCGACTAATTTAAATTTTACTATCATCATAAAAACATTCTTTCACTTTTCTGTTACAACCCTTGGGCCTTTGATACCACTTTTTGGGGCATCAAAGGTTTGTGGTGATGAAATAAACACAAAGAAGAAATAAAAACGGAAAACACGTGAGATTTAACATGGTTCAGAAAAGGTTGCCTAAGTTCACAAGATATGGGGGGGGATTTTTATCTACTTCTCTCAGGATCAAATATTCAAAGTATCACACCATTACAGTTACGATTCATGGGATTTTGATCCCGTTTTATTTTTGAAGTAAATAGTTTTTTTCACTGACTGTTTGGTTAGCTCATCTTCCAATGAAATTTTCTATGTTGTTGGTTTCTCGTCTACTGTATTGGATTCCCACCAAAGGAGACCTGCACCATGGTGGTTCCAAACAGGAAATTGCCTCCACTGATCTCATTTTCTATAGTTGTTTGCGTAGCTTATCTACCCATGAAATTTTCCATGTTGTTGTCTGGTCATCAACCGTATTGGATGGCCATCAAAGGAGACCCAC
Source organism: Viscum album (assembly GCA_963277665.1). NCBI lineage: Eukaryota > Viridiplantae > Streptophyta > Magnoliopsida > Santalales > Viscaceae > Viscum > Viscum album. Next base: position 380,815,396 of record OY728164.1, on the reverse strand, counting down.
ACCAGTGTTGTTTTTGAAAAATATCTCCCCTAATTGGGAGCGGCCCCCACACCACTCTCTCTTGGGACACCTTCCCCATATGGGGACTGTCGGCTGCCAAGGGATCACTGTAGTCTCCTCCCATGAGCACCACCACGGAACACCGCCCTCCACCTCGTACAAGATCGTTCCAAATTCCAAGACCATGACCATTGGGGACCGTCACTGGTAGCCCCTGCCACTTTTTCCATGCATGTATCTGGTACCTCTAGCAACCCCAAGCCTCAACCGCCCGTGCCATGCGTTTATCCTCACCCAATCATCACCTGAGGTGCACTGCTCACATCTGATCCCCCTGTCTATTGCCTCTTAGGCCCTAAGGTACCCTTTCATGTTTTTTGCAGGTTCAACTAGACTCGATATGCCCCTATATGGGATACGGTAGGTCTTCCTGACCCAGAATGGATCTATGTAATCTTTTCTAGGCCAGAATACCCTTGAATAGTTTTTTCTATGCTGAAATGGGACAATAGGGCTATGACCCAGTCTTTTAAGGGTCTTTGTGGGGTTTTTAGGAGCTCTGTTGAAATTAATAAATTAATTTGATTAATTTAATTTTAGTTCTAAATTAAATTAATTAAAATTAATTTTTTTAATTTTTAATAATTTGAAATATTAATTTAATTTTTGTTTTAAAATTAAATTTAAGAAGAAACCGTAAAAAATAAATTTTTTAAATTTATTGAAATTCTTTTAATTTATTTTAATATCATAGTACTATTTAAATTTATCACAATTTAATTTTTATTATGCAATATTATTATACCAACTGGTCATGAGCTAGTGACCGACCCATGTATGTTTGGATTTTTAAAATTTTAAATTATTTATTTTATTGTGTTTGATGATTGTAATAAGTGTGTAATTATATGACAGTATTTACATCATATTTTTCTTCATTCAAATATATATACAGGTATGCACGTCCAATGAACCTATTTTACATTACACCCCTAGACCCCCTCACCTACTCATTAGTATTTTTGTATATAGATGATGAAGTTTTAAGATGCGGACCCAACCATGTCGAGGTGGTAATCTAGATGAGAAGTGATTACATTGCACTGGGGGAGAGTTGTGTTACGAGTCAGGAGTCAGCCCAGGTATGAAACTCCATAGGTGGAGATTGATTTGTTACACATCAATAATATTTAGATTCCAAAGACTAGTCGGGTTGAATTATTTCTTTTATTCTTTTGTTATTTTATACAAGTGGATGATTATTGCTTGATCACATAAAATAATAAAAAAGATAAAATGAATAAAGATATGTCATATGTTTTTCTATTTAATGTTTAGTTGTGAGAGCAACAACATAGATTGAACATATTTAATATAAATTTAATACATTCATCAAGAAATAATAAAAAAACCTCAAATATATATATTAAGTTGCAATGCCTTTCATTGCTCACATTTCAACAAAATCGGGATTCGGGGTGCTCTTCAGCCATAGATGAGAGTGCCTCCTACTAATAGAGTGTTCTAACGAGAGTATTGGGATGACTTAACTAAATTGGGTAGTCAAGGATTAGCCATATCTAACTTTATATCTATTTAGAGGAAAGGTGTTGAGAGAATTAGTTACGATTCTAATAAGACAATACTTCCCTAAAAAGATCAAGGAATTTCCACTTAAAGTGGTTGTCCATCCTAGAGAATAACTTGAAAACCGCTAAGTAGTGGTGTACCTTAATCTTGTAGACTATTATGGGAGGTGTTGAGGATCCTTTCCACTAGAATACTCAAGAGAAAAACGTATTCCAAACCTAATAGTCAGTCCTATAATGGTTCGATAAATTTTGTGAGACATTTAAATGATATAATAATTAATTAATCATAAATTTCTAAATGGTAATCAAGATAAAGTATTGACTGTTAAATTTTATTTTTTTAGATCTAAAATGGAAATCACCAACACCACAAGTACATTATCACTGCAATCAATTTTGGATAAAGAAAATACCCTGAATGACCATAACTTCCTAGAGTGGTACAACTCCTTATTCATAGTACTATGCTAAGAAAGGAAGTTGTATGTCCTATAATCCTCATTTTCTGCTTAGACTCATCAGGGAGAAATTAAGACATAAAAATAAAAATTGAAAAAACATATATATGATGTACTAGATGTTCAGTGTATTTGGTTGTCATCCTTGTTAGGTCAATTATAGAAAAATGCATGAGGATCATGATTCATACAAGATGTTGACTCATCACTGAGAATTATACTAGGATAGAGAAAGGAATGAAAGGTATGAGATTTCTAGTACCCTTTATAGGTGTATTCTAGAAAAATGGAATCATGAAGGACCTCATGTACTCAAGATTATTGGTTATATTTAGAGGCTCAAATCCCTTGGGTTCAAATTGAACCAAGAAATATAAACATATCAAATTATTTCCTCCATACCACCAAGGTTTTAGAATTTCATTTTAAGTTATAAAATGAATAATATGAAAAGTCACTATCATAAATTTTTTCTTTAGTTCAATGAGATGATAAATACATAAAGAATACCAATTAATAAATCCTCATGGTGAACAAGAGAGTGAAGTGAAAGGCTATGGGGTCTAAGGCCAATTATAGTACAAATACACATGTGCACAGTATTTCCAAGAAGTCATAGATATTGAGGTAGGGAAATGAGTTTAATATTGTCTGCTTTTTGTGTGGAAAGAAAGGAAATTGGAGGAAAAAATCAGAGTACGGAAGAAGAATCAAGGTGATGCTTCCACTTCAGTTATTTTTGTCATTGAATATAATCACTCAGTATCTACATGTTCGGTTTTGGATATGGAATGTGGATCACACATATGTATTCATAAATAGGAACCAAGTAGGTTTAAGAGGATTGAAAAAGAGAAGGTTGATCTCTATGTTGAAAATGGTGCAAGCCTATTAGCCTGGGTAGTGAGAGATTATCACCTTACATTTCCTAGGGGTTTGGTTCTCATATTACAAAATTGTTATTATGTACCCTCTATAACCAGAAACATAATCTCTATGTAATGTCTGGACAAGATGGGATTTTATTTCAATGTCAGAAATAAATGTTGTCTATTTAATAAGGATAACATGTGTTGTGGTATGGTGAATATTAATAATGGATTATATATACTAGGTGTATTACATTTGTAATTGTAAAACATAAAGCAAGGAAGAAAATTGTAGTAAGTCATAGGACTAGGGACTTGACCCCATGACCTGCCCCTCACATACCACCCCACCACCAATGTTGGGGTAGCAATGGATTATATATACTTGAACTTGGAAACCTGGGGATGACAATAAATGAAAAAACCAGCGAGCATGATTTATATAACACATGCTTATGGAACATCAGGCTAGATCATGTAAATAAGAAACACTTACAGAAATTACATGAAGAAGGATATTTTTACTTGGTGCATTTAAAACCCTTCGACTTATTTCATGCTTGTTTCCAAGGGAAAATGACCAAATAACCTTTCTTTGGGAAGGGAGAATGAGCCAATGAATTTATGACATTAATTCCAACTAAGGTATGCGTTCCATTCCCAATAGCGAAAAGGGGTGGTTTTTCATACATCAGTACCTTCACTGATGATTATAGTGGATATGGATATATCTATATAATAAGGTATAAGTTATATCCCTTTCATAGGTTTAAGGAATACCAACATGATTTAGAAAACCATGTTGGTTGGAAGATTAAGACACTTCACTCAAACTGAGGTAGAGTATCATAACCAATGTTTTGTTGATCACTTTAAGGAGTGCATGGTAGTATCCCAATTCACTCATCCTTATACACCATAGTATAATGGTGTTAGTGAAAGGTGGAATATGACCTTGATAGACATGGTCATATCAATGATGATTCACACAACTCTTTCATTGTCCTTTTTGGGGATACACTTTTTAGAAAACAACATAAACCCTTAATCGAGTATAAACTAAAGATGCATATGGGATTCCATATGAGTAATGATATTGAAAGAAACCCAATCTGTCAAACATGCATGTGTGGGGATGCAAGGATTTTATCAAGACTATACCAAGTGAAAAATTAGAATCTAGAAGCACATAGGGTGTCTTTATAGGTAATCCAAATGAAACCAAAGGATAATACCTATATAAATCTTCATATAGAAAAACTGTTATGGTAATACAAGACATATTTCTAGAAAGGGAGCACATTTATAGTGGAAATAGTCAGAGAAATTTTTAATTTGATGATGTTAATGCTTCAAATACATGGGAGTTATTACAAGAACAATATCTATAAGAGATAGTGGGAGATGAGGAGGTTCCTGAAACACAAATATTGCATAGGTCTACTTGAGAGGTCATAGAACTATAAAATTATAATTTTCTTATCATCGATTAAGGTGACACAATACCGCTTGAGAATGATAAACCTCCCACCTATAAAGAAGCAGTAAAAGGAAAATATACTTCTAAATGGAATGATTCTATGCATTCTAAGATGGATTCCATGTACTAAATTCATGTTTGGATTTTGGTAGACCCTCCAACTGAGGTAAACCCCGTTGGGTGAAAATGGGTATTTAAGAAAAATATATACATGGATTTTAATGTTAATACCTATAGGGAAAGACTATTATCAATAGGTTTTAGAAAATATCAAGGCATCAACTATGATAAAACCTTTTCACCAGTATAAATGTTAAAGTCCATCAAAATATTGCTTGAAAAAATAGCCTTCTATAATTATGAGAATTGGGAAAATGATGTAAAAAATACTTTTCTAAATGGGAATTTGGTTTAAGATGTCTATATGACAGAACCCAAAGGGTTTTTTAGGTCAAAGAATGCCAGTAAGGTTTTTATGATGTAGATATCCATTTATGGGTTGAAGCAGCATAACGATCATGAAATGTACGATTTTTTGAGGCCCTAAAAGAATTTGGTTTTGTTAAAAATGAAAGTGATACTTGTGTCTATATGAATGTTAATGGGAATGTTTTCGTTTTACTAGTATTATATTTTGATAACATATTATTTATGGGAAATGAAGTGAAAGTCTTACAGTTAGTTAAGGCATGGTTAAATGATTGATTATCCATGAAATATTTAGGTGAATCAGCCAATTATGGGGATCAATATCCATTGAGATATATCTAAGAGGATGCTTGGGCTAAGTCAAAGTACATATATTGAAAAGGTACTAAAAAGGTGAGACATGGAACAATCCAAGAGTTTTTTGTTACCCATGTCACATGGTATTAATCTCTCCAAGAAAAAGTGTTCACAAACATATGAGGGGATTTAAATAATGAGTACAATACCTTATTCCTAAACTTTTAGTTCTATCATGTATGCCATGTTATGTACTAGGTTTGATGTTGCATTTCCTTTAAGAATGGTGGGAAGATATTGAGATAATCCAAGAGAGCTATGCTGGACAACTATTAAAACTAACATGAAGTACTTGAGGCCTAAAAAGGATATGTTCCTAGTGTATAGAGGATATGAGGAAATAGTAATGAGAGGATACACTGATGCAAGTTTCCAGATAGATCATGATGATCTGAAATTTTAATCAGGCCTCATATTTATTCTTGAATGGTGGTGTAGTGAGATGAATAAGCTGAAAGCAATCTATGGTCACTGATTCTACAACACAATATGAGTATATAGTATCTTCTGATGCAAAAAAATAAGTAGTCTTTATATGCATCTTTGTATCATATATCAATGATGTTCCTAGTAGTGCAGACCCTATTCCATTTTATAATGATAATACTACAGTAGAGGTGCTTACCTAGGAGCCCAAGTCACACTAGAGGAAAAGGTATATACTTCGAAAGTTTCATCTCTTGAAAGAATTTACTCAGATAGGTGAAGTTTTAGATTGTAGAGTATCCATAGAGGAAAACCTAGAATACAACTTGACTAAATCCATATCTCATAAGAAACATTATTCTAATGTGATAGCTAGTGGATTGAGACTTGTTAAAAGTTTTCTTTAGTGAATGTGGGAGTTTTTAAAGTGGTTTCCCTAGACCTAACTTTTGATTTACTTTGGTTACTACTACATTTGTACATTTTTTTATATATACTTGTGGTTAACTTTACATAATAGTGTTGATAATTTTGTGTCCACTATATTTATGGTAACTTCTTTAGATTGTATATCATATCAAAGGGTTATAGAAGATCTCTTACTATAATAATATCCTGAAGATACAATGACAATAATCTTAAATAAATTTCCTATTGTCCAGATACATCATACTGATAGGACATAGATTTTTTGTGACTATCAGGTGATGGGGGTTCATAAGAATTGAGACTTCTTCTCAAGAATCTCACACAAGGTGATCTATAGTAGTTGAGATCATGAGGAAAACCCCACTAATATAAACACCACTTCGACTATCATTGATTTTTCATATCTAAGGACATGTGTATTGGTCTCCTGACTTGAGATCATTATAAATGTATGTAGTTTAATCATGTACTTTGATGCAAGGTGAAAAACATGACAATGAGGTCATGGAGAGGTAGTTTGTGTTGGATGCTTCATTGGTCATATGAAATTGGTTGAATGATCAATATATCATTTTTCACTTAAATATATGTCTCTAGCCAGGTTGATCAGGATGGTAGTACCTTCATAAATCTATGTTCATGGTAGTTGAAGGTATACCAATCTAGTTAGATCAAAAAATAATAATGCAAGAAAATGATGATGACACAAGTGTGCATTTTTCTTTATAATATATCATTTAACAAAAATATAATATTACACAGAGTGTGTTCATAGTTTGGTATTAATTTTATGAATTTTCCTTATCTAATTTGGGGCCTTTGTGGGTTACTAGAATCCACTCTTAGTTTGTCAATATTTTTCAACATTATTGAGATATGGTCCTAGAGGGTCACACACAATAGCGCATTCGATAATCTCCCTATTTAGTTGAATGGGAATATAGGAAATTGTGATCCCCACCATAGGGTTTGAGTATTATTCATGTTCTATCGATCACCAATAAATAAATAAATTCATTATTATTAAAACAAAGAGTAATTGGTTTGAATTTATGTATTACATGTATTTACGAGTGATTAAGTAAATACAAGGATTAATATTATACGAACAAGTATTATTATAATATTCAAGGTTCATATAATATTATCAGGAGTTATGAGTTGAGTTAATGGACTAATATTATTACATAATAAATTTAATATATATTATAACTATGTGATAAAATATAAATAATATTTATGACATAGTTTGGTTAGTCATAAATAATTATTTATAATACTTATTTAGTGGATATTTATTGCCCAAGGGATGGTAACCCTAATTAGGTAATATGCATGTCCATTATATAAGTGGAGATGAGATTCCAATGGACAATTAATTCCATTGAAATTGTGTTTTTTTCTCTCCTCCTGGTTCCTAGAGAGAGAATCGCTCAATCGAGTGAAAGATCCAAGTTCGTTTTAAAGGATCAAAGATAGAGGATCGTGATGATCATCATTATGTCGAAGTGATCATCATTGCTCCATGAAATCACCCTAAATCTGATGAATGGAACACACAAAAATTCAAGAAGTGTGTGTTGATGATCTGAAGGTATGCGGTGTTGTATACTTCAAGAAATTAATGCTAGAAACTTGCGATAGACTTGCACACATCAAATAGGAATGAGGTATTTTTTGTTTTGTTTATTATTCACTAATTTAACCACATGGGATGCTTAGACCATACCAGGGCTGTATCACTAGAGTTGATGATGTTTTTTCACTATGGTGATGGAAATATTTTAAATTCCCGGCCCACCGGCTTAAACTGAGTACCCTGGTACCTTCATCCTGAACATCTATTGATTAAGAGAACTTGTAAGACAACATTTTAATTTTGGAATCAGTTCAAAAAACATGCTTGGTTAGGTCAAGGATATTTGTAATTATTGTAAAATTTTTCTTCAATATAATAGCAAGATTGGTATAGAAAACTATTAGAAAATACATAATTTTGATCAAATAAAAAAATCCAGTATTGGATGCATACTTTGATAAGTAAAATTTTTTTGAGGGGAAACATAATAATGATGAAATAATTAATTTTTAAAACATTATAATAGACTAAGAAATTTTTATAAATTAGTTGGATTCCGATATAATTTAGCATGAATAACCCTTTTTTATCACTGATCATGTTTGATTTATATGATTTGTTAATAGCCATTATCTTATATTTAATATGGTTACTCACAATATCATCAAAGAAGAAATTTTCAAAATATATAAATTAAAAGAGAAAATTGATTGGTGTACTTGATAGGTTAAAGTTTCAAATTTATGTTACATTAGATATATGGAGTTCAAATCAAAGAAAAGATTAAAAGTTGATGACTGTTCATTTCACTGATGATTTATGGGAGTTTCAAAATCATGTTTTTAGGTCAATGTTTTTATCCCCTTAATATATTTCACTTAATATATAATTATTTATGGATAATTTTCTTACTAATTTTTTTAGAGATATTATTATTTATGTGCCAACACCTCACATTAAATTGGTCTTTGCAGATATTTTGATGAAAGTTTAAGCTCAATGAAATATAAAGAGAAATATTCCCACTATCATTGTTAAAAATTTTAGTTTTAATCATAGAATTATTTTTATCATACAAATTAAATGTCACTCGCCACTTTTAAATAATTGAAAAATAATTCACATGGAATGTTGATTATATTATGAATTTAATTTTGAAATATGAATTACCAATGATAGAAAACGTTTTTGAAAACATTCATGATAAATTAAATTTTGGTCAACTAGTACTTCTAGAGTGGAAAATTTTGAATAGATAACCTATCACAAAAGTGTTACATATACAAAGATACTAACTATTAATTTATTGTAAAACACAGTGGAACTCAACTTAATTGATGCTTTCAACTATTATACAATTCAAATATTTTTTTATAATGTTTATAGTCAAATATAAAATTTATACTAATGTTCCTAGTGAGATAGAATGGGTGATGTAAAAATATTTTACAAATTAGTTGGAAGTATTTTTCAACTCCAATGAATTATTTTTTTTTGTTTAAAGTATCGTATAAAAAATTTTAATTTTATTAAATTTTGTGAAATTTGAATTTCACTATTGTGGTGGATGTGGAAAAATGATGTTATAATGATGGAAATAGATTAAAAATTGTTTGAGAAGCTTAATAAAATTTGGATTCTTATTTGTGTTGTGTTGGGTGTAGCAGTTAGATTAGAACTATGATATAAAATTAATATTGTTGAGTTTTATTCCATGAAATTTTTGTAGTGATAGTGTATCTATAGAGATTTAAAAAGATATGAAATTTTTTTATGATTAACATTATGAATATACTGATTGATCTCGAAGACAAAAATATTGTTATACTTGTTTTTAAAAACAAAAAACATCTCACAATAAAACATCATGTATCTAAGATCCTATGAAAAAATTATTGTCATTTATTTCTTCTTTATCATTAGTGTTAATTTGATGTTTTACTTAGATCATTACTTTGATGAGATTGTTTTTCCAAAAACTGAATCATTTGTTGTACTTTTTTTTAAGAAAATAAATGGTATAAGGTATCCCACATTACAGTGAATTACCAAAAAATTATAGCAATGTGTATTCCTATCATTGCATTCAAATAAACTTTTATTATTACCGAGAGGGTAATGAAAAATTATCGAAGTGGGATCAATCCAAATACTTTAGAGGCATTAATTTATTATCAAATATGGTTTGGTGATGACACTGATAATAATTTTTTCAAATACCATTTTATCATAGTTATTTTATTTAACACCAAAATTATGAACACTTGTTTTTATTTTAATCATTTTTAGCTATAAAATCAATTTCTTCCACGCTTGAAGATGATTATTGAATCTAATACGACTTAGTAAAATATAATAATAATATAATTAATATTATAATGAATTTAAATTTTTTTCTTGAATTATATAATTTAGTTGTCTTGATAATTTTTATAGTAATTTGTTTATTTTAAATGAATTTTGATATTTTTATTAGTTTTAGTATAATATGAATTTAGTTTTTCATAATTTTTCAAAGAGAAATTTATTTATTATATAAATGTTTTTTACAATTAATTACTTTTTATAGACTTCACAACATAACATTTTTTGTAGATTTATACATTTTTATAGTGATCTGATAAAAAAGGGTATGAATTGGTATAGATTATATTTCCATGATAGATATGACTTGTGGTTTTTAAGAACATTATATTTTAATGTTGTTTATTTTTCTATAATTTAGAACTTCTAATTTATAATACATGTTTTGAAAGTAAAAGTAAAAAATATTTACTGAATCTAATAAGGACCTATGTTTTGATGAATATTTTTATTTTCCTAGTATATATTATATTTTTTATATCAAGAATGATTACATTACTATTTATTTTTCTTTATGTTTTCATTGATCCTTAAGGTCTTATTGCTTAACCAACATTAAGAGAAAATAGAAACTTAGTTTGGATTAATTTTATCGAAGCTTCTAATTTTCCTCTTTTTTCACAACCTACAAAAACATTCAATTTAATAAATTTGATAGATTTTATTTACCAATGATATTTTTTCTAATCATACTAGAATAACTCTAAGCATGTTAGGTATTTTTAAATAGTTTTCTTCAAATTTTAGCATGTTTCTCAAACAAAATGCAGAATTTAGTGGGATAGGTATGGCCATCCATATCTTGTTCATGTGGAAGAATTTTTATTCTCAAGGGTTTCAATGTTTTTTTTATATTTAGGCTCCATTTTTGTCAAGGTTTTATAAAACACCATTTTTTGTTAAGGGTTTGTACAGTTTACTATAACATATAACCATTATGTCATCAGTGGTGATTTTTTTTTAATTATGTGGAACATGGATTATGTTTTTTACAAAATAAGTGTTAAAAAATTAAATAGTTATAAAAAAAGAAATTTGTTCAAGTAAATAAATGGGTTTGGGTTTGGGATAAGGTAAAGTGAAAATAAATGGGTTTAAATATTTAAATAGGTATCTCAAATTATGCTAGGCTAGGGTTCGAGTATTTATTTTTAATATTAAATGTGTAATAAATGAGTTTCATTTTAAACATTATTTAATGACTTTGTGTTTAGGATTTGTAAATTTCATAGGGTACCTAAATATTTGCTATCGAGTTTTTTTAATCGATTTTACAATTTTAAAAATTAAAAAATTGGATAGATTTATCACTGTTTTAAATAATGGGTATAGGGAGACATGAACCCCATTCACGCTTCTCCATTTATCATATAAGCATGAATGTTCACGCTTCCTAGCCATGACCAAACATGCTTGAACCTTGTTCATTTCTATATATATATATTATTTATTATTTATTTATGTAATTAATAATATAATATTTATTATTAATATTAATAATATTTATTGGATTATTATTTATAAATATTTGTATTTTTTAATATACATCATAACTGACTTATCAATATGTTATATATTTATTAATAATCAATTTTACTATTTATGATTAATTAATTAGTATTATATTATTATTTTTTATTAATATTATAACAACTAATATTTATAAAATTCTAATTATAAATCCTTTTAAAAATTGTGTTGATATAATTATTAATGATTTATTAATATGTAAAATCTCTATTATTTGTCAATTATATTATTTATTCTTAATTAATAATATATTATTTTGTTATTAACATAATTAATATTATTATAGCCAATATTTATTATACCGTAACATAAATAAAATAATTTTTTTTTTCAGAAAAATATTTACTAGCTAATAATTATATTATTATTAATATTTTATGTTGTATTATTAATTAATTAAATATATATAAAATAAGATAATATTTATAGAATTTAAAATAAGAATATTATTTATATTTAATAATGAATTTTAGAGGATTATTTATTATATATAGTATGGATAATAATACTAGGAAGTATTATTATAAATAAAAAATAGTAACTATTATTATTATCAATTCAGTTGTTAATATTAATGTTTCTTAATCATTCAAAAATATTTGTATGAATTTCCAATTATATCAATTTATTGATTTATAAAAAATATATAGTAAATTAGTATGTTTTTAAATAATGTATAATTAATGATTTTAAAAACATATAACATATATCAAACAAATCTATGTTGGTATCCTGAATGATCCACTCTTCCACAACCATGTTTTTATATAATGCATCCACACTGTGTGTGTTTATATCTATACACTAGTGCACATAACTCCTATGTATCATCCCTATCACCTACCTTCACATAGCCATGTGTGACAGATGATAGATCTATAGTCTCGTCACTTGTACCATGTCCCACCTCCAAGGATAGTTACTACTGGCTGGAACTCTCCCCAATATGTGAAGAATATGGATACTGTGTAGTAAATATATTCAGATCAGAGGATAATGAATAATGCAACACAGATCAGTCAGTGTTTATCTCTACAAGAAATCTGACATGCTAACACACTCTCTCTGTGCTTTTGACTCTGGTCGTGGATGTGGCTCATATGTACTAAGAACTAATGGTTCATCTGGCAGATCATGATGAACACCCCCCTCCTGTACCACATCTGCATCCATATTGGGGTCTTTACCCCCTTAAACATCTATATCTGCATCTTCACCAATATCATCTCCTGAAACATCAACTAAAACCCCATGATAAATCTCTTCCATAGGAGGATGTTTCTTGCTTTGTCACACATGGATTTTTGAAACCCTTTTTCTGCTTTTTTATCTCGATTTCCCTCCCATGTTTTGGGTGTGATGAGGTTTAAATTTTAAGGGGTTATTTTGTTTAATTTTGACCCCATTTTTATTCCTTGAGTATTACTTAGAGTTTTTTGGTGAAAACGAGAGTTTTGGGTTTAAAACAGGTGACACATGGTTGGAACATGGTTTGAAAAATTGTGCACCCTTAACCAAAGAAATTGTGCTGCCAAGTGACATTTTTAGATAGTGGAAAACCACACAGTTTGCACATTTTTTTCAAACCGCATGAGCTAACCATGCGGTGTCTCCCTCTTGGATATTTAGGGGTTCACAATTGTCGCACAGTTATGAATATTTTACGGGAAAACTATTTAATTCCCCAACTCCATAAATTCGGAGTCAGGGAATTATTTTATTTCATTGGAATTATCATAAGAAATCAAATATCGAAGTATTGATCAATTAACTAGCCTTGAAAAATCTATATACATACATAAGTTTTACATTACATCATGAAATGAAAATTCAACACATTATCTCCATTAAAATAATCATATCCCTTAGTCTATCCTTGCATGTTATTCCAAATATACCTCTTCACATCCAGTGGAAAATGAAACATAAGAAAGGGGTGAGCTCTGATGCTTAGTAAGGGTAAATAACACAAAACAACTATAAGCATAAACTTTTAAGGCACATTTTATAACTAAAACACATGCCTTTAAAAAATAATCTTCAGAATAATATGGAAACTATAACTCAAATAAATTCATATAAACATTCACATGGATATTTTACAAGTCAAATAATCACAGGTAATATCAATAACTATTTCATAATGTGGGAATTCATAATGTCAGACATCATAACCACTTCGTAAAGGTCTCTTTCCAAGACCATACATAAACGAGTAAAAACCAGAATTGGTTTGTCTTATGAGACTCACCAATGCATCGAGGGGCTATAGCAGGCCCCACATATAACTTACTAAGTCCAATTCATTCCTCATATGAAAAGGGTAAAACATAATAAACATACACATTCATATTAAAACTGTCGTGTGAAATGTTAATACCTTAACCATAAACCATATATGGTTTTAAAATAGAACATCCAAAGTCAAACATATCACCGACTATTCAATAAAATATGTTATATTGTATCATAAGAAAACAACCTCAATTAAACATAAAATTCAACAAATGATGTTTAAATATATGAAAATGTTATTAATAAAATAATTATAAATTTTTCTTGAGAAAGACCATTTTTATTGAAAATAGTTATTCAAAATTCAATACAATTGTGAAAATAATATATTTTCAATGGAAATAATATTTTTATATTTTAAAGGAAGCTTCAAAAAGTTAATGCTTCATTATGGTGGAAAAATTCTCTCACATCATATATGTTAAAAAACATTCTTCTCGTACTTTGTCGAAAAACTCAAAAAAAGTTCCTTGTAAGGAAAACGACAAAAAGATTCATTTTTTATAAAATAGAAAATTTCTAAATTGTATTTAAACAATTTTAAAATAATTGAAAGAATGGTTTGAAATAAATTTTTAAGAAACAAGGATATGGATGAGAAATATGTCCCAGTAAATACTTACGTATAAACAATCTCAGATAATAAAGAGATTGTGATATTAACCCTTACCACATAATATCCTTTATTTGAGGGTGTTTTAACCTCCTACATAATGGCTAAATAAGGTTATTAAGTTATAATAGAACTATATCCATGATTTATGATATCATATATGATCCTTTTATTTCATTTTCTTAATAGTATTTTATTATTATCATTATTTCGGGTGTTGATTTTCTTATGTTTATTTAGTCGCGTATATCTTGCTTCTTTTGCATTGGATATTTATTATTTATATCCATAATGATATTATGTTAATTAATATTATATTCATAAATTATAAACATTTTCATAATCATTCTTAAATTTTTGTATTGGAGGATGAATCTCATCATGTCGTGGAGATGGTAGGTCGTATGTACACATGAGCAATAATATCATTCCCTTAATGGTTAAATGGTATAGAATTGAATGGTATAATAATTATATAAATTAAATTACATATAATATTAATTATTTATATCCATTATACCTATCATTATATCCATCCAAATAATGTAGTGTTGAATAACAAATTACACCATGGCGTGGAGATGGTATGTCGTATGCAAACACGCTTGATGATATTGTTATTCATAGGATAAATAAAAGGAGGGATATGGTTGTGCCATGATTATAATAACATATAAATATTTATATGATACTGTATCTTCTACATTAGTATAGAAACAACATATGAAGAGGAAGTAGAAGAAGAAAATAAATTTAATTGAAATGGTACAACAATTACCTCCTCTTTGAGTATCTCCTTTTGATTTGCATAAAAATAATTCTTAGGTGGGTTTTATTACCATAGTATGGATTCTAGGATGAACTTAGGGAATTTGGGAGGATAAGTGGGAAGGGGTTGTCCAATCCAAAGGTATTTAGAGGTGTGAATAAAATATAAGGAGAAGTGTCCTTATATAAAAGAGGGGAGGTACACCTTAAAAAATTCCAAAACTATTAATTTATTATAAATTGATTTTCGATTCCAAATAAATCCGAAGTGATTTATTTAGAATATAAGATGAGTATGACTATAAATCCTCTCAACCGGTTAATTTTATATATGTTTTTATTTTATTTTAAACTATATCATTTTTATTTATACATAATTAATCTATTTAATTTTAATTGTAGTAATAATATTCTAAATATTAGAAGTTATAAATATTTACTTATATGGTGTAAATTGTCTATAAATTGACACTTTATGATATTTTAGACCTTTTAATTATCACTTTTTTGTTTTTAAATATTTTTATATTCTTTAAAATAATTCAATAAAATGTTATTTTTATAAAATATCAATAGTGTCAATTTTGACACTATTTATTACTTTGACTTACAATAAAATCAAAACCGAATAATAACTTCAAACCAAACAATTAAATATACTATTAACATGTATTAGTCACCTAAGAAATTCATTTAGAACCTTAATTAGTTAAATAATATTTCATTTAATGTTTTTAAATACATTTATTTGATATTTCTATTAATAAAATAATTTCAATGTCACTATTGTGTCATCATTAATGGTAATTATTTAATCTATGAAAATTATAAATAAATTACTAAGATTTATTTAATTATTTTATATTTATATATACTATTTATAATAAATTTTATCTCCTAAGTATCCCTATATTAAAATTAATATACTTATATAAAATGTGAGTGGGACATTTTATCACATTCATTGATTTTAATAATATTCATGTCATATTCATGGAAAAGTGTCCATTAAATGATCTCATTTCGAACCATAAATGATAACGGTGGAATTTATTCATCCAATAAGATTTTGATAAGTGTTTGGGTAATTTTAGAATTTATTTTTACCCTTAATTACCTGATTTACCCTTAACTGTGGCAATAAAAAAATTATTAAAGTTACTATTAATAATGTTAAAAAAATAAAATAAACTAATTTACATAATTTGGACTCAATAATTCCAAATAAGTAATCCATTATTCAAAATTCAAAACCAAATATTTGTATTAATTAAATTAAAATTAATCTTTTTAATGGAAGGAGAAGATGGGGTTTTAAAAGTAAAAACCATGAAAAGATTTACATATGTTTATATCCAATTTTAATGTAAAAATAATTCCAATTACCTAAATTAGATTAAATGATAAGAATATAATCTAATTATACTTTCAACCAAATCAAAAATATAATTTTACACTATAAATTATTTTGATGAAAAATGTTTTTTTCAATTAAAATTTTGTATTTTTCATTATTATTAAAATATGAAACATATCATAAAAATACCAAAAATTGAACCAATGTAAAATTTTATATTAATATTTCAAATAAGAATATTATTTTCTCAAATTGAATATATAAGTGTCAAATACTAGATTTAAAATGGGTTCGCCATTAAAATTATATAAAATTACTTTTATAAAAATATCCTTTTAATATGTAAAATTTGATTAATTCTTATATTATGACTATAAAATTATATGGATGGATTTAAAAACATTTTATTAATTATATGGTATAAAAATTTCATAATTTGGTTAATAGTATTTATAACTATCTTTTAAAATTACTAGTTTGATAGATCATTGTGCGCTCGAACTTTGTGTTACGTGCAGCACAAGCTGTTGAATTATTTAAAAATAAGAATACCTTGGAATCATGGGCTATTACATTCTTCCCTACATCAAATAATTTTATCTGCAAAATTTTTAGAATATCACTTCATAAAAATATTCTGGTGGTTTATCATCGTATGTTCTTTAGTATCCCACATCACCTCTTTTATTTTATGGTTTCTCTAAATTACCTTTATCAGTCGTGTCATTCGATAGGCTTTTCACTATAATTCATTTTTTTATAGTTTTATTTCTTCATAGGTGAGTAAATATGTTGGTTCTGGAATGTATTTTCTCAATAATGATACATGTAAAACACCATGAACTTTGGAGAGACTTGATGAAATTGTTAAATGGGATGCTAAAGCTTCAATTTGTTCTAGAATCTCAAAAGGTACGATGTACCTGGGACTTAATTTACCCTTCTTACCAAATATAATAACACCCTTCCATAAATATACCTTCATGAAAACATTATCTCATACTTGAAACTCCAAATCCTTCCTTCAATTATCAGCATAAATCTTTTTATTACATTGAGCTTCTTTGATATGTGTTTGAATTGTCTCCACATGTTTCATTGTCTCCTCAATATGTTCTGGTTCTATGCATTTTCTTTCACAAAAATCATCCCAGCAAGTAGGTATACAACATCTCTTTCCATATAACACTTTATATGGTGTCATTTTAATATTTTAATGGAAGTTATTGTTGTATTAAAATTCTTTCAAAGGTAAATAATGATCCCATGCACCCTAAAATTCAAGTGAGAAAGATCTCAATATGTCTTCTAAAGTTTGAATTGTTTTTTTACATCAGTTTGAGAGTGGTAGTCATTTCTCAAATGAAGCTCATTATTTTTGAAATTCTCAATACATTTCATGAATCTTGATGTTAAATGATAATCATGGTCAGAAATAATTGTTAAGGGTACATCGTGAAGTCTTAAAAATTTAATAATGTAAATTATTTATAAACATTCAAGTTGTAAATCATCCCTTATAGAAAAAAAATGTTCTGATTTGGTAAGTTGATCAATAATAACCCATATCAAATCATTTATTTTGGGAGTATTTGGTAGCTCCTTGATAATGTCCATTGTAATATTACCCCATTTCTACACAGGTATAGGAAGAGGATGCATGACCCCTCTAGTATGTTGTCTTCCACCCTTCACCTGTTGACAAACCAAACATCTTGACACATAATCAAAAATATCTCTATTCATGTTATCTCACCAAAAATGTTTCTTCGAATCCTTATACATCTTAGTGCCACTAGGGTGTATATAGAAATTTGAGCTATGAGAATCATCCAATAATTCCCTTTTTATCTCAGTTATAGCGGAAACACACATCCACTTTCTAAATTTCAAAACACTATCTTCATATATGAAGTCTATCAATCTTCCTTAATTCACAAATTTGTTTTTCTTTTCAAAATCCCTATCCTCGGACTGAAATTTTTATTATCCTTTCTAGAAAAGATGGTTTGACAACCATTTAAAAAAGTAGCGATGTTTCAACTTTTATGATAATTCCCATATCCATCATTACTAGATCCATTAACATAGTATCCCTTTAAACTATTATTTTGTTTATAACTCCATGGTCCTTTTTATTTAAAGGATCTTCCATCTTATTTTCCTTACATGGGTGGTAATGTATTGTGAAATCATAATCCTTGAGTATCTCAAGCCATCTCCTTTGTCTCATGTTGAGTTCTTTCTATGAGAAAATATAATTCATACTCTTGTGATTAGTATATATCTCAAATATTTCACCATTGAGACAATGTATCCATATATTCAGAAACAATATTACTATTTATAACTCCAGATCATTAGTTGGGTAGTTTTGTTCATGAATTTTTAATTTCCTTAATTAATAATCAATAATGCTATCATCTTTCATAAGAACAAAACCAAGTCTTTTCCTTGATGCATCACTATAAATCAGAGACCCATCATTTCTAGATGGTAAAGTGAATATTGGATCATTGTCTAATATTCTCTTCAATTATTCAAAACATTCTTCACACTATTTTAACCAAATACATTTAACAACTATAAATGTGATCTTAGGTAATGGGTTATCCAATAATGTAAAATTATGAACTAAATACTGATAGTAACCTACTAACCCAAAAAATGTGTTCTTTAGTTATAATGGTCAGTGATATCCTTTCTTGGATTTCCTTTGTCTTTGTAGAATCTATAGAGATTACATCCTTCGAGACAATATGATCAAGAAAAAAAATTATTGTAGCCATAATTCAAACTTGTTAAATTTCTCATATAGTTCATTTCATTTAAGAGTCTTCAGAACAACCCACAAGTGGTTCTCATGGTCTTAGTAGCTTTATGATTATACAAAGATGACATCAATAACAACTACGATGAAATTATCTAGATATTCCTTGAATACTATATTCATTAGATCCATGAAATAGAGGGTGAATTAGTCAGTTCGAATTAAATTACTGTAAAGTCGTAATTCCCATACATGGTTTAGAATACAATCATTGTAATATCTTCCTTCTTTGTAAATAATTAATGATATCCTGAATGAAGTTCAGTCTATGAAAAATATTGAGTTCAATGAATTTGATCAAACAAATCATCAATGTGAGGATGGGGATACTTGTTCATTATTGTAATAGTGTTGATTTCTCTATAGTTAACGCACAACATCATTGATCCATCATTCTTCTTAATAAAAAGAACTAGGGATCCCTATAGAGAAACACTAGGGTAAATAAATACCTTATTACTCAACTCCTCCAGTTATTTATTCGGCTCTACTAATTCCACAGTGTGAATTCTATAAGGATTATTTGATATAGGCCTTACATCAGGGATTAAATCAAAAGAAAACTCAACCTCCCACTCTGAAGTATGTCCAGGTAAATCCTTAGGAAGTACATCAATGTAATATTGTAAAATAGGTACATCATTAATTTGATGATTAATAGGTTTTATCTTCTCTTCTTCCACAATAATTTCTTTTAGAAGATCTATATGAGGTGGATCTAGATAAAAATAAGATAATGAAGTTCCTACTCTAAAGATAATGGATTCACCTTATTCCTCACAAATCGTAACTTCTTTCTTCTTGTAATAAATTTTGTCCTTATATTTTGATAACTAATCCATACCAAGGATTATATCAAATTAGACCATAGGTATGATGATAAAGTTAGTAGATAAAGAACATTTATATTCCATAATGGTAACTGTCAGACACATCTTTGTTGCAATCAGACTTCCCTTAGGGGTTTTAAATAACAAATACCTTATTAATGTGAATTATAAATATCTAATTTTTAAAGAAAAATAGGAATATTAAAAGGAATGTGAGGATCAAAAAATCATATAAATCTTTGGATAAATATTTTGAAATTATTAATGTACCTTCTACCACATCATCAATAACTTTAACCTCAATAGTAGTGATTTCAAAAGATTAGCCATGCTCCCTTGGTCTTTTCTAGGGAAAATTTCCTTAATTATTTGGACAATAATTTTCATAATGTTTCATCTCTTTACAATTTTAGCATTGATCATTGGTACCTTCTTTCATTCCCTTACAATCGCAATCTTGGGGTCCTTTTTATCCACACTTGTAAAAAACTCCCACCCCCTTTAGGAAGGTACCAAGGTGTTTCTTCCCACAATTATCATAGGGTAGAAAGTCACATTTTCCCTTCTTCCACTTATTTCATTTTCAAGAGTGTTTAGTGGCCCTCTTATTCAATTTCATTACATTAAAGTCATAAGACATAGATAATTCCTTTTCTGTCTTGATAGCACATGAGACTATATCTTCGTACGATGAGAAATGTTGTGATACCAATACCTATTTGATAAATGGTTTTGACCCATAAAAAAATTGATCAATATTACTTCATAGGTTATGTATATATTCTACAGCAGGCCTTGCTAACCTGGTAAAGTTATCTTTATACTTTGCAACATTATCATCCTCCTTCTGCCTCATACTCAGAAATTGCCTCCCCATATCCACTCACTGATCACAAGGAAAGTATTTTTCTAAGAAGAGTTCTTCAAATTTCTCTCATTCCATATTTTCTACTTCTTTATAATCATTTTTTTAATTGATGGCCACCATTGATCCACATCTCCTAAGAGATGATAAACTTCCCTAAAAACTTTTTCCCTTTCTTTACTCCCCAAATCCCAAAAATATTTTTATAATGAACTTATCCACTAATCAGATATAAAAATATTTTTATCCCATTGAATATTGGGGGATATTTCATAATGAAGTAGTCTAACATTGATCCTCTTTATTTTGGATCTGGTTGATTCATATGGGTAAAGTTATTATTCATAACCTGATTCAGTTGTCCCATTATAGTTATAAGTTATTGCACTAGTTGCAACTCGTGATCCAACATCATTATCTTGCATAAGAGGTAAACCCCTACATTGGTTACATGCATTGATACTATTTTCATTTCTTCTACTAGGATCCATTTCTAAAAAATGATATTCACTAGATTTGGTTATTAATTATAATGAGTAACCTAATAATATTTAACATAAATTGAAAAATTATGCATATCTAATCTCATAATCATTATCATGGTCTCTTTGGGAAAATATTTACTTTTAAATCCTTTATAATGGTACAAAAAGAAAATGTGAATTATTCTAAGCATATCTCCCAGGAGTATCAAACTTGGTGCACAGTAAGGATTGTTTTTGTGTAACAGGTTACCTTAAGTCCAGCCCAAAACACCTTATCATGGTTATTACTCCCAGGTACATTTGTTCTATAACTATGTTCACTTGTAGTATCTAGATAGAGATTTATTTTCTTGGAATACCCACATAATCTATATATTTCCAAAAAATATCAATGTTCTTCTATACTTATCACCAAAGTATATCTTAGGGTGTTTTCCAATAATAAAAATCATTTCTAAATCTAGTTTCCAAGGTTTGTATTAAACTTCATTTAATACCAACTGTAATGCCCTTACCCCAGAAGCCCAGAGCCGTTGTATTATTTTATTACATTGGCATGATCACAAAAGATCAAATACAGAAGGATTGACCAATTTAGTAACCTTGAAAAAACTAGATAAAAACATAAGTTTTAAATTACAACATTAAATGAAAAAACAACATAGAATATACATTAAAATACTCATATCCCTTAGACTGTCCCTACTGGTCATTCATATTATACCTCTTTTCATATTACGAAAAAAATCAAACATATGAAAGGTATTATCTATGATTCTCCATAAGGGTAAATAATACAGTGGAAAATATAAGCATAAACTTTTGAGGAAGGTATATAACTAAAACACAAGCCTTTAAAACAAAATCTTCTGAATAATATGGAAATTATAACTCAAATAAATCTATATAAACATTCTTATGGATATTATACTATTATAATAATCACATGTAATATTAATAACTAATTTTCTAATGAGAGAATGCATAATGTTGGACATCATAACCACATTATCAAGGCCTTATTCCAAGACCATACATAAATGAGTAAAAACCCAAACTAGTTTTTAATATGAGAAATATCGATGTATCGAGGGGTTATAGAGGTCCCCACCCATCACATACTAATTCCAACACATTACACATATGATAAGGGTGAAACATAACCCATATAAGCATTAATATTAAAAATATCATAAGAAATGTTAATACTTTAACCATATTCCATAAATGGTATCAAAATAGCACATACAAAGTCAGACATATCATAAACCATTCAATATAATATGGTATATTATATCATAATAAATAAAACTCAATTAAGCACAAAATCCAAAAAAATATTTTGATATATATGAAAATTTTCATAATAAAATCATTAGAAATTTCGTTAGAGAAATACCCATTTTTTTAAATAGTAATTTAAAATTCAATACAATTTACAAAGAAAATATTTTCATTGAAAATAATATTTTAATATTTTAAAGGAATCTTCAAAACATTAAGGCATCATGACAATTAAAGAGTCCACTCACACCGTATAAGTTAATAAAAATTCTTCTCATACATTGTCAAAAAATTCAAACAAATTTTCTCATAAGTAAAATGACCAAAAGATTCCTTTTTATAAAATAGAACCTGGGTAAAATGTATTTAAACAATTTTAAAATAATATTAAGAATTTTTTGAAATACAATTTTAAGAAACATGGATATTAATGAAAAATATGTCCCAGTAAATACTTACATATAAATAATCTCAGATAATAAAGAGATTGAAAAATTAACCCTTACCTCATAATATCTTTTATATGAGGGTTATTTAACCTCTAATATAATGGTTAAATAAGTTTAATATGTTATACCAGAACTATATCCCTGATTTATGATATCATATATGATCCTCTTATTTCATTTTCTTAATAATATTTCATTATTATCATTATTTCGGGTGTGAATTTTCTTATGTTTATTTTGTCATGTAAGTTTTGTTTCTAATGAATAAAATATATATTCTCTATATCCATAATGGTATTAAGTTCATATATATTATATTAATTAATTATATACATTTTCATAATCATTCTTAATTTTTTATAATGGATGGCGTATCTCATCGCGTCGTGGTGACAGTAGGTCGTACGTATGCACGAGCAATGGTATAATTCCCTTAATGGTTAAATGGTGTAGAATTGGATGGTATATTAGTTATAAAGAACAATTAACATATAATATTATTTATTTATATCCATTATACTCATTATTATACTCATCCAAATAAATTAGTGTTGAATAACAAATTACACCACAACGTGGAGATAGTAAGTTTTACGTACACACGCATGACGATATTGTTATTAGTAGGGTAAATAAAAGGAGGAATATGGTTGTACCATAATAATAATAACATATAAATATTTATATGATACAATATTTACTACTTTAGTATGTAAAAAACATTCAAATTGTAAGTATAACAATAAATGAAATTGAATTGAAGTGGTAAAACAATTACCTATTCTTTGAGTATCTCCTTTTGATTTGCTCAAAAGGACTTCATAGGTTGGTTTTATTCACAAAGTATGGCATATAGGATGGAGTTAGGGAAGTTGGGAGGATAATTTGGAGTGGTTTTCCCAAGAAAAAAGGCTTTATATGTGTGAATAAATTTGACGGATAGGTTCCCTTTTATAAGAGAGGGGAGGGGAACTTTAGAAAATTCCAAAACAATTAATTTATTATAAATTGATTTTTTATTCAAAATAGCTAAAAAAGTGAGTTATTTAGAAGATAATATGAGGATGATTATAACTCCTCTCATCCAAATAATTTTTTATATTATTTTATTTTATTTTAAACCTTGTCATTTTATTTATTCTTAATTAATCTATTTAATTTTATTTACAGCAATAATATTCAAAATATGAAAAGGTTATAAATATTTACTTATATGGTGTCAGTTGTCCATAAATGAAACATTAAAGATATTTTAGACCTTATAATTATAAATTTGTAGTTTTTAATTATTATTATTATTTTTAAATAATTTAATAAAATTTTCTTTTTATAAAATATCAATAGTGTCAATTTTGAAACTATTTTTTAATTTAAATTAAATTAAAATAAAAAAATTACTCCAATAAAATCAATTAAATATAATCTTAATATGTTTTATTCACCGATAAAATCCATATATCACCTTAACTAGTTTAAATTATATTTATTTTATATTTTTGAAAACAATTTATCTGATATTTCTATTAATAAAATAATTTCACCGTCACCTTTGTGTCATCATTAATGGTAATTATTTAATATCTAAAAATTATAAATAAATTAATATGATGTAGGTAGTTATTTTAGATTTATATATACTATTTATAATGGATGTTATCTCTTGGTTATTCATATATTAAAATTAATATACTTATATAAAATGAGACTGTGACATTTTGTCACATTCATTGATTTTAATAATATTCAAGTCATATTCAGGGAAAAGTGTCCATTAAATGATTTAATTTAAAACCTTAGATGATAAGGGTATAATTTAGTCATCCAATATGATTTTTATAGGTGTTGTGGTAATTATATAATTTATTTTCATCCATAATTACCTGATTTACCCTTGACTGCATTAATAAAAAAACTACCAAAGTTACTATTAATAATGTCAAAAAATAAAATAACCCTTTTTACATAAATTGAACCCCCTAATTCCAAATATGTAATAAATTTTTAAAAATTAAAAATATAGAAGTTTTAGTAATTAAATTAAAATTAATCATGTATATGAAAAGAGAAAATGAGGTTTTAAAAGTAAAAACCATCAAAAGATTGACATGTGTTTATATCCAATTTTAATGAAAAAATAATTCCAAAGAACTAAATTAGATTAAATGATAAAAATATAATCTAATTATAATTTAAAACCGATCAAAATTATAATTTAACACTATATGTTATTTCATTAAAAAAATTGTTTTCAATTAAAATTTAGTATTTCTAAATATTCATCAATACATTAAATTTATCATTAAAATACCAAAAATTGTACCAAATTAAACATTGGTATTAATATTTTAAATAAGAAGTTTATTTTTTAAAATTTAATATATAAAAGTTTCAAATACTAGATTTAAAATGGGTTCTCCATTAAAAGGTGATAAATTTTCTTTTATAAAAATAAATACTTTTAATGTGTAAAATTGGATTAATTATAATCTTATGACAATAAAATAATTTGGATTGATTTCATAACATTTGATTAATTATATTGTACAAAAATATCAAAATTTGGTTAATAGATTTCATAACCTCTTTTTATAAATGTCTATTTTAGTAGATCATGATGCACTCGAACTCGGTGTTGCGTGAAACGCAAGTTATTTAATTATTTAAAAAGAAGCATACCTTGGAATCTTGGGGTGTTAAAAATAGTGTTCCATATCCACTCGGGATCTCCAACCCTAGGCACATCCCTCTCTCCCTATTGGATCCCTTATACTCCCTTACATTAGTGGTTTTGGTGTGGATTCATCAAGGAATCATCAAGTAAGTGTTTTCTCCCATGGTTCCTTATTTTAGGGTTTCTCCTCTTCCCTCTTTGGGTTCCTCTTTTCTAGCAGGTTATTTGACCTAGAGAGGGTTTAATCTCGTGTTTTTGAGTAGGATCTTGATTTTTGTTGTTAATTTTATCGTGTTATGGTCTTTTGGTGGTGCAATTTTGGTTTCACACCAATTTTTTGAGGTTTCCATTCTCGGGGTAGATGTTTCCATGATTTTTCATTATTAGATGAGTTTAGATTGCTTTTTCTAATTTTTTAATTTTCCCTATAGATTTTGTGTGAGGTTTGAACGATGTTTTTTTAATGGTTTGAGATCCTCTTGGAATAAAAATGGGTTTTCTAAAGGAAAGTTGATTTATCCCTTGTACGATATATGATGATGTTTCTTAAAAATGTTTTATACCTTTTATGGAAAGTGAGAAATGTGTTTTAAAAGATATTTGAAGGTGTAAATGTGTTCAATGTGGGTTTTCCATGTGTAATGGGTTTTTTTTAATATTTTATTCTATTTTATGAACCTTAAATGTGTCTTTGAATTGTGTAGCATGTTATAAAAGTGGTTTTGATGTGTATGTGAATTTGAAATTGGATTTTCCATAAAAATGTTGGTTTTAATATGTTCTTCCCTTGTTGTATTTTTACACATGTCTTATTAAATTGTGCATGCGGTGAGAATTTTGTTTTCTAAAATTTTTTGGTGTGTGTATAAAATTAAAGTGGTTTTGTTTATAGAAAATAGTGATTTCCCTATGTGCTTATGTTACTTATCATGTATATGAGCAAGTGTTGACCTATGTGATATGTGTAAAACTAATAACAAGGGAATCCTTGGTATATATATGGATATAAAATAACTAGTACGCTAGTGATTCAAAAGTTGCTAAGCATATATTATCTAGCAAGATTGATGCTAGTTGACTCAGAAGTGGAGAGGCAAAAATTCATCCATTAGGATTTATGATTACAACACTAACTAAATTATAATGATGATTGGATACCACTAGAACATTAGATGGATTAATCTCTAGTGTCTCGTTCATGAAATGTTGTGGGGTATGGTTGTTATACTGTGCTTCAATGAGGTATGTTGTTCTTAGTGTTCTACTTATGATAGCTACACTTATGGATTTTCCCATGGTTATCTCTTGGTAACATGATGATTATGAGAAATTTTGTTAGCCATCAGTATATGGTAGGCCTTGTGTACCATTTTGTTTCAAGTAATCTTAATTGCCAAAAAGGGTTTTCTTTAAAAAGTGTTTTCTTGAGAAATTTCTCCTTAAATATTTTCATTGAAATGTTTAAAATGTTTGAAAGAAAATGTGCATATTGATTTGTATTTTAATGTTATATCATGAAATATCTCTTTTGGGTGGCATCTTATCTGGATTTGGATCACACCCTTGATATGAATTTGCTTGTATGTAGACTTTACTATGTATGACCTAGGTAATGGTATGATGTGTTGGGGTGATGGTGGATCTAGTTACTAGAGTTCCACTTCTTGTGGGTGATGGTGGTGGATAATTGAGGGTGATGCTCCTCTTGTTTCATTCTAGTTATTGGGATAGTTAGGTCAATCCCTTTTTGTTTTAGCCCTGGTGGTTTTTAGTAAAATTCATAAACCTTTAATATAAAAATTGTGGTAATTTATTTGGTTATGCTTATTAGTAATTAGGTTTATTTTTTTGGTTGTTTATGATTATGTAAACTGTTGAAATCATTCCCAAGACATATTGTTGATACTCGGGAACTAGTTTTCATCTTATGGGGATCAGGAAAATCCCTCGAGCTAAGTCTCAAACTAGGTTGGGTGTCAGGTTGGATGACATCCAAGCATGGTTTGCGACACTATCATTGCTTTATGAAAATAATATTGATCAAAGGAATCTCTCTCCATGGGATCAGATATGTGAATAAGATGGGTGATATGAGAATCCTACAAAAACCAATTATACAATTAACTAAAGGTAATAAAAAATAGTTCAACATTGGAAAGAAAAATCATTACCAAGTCATTATAGCCTCATCTGTGTCATGTAATGTATATCACCGGGCACATGCAATACCAGGGTTAGTAATCCAGTTGATCTAATAAATGGAAATGTACTGTGTAAAACCCTCATAATTGGGACTCGTGTTCCCACATGTTAATATATCATTCATGATATCTTCTCCGGTCAAAGTATCGCTTTACTGATATCTTCAGGGAATGATGTTAAGGTAACTGACTGGGTAGTGCTAGAATGAGCTAATAGAATTAGAACTACCACATAACTCTATTAGTATGATTAAACTCAATAATATAAAAATAAATCATAGTAACAATGCATGAGCTGACAACAAGCATCTCAATACAATATGGTGGGAGACTCTTGTTGATAGCCTCATTATATGACATCCATGAAATTTGAATAAAATATAATAATTTAATAAAAGAAGACATGTATGGTACACAATAATAATATAACTATACATTTAATTACCATGTATGTCATCCTTTCAAATACTTTCCAACAGAATTCTGTAAGCATGTGTAATAACCCGGATCTTCGTTTTCAGGTATGCCTTCCTTTTTTTGGAGTTTTTGAGAAAAATGGAGTTTCAGAAAATTTTTGAAGTACAGGGCATGTACTTTCTGAGTACATGCCGTGTACTATTTTCCCGCTCGAAGCCGTGTGTTGGCCATGTCTGGGCCACACACACGGTGTGTAGGGGTGATGTGGAGGCTGATTTAAGCGGAGTACGGAAAAACCTAGTACACGCCGTGTACTCTAAAAGTACAAGCCATGTACTTTCTTTTTTTTCATTAAACATACCGGGGTCGTGTCTGATCGCCCTAAACGTCTTCTTCTAGGTCTGGTTCGACCGAGAGACATCATATGACCACAAAACTTCTTCAGATTCCCGAGCCTCCATCTGTTGGCCGATTAAACCATCGTCGATTGCATTGGAACCGCAACGGTGAGTTCATCGTTCTTCTTGAGTTTCATTCCAAGATTCTTCCTCTTTCTCAAGTTATCGTGGTTGGAGCATTTTGGACTTTTTCTCAGATCTATAACGTTCAAGGGAGATTCAGTCATCGTGGTTCAAGTATATTGATCTCCTTGGATCGAGGTAGGTGGTTTGTGCCTTACCGTTCAAAGTCCTTGAGTTTTATGTGATAATTCTACCAATCCCCGTGAACGGGGTATTGTGTGTTTACCTTATTTCCCTTATTGTTTTCAAGCCTTTCTTGTATGCTTTTTTGGAGGTAAATTTATCATTTTAGAGGATATTTTGTTGTTCTTGGATGCTTTGACCATTCTTTTATCTGTTTACGACCTTTGGGTCTTGTTAGCCTTTGGCCGTTATGACTCTTTCCATACCTTGTGTCTATAGGATGGAGTGTTTTGCATTATATTCTTGTTTCCTTGTAGACTATTTAGCCAAGTAGCTCCATAAGTGTACTTTGGTTAGCCAAGTAGCTCTATAGGTATACTTTGGCCTTATAGAATTATTATGCACTAACTGTAACGAGGGTGAGAGAACCTGGTGCTATAGACTATAAGGGATAGATCGAGTGAACTTCCCAGAGAGTATTTGACTTTATAGATTATAGGAGGTAGACCGAGTGAGCTTCCTCAGTGAGTCTTAGACATTATAGGCCACAGGGGATAGACCGAGTGAGATTCCTAGAGTGCCTCCAGATATTATAGACTACAGGATGGTAGACCGAGTGAGCTTCCTCAGAGAGTCTTACTTTGTTTGAATTTTTTTACGAACTTTCCCATGCTAGAGGAGGAATTGACCGAGTGAGCTTCCCTATAGAGTCTGTGGTATACCTGAGGCTATAGGAGGAATTGACCGAGATAGCTTCCTCAGAGAGTCTCTAGACCTTGGGGATAATAAGGTTAGACGGCGTGATCTTCCTCAGAGAGTCCCTAACTACACTAGACTATAAGGGGAATTGACCGAGTGAGCTTCCCCAGAGGGTATTATAAATTCATATGACCAAGCCAGAGGGGTTAGGCTGAGTGCACTGCCCAGAGGGTTATGGTACTTCTTGGATAGGACCAGAGGGGATGGCTGTGAGTACTTCCCATAGGGTTTCCTTCTTGGTAGCTGTTTTCTTCACTACTGTTGTTGATTGTGGATTGATTACTATTGTGTATCATCCTCCTTTACTACTTACTGTCACTGCCTACTACTTTTCTATTATTGTTTACTGCTTATTGTACTTTTACCTGTCATATACTCACTGACTGTTAGGCAGAGATCTTCGGGTGAATTCCTACTGAGATATAGTCTCACACCCTATTTGGGTCATGTTTTTGGGCCCAAACAGACTATGTTTTTGTAGGTATAGACAAGGGAAAAAACACTTCGACTTCCGGTACTTGATTTCTTGGAGCAGGAGAGCAGGGGACCAAGTTTTGTCTTGCGATGCTGAGGAGATGTTTTATTTTTTTTTTGTACTTGTTTTGGTATTGTAGTGTTTCCCAGAATTGTGACATGTTTGGATGCTTTCCTAGATATGTATAATGCATCATTTCATATATACATATGTGCTTCAGTCTATTGATTTAGTCTTCCGCTATTTATATTGTTGGTTATTACTACTTTCGCTATTGCATGTTTATTTTTCTTTCACTATGTACTCTACCAATGAGGGCATAGTTTCCCCACTATCACACCAAAGTCCCTCGTGCCTCTGGGTGGCTTCCGGAACCGGGACGTTACAACATGGACATCATGTCTAGTTGTATCTGAATATTGATGTGTATAACTCCACCGATAGATAACATTTTTACACTTATATTTCCTTATATAAAGTTATACATTGAATTTTTACATTTCATGGAAGGAAAAATATACTATCTTCCATTATTATACTCTCTTAAAATATCAACAGACAATAGAGTGTGTGCATGTGGAGTTATGCGAGGGATGCACTCCAATATCCACATCTATATCAGAATAAGACAACCTGTGACATATATCTTATCAATGAGACATGAACTTAATAGCACTATATATTTTTATAAAAGACATGAATACCCCTATCTATAAAATCCTATATAGTCCCAGTTCTATAATAAATGTAGATATATCAAATGTACAAATGTAGCTTAATGATCAATGTTGATTGTGCCACCGATAAACCTCAAAATGTATGCATGTGAAAATCACAGCACAATGATCTCATTGGCATCATCAACTAGATGACTGATGTTATCATCTATCTATGACATGTGTGATATAATACCAAGGAAAAACCATCCATCATCATGGACCTCAATTCCTAGTAATCTATGAACCAGATCAAACCAATCTACACGCACTTTCCCCATCACATCAACCACACCATCGATGGGGATACCCAACATAATGGAACATCCTCAAGTATAAAATTCCCCTCTCCCTCTATATACATACATTAAATTTTCTAAAGTTATAGATGCATATTTAACTTGGGGATGTGTGCATTGTGTTGGGCCTCCCCATTGACAGTGTGACTTTGATTAGTTTAGTGGGTGCAGATTAGTTTGATCTAGTTCAAAGATTATTGGGAATTGAGGTCCACGATGATGTAAGGTTCATCATCGGAAGTATATTACACATGCCATTGATAGACAAACACTTTACTAATCTAGTTTATTTTTTTTGGTGAGATCACCATGATGTGATTTTCACATGCACACATTTTGAGGCTTATCAATGACATGATCTAAATTCTTCATTCAACTATATTTTTACATTTGATGTATTTAGTGTTATTGGAAGACATGTACTAGAAACAATAGTATATATGGGGGTTTACATGTCCTGAATATATATACAAGGTGTCTCATCAATAAGATACATTTCAAAGGATGTGTTATTTTGATATAAATGTGGATATGAGCGTGCATCCTTCATTTAGATCAACATGAATATGCGCTATTGTTAGTCGATATTATAGGCGAGTCTTCGAATGGAAGATAATATGTTTTCCTTATATTTTCAAAATAAAATGTATACCCTTATATTATGAAATATATGTATAAAATTTCATCTACAGTTGGATTCAGATGTATCGATATTAAGATACATCTGAACACGATGCCCATACATAAAGACGTACGCTGGAGAGTCTTCGATTGGAAGATGTACATGGTTATTAATTATATAGTTAAATTATTATTGTGTGAAATACATGTCTTGATTTATTACTTGATTATTCATTTTTTCATTTTCCAGATTTTATTGATGTTCTTTGGCCTTATATGATTATTATGCCCTGACTGGAACGGGGCTGAGAGAACCTGGTCCTATACACTATAAGGGATAGACCGAGTGAACTTCCCAGAGTCTTTGACTTTATAGACTACAGGAGGGTAGACCGAGTGAGCTTCCTCCGTGAGTCTTATACATTATAGGCCACAAGGGATAGACTGAGTGAGCTTCCCAAAGTGCCTCCAGATATTATAGACTACAGGAGGGTAGACCGAGTGAGCTTCCTCAGAGAGTATTACTTTGTTTGAATCTGTTTAAGAACCTTACCAGGCTAGAGGAGGAATCGAGTGAGTGAGCTTCCTTAGAGAGTCTGTTGTATACCAGAGGCTATAGGAGGAATTGACCGAGATAGAATCCTCAAAGAGTCTCTAGACCTTGGTGCTAAGAGGGTTAGACCGCGTTATCTTCCTTAGAGTGTCTCTGACTACACTAGACTATAAGGGGAATTGACCGAGTGAGCTTCCCCATAGGGTCTTATAAATTCGTATGACCAAGCCAGAGGGGTTAGGCAGAGTGCACTACCTAGAGGGTTGTGGTACTTCTTGGATAGAACTGGAGGGGATGGCTGCGAGTACTTCACAGAGGGTTTCTTGCTTGTTAGCTATCTTATTCACTGTTTTTGTTGGATGTGGATTGATTGTTGTTGTGTATCATCCTTCTTTACGGCTTACTATTACTGCCCACTGCTTTGATATTGTCGTTTACTGCTTATTGTACTTTTACCTGTCACATACTCAATGACTGTTAGGCACAGATCTTCGTGTAAATTCCTACAGGGATTTAGTCTCACACCATGTTTGGGTCATGTTTTTGGGCCCAAATAGACTATGTTGTTGCAGGTATAGACAAGGGCAAGCACCCTTCGACTTCCGGTACTTGATTGCTTGGAGCAGGAGAGCATGGGACCAAGATTTGGCTTGCGATGCTGAGGAGCTGTTTTATTTTCTTTTTTACTTTTTTTGGTACTGTAGTTTTTCCCAGCATTGTGACTTGTTGGTCTGCTTTCCTATATATGTTTCATGCATCATTTAATATATACATATGTGCTCCAGTTTGTTGATTTAGTCTTCCGCTGTTTATATTGTTGGTTATTACTGCTTTCGCTATTGCATGTTTATTTTTCTTCTACATGTACTCTGCCAATGAGGGCATAGTTTTCCCACTATCACACCCAAGGCCCTCACTGCTAGTCAGCAGCCTCTGGAATTTGGGGAAATGTGCTTGAGGCCATGTGACCAACCGGGTACGGGGCGCCTCTGGGTGGATTTCGTAACCGGGACATTACAAAGTAGTATCAGAGGGATTCTTTTCTCTTTCATTACTATTTCGAGACTTTAGCCAGGGATAGGATGGATTCGGTACTTGGTAATAAGCTATGCCTGGGTGTAGCTAAACCGTGTATAGGGAAAACCCATACTACGTCATTTATTGCAGTTTCCTGGTTTTGAGATTTTATGGTTGATATGATTTCACCTAGAGTGATTCACATTCTTTTTGATGTTGTTGTATTGATATTATGGTTATATTTCTATCGCACCCGATGAGATGAAGGTATCCCATCTCATGCATCATATAGTCACTTGTTAGAAATCACATGCCATGCATTCTTGCCATGCCATCTAGGGTGCATTAGCAATTTCATGTTGTTGTGATAGACTCTATGTAGATTATGTATGCTGTTGTGATAGATTCTTGATAGAATCCCTAATGTTGTGATAGAGAAATTGATTTTGTTGTACTTTTCTTAAATGAATGCCAAATTTTGATTCTTGAGGTGTTATGGGCCCTCTTTAATCGGATGTTGGTGGATCATGATCCTGTTTCTTCTTGTACATGACTGTGGGAGATGCCAAGCTTTGATTCGTGGGGAGTATGGGCCCTCATGGATCGGAATTTGGCACCTATTTTCCATGTTTTCAGTGTTTCAGGGCTTATTTGCAGTTTCTGAGATACTGCCTAGAAAAACCCCGAATACACGGCATGTACTTTCTGGTTACACGCTGTGTAGTTTTCAGGCCATGTTACTGATTGTGTGTGTAGGGACATGGTGTTTTAGAAATAACTTCAGGAACACACCATGTACAGTAGGTGCACGCCATGTAGTTCGGATTCGTATACCTGGCCATGTCACTAACAACACGGGTCGTGGAAGCTCGAGTAGAACATGCCATGTTGTAAAGGAACACACCATGTAGTCATGTCCAGGTTCCCGGCCGTGTCACGAACAACACAGGTCGGAGATACCTTCTCTTAGACATGCCATGTTGTTTTCAGAACACGCTGTGTAGTCTTGATCAGGTACCCGAACGTGTCACGAACAACACAGGACAGTGTCACCTTCTCCTATACATGCTGTGTTTGTTCAGAACACGCCGTGTAAGTGCCAACCATGTAGACGGTCATGTAACTAACAACACGGTCCGCCAAGGCCGTGTCTAGTACACGTCGTGTCCCTAGGGAACATGTTTTTTAGCTTGGGGTGTTACACGACCTGTCGGGAAGGGGTACATGTCCATGTTAATGGATAAATAAGACACATCGTGTAGTTTTTATACACGTCGTGTAGTCGTGTTTTGTAAAAGTTGATAGCTTCTTTCCCCTGTTCGTGTTTTGTACTCCTATGTTTTTAGTCTTTGTTAATCCTGATCTAAGGTAAGATTTTGATCTTTCAGAGCTATGCCTCTGAGACATCCTCTGGTCGTACGTCATTTTCCAGACGGTGATCATACACCGGATATGGCCGATGAGGGACCTCCTATAGATCCTCCTGCTATTCCAGCCTTAGCACCAGCAATTGTACCCGTCATAGGTGTCGATGCGTAGTTCAGGTAGGATTTCCTGAGGATGATGAAAACTTTTCAGGGAGTGCCGCCTCCTGCCCCGTCGATGGCTGAGTTGACGAGGGATGTTCATAAGTAGCATCCTCTTAATTTCTCAGTGGATGGAGGACCCCGAGCTACAATGTCATGGTTTGAGGCCACCCTGACAATCTTTGAGCATCTGGAGATACCCCTAGAGAAGAGGGTAAATCTGTCCACCTAAATGCTCTAAGACACCACCAAGAAGTATTGGTAGGTGATCTCGCAGTCAGGGCGTCAGCAGGGTATGTCTTGGGACAAGTTTTGATGCACCTTCTATGACTAATTCTATCCGGAGACCCTGAGGGTTGATCGAGCCCGGGAGTTTATGAGTCTGCAGAAAGGTACTCTTTCTCTTATAGAGTACTCGTCTCATTTCACGGAGCTGTAGTGTTTCACATTGATCCCAGTAGGTGTTGAGTATTATCTTTCTAGGAAGTTCGAGGATGGTATCAGGTAGGAGATCTGTTCCTAGGCGAATATTTTCCAATTGACATCTATATCCTCCATCTTCAAACAAGAACTGATTACTGAGCACAATCTGAGGGATTCTGGAGAAGTGAGCCAAGGCGGTTCGACATCCAGAGCTGGTATTCCTCCTACAGACAGTAGGAAGCGTCATAGAGTGTCTTCTCGAGTAGAACGGGGTTCTCAGGACGCGTCTTCTGGCAGCCAGGTTGTATGCTACCAGTGCGGTAGGAGTGGAAATACTAGACCTCAGTTCCGAAGAGATCTTATGGAGTGCCGATCTTGTGTCAAGATGGGTCATCATCAGTGTTTTTGTTAGATCTTCTCACCTTCAGCTGGTGGTAGGGGTTCTTCTATGACCTCACGTCCTGGAGATGCTTCGCCAATTTTCCACCAGTCTAGGAACTGGAGTTCTTCTGGCCGTTCGGGCCGTGGTGGAGGTCTCGGCCATGGTGGTCAGTCACCAGGTCATCAGCGACAGCAGAGTGAATCATCTCAGAGTGGTCAGCCGGGGGCATAGGGCTACGGTGCATGCCAGCCTTTCATTGTGGAGTAGAACTATCATGAGCAGGAGCCCTTCCCTTCTATAGTTCGAGGTACGATCTTAGTAGCCTCAGTTTTATCTTCATCTCTTTTCGATACTGGTGCTTCCCATAGCTTTATCTTTGTTGTGGTTGTGGAGAGCCTTGGGATCTGTATCTTTTCATATACCAACTTGTTGAGAATGGACATGCCTTTAGGAATGAGGACATCTAGTGTACGTTAGTATAGAGAGTGCCCTCTTGAGATTTCGGGGGGGGGGGGGGTCACTTCTTATGGGACCTCTATGTACTAGAGATGACATGCTATGACGCCATTCTTGGGAAGGACTGGTTGGTTCCTTTCCAGGCAGTAGTTGATTGCTATCATCGTAGGGTGAGTTTCACATCACCAGAGGGAGGATCTTTCCTTCCTAGAGACGAGTGGGATTTCCAAGTGGGTAGAGCTGGACCAGAGCATCATGGTCTAGAGGGAAGTTACAGCCCATATTTCCAGTCTTTATCTAGATGACCAGTGGACTTTACAGTTAAAAATTTCTCCAGTGCTGGATCGTTTTAGGGATGTCTTTCCAGAGGGCTTTTCAAGTTTGCCTCCAGAGCGTGAGGTAGACTTCTCAATTGAGCGTGTGCCCAGAGCGGCACCGGTGTCCATTCCTCCTTATAGGATGGCT
This sequence comes from Viscum album, assembly GCA_963277665.1. Lineage (NCBI taxonomy): Eukaryota > Viridiplantae > Streptophyta > Magnoliopsida > Santalales > Viscaceae > Viscum > Viscum album. Next base: position 380,778,482 of record OY728164.1, on the reverse strand, counting down.
ACACCTAAATTGCAGGAGTTCAAGAAGCAGTTGTAGGAGTTGCAGTCAAAGGGATTCATCCGAACCAGTACATCTCCTTGGGGTTCCCCTGTCCTATTTGCGAAGAAAGAAGACGGTACCCTTCGTCTTTGTGTGGATTATCGGAAGCTGAAACAGTTGATGGTCAAGAACCGATATCCCTTGTCGGGGATTGATGAACTCTTTGATCAACTTCGAGGAGCTCGGGTGTTCTCAAAGATCGACTTGAGGTCCGGTTATCATCAATTGCACACTAGACCATCTGATATACCTCTTATATCCTTTAGGAGCATGTATGGTCGGTATGAGTATACAGTCATGTCGTTCGGTCTCACGAACGCGCCTACGGTTTTCATGGCACTCATGAACCGACTATTCCATCTGTACTTAGACTCTTTTGTGGTGGTTTTTCATGGACGACATCTTGGTGTACTTTTAAACTCGAAACAACCATGCCACACATCTTGAGATTTTTCTGAGTAAACTGAGAGAGCATCAGTTATATGCTAAGATCTCGAAATGCCACTTTTGGATGGATCAGATTCACTTCTTGGGTCATGTTATCTCAGAGACAAGAGTTCCAGTAGACCCAGAGAAAGTGAGAGTTGTAGTTTCCTGGGAGAATCCGAAGAATGGCATTGATGTGTGATGTTTTATAGGTCTGGATGAATACTACAGGAGTATCATACAGGACTTCTCACACCTAGTAGCACCGTTGATAGGTCTGACCAAGAAGGGGGAGAAGTTTTTATGGTCAGATTCTTATGAGTTGTCCTTTTAGGATCTGAAGGGGAGGTTGACATCTTCACCGATACTAGTCTTGCCAGAGTCAGGCAAGGGATATACTATTTACTATGATGCTTCAGGTATCGGGCAAGGAGTTGTGCTTATGCAGGGAGATGGGGTCGTTGCTTACGGGTCTCGGCAGTTGAGGCCACACGAGAGGAACTACCTGATGCACGATCTAGAGTTGGCAGCTATTGTTCAATCCTTACGCTATTGGAGACACTACCTTCTGGGAGAGAACTTTGTGGTTTTCACCAACCACAAGAGTCTCAAGTATATCTTCACTCGGCGTGATCTGAATCGGAGACAGTGCGGGTGGGTCGAGTATCTTCACACCATTGACTTTGAGCTCGCCTATACGCCTGGAAAGGGAATTGTAGTGGCTGATGCCTTGAGTAGCAGAACTCAGATTCAAGAAGTTCAGGAGGCCAGTAGTGAGTGAAGGCTTATCTCTCTATTCTCTTAGATGCATTTGGAGGTGCACGATAGGCAGGGACAGACTTTCCTTTCATCTGTGGTTGTTACCTCTACACTTCTTGATTGGGTACGGATGAGGAAGCTATCAGATTCAAGGGCCTTAGTCTTGTGGGAGAGTGTGTTAGGAGGGTACCCTCTTCCTGGATGGACAGTGGGCGAGGATGAGATCTTGTGTTTTCAGGGACGCGTATGGGTGCCAGCAGACATACGCGATGAGATGATGCGGGATTTTCATTCCTTAGTTTGGGCAGTTCACCCTGGTGTCACCAAGATGTATCGGGATCTTCATCGCCAGTACTGGTGGTCAGGTATGAAGAGAGATGTTGTTGTTTTTGTCATGAAATGTTGTCAGCAGGTGAAAGCAGAGAATCAGCGACTAGCGGGGCTTTTGTAGCAGTTACCCATTCCGGAGTGGAATTTGAACAATGTCGCGATGGACTTTGTGACCAGGTTACCGAGGTCACCATAGGGGAGTGATGTTGTTTTGGATGTCGTCGACAGGATTACGAAGGTTGCACACTTCATTCTGATCAAGGAGACCTTTAGTGTTGATGATCTGGGACTACTATACGTCCGATATATTGTACGTCTACATGGAGTTCCACACTCCATTGTTACAAACAGGGATGTGCACTTTACCTATCGGTTCTGGCAGGGACTTCATAAGGATTTGGGTACACAGGTACTTTTGAGTACAGTATACCATCCCCATACTGATGCCCAGTCCGAGCGCATGATTCCGGTGCTTAAGGATATGCTCCGAGCTTGCATTATGGACTTCGGTGGTTCTTGGGAGAAGCATGTTCCTCTTATGGAGTTCACCTACAACAACAGTATTCAGGTGACCATTCAGATGGAACCTTACGAGGCTTTGTACGGTAGGCCATTCCGATCACCCTTATGCTGGCAGGAGGCAGGAGAGGCAGCTCTGCTGGGACCTCGTCTTGTTCAGGAGACCTCAGAGCAGATAGAGTTGATTCGGAAGAGGATGGCTACAGCACAGACTCGGCAAAAGTCTTATGCTAATCAGTGGAGGCAACATCTAGAGTTTTATGTCAGAGATCAGGTTTTCTTATGTGTTTCACCGAGGTTGGTACATAAGAGGATTCGGATACAGGGTAAACCTTCATCGCGGTACATCGGGTCGTTTGAGGTTTTGGAGAGAGTTGGGCCAGTTGCCTATCGGTTGCAGTTACCTCAGAGGTATCGGGCCATGCATGACTTCTTCCACGTATCTCAGCTCCAACGATACATTTCAGACCCATCTCATGCTTTTTATCCTGAGGAGGTTGAGCTCTAAGTGAATGCATTGTTTGAGGATCATCCCATCCAGATTTTCGATCGCAGTACGAAGGTTCTCCGTGGGCGGTCTATTCCTTTAGTCCGGGTGCTTTGGCAGTATGTGCGAGTACAGGATGAGACTTGGGAGAGGGAGACTGATGTATGATTGCAGTGGCCAGAGCTATTCGGGGTTCCTTCTTCTACGCCTTGCTAGGGAAATTCGGGGACAAATTTATTTAAGGGGGGACGTTTTTAAGAACCCGAATCTTCGTTTTCAGGTATGCCTTCCTTTTTCTAGAGTTTTTGAGAAAAATGGAGTTTCTGAAAATTTTTGATGTACACGTCATGTACTCTTTTCCCACTCGAAGTCATGTGCTAGTCATGTCCGGGCCACACAAACAGTGTGTAGGGGTGATGCGGTGGCAGATTTAAGCAAAGTACGGAAAAACCTAGTACACGTTGTGTACTCTAAAAGTACATGCCGTGTACATTCTTTTTTTCATTAAATGGACCAGGGTCGCGTCTGATCACCATAAACGTCTTCTTCTAGGTCTGGTTCGACCGAGAGATGTCGTACAACCGTGAATCTTCTCTAGATTCCCGAGGCTCCATCTTTGGGCCGATTCGGCTACTGTCGATTGCGTTGGAACCGCAGCGGTGAGTTATTTGTTCTTCTTGAGTTTCATTCCTAGATTCTTCCTTTTTCTCAAGTTATCGTTGTTTGAGTGTTTTATACATTTTCTAAGATCTACGAAGTTCAAGTGAGAATCAGTCATCTTGGTTCAAGTATATCGATATCCTAGGGTTGAGGTAGGTGGTTTGTGCCTTACCGTTCAAAGTCCTTGAGTTTTATGTGCAAATTCCACCAATACCTGTGAACGGGGTATTGCGTGTTTACCTTTTTGCCCTTGTTGTTTTTATGCCTTGCTTGTATGCTTGTGTTGAGGTACATTTATCATGTTAGAGGATATTTTGTTGTGCCTGGATGTTTTTCCCATGCTTTTCTCTATTTACGACCTTTCGGTCTTGTTAGACTTTGGCCGTTATAAATCTTATTATGCCTTGTGTCTATAGGATGGAGTGTTTTGCATTATATGCTTGTTTCCTTGTAGACTGTTTATCCATGTATCTCCATAGGTGTACTTTGGTTAGCCAAGTAGCTCTATAGGTGTACTTTGGCCTTATAGCATTATTATGCACTAACCGACATGGGGCTGAGAGAACCTGGTGCTATAGAATATAAGGGATAGACCAAGTGAACTTCCCAGAGAGTCTTTAACCTTATAGACTACAGGAGGGTAGACCGAGTGAGCTTCCTCAGTGAGTCTTAGACATTATAGGCCATAAGGGATAGGCCGAGTGAGCTTCCTAGAGTGCCTCCAGATATTATAGACTATAGGAGGGTAGACTGAGTGAGCTTCCTTAGAGAGTCTTACATTATTTGAATCTTTTTATGAACCTTACCAGGCTAGAGGAGGAATTAACCGAGTGAGATTCCTCAGAGAGTCTGTGGTATACCTGAGCCTATAGGAGGAATTGACCTAGATAGCTTCCTCGGAGAGTCTCTAGACCTTGGGGATAAGAGGGTTAGACCGCATGATATTCCTCAGAGAGTCCCTGGCTACCCTAGACTATAAGGGTAATTGACCGAGTGAGCTTCCCCAGAGGGTCTTATAAATTTGTATCACCAAGCTAGAGGGGTTAGGCTGAGTGCACTACCCAGAGGGTTGTGGTACTTCTAGGATAGGACCAGAGGGGATGGCTGTGAGTACTTCCAAGAGGGTTTCCTGGTTGTTAGCTATTTGCTTCACTGCTGTTGTTGGTTGTGGATTGATTACTATTGTGTATCGTCCTGCTTTACTGTTTACTGTTACTACCTACTGCTTTGCTATTGTTGTTTATTGCTTATTGTACATTTACCTGTCATATACTCACTAACTGTTAGGAATAGATCTGCAGGTGAATCCCTATTGGGATTTAGTCTCACATTTTATTTGGGTCAAGTTTTTGGGCCCAAACAGACTATGTTGTTGCAGGTATAGACAAGTGAAAACACCCTTCAACTTCTGGTACTTGATTGCTTGGAGCAGGAGAGCATGGGACTAAGTTTTGTCTTGCGAGGCTGAGGAGCTGTTTTATTTTTTTTTTGTACTTGTTTTTGTACTGTTGGGTTTAACAGCATTGTGACTTGTTTGGCTGCTTTCCTAGATATATATCATGCATCATTTCATATATACATATGTGATTCAGTTTGTTGATTTAGTCTTCCGCTGTTTATATTGATGGTTATTACTGCTTCTGCTATTGCATGGTTATTTTTCATCCACTATGTACTCTTCCAATGAGGGCATAGTTTCCCAACTATCACACCCAAGGCCCTCGCACATCTGGGTGGCTTCCGGAACTGGGACGTTACAGCATGGACATCATGTCTAGTTATATCTGAATATTGATGTGTATAACTCCACTGGTAGATAACATTTTTATGCTTATATTTCCTTATATAAAGTAATACATTGAATTTTTACATTTCAAGGAAGGAAAAACATACTATCTCCCATTATTATACTCCTAAAATATCGACAGACAATATAATGTGTGCATGTGGATTTAAGTGAGGGATGCACTCCCGTATCCACATCTATATCAGAATAACACAACCTATGACATGTATCTTATCAATGAGACGTAAACTTCATAGCACACTATATTTTTATAAAAGACACGAAGACCCCCAACTATACTATCCTATATAGTCTCAGTTCTCCAATAACTATAGATATATCAAATTTACAAATGTAGCTGAATGATCAATGTTGATTGTGCCACCGATAAACCTCAAAATGTATGCATGTGAAAATCACAGCACAGTTATCTCGTTGGTATCATCAGCTAGATGAGTGATGTTCTCATCTATCTATGACATGTGTGATATAATAACAAGGAAAAAACTTACATCATCATGAACCTCAATGCCTAGTAATTTATGAACCAGTTCAAACCAATCTGCACGCACTTTCCCCATCATATCAACCACACCATCGATGGGGATATCCAACATAATGGAAACATCCTCAAGTATAAAATTCCCCTCTCCCTCTAGATACAAACATTTAATTTTCTAAAGTGAGAGAGGCATATTTAACTTGAGGATGTGTGCATTATGTTGGGCCTCCCCATTGATAGTGTGACTTTGATTAGTTGAGTGGGTGCAGATTAGTTTGATCTAGTTCAAAGATTACTGAGAATTGAGGTCCACAATGATATAAGGTCCATCATAGGCAGTAGATTACACATTCCGTTGATAGAAAAACACTTTACTAATCTAGTTTATGTTGTCGATGAGATCACCTTGATGTGATTTTCAAATTCATACATTTTGAGGCTTATCAATGACATGATCTATATTCTTCATTCGACTACATTTTTACATTTGATGTATTTAGCGTTATTGGAAGACATGTACCAGAAACAATAGTATAGATGGGGGTTTACATGTCCTGAATATATATACAAGGTGTCTCATCGATAAGATACATTTCACAGGATGTGTTATTTTGATATAAATGTGGATATGAGCGCGTATCCTTCATTTAGATCAACATGAATATGTGCTATTGTTAGTCGATATTATAAGTGATTCTTCACATGGAAGATGGTATGTTTTCCTTCTAATTTCAAAATCAAATGTATACCATTATATTATGAAATATATGTATAAAATTGTATCTACAGTTGGATTCAGAAATATCGATATTAAGATACATCCACACATGATACCCATACTTAAAGATGTACGCTGGATAGTCTTCGATTGGATTATGTACATGGTTATTAATTATATAGTTAAATTATTATTTTGTGAAATACATGTCTTGATTTATTAATTGATTATTCATTTTGTTATTTTTCAGATTTTATTGATGTCATATAGTGAGACTATCATTTAGAGTCTCCCAATGTACCGTATAACAATGCCTGTTGTCGGTTCAGGCATCATTTTTATGATTCATTTTCATATTGTTGAGTGACATCATATATATTGAGTTATGAGGTAGTTCTATTTCTATCAGTCTGTTCCTACACCACCAAGTTAGTTACTTTCACTTCATTCCCTGAAGATGTCAGGGAAGTGATATTTTTACTAGAGAGGAGATATCATACATGATATATTTAGATGTGGGACAAACAACATGAGTCCCGATTACGAGGTGTCGGCACATCATATATGAATTTATAAGATCAGATGAATTATGGGCCCTGGTAGCACATGTCCCTAGTTAGATATCTTACATGATATAGATGAGGCTATCATGACTTGGTAATAATTCTTCCTTCCACCGTTGAATAGTTTATTTATTAACATTAGTTAACTATATAATTTGTTTTTATATGATGCTCATATCACCCATTTCTTTTGCATATCAAGTCACATAGAGGGAGGAACCTTTTATTAGACTTATTTTCATGCAGAAGAGATAGAACTACTTTTTCATATGGATGAGATTTATCATGAGATATTATTTGATGTGTTAGGTGACGTTGAGGGTGAAGATCCTGATCTGGATGTGTCGGGGGTGAGGAACCTGTTATGGATGGAGATGTTACACATGAGGAGGGTGTTCATCATGATTATCCATATGCTTTTCCAGTTCCTATTGAATATGATCCAAAACCACAGCTAGAGATGCAGACACAGAAAAAGTTTATTATCGTGTCAGATTTTGTTACAGAGATAGATGCTAACTAGTCATTATTATATCTTTTATTATCCTCTAATCCATAAATATCCGACACAAAAAATCCATCTTCTTCACATGTTGGGGAGAGTTATTTCCAGCATCCACTATTCATGGAGGTAGGACAGAGTACAGGCGGTGAAGCTGTAGATCCACCATCTATCACACAGGATGATGTGGAGGTAGGTGTCAGGGATGATACACAAGAGTTTCTATGCTAGAGGATAAACATAGACATACATGATGTGAACGCACTATATATACACCTACCTATGGCAAGGAGGAGCATCCAGGATACCGACTTAGATTATATTGATATATGTTATATGTTTTTTAAATCATCACTTATATATTATTTAAAAACATATTAATATATTATATTTTGTTGCATAAATCAAAAAATTGATATAATTGGAAATCTATAAAAATATTTTTGAACAATTAAGAAACATTAATATTAATAACTACATTGGTAATAATAATAATTTCTATTTGTTATTTATGTTAATATTTCATAGTATTATTATCCACATTATGTGTAATAAATTTTCATCTTAAATTTATTATTAAATATTAATAATATTATTATTTTGAATTATATAAATATTATTAATATTAATAAAAAATGTTATCTTATTTCTTATATAATTGATTAATTATTAATTCAACATAATATAGTAAGAATAATATAATTTTTAACTAGTAAATATTTTTCTAAATGAAAATTATTTTATTTAAATTATTATATAATAAATATTATCTATAATACTATTTATTATATTAATAAAATAGTAAAATTTTATTAATTAATGATAAATAATATAATTGATAATTAATAAATAGTTTATGTATTAATAAATTACTAAAAAAATTGTCAATCAAAATTTAAAAAAATTATAATTATAATTTTATAAATATTTGTTGTTACACTATTAATTAATTAATAATGTAGTAATATAATATTAATTAATAATAATTAATACAATTGATTATTAATTAATATATTTCTTATTAATTAACTGGTAATATTTTTTATTAACAAAATAATTCAAAAATATTTATAAATAATAATCATATAAATATTATTAACATTAATAATAATAATTAAATAATTAATTTCATAAATAAATATTTAACAGTATATATAAATAGGTGTAAATTGGGTTCACACCTCTCTGGCTGTGGTTAGGAAGCGTGAACCTCATTCACGCTTCTATGCCAAATGGTGAAGCGTGAATGAGATTCACGCCTTCCCAACCCCATTACTTAAAACAGTGATAAACCTATCCGTTATATTGTTTTTTTAAATTGTTTAACCCATTAAAAAAACTAGATATCCTTGGTTTTTATCATCCAACATACTTCAATATTCCTTTTTATTTATTATAGGGACAATAACGAATCAAGTACTCATGAAATTTGGGGTACCAAACCCAAGGCTGTTAAATAATATTGAAACATGAAAATGTTTAATACTTATTTTATTTTATAAAATAACACGAAAACACTACCCTGAGATAATTTAAGATTCCAATTTAATTACCTAAACTTGTTAATTTTCCCATTTCATAAACCTAAACCCTTTTTTTTCATTACCCATACCAATTTATTTTCACCTTATTATTATTATTATTATTATTATCATTATAGGTATATGGGATTAAATCAACCAAACAATAGACACTCATGCACTCCAGTGGTTCAATCCTCATATCTCCCAACAAGGAATAGTACGAACCCTCCATATATATTTTATTACATATGATGGTTTGAAATCCATTATATGGCCTGATGACCCATCATATGGCCCAAAGGTGCATTGGGGAAACTCGCATCATGACTTCACACTAGTAAACGCATTGTCTCCCCACTTATGGTAGTCATTGAACCATGTCACCAGTCTGAATTATTTGTTACCTATTAAGAATTGATTTATTATACTACCCTCTGATGCATCAAGGTAGGACACCTGACCAACCACAACCATCATGGGGAAAAAGGATTGGATGATAGGCTTCATCACACTTATCTATCTTTTGAGCCACCCACCTAGTGATGTTTTGCATGGATCACCTATCTCTCAGGTTGCATTATTTGACCGGTCCCACTACTTGATAATCACTGAAAGAGTACTCATTTTTCCTATGTTATAAATCAATAGGGATGGGTTCTTGGTTGATAGGTGCTAACGCACTCACCCCTCGTTCGATGCTTCCCACCCAGTGACACCTATGTGTCATCATTAAACACTTCTTTCTTATTGTGTTGATCTATTTTTTATGTTGTTTCCTTGTCACCTTTTTTCCTTAATTTTTGGCTCAAAGGCCCTATACCCAAAAAGCCTAATGGTATCTTGAAGGGCCTGTGGCTTGAGGGTCAATGATGGCCTAAAGGCCCTATGACCTATAGGTGTAATTATGTGTCTTGAAAACGTAATTCAGGTGAATAGTTCTACTATTACCGATATAGTACTACAACAAAAACATCAGAAATAATTTTTACCCTGATTTAAACTTGGGTCTCTAACATTGGATGGAATGGTGTATATCACTCTAATGACACTCCAATTTCATTTATTTTCCCATTATCCAAAACCAAATCTATTATGTTTCTCTTTTCTCAAAAATATTTATTTCCCCAAACCCATTTAATTTAGTATTTATCAGTTTAATTTTTTAAACACTTCCCTTATAACATAATTACTTATATTCAATATAATTTAAAATAAAAAAAAATCACCTAAATTGGAATAATTATTAACATTTATAGGTTCCAACACAAAACCTTGGAAAAAAATGAAGCTACGTAAAACTTTTTGACACAAAATGGAGCCTAAATATAAATTAATCTACAAAAAAACTTGACAGGGAACACTTTATCCACTTGAACAAGATCTAGATCCATCCTTGTTCCACCAAAATTTTCAATCCACGTGAAAAAAATTCCATTATTTAAAGGAAATTATTTAAAAATATCTAACATGCGTAAAGTTTTTCCCGAATCATTAAATAATTTTAATGTTAAATAAAATCTGTCAAATATTACAAAAAAAATAAAATTTTTGGTTGGAACCTTCCAAATAAAGAAAATTCAAAACCTCGACAAATGTAATCCAGAAAAAGCTTATGGTTTCTCTAGAAGTTAATTAATGCACATGATCTTAAGATAAATAAACAACAATATTCCTTCCATAAAAAATATAGTCTTCTATAAACTATAATATTCCTTCCATTGAAAATATAATATTGACTAGGAAAAGAAAATTCTTAACTTTGGATTTGTAAATTATTTTCTAATTATTTTTTATAAATATATATTATAAGGATAAAATTCCAAAATAAAGCATCATAAACAAGAATAAGAAAAAAATTTGAAAAACCTAAATTTATACCTCCTATGAAAATAAAATTTTTAATAGGCCACGCTCTTCTTCATCAGAGCGCCATGAGAAAAAAGAAATCTACAAAAAAAAATACATTCTAAATTATCTAAAAATTAATTAATTGTTAAAAATATATATAATAGATTAATTTCTCTTTAATAGTCAAATTAAATCTAAATTTATATTATAATTAAATTAAAACAGACATCAAAATTCATCTAAAATAATCATATTACTATATTAAAATGAACAAGATAGTCTAAACTAAAATTCAAGAATATAAAAATAAAAAATTATAATTATAATATCAAATAATATATATACCAAATTATTTAAATTATTATTGACTTTTATGACATCATACTAGAATCAATCATCATCTTCAAGTATGATAGAACTTGACTTTATAGTTGAAAATTATCTTAGTAAAAGTAATTGTTAATAATTTTGGTGTCAAATAAAATAAATATATAAAATGATATTTGAAAAAAATAACACGTATCATTGTTCTACTATTATTGATTAAAAATTAAATCCTCTTATGTTTCTATACTAAAAATACCTAAATAATTACCCACTACTCTCTCAGTTGTACAAAAAGCTGATTTGGATGAAATGGTGGAATAAGAATAGTTAAAAATATTTGGTAAATCACTATAAATAGAGATACCTTTTCCATTTAATTTCTACAAAAAAAATAAATCAAAAGAGTTTTTCCATTGAAATATTGGTTCATCCAAGTAATGATCAATTTAGACTTCAAATTCACACTAGTGGTTAAGAATAAAAAAATTCCAACTACTTTTTCTTATAATTATGGATAAAGGATTATTTATTATGAAATTTTGATGTTGTACACAAGAAGAATGAGATTTATTTCTTAAATATCCATATTTATATTGATGAATTATATCATAACAATTTTTTTAACTTCTCAAATCACCATGGATGCACTATCAACAAAAAATTATGTGAAATAAAACTCAAAAATCCTAATTTTATGTTGTGAATCTAATATATCTTCAATACCCAACACAACAAGAATAAACTCCTAATATTTATCAAAATTATTAGATATTTTTTTGATTAATTATAATGATTAAAACTTCATCAATCCACATCCACATAAATAGTGATAATCTAAGTTCAAAAGCTGACGAAAAATAAAAATTTAGAATAATTTAGTGGCATTGTAAAATACTTATAACTAATGCATAATAATTTTTTCTATATTTAATTATTTCTAATTGGGAAAATTATTTTAAATTTTATCTCTGAGTGTCTCCCTTGGGAAAAAAAATTTAATTTTAAAGCAGCTTGAAACATAAATTAAATTGACTGCCATCATGTTTTATAATTAATAATTTATTTTGTTGTATATTGAAATCTTGTTTAACAAACCATATCTTCAAATTTTTATAATCTAAAAGGAATATATAGCCAAGATTACATAATATCGTTAATAGTGTCTATGGAATATTATAGCATTGATAATCCATAATATGAGCACAAAATCTCTTGAGAATGATTTTTTCATCTGGTAAAAGTTGTAAATGATGCTTAATTTGTATGATAGAAACCATACAATCATTAGAATTAAAATTTTATACATTGGATATATTTATCTTTATATCACATTGAGTTATCATTGCCATAAATTTATCACCAATGAGCCCTTTAGTATGAGGTGTTGACTCTATAATAAATTAGTTAATAAATTATCCATAAAATTGATGTTTAAAATAAAATATATTACGGGGTTAAAAATTTAACCATAAAATTTGATTTTAAAAATCACATGCATCATCAATGAAATGAGAATTCATTGACATGTAACCTTTTCATTGATTTCAAGTCTATAAATTTTACACTTTAACCACTCAATAATACTGATTAATTTTATCTTTTCTGATTAACAAACATTGAAAATATCTTACTTAATCATTTTGTAACTCTCAAACATAGGTATAAATTTATTAAAAATTCATTTGAATCAAACCTGACACATGATATAAATGTGATACTCATGTAAAATCATAAAATAATATAACATGTTTCCTAAACCATCTTGGTAGAATCTGAAATTTTTATAATGAATTATTTCATCATTTTTATGTTTTACAAGAATCAATATTTGTTTATCAAAGCATGGATCCAATTTTGAATTTATTTTATTGGATTATGTTTTTATACGGTTCAATAAGGATTTTTTACCATTTTTTCTGTGATCCTTGAGATTAATTTTTTTATAATTGGAATAGTTTTGATTTCACCATGCATGTTGTTTTATAGAGTAATTCTAAACTTCAAAATTTATCTTTCAAGATCGCTTGACCAATGATCCCTTTAAGACGTGGTGATTTTATAAGTTTTTCTAAAGTGGAATCCATTATCAATGAACTAATTGTTTCATTATTTGATTCAATATTTTCTACATTCATTGTTATGTACATAATTTTAAAAACCTATTATTTTTATCAATGAACTTCTAATTCTTTTATTGTTTTATTTAATATTTTCTACAATTATTTATACATACATACTTTTAAAAACATATAATTTTTTAAAAAAAACATGAATATAACATAAAAATAAATATTTAAAAAACTTTCTGAAACTACCTAACACAATACCCATGTTGGTCCACATAAGGATTGAGGCATATTTTCAATCACCATATGTTGAAAACTTCCACCCAGGCATCAAACATACTTAATTGGGTATTATTTTTCTATCTAAATTCTAAATCCAAATGAGAACCTATGTCCATATGTTCAACATTAACATTTCATATATTGGAAATTCAAGTATCTAAAATAAATAGTTTCAAAATGATAATCATCCCAAAAATTGTATAAAAAAAGAACAATAACTTCAAAAAATAAAAACATAATAAATTAGATAATATAAACATAACAAAAAAGATATTCTCCCATATCCTATTATCACATGCACGAATCCAAAATATGGCCAGAAATGAGGAACAAGGAATCGGAAGATAAATACGTTACTTGTGTAAAATAAACCAAAATTTCATAATCAAAAGATAAAAACCAAATAAAATTACAAAGATAATTATATCATCATGAAAAGTATTTATCCATCACTTTTTACCACACCTATCCTGAATCAAATTGGCCAAAACCTTCTCTAGCTCATAGTGGTGTCTTCATTTTACCCACTTCATGTAAAATAAGGTATACATACACCCAAAGAGTGTGTATAGGGTGTGAGAAAATAAAACCTAGTAATTTTTCAATTCATGCATTATGTAAAGCCTTTTTGAAATAAACAAATTTTACCAATTTGTACTACATGTAAGAACATTTCATTTTTATTCTTTTATGAAAAGTAAATAACAGGAGTTAGAAAATAATAGGTTTTAAACAAACATATTATCCTAGTGAAATAAAATGAAATTAGGTAAATGAAGGTATAAAAAAGAACAGTTCATAATAAAATTTCATAACAAAGTATCATAGGTAGATATCTAAGGAACAAAGGCAAAGACTCCTAAAATACTCATACTAAAAAATAAATAAATAAAATTAAAATCATCCTTATATCTATAATAATTTCCAAATCCATATACAACTATGTTTATTCTACTATCTATAGTGTTACCCTACACTAGCAGGAACAATATTTATCTAGAGTGTCATCATATTCTAGTGATGAGCAAGCTAGGGAGATATACCTTATAACCTAGATTTGAAATTGTCCCAATAACACTTCTAAACACATAAGGAATTTCCCCATGAATTTTTTACTATAATTAAAGACTTTCACATCATTCAAACATTACACATGGATTCAACCTATTACCAATATCCATATCCCATCAATAAAATGAAGTCATGTAATTGAGATTTATGATAAAAGGGGAATAACTTTATAAAAAGTGTGAATAATGTAATGATCACTTTAAATGTTTCAAAGCATCACTTAATCCACATAAATGTCTAGTAAACCCACTTGTAAATATTTATTTTTAATATCCAAATTCTCCTTGAAAAAAATCAATTTAAATTAATGTAAAACTATAAGTGACATTTGCACAAACACCGTATGGAAATCTTTTTAAATAATTAAAATTAATACTTTTTTGACACTAGTTTCAATATCATTTGAAAACCCAGAATATAAAATTATATAGTTCACATAAACCATAAAATATTTCAATAATAGATTTAATATTGTCTAAAAATAATTTAAATAAATCAAACACCCACGGTTCATGGAACAAATGGATTAACAATGAGAAAACTTCTAGAAATCATTGAATACATCTGAAGAGGATTTTTTCCCACTAAATGATGAGAGAATGAACCCTTAGAACACAAGTGGAATCCCTAAAAAAGAAAACCACTAATTTAGTGTCATGGAAAATTAAACTCTATCCCACTATGGCTGTAGAGGAGAAAAATAATTATTAATTTGAGAGGAAGATAATGAATGGATATTAGAGTCACTTAATTTAATTAATCAATGGTTTTTTATTATAAAACTCTAAATATGAATATAAGAGGATAGATAGACCAAGAAATCAACATGTGAGGCCTTATTGATTTTTCTAAAATATGTGTGTAAATCTTTGTGTATGTATGGGATTGTGAAGATCTAAGAGAATTTAAATTTTCAATTGGTTAATGGAGTGAATTTTAAATTGGGATTCAGAATGGTGTTTTGAAGGTTAGATAATTTTAAGAGACGTTTTTAGAAATTTAATTAGGCTCAGAATGTGTCTCGAGTTCTTGGGTGAGTCTCAGAAGCTTCAGGATAAGTTTCAAAAGTATTTGGGGAATTATGAAAAGGGTGCACAGTTTGGGTCACATGGTTTAGGGTAAACTAAGAAGGCACCCTCACATAGAGGAATCTTTAGTTAAATTTGTATATAACAGAGCCTATGCAAACATTTTATAGAAAACCATGAGAACTCCAGAAAAAACCAAGCGAGGTGGCTTTAACGTGGTGATTGGTGCATGATTGGTGTATGATTGAATACAAACTATGAAAAATGTTGCAGAGAAAGGAAGTTCAAATTCATATGGTTATCACATGGTTTTATTCATAGCTTCAGACAAAATATGAAAAAATTTATTGACTAAGGTATAACTAATTCATACGGTTGGCACACAGTTTGGAAAACCTTGTGGTCTAACTATGTAAGTGGACTTCACTTGGACAATTTCAACTACATAGATTGGAAAATCATGTGGTCAAACTCTGAGACTTGTAAAAATGGATTTTTACCATTTTTTCCTCTAAATATTTAATCCCCAACCCCATTTTTCCATTGTTTTCACACACCCTATTCGGTTGAGATCCACCTCCCTCTTTTGTTTCTCCTCGGATTTGGGTGATTTTAGGGGTGAATTATTTGGGTTTTCGATAAGACTCATCCTTCATGGATTTCCATTGTTCTTCCTTTAACTTTTCTCTATTTTATATTTCCTTATGATAGGTTCTTAGATATATATTCTACAATTTCATGGTGGAATTATTTGTTTGAGATGGGGATTTCATATAGCCTAAGAAGATGACATCCTGAGATGTCATCGGCATTCAGTTTCTCAATGATTGAAAAAGGTATGTAACCATTTAGAAATTTCCTAGTTTTAAAAATATTAAGTAAAATTAATTGTACAATTAACATTGAATGATAGGTATTTTCTCGATATGAGGTTGGGGGCATGTCATGGGCTGTTGGCATACATTTAGTAGTGTTTCTAGTGTAACGAGGCATCTAGTAATATTTTCATTAGTTATTTCCCTTTTTAATTAAAATTATAAATTAATTTTAAATTTTGTAATTTGTTTCTTAATTTTTCCTAGCTTTAGTTATGTTATAAGGATGCGGTGTGAGCTTGGGTGTGGCTCGATGGACCTTGTGTGCGCATTCAAAGTTGTTGTTGACCCTTAGAAATTATTTTGGAAATATTTAAATAAAATGGTAGGTTTTCTCGATACTTTCCCCATTGATTTATGTGTTATGTTTATTTACATGAATTAACACACCATCTAGGGTTGTGGCCCTTTTAAAATGATTAATAAAAACTAAAGCCTTTTTCTAAATTGCACAAGGTTTTGATGGCCCCAATGGACCCTCTTGTACCAATTGGATATCTCGATCACTGATGTCTGGGAATTTAAATTAAATTTAGATACTTGGGATAAAATAACCACATTATGGTGGAATAATTCAAATTTATGGCCGAGGGGTGGCAATGAGATATCCCTGTAGAAACGAGCGGACTGGTAGGGTGTTTGGTCTAACCTAGGACACATGAGGAAGGGTAATGGGATTAAGGAAATCTCCCAAGTCAAACTTTATGAAGAGGCTAATAAAAACTCAATGAGACTTAGGTGAACCAACTAGGTTTCCCTAGGAATTGTGACCATAGAGATAGGGTGGATTTGGGAATGGATAAAGATGGTATTAGATGTCACCTTAGAACCCTTATCGATGATGATATCCTTAGGGGTTGTGGATAGGGGTGAGAGGCTTAGGTGTTTTTACAACCCCAACATTGTAGAAATGTGATATTATTTTCATTATTTATGTAGATAAATATTCCTAGATGTGTTTCATGGGACCTGACTTATGGTCCTAACAATACATGATGGTAGTAGTGAGGATGCCCAAAGGTTCTTCCAAGGATATGGTTTTTAATCCACAGAAGAATACAGAGACTCTAGGTTTTGACCATGGGTCATTAGGATGTTTATTATACTAATTCACCGTCTAAGAGATGCTCATAGTAGTGGTCTTGGAAGGTTTAAATAGTGGAATCCCATAGGGTAAATCTTGTATAATGTCGGAGATGCCTTGGGGTAGTCATGTTATTATGGTTGTGGAAACTCTTGTAAGGAGTGTTCTATGATGATGTGGGAAATAATCAAATAGAAACTCTCATAGGGGAGGTATGCAACATTGGTTGGGCTTCCATGGATTTGGAATTATATATGGATAGAGATTCCACATATTTATAGATCACATATGATAGGGGATTCAATGGATTTGAAGACGGGATGACCTGGTGGACCATCACATGCTATTATGAAGGGGGTATTTTGATTAGATCTCATAGAATGCACTTTTCTAAGGGTTTTCTATCTATTAAGCAATGTCTGGTATGGCATACTAGGGTTAGCATGGCTCTGGGTTTGTGATACTTTGGGGCATATTCCCTTGATGAGAAGACTCCCATAGGGAAGTTCTATGATGGCTCATAAAGAAAACTCTTGTAGGGGAGGTTTGTGATACAAATTCTGTATGTCATGGGGTATTCTAGGTTTTGGTTTATTAGTTGGAATGAAACTGTGACATGCTCAGATACATTCTAACATCGTCTTAAAATAAGTATGTTTTGGATATTTTATTTATTTCCCAACAATTATCTATTTATTCAGATCAAATCACATGCACATATTACTACATTATTGATTATGTATGTGACCACATTGGTGGTTACCTGTTGAGTTTTTTACTAACACAGTACTCATGAGGCCATGGAACATGGGTACTAGATCATCTCTCACATGGTTTTTATAGGAACAAGTTACATCGGGGCTTGGGATAACATGTTTGAGTATGATATCTTAGATTGAGATTTTAAATTAGGATATAGTGTCGATCGGTGTATTCAAGGAGAAAATGTATTTAATTATTTTTATACTATTATGTATGTGTGATCATCCTAGTGGGTAGTCAGTTGGATATTTTTTATTCCATATGATAATATTTCATCTTGTATAGATTATTAAGTCTGTTCATTATTTATGGGTATTCTATTTTGTATAGTGTTTGATAATTTATTAATGTTATTGTTTACTCATATATAGGGGGTATCGTTTCTCCTAATTACTTTCTTATACCCATGATAAAATTTTAATGTAAAGGTACAAACTTCTAACCCATTATTTTGTGGGGATTTTGGTGGTAGAGATATCCACAGGAAGTCCTAAGAAGTTAGAAAATAGAGGGGAAGTTAGAGATGGAAAATCTATCTGGAGGAGAGTCCGGATGTGTGGAGTTGTAGGTTGTACCATAATGGAGTAGTTGTGGCATAAGGTGGTAATTTTAAGCATGGTGTCATGGGTGAATCATTTTTAGTGCTTATTCCATTTATGTCATGGCTTTGGTGTGGACAAAGACTACAGTGTAAAGGTTAGTGTCTTTTCAAGAGGTTGTAGTGTGGATTCGAGTAGCTACATCATAGGTTGTGGTGTTTTGTGGCCATGGAGATGGAACTGAAACATAGTGTTATCAGAGGTGGTTTTTCTAGTTCTTCCAAAATTGTACCCCCTATGGCATGGAGAGTAGATACAGTGTGGAGGTGAGGTTTTCTAGGGGGTCTACGGTGTGGTGTCTTCTACTACATCATGGTAGTTCATTCTTATTTTATAGGATTTATAGTGCAAGGATAACTAAAAAACCTGGAGGGTCTTTAATGAATAGGGTTAAAGTGTGGTGAGGTTTACTGCATCATATTCCCTTTGGGTTTTAAATAGGTTGTGATGTGGCCTTGGTGGCAACTTCGTGGTCTTTTTTTAGGCAGGGTATAAATTCATAGAGTCCCTCGGGACTGATTACTTTTCCAGTGATTCTATAATTTCATGGGATACTCTAGTGTGTCCCAAGGAGTCATTTTTACCCCTTCTCAATGGCATTCAACGCTAAAATTTATAGATTTATCTATGGTGATTTAGGTCAGTTCATATCTTTGTTTTCCCCTAGTTTCTTCTTTTTTCTTCATCCAGGATGAAATTCTATCAGGAAACCTATGCTTCGTTGTTATTTTGGGAAAGTGAATTTTGTGTTTGTTTTGTTTGTGGATTATAAGGGTGCCCTATTTGTTTTGGTGATCTATAGTGACCTTTCCCTTGTTATATCCTTTCTCAATAAATAAAAAATATCTATTTGAGGTAGGGGATCCCTCATTTCTCATCATATTTATCATGCAGAAAGGTTTGTACTCTTTTTATCTGTGGAAAGATATTTTTCATTGGTCTAATAAAGATACTTAAATGGTAGAATAAAATTGAAAGGGAAGGGGAATAATTCACATCTCTTTACAAATTTTGATATTATCTTGACATTTTGATTGTACAAGCTACATATCTTGCTGAAAATTATGGTCGTTGGGAGCCTATGATTGTGCTAAATTGATATGTGTTGTAGAAAATTTGATGTGATATTATTGTGGAACCACCTTGGATAAATGGTTAATAATAAATATCTTTCAAAATAATTGGTTTCACATAGAAACAATGGCTTGTGTGATAATACCCTAAAATAATGAAGTGGAATTGATGAAGTCGCCTTGTTAAATTTGGAATATGATAAGTGATTCTGGTGTGGAAATGAGTGGATGTTGTATGAGGGGATGATGTGTTGTGGTGCAACCATACTATGGGGGCGTTGGTGTGAATTCGTGATATGGGGTTGTTATATGATGAGTTGTGTGGTCATTATATGGTGGGGTTATGGGGGAAAGGTGGTTTCAATGTGGTTGCGGTAAGGAGGAAGTGGATGTTGCTGTGAATAGTGGTTTTATGGGGATGGATGGCTTGACGAGAATGATGGGTTGTTTTTTTGTGTTTTGTTGTGATGTGCTAGTTTCCTGGGTAAATGGAATTGGTTATTAATGATTTGAAATGTCATGGGTTGGTTTGGTTAATGAGATGAATAGATAATGAATAAATAAATAAAGGGGAAGTGTGGTTTAAATTATTGTTTCTTAATGTGAATTAAATGGGATGAATAACGAAATGAATGGACTAGATAATAGAATTGGTTGCTATTGTTAAATATGAAAAAATTATTAAGTTGAGAAAGAATCTGGAATGTGGAATGTGGCATGTGGCTTATGGTTTTTTGTGTGATTTCATTCTTTTAGTGGTGGTAGTGAAAGTGGAGGTGTTTTGAGGTTGAGTGGTGATGTTGGGAGTTGGGATTGGTTAGTGCTTTGTTGTGAACCCATAGGTTGGGATTCTATGCATATATATATATATATATATATATATATATATGTAACACGTATGTTTCTTGTGACTTTCTATATTCACCCCACGCGTTTCAAGCACCATGCATCGACACCCCCCCCCCCCACACACACACACATATATATATATATTAGGGTTTTTTCAACATCTTAGTGGTGAGGGTGGATGACTAGCTACCACCTCTATCCCACTCTCTCTTTCAGGCGACATTGGTATGCATGAGTTGTGATGATAAGAAGTTAAAACTGCATTATCAAGATGTGATATGGTGAGATGTTATGAGATATCTTTTGGTGGGGGTCATGGATGGTAGGATGAAGGAATAAGTTTGTTACCCATTATGTTCACAATAACCTACTATTTCGGTTATGGATGTGGGGTGATGGATCTATTACCTTCAAACGATATGTGGTGTGATGGAACATTTGACTTTTTGCAAGATGTGATGTGATGGCCTAGGATTCATCTGGTGAGATGTGATGTAATGGTCAGTTGCACATAGGGTGCCTGACATGATGTAATTTTTAGAAGATACAAGAGTGTTAGGATGTACATTGTTGGGGTGTGAGAGCAGCAAATCAGTGAGGAATCAGTATAGGGTACCCTATCCCTAATATGCTACATATTATATTATAATACAAAGAAGTTATATTTGGTGAGTGATCTATTGGGAAGATGAGCTCGGTTAGGTGACCTGTTTCAGTGCTGTGGGTTTTAATGTTTGATCATGGTTACATTAGTAGTCTCTTTTCAAATGATCAAAATAGACTTTTTTTATCTTAATGAGTGTACATTTATGGTCACCCTAAGTATATAAAATATATTTATAGGTTTCTAAGAAGAATTTGTGGACTGTTCTAGACATTTCATGTTGGGACCTTGGGAAAATTATTATGTCACTGTATTAGATATTTTCTTTTGGATATTTATTTAGAGACTTTTATCAATATCTGTTAACTATATACATGCATTGTGTGATGGTTTTGGTCTCATTTTTAATATCATGTCTTGATAATTCTTTTGGTTTCTTTATCATATCTTTTGATCTTAATATTATATAGGGTTATTCCTCCCATTGTGAGATTTTTATACCCTCAATTCTATTTTCCAACCCGGGGCCTACTAGTGGTGAGATTCGGGGTTCACTATCTCTCTCTCTTCATTATCAGCCTAAGAGGGGAACCATTGGTGGCAGGGGTTGTGAAAGAGTGGTATCAGATCTAAGTGTTGAGAGATAGTATGGAGTTTAGAGTTTGGAAAAATTAGTATTGTATGGGTTAGTAATTAGAAATTGTTAGTTGATCTTAGTGTGTAACATTGGCCAAATAAGTATGGATAAGACACAATATTTTAGGCCCTCCATGATCGGATATAAGGATCTGAGCCTATCAAATAACTAAGTGGGGTGGGAGTGATTGTAGGGTAGTGACCTATGATAGGTATATACATAATGAATGAGTTGTGTTATTGTTTTAATTTAGGTGGTTTTGGGAAAGTTAAAATGAAAAAAATGTATCTTAATAAAATTCCATACTACTGAGATTAGAAAATATTATTTCCTTCTTAGTGATGGATCATGATCACATTCTACATGTGGCTTAGGTAGTAGAGTTTCAACAAGATGATTTAGTTGATCACAAAAGGGTTTATCTAGTTGGGGAGGATGATTAGTGGAAGAAACCATTACATTCTTTTAAGTGATATGTTTTGGGGAAGTACGAGGCCATCATTTCTAATTTGGAGATAGAGAGCTGGATGGAAGAGCTTGAGATCGCCTTCAATTTGATTTGGGCCCTATCATAGGATTGGGTCCCCTTGGAATCCATTTATATTTTAAGGGTTGTGTGTTAGTGGTGGATTCGTTATCTTGGTGAGTGGAAGGTGGAAGACATTTTTTGGGTCGACTTTCAGAAGGAATTATGACCATAGATCCTCTCATTAACCATGAAGGCAGTAAAGATACAAGAGACACTTTCTCTTCAGTGGGAGAATTATTTTATACTGGAAAATGGGATCAAGTTCAATGATATATGGAATTTTTTCCAAGACCGTTTTCTAGATGAAGAGTCCGGAGCACAAAACCTTGAGGAGGCATTCCATCCTCCTATCCAGTATCTAGTTTCTCCGTTTACGTTACCAACATATTTGTAGGTTTTTAGAAGATGGAAATGGTGATCAAGTTAATAAACTCATGAGGATTTTTACCATGATAGGGTAACCAATATGGTTTCCCAATGAGTAGAGTTGTTAGTGGTAGGTCTCAGGTGTTAGGGTCTTTGAGGTTTCAACTAGTGGGGAGTCAACCTAAGTAGTTTTTTTTCTAGCCTTATAGGCCTAGTGATTTCTCTGATTTTATTGTGGTATTTAGGAAAAAAAAATTTGTATGTGGGGTTCATTTCAATCATCAGAATTAGTTCTCAATGGTTCTTTAATCTCAGTTTGCTGGGGGTGTAAAATTTCAGCGTTATCCTTAGTATCAACTACCAGTTAGACCATTTCAATAGTTGGGGAAATAGGGTTATGATCTACCGAGAGGGTGTGATGTGGGTAGGGATTGACATTAGGATTTTCTTTCTATTCATGGACCTAAACATGATCATGCCTATGGTGGTGGCTATCAGTAGATAGGTAGAGAATCTAGGTGGGGTTATTTGCAGGCAGTGGATTCATTTTCTCCAGAGCGGTCAGACATCATTATAGATACACTTATCTGGTCATCTAATATTGTTTGTGATTTATTTTGATTTAGGATATTCAAAATACGTTATTTTACCCACTCTATTTTGTACTATTAGACTAAACATATATAGAATTCTTGTTCCCCTAGTGTGGACTATTCTAGTCGGAGGCCATATTAGCATGTTTAATGTTTGTCGGGGGTATTGGATAATGATGGGTTCACATTAGTCATGTGGGTATATTATCATTCTATAGATAAATTCATATGATTTCATTATCAACATCAACTTGTTTTATTCCATTAATGATGTTATAAATTACTTCTGGAGGAGATTCATGTTCTATAATTTGAATGACAAGCATGCAGTTTTAATTGGTGAGTAGAGTTGTCAGTTGGGTAGTTGGTGTGTGGAGCACCTTATTTCATTGATGACTGATTTGTCTTTGGGATCAGTAGATAGTAATATTGGGGGGATTCCAAAGGTTTTCAAGGATTTTTTGGATTTTTTTATCAAGGAGGATGTGATGTTACCCCCTTGATGTTTTTTTTTCTGGACAGAATTGTAGCCTCGTGCTTCTCTTATTTCAATGGATAATTATTGGATGACACATTTAGAGTTGTGGGAGGTGAGGAATCATATAGATGATATAATATAGAATGGTTTCATCTGACCCAGTGTGTCACCATGGGGTACTTTGGTGTTTTTATCTAAGAAGGAGAATGGTAGACTGATGTTGTGTATAGACTACCAGAGTTTGAATTAGGAGACAATCAAGAATTGATACCCTCTTCTCTAGATCGATGATTTTTTTAGTTGGTAGGGGTTATTTTTTCTAAGATTGTTCTGTAGTATAGGTATCACCTGTTGAGGGTAAAGGAGGGTGATATCCTAAATACCTTCATCAGAAGTAGGTATCGGCACTTCTGGGTCATGTTCATGTCATTCGGTGACACAAACACATCAAATTTTTTTCATGGGGCTCATGAACTCTATATTCTTTTAATTAATGGATTAGTTTGTATTTTTGTTCATCAAAGACATATTGATCTACTCGAAGCTAGAGGAGGAGCATTTTGATCATATCAGAACCACTTTTAGGTTCTTTAGCACCATCCGCTCTATGAAAATTTGTCCAAGTGTATGTTTTGGATATGAGAGGTGAATTTCATTGAGTATGTGTTGTCCCATAATGGTGTGTCCATGAACCCTTTGAAGGTCATGGTAGTTGTTTCTTGGGTATCACCAAAGAATGTGGTGGACCTTTGTAGATTCCATGTTCTTTTAGGCTATTATTGGATGTTCATGTCTTATTTATAACAAATTATAGCCACATTGATGGATTTGACCAGGAATGGAAAAGATTTTATGTAGACTGATCAATGTTAGGAAGTGTTTGACTACATGAATTTAATTTTTATGAGTGCCCCATTGCTCTAGTTTCCAAAGAGAGGATTGATGCATGGGATGTTTTTTGACACTTCCCATATGGGATTGGGAATCATATTGATATAGAGGAAAGAATAAATATCTTATGGGCCTAGGTAGTTATGTACCCTTGAGTTTAAATATCCCACACATGATATGGAGCTAGTAGTTGTTGTGTATGCACTAAATATTTGGAGACATTACCTTATTGGAGAGTATTTTGTTGTCTTCACCAATCACAAGAGTTTGATGTATATGTTTTCTCAGCATGATCTAAATCCATGACAATGGATGTGGATGGAGTTTCATTAGGAATATGACATCAAGATCTTCTAAACCATAGGAAAATAAAATATTTTGTCCAATTATTTGAGAAATAAGTTGTATAATTATTTTGTTCGATAGTACAGAGATGCTTGGAGGGTGATGAAGGAGATGGAAACCCTTTACCTAGATTAAGGGACGGTTGATTAAGGGAGTTTATTTTTTCAGATGATGGTATATTCTTCTATGGTTTAGCTGGTCGGGTAGTCTCAATGGGGAGACTTAGAGGTATAAGTGATACATGATAATGTTGTCCATGGTGATTCTCTAGAAGGATGGTTGAAGGATGGTTAGAAATAGATGTTGTTTTAGGAAAAAAAATTTATTCCAATGGAAATGCATGACTGTGTCCTTCATGAGTTTCATATATCACAATTGGTAGTACACCCAAGAGTGACCAATAAGTACTATGGATTTAGGATAATGTTTTAGTGTCTTTAGATGAAATATGTAGTGGTAGAGTTAGTGGATTGATTCTTGGGTTTTCAGTAGGTAAAGGCTGAGTATTGAGTTCTTTGCTATTTGTTTCATCCTTTAGATGTTCTCATGTAAAAATGATATTAAATCTTAATGGGATGTTTTACATTTTTACCATCATCTCAGGGTTTTTGGTATGTTATTTGGGTAATCATGAATCAATTGAAAAAATCATCTCACTTCATAGTGATCACAGAGTCAAACACCATGTATTTTTTATTAAAAAGGTCTGTGGATGAGGTGGTGTAGTTTAATGGAGTTATGAGGTCCATTATCTCAGATTAGGATGTAAATTTTACCTCACCATTCTGGATGGGATCACAACATGATTTTTGCACTAGGTTGTACCTAAGTACTGCTTTTCATCCTCAGACAGACAAACAGACATAACAAACTATTTAGATTATGGAGGGTATGTTGCGGGTGTGTATCTTGGAATTTTTTAGATATTGACCAAATCACTTGACATTGGTTTAGTTTTATTATAATAAAATATATCAACCATCCATCGACATGGACACGATTGAGGCTTTGTATGAGTAGCGGTTTCATTCTCTGTTATGTTAGACAGAAGTTTAAGAGTTGTTAGTTCTCGATCTTGATGTGGCGTAGAGAATGACATATAAGTTTAAAGTTGTTTGTGAGAACATAGAAGTAGTGAAATATGAGAATCATTCATATTTCAACCACATAAGGAGGCCCTTTGAGTTAAATTCTAGAGACCACATGTTCTTGAAAGAATCCCCTCAACATGGGCTTCTGAGGTTTTGCAAGGGGAGTAAGCTCCCACTCTGTTTTTTGGGCCTTCTGAGGTGTTTGGGAGTCTTGTAAATGTTTATTATTTATTGTAACTCTCTACATGGATGTACTAGATCCATGGTTTCTTCCATGTCTCACATCTCCGTTAATATCTTTACAATGAATCTCGTGTTATTAACTGGAGAGAGTTGGAAATTGAGGACAAAACAACATTTATAGAAAGGATAGAGGATATCTTGGATCACTAGGAGAATGTGTTCCATAGAAAAAACATTCATTTGGTTCATTTGTTTTGGAGGCATGGTGGATTTAAGGATAGTACTTGGGATAAAGAGATACATATGTATGCCTAGTACCCTACGTTTTTTTGAGATATCTTGTTTCAAATTTTTTTGTTTTGATTAATGATGTGATGTTTGAATATTTCTAGTTTATGATATGTGCTTCTTCCTTGTTGATGTGATGTCTGTTTTAAATATTTAAGCATATGATGAAGGTAAAATTTTATTCGTAATAAAGGCGCGTTATACTTTGACGTGATTAAAACCATGTGGATGAGTCGGTGCCACCTAACGCGAGTTATATCTTGACATGTAAGATGAAATCCACTGATTTTTGTACTTGAGGTTGTGTTTTATGGTAGTTGTGGCATTTTTTAGCTTGGGATATGTGAAAAGGGTGGTGGTTTTTAGTTGATGTGAAATGGTGTGGTTTTGTGCCTTGTGGGGTGGATGGTAAAGTGGTGTGGTGGTATTGTTAGGTGAATTATTTAGTAAACATATTTAGCTGGGCTCATTGTGATTGGTTGGTAGTGGTGCTTTGGTTGTAATTAGATCATTGAGAGGTATCTCATGGCATGGTTTTTTTACTTCATTTACCTTTTCATTATGGGTTATTTTTTATTCTCGAGGGAGGTAATATTTTGAGAGGTATCTAATTTAATTACCTAGACCTTTTAGCCTTTTACTTTGTGGTAATTATGGTGGTAGAGATGTTTGGGGGAATCCCCAAGGAGTTGGAGAATAGAGGAGACGCTGGAGCTATAAAATATTTCTAGAGAATAGTCTAGTGGCATGGAGTTGGAGTATGCACTATAAGGGAGTGGTTGCGGTGTAGGGTGGTATTCTATGATGTGGTGTCTTGGGTGAATAATTTTCAGTGATTCTTCTATTTAAGGTATGACTATGGCATGTAGGTGGGTATTTCTTGAGGATGTTACAGCATGGAGTCAAGAAATTGTGACATAGGTTGTGGTGTTTTGCAACCATGGAGAGGCCATTATAGTTCAGTGTTATGAGGGGTGGTTTTTTTAGTTCACCCAACACGGTACCCCTTGTAGTGTAGAGAGTTGGTGTAGTGTGGAGGTAAAGTTTTCGGGTGCGTATGAAGCATGATTTCTTCTCCTACACCATGGTCTTCCTATCCTCTTTTATAGGATATGCGATTGAAGGATAGCCAAAAATCCTAGAGGTTATTTTAATAAAAGCATTATGGTGTGGTGAGGGGTCCTATGTCATAGTCCCTTCAGTTTTTAAATAGGAGATGAGATTTCCTGGGTTATTGTTCCCTGGTCTTGTGTTTTCAAACTAGGTATAAATACCTAGAGTCCCACAGACCTGATCAATTTTCAAATGTTTCTCTTGTTTCTAAGGAGACTCTAGTGCATCCAAAGAAAGAATTTTGACCTGTTCTCAATGTATTTCAACCCTAGAATTTAGAGACTGATCTGTTTTGGTTTAGGTGAGTTTCCCACTATTTTCATACCCTAGTTTCCTCCTATTTCTTTATATGGGATGGGATTATATCGGGAAATATGTGGTTTATTATTTTTTTGAGAAAACATAAAATGGGGATGTGTTCTAGGTTGGTAAGGGTTTCCCACTTTTTGTACTGATTAGTGGTTCCCTTTCTCTTATTCCAACCATGTGTAGAAGATTATAGATCTTCATTTAAGGTAGATCATCCCTTGTTTCTCATCTTGTGTATCATGTAGGATGGATTTTACTCTTGTTTATCCACAGGAAGATATTTTTCACCAGACTAATAAAGATATTGAAATTGATAATGAAATTTAAAGGGAAGGGTAATTATTCACATGTATTTACAACTTTTTATATTATCTTGATATTGTGATTGTAAATTCTAAATGAATTGCTAAAAATTGTGGCATATAGGTGCCTATGTATGTTCTGAATTGATATGTGTTGTCGATCCCTTTATATGTGATTATTTTGATACCACCTTGAATAAATTTTTAATCACTCATAGGTGGAAAAATAAATTTTTTCACTTGGAAACTATGGCTTGTGTGAGAATTCACTAAAATAAGGAGATAGTGAAATTGATGAATCCCCATTCATAAATCTGAATTATGATAAGTTAATCATGTGTGGCTATAAAATGTGTGTGTATTATGTGTTGTGGTGTGTCTGTGTTGTGGGGATCTAATGTGTAGTTAAGATGTGAGGTGACTATGTGATGAGTTGTGTAGTTGGGATATGGGGTGGTTGTGGTGGAAATGTGGTTGTGATAAAGAGGAAGTGGATGTGGATGTGAATGGTATTATTGAAAGGTTAGTTGGTTCGACGAGGTTGGTTAGTTGTTTATTTTTGTGGCATTGTGATGTGTTAGTTTCCTAGTAGAATGGAATTGGTTATTAATGATTTGATATGGCATTGGTTGGTTTGGTTAATGGGTTGAATGACTAATTAATGAATTAAAAGGGGAATTATGGCTTAAATGGTTATTTCTTAATGTGAATTAAATGAGATGAATAATTAAATGAATGGTATGGATAATGGAATTTGTTGGTAATGTGAAATCAAAAAAATAGATTAAGTTGATAAAGAATACATAATGTGAAATGAAGTAGTGAAACTATAGGTTAGACTTGTGTGTGACTATATATATATATATGTGTGTGTGTGTGTGTGTGTACCATGTATGTTCTTTTTGATTTTCTATATGCACCTCACCCACGTCGTACACCATTTTTTGACACCCATATATATATACATATATTTGGGGGTGGGGGTTCCTAACATCCTAGTGGTGATGATGGATGGATGGATACCCCCACTTTCCTGCACTCTCTTCTAGGAAACATTGACATGCATAGGCTTTGATTACTAGAAGTTAAAAGGTCACTATCGATATGTGATGTGATGAGATGTAATGAGATGACTTATGGTAGGCTTTTTTCATGGTAGGAGGAGGGAATGGGGTTTTTTTCTTTCATGTTCATGACACCCTACTGTTTGATATGAGGATGTGGTGTTATGGACTAGGTGTATTCCTGAAAGAAGTAGTGTGATGTACTAGGTGTCTTTGGGTGAGATGTGATGTGATGGTTCAATTGTCTTCTGGGTGATATGTGATGTGATGACCACTTTCACATAGGGTTCTTGACATGATGCAATGTTCAGAAGAGATGGGAGAGCTAGGATGTATGACATTGGGGTGTGAGATTAGAAAATCAGTGGGTAAGTGGTGTGAGGTACCCTTTTATTGATATGCTTATTATTATCTTATTATACAAGGATGCGTTGTTTGGAGAGAGGGTGATAGTATGGATGAGTTTTGTTAGTTGACCCTTTCAGGTGTTCTTGGTTCTTTTGTTATCTCATGAGTGAATTAGTATGATCTTTTCACATGTGCATAAGAGACATTGGTTATCCTAATGAGTGTACTTGTATGCTCAGTCTATGTATATAAAAACCATTTACATGTTTCTAAGAGGAATTAGTGGAACGTGTTGGATTTTAATAGCTCAGACCATGGGACAGTTGTTGTATTTCGGCGTTATCTTTTCTTTTGGGTATATATTCGGAGAATTTTTTCTAGATCTATTAACTTTATACGTGAATTAGGGGATGGTTTTAGTTTATTTTTTATTTCATGAAGTTGGTTATGATTGATTTGTCATATCTTCTTATCATATTATTATAGATGGAAATGCATACTTTTTTATATTTTTATGCACATAGTGCTAGTTTCCAACTTGAGGCCTACTGGAGGTGGGAATTTGGGGTCATTATCTCATTTCCCTTCATTGCTAGCATCGGAGTGGTACCTTTAGAGGGAGGGGTTCATGAAATTGATTGCCTCTGGTGTATGGAGAGGCACACAAGATGTACAATAGTGACTGTTGGTATGGAAATCAGTCCGTGGTCTGGGGACATAGAGAATTAAAAAGTGGTATCATAGTGGTTTTATTTTGTTCTACTAATTGGGGAGTTAGTAGACATGAGACATAGGAAAATTTTGGGACTTGTGATGGAACATAGTCTATTTTGTCACAAAAACTTTTCTCAAGGGAAGTCTTGGTTACCAATGGCATGAGATTGATGTTCTTGGCCCACGTTATTATAGTTTTTGTGATTTTCATCTCATTTGATGCACATACAGATTATGATTTTTGGTTTGTGAGCTATTGTTTTTTGAATCTTAGACTATTTTTAGGAGGTAAGGTATTGATCTTGGATCTTTTAATGTGGTGGTAAGAGGCATCTCATGCATCATATTAGGTACATAATATCTACATGATATAGGAATGCTAGTGTTATTGTTTGACTAACACCTTAGAATAAACTATAAATTATCAACAACTACTCCTAAAAAAATTCTCATATATGTAATTGATGGAATTATATTTAGTTGGGCCAACTTGTATATATGTTTTATTTTGTTGTCAAGTCTTTTGGATCTAATGGTGGGATGATTGATGTTGGAAATGGTGATATCTTTCCTCCCACATGGGATGAGTAGAGTAACTAAGGGGTCAGGGGAGAAGATTAAATGTCTTTGAGATGATCCCTTTGGGGGGTGGGGTTGTGTAGGTTTGGTTATTTAATGTTCTTGTAACAACCTATACAATGTTTTCCTATATAGCTAGGAATGTTACTCTACATAACTAATTCAATGGTTGTGGTTCACTAAATATAGATCATCTAGGATGATGTTGTTTTATGTGAACATATGACATTGATTGTTGGGACATGATTCTCCAGGGGTTAGTCATGTGTGGGAATTCTTGGTGAGAATCAGTATCCTTGTGGGTTCATGGTTTACCACATGAGTTTCCATGTGATGTTGTGGTGGGTGTAGTGAGCACTGTCCTGTGAGTTTTAACCCTTTTCTAGACATGAATAGTTAGTCCAAGTGGGAGACCTAGATACATTGGGATAAAACATAGTGTTTGTGATGTAGAGACTTGAGATGATCAAGGAAAACCCCCAAGAGGGGTTGTAATGGTTTTATGAGAACCTTTTCGGTTGAAATCATAGGTGAGTGCTTTGGAATATCTTATTAACACACAAAGGTGCAATCAAATGTTTGATATAAGAATGATAATTCCATAGATTCCTTAGGGAGGACATCTCAAATTCTAGTGTTTCATATTTTTTTTCGAGCACAATGAGGGTTTGGGTAAATGCTCAAGGAATTATTATGTCACCACATAGTGGCTAAGAATGTGGATGAGGTCGATGTGCCTTAAAGAAAGTATGGAAACCCATGGTGTTGGTATGGTTCTTGTGTAGTGGGTGTTCATGTGGTAAATAATGGCATAGATTAAGTGCATGATTTTAGAGAGAATTTCTTGGGAAGCTCCTAGCTTGATAATATGACATGTCATCGAGTATGGAAAACCTAGTTTGACGATGTGAAACTCATGGGAGTAGGAGATAGGGCTCAGTATTTGGGTTGTACCATAGTGTACGACATTCATTTTCAGATGAGGTGGTTGTTGGAATAATGAAATGATGCCTCATATAGAATAAATTATGTTCCTTGTGATGAGGGATGTTCAAGATTTTTATTGGTTGTGATAGAACAACCAGTTCATAAGAAATATTAGTCAGTTATTGGTTGGACGTTGAGCGTGGATCAGAATGAGAAACACATGTACGATCTTGGAACCACCTGAGGTGGTTCTCAAATATGAGTCAGTTTGGCCATGTCTAAGTGATGTGTTAAATAATAGAAAGGACATGGTCTATAGTGTTTGTGTTTTGATCAAGAGATTCAGTTATAATGCTACTCCTATAGTGGGGAGCATGAAGCTAGTCATAGGTAATGCAGCCATCGTGTTGAGGGAAATTGGAAAGTGAGTCATGTAGTCATATGATCATTTTGGATGTTGGGACACTATTATGTAAATGGATTTGAGATTATCTGGATTCTATGAAGGATTTCAGAGATGATCTTAGATGTGATCTTCAAGGGAGTCTAGGATTTGGATTTAGGATCGACATAATTTTTATATAAACCAAACATGGCCACGTTTGTGGTGATTTGATGATCGTGGTACGATGCGGTGATGAAAATGGAATGTGGATGGTTAAACTAGGGAACATCACTAGATGTTAGGTACATAATTTGGTGATCATTCTTGTACAATCAGGATATGCCTTAGCCTTAAGGGTTTTGTGATCAAACATTTGGCAATTCATGGCAGGTGGAGTTGATCATTTTTTATAAGGTTTGACCAGAGGATGTTTACCGATGTTTTTTGTGAGATGAATGTATTAGGGTAGAAACAACATTGGGTATGTCGTTTTAGATATGATGGGTTTTCCCAAGAATTGTTTGGGGATTTTTTTTGGGAAAATTTGTCATGATTTTGATATGATCAGATGAGAGAAGCTCATCCATTTCCTCGAATTGCCCGAAGTCCTTCCTTTTTATTGATTTTTGACAACCCCTCTTTCAAGGGATGAGAAAATCATCAATTTGATCTAGAAAATTAGAACAGAGAGAGGAACTAGCACAAGACTAGTTATTTTGTATATGTTCAGGACTAGAGAGTTGGGAACCATGATGATCATGTAAATGGAGTGTGGGTATGGAATTAAAATGACGGAGGTTCTAATGAATTAGAGTTTGGTTGGTACAGTCTTAGAACTATGTTGGAGAGAACCAATGTCTGGTTGATCAAGTGGATAATAGTGTAGTCATTTGTTGAGGTGGATGGGTACCATGGAATGCCATCTCAATGTTTTGAAAAATGGATACAAGAATTATCTTGTGGTTTCCCGGCTTAATATCCATAAATTGGATTTTGTGATTTATGAATACATATTACATTTTAGGATAGAACTAATATGTTTAGTGATGAATCGACATCCCATATAGGTCAATTGATGCGAATAGGGAACCACTGAGAGTTATTAGGGATGATAAGTGTTATGGTGGGAAGATTATAAGACCCCATGCCCATACAAGATTTTAAAGATTGAGTAGAATATTAATTTTCAATTGGTGGATGGTCTGAATTTTTAATTGGTCTTCAGAATGAAGTTTTGACGGTTTGAGATTCTTAAAATTGTGAATTTAGACATGGAATGATACTCAAAACGTTTCTCAAGTGCATAGAAGAATCTCAAAATATTTGGGTTATGTTTTTGGTTTTCTTGGAAATTCTACCAAGAGTTTATGGTAGAATTATCACGATTTAGAGTAAACCATGAAGGTACCCTTAAATAGGGTAATTTTTTATTCAATTTTTATATTGCATGGTCTATGAAAATAGTTAGATCATAGTTTTGTAAAACTATGGGAACTATAGAGGAATACATGTAGGGTGACTTAGACTAGGGGCATGGAACACGATTTATGCATGGATGCAAAATATTGTGTAAAATATTGCAAATCGAGGTAGTTCCAATTCACATAGTTGGTGCATGATTTGGAAAATAGTGCAACCTAACCATGTGGGAGGGTTTTACATGGTTGTTCCAACTGTATGGTTGGTGAAGGGTTTGGAAAACCATGTATCTCATTAAATTTTTTTTTTACCATTTTCCCCTCTAAATCTTTAAACCCTTAGCACAACCTTTCGTTCTCCCTTGAATGTGCACAGCCTGGCCGACCACCCTCCTCCTCCATTATTTGTTCCTCCTCGGATTTTGGTGATTCCATGGGTGATTTATTTCGGTTTGGGGATAGTTTAGAAAATAGCATGGGCTAAAGTAGGTATTGATGGATTTGATTTCTTTGAGAACCTGAGAAATTGTGTGGTTAATTAAAGAATAATTAAATGTGATAACTATCTCCTTTAGGCATTTCAATTTATTCTTTATATAGATTTATACACTATTATTGATTGTATATTGTTTAGATGTCACTGGGGGTGTCCTACTGAGTTGTACTTACACCTTACTTGGGTTTCCATATCAATACCCAAAAAAAATTCATGTTTGTAAGAGAGGATAAGGTACAGATAACTATGTTATATAGATGAGTTAGGACGGAGCATATATGAGAGAACTAGACATGGTGTTAGGACCCACTTGGGAATGTCAGTATTTTTTTATTTTGGTTTTCCATTTGAAACTTGACACATACTTGGAATGACATATCTACTATTTTGGTTTGGATTTTTTATTATCGTTTTAGTCATTTTGTGATACTAGTTTTTCATGTTATTGGTTTTATCATTTGGTTACTATTATTTATTTATATTTTTGTGTTTCTATGATAAATAGGGTAAAATCTCCCAATGGTATCTATATTATAACCTCACTATAATTCAACAACATCTAGAATACATGGAGGAACTCTTGAGGTCATGTAATCGACTAGATCATGTCACTCATGTGCAAAATTCGATTCGAGATGTTACAATTATCATGATATATGGGTTCATGACACCAAATATTAATAATTCCCTTAATTAAGAATTTAGTTATTATTATACATGATATTATTGCATTGATATTATCCATGGATGTATTTTGTTCTCAAGTGTTTTTATTAAATGACCTGTGTGTTTAGACATTTACCTTTCCATATTGATTGTGTCTTATCTAATCATGATAGTCTAATTATTTAAATGGAATGTGGGTTTAGTTATTTAACTTTTCATTTTGATTAATCTTATTGATTCATTAGGATTCTATTTTATGTTACCCTTACATATCATTTGATTTCAGCCATATTTTTTTTCATTTCCCCATGATTAGAAGAATAATTCTATAAATGAGTTCAAGAATTCAGAATTTTTTACTTTTAGTATGTAGTATTTCATGTTTTCAAATGTAATGTGAGACTCTAGAATGTATCTAATTTTCTAATATTACTAAATTATTCCTTCTATTGGGATGTGATGTATTTTATCTAACGCCAACGTGATAAATTAACCAATGACTCTGGGCTACTGGGGTTTAGATATTTATAGTTGGTATTAGAGTAAGTTTAGTAGAATACTTGGGAACTAGATTTAGAAAACCGTATATTAGTGGATATAACCCTATAACTTACTTTGAGTATAAGTCTATGTATAATATAACATCCTAATATTTTGTTATGGTAGAGATATTATGGTTTTCCTAACAATAAATCTCTATTTGGATACTACAAGTAGACATGGTTTTGGAACAGATGTTTCTAGAGGTAATAACCCCAAAAAGTGGTGGTTGAGTATATCTCGACCATCATTCCTGTGCATGGTGAGTGTACCATTACTATGTACCTAGTTTGATAGTCTAGGGATATATGATATTGTTAATTCACATTTTCTCTAAAAACTACTATGCTGAATTAAAAAATAAAACCTATCAAAATCTATGATATGAAATAGTGATTTGGGATAAACCTAAAGTGTCTTGGGATGATATGTCTAAAGTTATTCATTATTTTAAAATCATAGATACTTATTTTGAGGATTTAAATTATGGAAGTAAAATATGATTAATAAAAGGTTATTTGAGGAATAAATCCTTTACATTTTGGGTACATAAGTTTAAAGGTATTGATAACCTTTAGGGTTAATATTATCATTAATGTTAAGTAAATTAAGATTATCTGATATTTTTTTGGAATTAAGTGATCAATTATAATTTTATTTGAGTGAATCAAGCATAAAAATTTATCTTAATACTCATCATTTGGAGTAAAAGTTAATATTGTGGTGGAATTTGATTAAAGGATGAAATTTTACTTTTTAATTAAGAATATTTCCTATGTTCCTAGTCTATATGTTAAATAAAACCCTCAACTTTAGTAAAAAGTTTATTGAAACAAAAAAATTACCATATTACCTTCATATTTTATGAATCAATAG
This sequence comes from Viscum album, assembly GCA_963277665.1. Classification (NCBI taxonomy): domain Eukaryota; kingdom Viridiplantae; phylum Streptophyta; class Magnoliopsida; order Santalales; family Viscaceae; genus Viscum; species Viscum album. The sequence continues at coordinate 380,742,062 of OY728164.1, read as the reverse complement.
TCTTTTGAGTAATAATAGATTTTTGGTTTTGTGATTGTTGACTTTATCTTGATCATTCACTTTCTTTTTATCAATAATCTCTATCACTATCCATAATTATTTATAATTTTCTTTCATGTACATATTTTCCTTTACCACTAATGTTCTCTAAATTAGAAACCTAATTAGGTGTTATTATATATGTCCTACATATTTACCATTCCCTCCTTTAAGAGAAAGTTTTGTTAATGCTTTTAATTATGCGGGGTTTCAATAAAGGTATTTTCAAATGTCGAACTCCTGATTTCTGAGTACAATATCAAGTTGATAGGATTCAATTTACTAAAGGTTGGGATAATTTTACAACAAAATATTTTAAAAATAAGAGAATTATATTTGTTATCATATATGACATGCTGTACCAATCATAAAAAACTTGTGAAATATATATCTTTAAATTTAATCACTTAGATTGATTGTGATACTCACAACCCCAAGTCTAAAAGAACTATAATATAGTAAACCATTATATCATAGCCATGAAATTGGAGGGTATGAAAAATAATAACTAATTTATGAAAATTCTATGGTCTATAAATGTATAAAATAAATTCAATTTTTATTTATTAGCTAGAAATAAGATAAGAATCATTGAAAATAAAAATAAATACTTTGTAAAAAACTATATTTTTATTAAATTTTATTTCTTCGTGCCTTATGCACATACTTTAAAATATAAATTTACCACTCTTAGAAAATTTATTTTAAAAACTAAATTTATTTTTAAAAATCATCATGTCAAAATTATCTTATAGTGAATTTCTTATAATTTTTTGAGAGTATTAAATTTTCAATGAATATTATTTATTAGGTTCGTGGGGGTAAAATTAAATTCTAATATACACACACCACAGACACATATTCCATAAAGGTAGGCCATAATGAAAATACTAATTTTTATTAAAAAGTGTGTTTTCATTTAAAGTAGTTAAGAGTTACACTTTGATATATAATTGTTTTAAAAAGTAAAATTAGTTAAATTATAATATAATTAATCAAATTTAAGTGATTATAAAAAAATTCATATTAAATTTTGATACAGTTTTTTAAAACTTTTTGAAATTTTTTCTTTGGGTAGTCAATTTTTTATCGCGTCTATGACTTTAATTTTAAATTTAAATTTTCCAATTCTGTTAATGGAATCCATAAAATGGATTCCATATTTGGAATCCAAATAATTAATATTATATAATTAGTTCAATTTATTTTTTTGTTAATAATTAACAGTAAATACAATAGAAATTAATTACCATGGTTAAGGTTAAAACAGGTTTATCGAGGGTTAAAATATAATTATAAAGAATAAAATTTCCAAAATACATGTTTAAATTCAATAAGATAGACATATTTCAAATTTTATTGCCTTAGGGTCTGTTTTTATGTTCTATTGGGACAATTTCCCAAGAAATTGACCAATATAATAATTTAAGTCGAGAAAATGATTAAATATCACTCTCTTTCTTTTAAATTCCAACTATGTGTTTATAGAGGGAAAAAAGGAAGATGTGAATGAATATTGATATAAATTTTGAGAATAATGAAATTAATTTCATGAGAGTAATTTATTTTTAATTTTTATTAATTATATAATTACTTTAAATTCTTAAGCAGTGCCAATGAAGTAATTATTTAATTAAAAGAAAAAAAATAAATGATACTAAAAATATTAAAAGTAATATAAATTGAATAAATTATTTTATTACATGATTTTTTAGATAAATAAATCTTGATATAGAGTTTTTTAAATAATATATTCAAATTCCACATTTGTATTGATGTTTTTAAAGTCAAATTAAATGAATAGTGTCAAAATTAACATTACTGTTTTTTTATAATAAATAATATTTGAATACATGATGTGAAATTCCTAAAAATACTATCCTGGGAAAGTTATTGTATATATTTAAAGACATAAAACAAATTCCATTCACGTATCTATGGTCCTTTCATAATAATTATGTTGACCCCTAAATAGTAAAAAATATTACCATTGTAAAGGGTAGGATGGATTTTTGCGCGTTACATGCCCTTGTGTTAAAATTACTTTTCTACAAATATAGGTATTTTATTTTATAAATGGGATTTAAAATTTTTAATAAGTTGGTAAAATTATCTAATTAGGATCATTTATTTATTTTTAAAATGATAAATTACCTATAAGGCCCCAGTCTTAAACCTTACTTAATCTTGAGATATTTCAAGAATACACCTTGAGGATCTTTTCAGGTTTAGAGTTTTAGAGAATTAGATCATAAAACTTGCATTACATTCCACATTTAAACAAAGTGGTTACATAAAAGAATAGTATTCATTTTTTCCATCAACGGAAACATATTTAAAACAAAACATGGATTCTTTCTTGACACTTCCTTGACACTATCATAATATCATGTACCTTTCCCTTGACCTGTGAAAAACATTTCAAAAACATGGGATGAGCATAAAAAGCTCAGTAAGGGATATAAAAATATGGAAAGGAAACATGAGTACATGTATACATAAGAATCAATGAAATCATACTTTACTCATAAAACATAAGCATATTAACATAACTCATCAAATCATGAATAAATCATAGAAATCATAAGACATAAAGGTAACTTGAGGAATTCATAACATTCTTACGTAGGGAGTAACCCTCTTGGTTGAGTTTGGAATACCCATCACAGTATATTCCCTAAATCTCTTCGGAGAAACCATAACGTTTAACTCCTTCGCGTTACCCAATGCATTGGAGATCTATATCGGGCTCACCCACCCTTAGTTTATCACAGACCCACCCGTCTTCATAATAATTCCCAAGAACCATAACATAATCGTATCACATAAAACATGCATAAAAGAAACATAACATTTCCACTATTCAATCACAAGATATCAATACAACACAATGATATAAACCCATTATGAAAACCATTTTCAATACCAAAATAAAATAAAAGTAGAACATGGTATTTATTTTTCTTTTAAAAAAAATGTATGGCTTGTAGAGGAAGCCAAAACTCAAATAATGGTCACGGCGGCGGAGAAGTCGTTGTCGCCGCATATGTACGACAAAAACATTCGCTTTTGTTGTTTAGTAAAACGCTTCGTATAAAAAAAGATTCCTTTTGGATAAACGTAAAAGTAAAAGGGGTTTATACACCGTATAAAAGAAGTTTGTGTATAAAATAAAATATTCCTCAATGAAAGGATCTTGAGACGAAGTCCCATACCTCGTGTCCAACTTAACTCTATCATTCATTAACGTCCTTTATATTGGGTAACTCTTTTTTATTTGAGCTCAAATGCTTCCTTGGGAAGAATTCTGCCCAAAGTGAGGCTTCTAAGAGTTAGAGAGGGATGTGGATAGACAAAATGGGCAGGGTTTGGCCGAGCCAAAGGCTTTGGATGTGTGGGTAAGGTGGTAGAGGTGGGGGCCTTTTATAAGAGGAGAGGAGGGGCACTCTTGGAAAGTAAAGAAATGTTACTTTATTTTTAAATGATTTTCGGATTTAAAAGGTCCCACATTGATATAATTCGAGGCTAAGGTGATAAGGGTTCGAAATATACCTATACGATAGGTTTTTGACAAGTGTAGGTCTTAGATTTTACATTATATTTTTATTTTATTTAAATCGTTAAATAATGAGGTAATCACTGCATCATCATGATGTCATAAATAATTTAATTTATTTAATGTCTAAAAATTATAAAACAAATACTATGATGTAGGAAATATTTTTAGATTTATAATGAATATTTATAGTCAAAATATTACTTGTATAACCCCATTTAAAAATTGTTTTAGTAAAACAACTCATGTTTGTGTCATTTTTTCTTTAACATTAAATAAAAAGATATTAATGTCATTTTCCTTCCAAAGTGGCTCCATGGGGTCCCGAAGTTGACCCATGGATTGTCTTGGTCGGCCATCAAACATCAAATAACGGTAGGACATGTTTCAAGTTCATTTCATATTATTAAAACATTATTCTTACCTTAAATTACACTAATTACCTCTAATCGCGATTAAAAACTTAAAAGTTACTATTCACCAAAAAATTATTTTAATCCCATTGAACCACATTTTACTTCTTAATGACAACCATGTATGTCAGATTTTTGAAATTAAAAACGCAGAGGTGGTAAAATTTCATTTAAACGAAAAATCAGTTTTTTAAGTACCACTTAGTGGTTTCACTATTCATCAAAAATTGAAGTTTTTCGGAAAAATACCAAAACTTCACTCTAAGCTATATTTGATGTTACCAATTCAAAAATGATTTATATTTTGAAAAATTCAAAACATATAAGTTAAATTAATTAATTTAATAATTAATTCCCGATGTCTGAGCAAATAGCGTGTTTTTATGAAATAATATGTATCAAAAGATTGACACTAGTTTAAGTCCAATTTCAAAGTGAAATTAATTACAATGACCACTATTGGATTAAATGGTAAAAATATATTCTAATTTAACTTTAAAACCAATTCAAAATATAATATAATCATATAAGAAAATTATAATAATAAGAGGTTTTGAATTCAAATACAACATTTTTCACTATTCATTAAAAAAATGAACTTTATCGGAAAAATACCAAAAATTTACCCAAAGTAAATTTCAATTTCCCAATCATAAAGAATAAGTTTATTTAGAAAATTATAGATTATAAAATTGTCAAAAGTTTTATTTAAAAATGGTTTTCCATTAAAAGGTAGTAAAACAATCTTTTAAAAATATTAGTGTATTCCATGCTTATGATTGGATTTATTCTCATTTTAAGACTCTAAAACACTATCTAATTCATAAATAGACATAGATAAAAATATCTATTACTCATTACTTACTTGGGATGTTACATCCTTCCCCGTTTATAAAATTGTGTCCCTACAATTTATTTACTTATTTAATAAGTTGGGGTATTTAGCCCTCATTGCATTTTCAGATTCCCATGTTGCCTCTTCAACCATATGGTTTTTCCAAAATACCTTTACCTGACAAATCACCTTATTCTGTAACACTTTCTCCATGTGGTCAAGAATCTGGACCGGTTGTTCCTCATAAGATAGGTTCTCTTCCAACTGAACTACCTCTGCACTCAAAACATGAGATGGATCTGGCATATACTTTCTCAACATCGAAAAATGAAAAACATTGTGTACCTGAGATAAACTCGGAGGTAAAGCCACTCAGTATGAAACTGATCCAACTCTCTCTAGAATTTCATATGGTCTAATGAACCTTGGACTCAGCTTTCCTTTGTTACCAAATCGCATCACACTTTTCCATGGTAATACTTTGAGAAAAACCTGATCACCTACCTCAAAAGAGAGATCCTTCCTCCTGTTGTCCGCATAACTCTTCTTCCTGCTCTGAGCTATTCTCATGTGTTTCTGTATCAGCTGAACTTTTTATACCATCTCTTCTACCAATTCTGGTCCCATCAGCTTCCTTTCACCCACTTCATCCCAGAAAGCTGGCGTTCGACACCGCTTCCCATATAATTCCTCAAATGGTGTCATCTGTATACTGGAATGAAAACTGTTATTATATTAAAATTCAACCAAAGAAAGATGTTGGTACCAACTTCACTGATAATCCATCGAACAAGCACGTAGCATATCTTCCAAAGTCTGAATTGTTCATTCTGACTGTCCATCCAATTGAGGATGAAACTTTGTACTAAAATTTAATTCAGTACCCAACGACTTCGGAAGGCCTTTCCAAAAGTTAGAAGTAAACCTGGGATCATGATCAGATACAATGGAGAGAGGAACTCCATGTAACCTGACTATCTATTTAAGATACAAACGGGAAAGTTAATCTAGGGAAAAAATATCTCTTATAGAAAACAAATGAGCATATTTAGTCAAGCGATCAATAATAACCCAGATTGCATTATTACCTCGAGATGTCTTCGGTAATCCCACAACAAAGTCCATGGATATATTCTCCCTTTTCCACTCTGGCACTGGTAAAGGATGAAGCATCCCTTTCGGTAAATGAAGCTCTGATTTAACCTGTTGACATGTCAAACACTTCATAGTAAAATTATCAATATCTCTTTTCATTACATCCCACCAGTAATACCCCCACAGATCTCTGTACATCTTAGTACTGCCAGGATGAACTGAAAACGGAGAACTATGAGCTTCACATAACAACTCTCTCTTCAACTGTGAATCACAAGGCACACACAATCTCTTCCCAAATCTCAAAACACAAACATTATCAATGTTGAATTCAGGCAACTTACCTTTCTGATTCCGCTCTACCCTTTTCTGCAACTCACTGTCTTGCTTCTATGCTTGCTTGATTCTGTCTGATAGAGAAGATTTCACTGAAACCTGAAACAAAACAGAAGGACATCCTGCACCAACAACTTCTATGCCAAAGTTCTTCAAATCCTTAACCAAAGGATCACGTTCCAAATACAACATTGTTAATGAAGCATTACTTTTTCGACTCAAAGCATCATCCACTTTTTTTATTTTCTCGGATGGTAAAGAATTGTACAATCATAATCCTTGATTAATTCTAGCCATCTCCTCTGTCTCATGTTCAATTCTTTATGAGTGAATATATACTTTAAACTTTTGTGATCGGTATATATTTCACACTTTCTCCATACAAATGATGCCTCCAAATTTTTAGAGCAAGAACTACAACAGCTAATTCCAAATCATGTGTAGGATAATTTACCTCAAGATTTTTCAACTGACGTGAAGCATAAGCAATTACCTAATCATTATGCATTAGGACACAACCAAGTACTTTCAATGAAGCGTCATTGTAGATAATAAACTCACCATTCCTAGAAGGTAGTTCCAAAATAGGAGCATTCACCAATCTTCTTTTCAGTTCCTGAAAACAATCATCACATTCTTTTGTCCAGATAAACATAACACCCTTCTGAGTTGGCTTAGTCATTGGACTAGATAACTGTGAAAAATTTCTAACAAAACTTCGGTAATAGCCTGCCAAACCAAGGAAGCTACGAATCTCAAGTACATTTGTGGGTCTTGGTCATTCTTCCACAACCTTTGTTTTTGTAGGATCAACAGCTATCCCAATCTTTAGAAACAATATGACCATGGAAAGAAATTTGTTGCAACCAAAACTCACACTTGCTGAATTTCCTATACAATTTCTTTTCTTTTAAGGTTTGAAAAATCACCCTTAAATGTCTTTAATGCTCCTCTTTTCTTTTAGAAAACACCAAAATATCATCAATGAGAACCACCACAAACTTATCCATAAACTCTTGTAAAATTCTATTCATTAAGTCCATGAATACAACAGGTTCATTGGTTAGCCCAAAAGGCATTACTAAAAATCATAATGGCCATATCTTGTACGAAATGCAGTGTTCGGAACATCTTCTTCCTTTGCCTTCAGCTGATGATACCCAATCTCAGGTCAATCTTTGAAAAATACTGAGCTCCCTGGAGCTGATCAAACAAATCATCGATATGAGGCAAAGGATTTTTGTTCTTAATAGTGATGTTATTCAAGGATTTATAATCAATGCGGAGTCTCATAGAACCATATTTCTTTTTAACAAATAAAACAGGAGCACCCCATGGTGATGTGCTAGGTCGAATGAAACCTTTCTCTAATAAATCTTTCAATTGCTCCTTCAACTCTAAAAGTTCAATTTGAGCCATTCGATAAGGGGTTTTTGAAATTGGCTTAGCATCAGGAACTAAGTCAACAGTAAATTCAACTTCCCGATCTGGTATTATTCCAGGAAACTCATCAGGAAAAACATCAGGATACTCATTTACCATGGCCACATCATTAATCTGAACAGTTTCTTTGTTTTCAATGATGTGTGCAAGGTAACATTCATTTCCATCTTTTACAAGTTTCTCGTCCTCTTGATAAGTCATCAATAGTAAGGGTTCATTCTTGTACGCAAACTGAAAGTATTTCAAAAAAGAAACTTCTTTAGATATACAGTCAATCTTAGCATGGTAAATAGAGAGCCAATCCATACCCAGGATAACATCAAACTCTACTAGAGGTAAAACAATAATGTTTTCAATTAGGTTCTTTCCACAGATAAGGATAGGAAGATTCTTATAAATTATTTTTGCCTCAACATTTCCCCTAGGTGTTTTTACCAAAAGTTCAGGAGTCATTTCCTGAGTTGGTATTCCCATTTTACTAGAAATGTTTTTAGAGATGAAAGAATGTGTAGACCCCGAATCAAACAACACACTGGCATAATCTAAAAAAACAAAACAATGTACCTGATACAACTTCATTTGTTGGCCCGACAACTACTGAAGTAGTTGCAATGGATTTAACCACCCCTTTATTCTTGTAGTCTAACTGCTTCCCATCACTCAAGCTCTTTGTCGGACACTCGTTTGCATAGTGACCAATCTCATTGCACTTAAAACATTTCACTAAATGCAAATCAAATTTGGACTTACCATCACCTTGATCTTTTTCAGTGCAATCACGAGCCTTATGTCCCATCTTACCACATCGGTAGCACTTTACAGAATTTAGAAGACATTCCCCAGCATGCCATTTACCACATTTATCACAAACTGGAAACTTAGATTTCTTACCATCATACTTTTTTGAATAATTCCTTCTTTTCTCCTACCACCTCGGTCTCTTCTTCTGCTGGTTGTTATAGAACACTTGATCATCAGAAAACTATATTTCCACCTTCTCAGCACATCGAACAAGATTTTCATAACTTTTGAAGTCACGAGAAGCTAATTCACTTAGATATTTTGGCTTTAATCCTGAGTAAAAACAAATGATTTTACTATCAAGGTCTCGGATAAAATTTGGAGCATACCTTGCCAATCGAGTGAACCTTTCTTCATAGGCAGCCACTGAGTCCTCCTCTTGCCTCAACTCCAAGAATAGTTTTTCCATCCTCAGTCGAACAGCCTTAGGAAAATACTTCTCAAGAAACATACCTTTGAATTCATCCCAGTCGAGAGAATCAATCTCATCAGCGTCCCTGATATTTTTAACCAACGACCACCACTGATCAGCTTCACCCTCCAAACGGTAAATAGAAAGACTAACCTTTTGATTGTCTGAACACCCCATGACATCGAAAATCTTCCCCAGTGCTTTAATCCACCCTTCAGCTAGCACAGGTTCAGATGATCCTCTTAATGATGGGGGATGTTGACTCTTTAAATGTTCCACCACTAACATGTTCCTCTGCGGTTGATCTGGCTGATCTCGTGCATGGATACCGCCACCATTTATCACTTCAGTCAACTTCGCCATTACTGAAACAAACTGTTCAGTTCCAATTCCGACCATCTTAGGATGCTGATTCAGATGGTTCTTTCCTTCTGAATGCCTTCCTAGCACTGCTTCTATGTTTCCTCTACGGAAAACCATTCTGAACAAACATGTCTTAGATGAAGCAACATGGTAATCTTTAAATGGTATATCATTTAAAAAAATATATTTTTGGATAATCATTTAATATAATTATAACTCTTAAAGTTATCTAAACCGACCTTTGATACCAATTATAAGGCCCCATCCTTAAACCTTACTTAATATTGAGATATTTCAAGAATACACCTTCAGGATCTTTTCAGGTTTAGAGTTTTGGAGAATTAGATCATAAAACATTCATTACATTCAACATTTAAACAAAGTGTTTATTTAAAAGAATAGTATTCATTTTCCCCATCAACGGAAACATATTTAAAATAAAACATGGATTCTTTCTTGACACTTCCTTGACACTATCATCATATCATGTACCTTTCCCTTGACCTGTGAAAAACATTTCAAAAACTTTGGATGAGCATAAAAAACTCAATAAGGTATATAAAAATATGGAAAGGAAACATGAGTACATGTATACATAAGAATCAATGAAATCATACTTTACTCATATTACATAAGCACTTTAACATACCTCATCAAATCATGAATAAATCATAGAAATTATAAGACATAAAGGTAACTTGAGGCATTCATAACATTATTACGTAGGGAGTAACCCACTTGGTTATGTTTGGAATACCCATCACAGTATATTCCCTAAATCTCTTCGGAGAAACCTTAAAGTTTAACTCCTTCACGTTACCTAATGAATTGGAGAGCTATATTGGGAACACCTGCCCTTAGTTTATCACAGAACCACACGTCTTCATAATAATTCCCAAGAACTATAACATAATTGTATCACATAAAACATGCATAAAGGAAACATAACATTTCCACTTTTCAATCACAAGATATCAATAAAACACATTGATATAAAAACATTATGAAAACCATTTTCAATACCAAAATAAAAGAAAAGTAAAACATGGTATTTATTTTTCTTTTAAAAAATTTATGGCTTGTAGAGGAAGCCGAAACTCAAATAATGGTCACGGTGGCGGAGAAGTCGTTGTCGCCGCATACGTACGACAAAAACATCCTCTTTTGTCATTTAGTAAAACGCTTCGTATAAAAAAAGATTCCTTTTAGATAAACATAAAAGTAAAAGGTTTTTATACACCGCATAAAAGAAGGTTGTTTATAAGAAAAAATATTCCTCAATTAAAGGAGCTTGAGACGAAGTCCCATACCTCAGGTCCGACTTGACTCGATCGTTCTTTAACGTCCTTTAAATCGGGCATCTCTTTTTAATTTGAGCTCAAAGGCCTCCTTGGGAAGACTTCTACCGAAAGTGAGGCTTCTATGAGTTATATAGGGATGTGGAGAGACAAAATGGGCAGGGGTTGGATGAGCCAAAGGCTTTGGATGTGTGGGTAAGGTGGTAGAGGTGGGGGCCTTTTATAAGAGGAGAGGAGAGGCACTCTTGGAAAGTAAAGAAATGTTACTTTATTTTAAAATGAGTTTCGGATTTAAAAGGTCCCAAATTGATATAATTTGAGTCTAAGGTGATTATGGTTCGAAATATACCTATTAAATGGGTTTTTGACAAGTGTAGGTCTTAGATTTTACATTATCTTTTCATTTTATTTAAATCGTTAAATAATAAGGTAATCGCTACATCATCATGATGTAATAAATAATTTAAATTATTTAAGGTCTAAAAATTATAAAACAAATACTATGATGTGGGAAATATTTTTATCTTTCTAATGAATATTTATAGTAAAAAATATGACTTGTATAACCCCATTTAAAAATTGTTTTAGTAAAACAACTCATGTTTGTGTCATTTTTAATTTAACATAAAATAAAAAGATATTAATTTCATTTTCCTTCCAAAGTGGCTCCATGGGGTCCCCAAGTTGACCCATGGATTTTCTTGGTCGGACATGACACATCCAATAAGGTTAGGACATGTGTCAAGTTCATTCCATATTATTAAAACATTATTCTTACCTTAAATTACACTAATTACCTCTAATCGCAATTAAAAACTTAAAAGTTACTATTCACCAAAAAAATTATTGTAATCCCATTGAACCACATTTTAATTATTAATGACAACCATGTATGTTGGAGTTTTGAAATTCAAAACACAAAGGTGGTAAAATTTCATTTAAACGAAAAATCAGTTTTTTAAGTACCACTTAGTGGTTTAATTATTCATCAAAAATTGAAGTTTTTCGAAAAAATACCAAAACTTCACCCTAAGATATATTTGATATTCGAAATTCCAAAATTATTCCTATTTTGAAAATTTCAAAACATATAAGTTACATTATTTAATTTAATAATTAATTCCCGTTGTTTGAGCAAATAGCGTGTTTTTATGAAACAATAAGTATCAAAAGATTGACACTAGTTTAAGTCCAATTTCAAAGTAAATTTAATTCCAACGACCAATATTGGATTAAATGGTAAAAATATATTCTAATTTAACTTTAAACCCAATTCAAATGATAATCTAATCATATAAACAAATTATATTAAAAAGAGGTTTTGAATTAAAATACAACATTTTTCACTATTCATTAAAAAAATGAACTTTGTCGGAAAAATACCAAAAATATACCCAAAGTAAATTTCAATGTCCCAATAATAAATAATAAGTTTTTTTAGACAAATTGAGCTTATAAAAGTGTCAAAAGTTTTATTTAAAAATGGTTTGCCATTAAAAGGCAGTAAAACAATCTTTTAAAAATATTAGTGTATTCTATGCTTAAGATTGGATTTATTCTCATTTTTAGCCTCTAAAACACTATCTAATTCATAAATAGACATAGATAAAAATATATATTATTCATTACTTACATGGGATGTTACATCACCTTAGGTAAAAAAGAGTGGTTACTATAGTGAAAACTAAAATAGTAAAAGAAAGGAAACATAGAAGTTTCAAAAAAACATTTAAAACATATTTTTTCTTGTGTGGTGGAGTTGTATATCCAAAATAGAATACCTACACTCATTTAATTAACAATTTTTGAGGCACTTTTGGTGGGAGTTACTCTCTATTATTGAATATTGTTGGGTGTTTATAAAAATGCCAGTCATCCTCAATTATTAAAGGGATATCACTCCCCTCACTTCTTCACACCTTACAAAACCATTTGGATCATCCAATACCAACCCAAATAACTTAATAAATTCCCTAAAAACATCCTAGAGGACTTTATTTTATCATATATCCATCATAGGAAGGATTTTTATTGAAACCTAAAGAGGTCATCCGAAGAAGGGGAAACGCTATTAAATGAGTTTTTTTATTTTAATTATTCTTCCAAATCCTACAAATATGATTAAATAATACTAATATAATAAAAACATATATAACATATACATAGATTTTATTTTATTAATAATATAACCTATGTTCATCTCCTCTTCATTGTATTTAATATTATAAGATTATGTGTGTAATGAATTTTGATTATATTATGTTTCATTTCCACTTGTTTTATATGTATTTAAATTTGATACACATAATTTATTTTTCAATTAATTCTCACTTCAATGTTATGATAATTTTAAGGGTTTCTTATCTCAAATTGTCTTCATTGGGTCATAAGCCATGTTATACACCTATTTTATTTTATTAGGTGTTTCTACTCCCCATTGTATATGTTATATCATTAATATATTCATGGTATTTAATTTTTCATTTGAAGTTATTCTATTAGTGGGGTTTATGAATCAGAAGATAGAAAAATGGTAAGAGATTTATGTTTAAATAAACTTTTAATTAGGATTATTTATACATTAATTTACATTAAAGGAAATTATTTAATCATTGTATGATAAACCCCTTTAATTTTATTCTCCTCTATTTATTCATGAAGTTTTAAAGTAATAGTATCATTCACCTATCTTGGGTACTTAAAATGATTGAGAAAATGTTTTTTATAAAATCTTACTTCATTTCCCTATTAATTCTAAAATCCATTTTCTTCCAAATCTATGTTTTCTAAAAATGAATTCAAAAATGTTTTTTTATTATTTTTGAAATTAACTTATATCTATAATTCAATTTTTACAAAATGTTTTAAAATGAATCTTCCCATAATTTTTCCAAACAAGGTAATTTAAGAGTTTTATTATAAAAATGTGAATGGAATATTTGTTTTTAACATACTCGTCATACATGAAACCTTTATCCCTAAAGACCACTCAATGATTTGAATATTCCTTTACAATTTTAAAAGGTTATTTTTAAATAAAATGTTTTTCAAAGTATTATGTAATTTTTTAATTTTTTAAAATTTATTTTCATTGTTAAAGGTGTATTATCCTCAAGAATATTTTTAAATATATTTTTACTATATTACTATTTATCAATAAAAAATATATTTATTTTATATATAGTCCAATGAATTTATGTTGTAATGATTCCATCCTTATTATTTTATTGGATGTTATACAATCAGTTTGACCAGAGAAAGTATTGAATCTACCTTTTTTTATTAATGTTTTGTAATCATTATCTTTCCCTTGAATTATTCAATTTTTTTGTGATAATTGAACCTTAAATTTCCTTTATTATCTATAATATTTATCATGAATATTATTGTTACTTATACCATATATTATTGCTACATATGGTACTTTACTTTGAAATTTGTAAGATTGACTTAGAATATTATTATTAATTTGTATTCCATACTCGATACAAAAAAATTATCGATAAGGAATATTGTTCATGAATTATACAGATAATTTGATATATTAGGAATGTTTTGGATATTATGTTATGGGTGGGGTCAGGTTATAGATATACCCTCAATTAATTCGTAGTCTCATGAGAATAATTAGTTGGATAGACTTATTTAAATGGGTTTTTGGTGTATACCTACTCATCAATTGAATTGTCTTGGAATAAGGTCTTAACAGTAAAGGTATCATGATGTATGATATCATGATTTCTAATATTAATCATTTACATCACTAAGAATTTATTTATTATTATCTATGATATTATTTCATTGATATTATCCAGGATGAATTTCGTGCCCACATTTTTTATTAAATGACATGTGTGTTCAGTTATTTGCCTTGTCATATTGATTATACCTTATCTAATAATGATATTAAAATTTTTTAAATTTCATATGTGTTTATTAATTTATTTTTCCTTGTCAATTATTATTATTGATTCATGATAGATTTTTATGTACATTACCCTTACTGAGAATTTGATATCACCATTATTTTGTCACCTTTCCCCTGGATAAGGAGAAGGAATCTTTGAAGGAGTTCAAGGATGTGGAATTTTTACGTTCACTATGTTGTATTTAATTCATTAAAATGTAATATGACATTAAAGTATGTATCTATTTTACCAATACTATTAAACTATTTGATCTATTGCGATGTGATCACTTATATCTATCACCAATGTAATAAAATAACCACTAACACTAGGCTACTAGGGTTGGGATATTTACAATAGTTCATTATTTTCTGATATATAAGGTGAGGATTATTAGTGGGGGGGACTTATAGTTAGAGGTAATGCATGACTGTTTTGGACATGGTGATACTCTGGAAGGATAGTCATAAGATGTTTAGAACTATTTTTTATTTCAGGAGAGGTTGTCTGTTCCATTAGAGATATGAGAGGGAGTTCATTATGAGTTTCACAAATCACCTTTAGTGGTGCACACAAGAGTATATATTATGTAACATGGTCATAGGATGCAGTTTCGGTATCCTAGGATGAAATGGGAGATGGCATATTTTGTGGATTGATATCTATTATTTTGGAAGGTAAAAGAAGAATATCATGTTCTTGGGGGTTTTTTGTATCCCATGTATTTTCCCAAGTTAAATTGGGATGACATCTTGATAGAAATTATCACAATATTACCAAAAGATCAAGGAGGATATGATTATATCTAGGTAATCATAGATCAAATGATGAATTCAATTCACTTTCCAGATATCAAGGAGTCAGTTATTATGGATTTTTTTCAAGGATATATGTAGATTATTTTCTGTGGATACATGGAGTTTTGGGGTCCGTTGTCCCAAATCGAGATGTTAGTTTTTCCTTTCAAGCCTTTGTAACATGATTTTGGCCCTCATTTGGGCCTCCAAACTAATTTTTACCCTCATATGGAAGGTCATATAGAGAAGACCATCGAAAAACTAAAATATATGTTACATTCATACATCTTGGACTTGGGAGGATCCCGGATGAAGAAAATAAATTTGGTTGAGTTCTCTTATAATAACAGATACCATGCATCCATCAGTATGGCCCTAT
The DNA here is from genome assembly GCA_963277665.1 of Viscum album. Classification (NCBI taxonomy): domain Eukaryota; kingdom Viridiplantae; phylum Streptophyta; class Magnoliopsida; order Santalales; family Viscaceae; genus Viscum; species Viscum album. Next base: position 380,726,387 of record OY728164.1, on the reverse strand, counting down.
TTGAGGATTTTTATGGGAGGTCATGTCATAGTTCATTCTGCTGGGATGAGGTTAGGGAGCCATTAATTCTCAGTCCCTATGCCGTAAAAAGAATAATAGAGAAGGTTTAGGTAGTTCATGAGAGGATAGAGGAGGTGCAGGACCGAAAAAAGTCTTATATTGATTGTAGGAGGATACCCTTGGATTCTATAGTGGTAGAAAATTTATTCTTGAAGTTATCTCCTCATCACAATCAAAATAGGTTTAGTTGGGGGAGAAATCTTATTCCCCGGTTTTTTGGGACTTTTAAGGTGTTGGAGTGTGTGGTCATAATGGTGTATTGGTTGACACTTCCACCATGTCTAGATAGGATCCATGAAGTATTCCACATGTATCAGAATTATCAATATATTCATGATGACTCCCATGTCATCTAATGGAGAAATTTGGATATTGAGGATGATGTGGTGATTATGGAGAAACTAGTAGAGATCCATGATCATCAATATGAGGTATTAGGAGGATGAACCATTCATTTGGTTCATGTGGTGTGGAGATATAGTGTCTTGAAGGAGAGTACCTTGGAGGGAGAGATATAGATACTTACTCAGTACCTATAGTTATATTTAGTTTTAACTTATTATTTTTTTCATTGATGATGTGATGCCTGAATCTTGTTGATTTATAAATTGTACCTTTTATCTTTCTGCAGATGTTTGTTAAAGCTTCTGACACATAAAGTGGGGAAAACCCATTCTTAATCAAGATGGATTGTATTATATAATATTTAAAAACATTGTGGGTGAGTCAATGCCACACAAAGTACACAATATCTTAATTTTGAGGGAGGAATTACTTGATTTGTGTTCTTAGGGATATTCTATGTTTTCTTTGTGATATTAATTGGATTGGGTTGTGTGGAGGTTGGAATGGTAGCACAACTGGTTGTGTGGAAAATATGTGGATCAAGGATGTAATGATATGGTGTTAGTTTTTTAGTTATAAAAAGACTCTTGAGAGGTATCACATGAGATGGTTGTTTAGACACTTCCCTTTTTTTGTGTTTCTAGGTTTATTTTTATTATCAATGATGTTAATTATTTTATAATTATCTACTGTAATATACTAGACCTTCCCATACTTTTATTTTCATTTTTCCCAAGTCTTATAAATGTTTTAGGAGGGTTTTGTGGTGATTCATGGGTTTGAGGTTGTTTTTTGGGCCTCTTTGGTGGAACCACATGTTGTGAAATGGATTTGAAATGCATTTCAGAGGTAATTTTGTCTTGTTGGACTACCTATACACCATGGGTAGCCCTAAAAATCCTAGTGGTGGTGTAGAAATAGGAATGGTAACCTGTGGTAGATCCTATCCAAAATGGAAAATAAGAGGCTCACCACACTATAGTCTTGGTCAGGGTGAGGGTAAACCAAAAACTGATGGGCATTAGGGAATAGCTTCTGAACATGGAAAAATATTGAAGAACCACCATGTCTTAGACTCTTTGATGATCATGGCCATGGTGATAGTCAAATATCATTTTTAAAATGAGAAAAAAGTGGATATCATGCGAATGGTTTAGATCATGTGTTGATTGGACCCACCATGAGAATCCCAGCTATTCATTGCACTGTGGTAGAGTCTAACAAACCTTTTCTTAAATAAAAGGTTGGTTATAATAGTTTTTCAATTTTTAAACCTTCCTTCAATTCTTGTCCACCCATGATCACCCTCTACTTCTTTAGTTTCCTCCCTTGGTATTCTGAACCCCTTTTTTTGTTTGGATCGTTCAGATTGGTTTACTCTAGATTGAGGTATCCATGTCTTTTCCCATTCTTAATTTCTTTTATTTCTCTTATATATAGTATTTTATTGTGGTGGACTCCTCTTCTATTTTGGGAGGTTTTTTATGGAGGTATTTTTTTCATAGGAATCCAGTTTCTATTCCTTCATGAATGGTGGTGGTCATTCTTTGGGTTTTGTTTTCTTCTCCATGAATATTCAATTAAGGCAGGGGATCCTTCATCTTTCCTAATTTAGTTTTATATATGGTAATATCATTATTTTTTCCTTTTGTGGTTTTTTATTCACCATATCAATGAAGATTATCAATTTGATTAATTAAAATTGAATGGGGGGAGAAATCACATGAGGTGTACTTGTTCTTGTTTTCACCAATATGTTTGATCATGCTTGTTATTATTTTCCTATATTTTTATTATGTTGAGGTTTTTTATATTCCTATGATTGTTGAAATTGGTAAACCTTATTGTTATTATTTCTTGAAATCACTACACATAAAAATATCTAAGAACATATATCTAGCTAATAAATTTTTTTCACATAGAGTCTCATCTTGTGTAAAAATACCCTTGAGAATATTGAATTAAATATGTTAAAATCCCATTGATTAATCTCGAATATGATATGTGAAATTTGTTGTGTAGTTGTTTTTTATGGTTGTTGTGTTGTGTAGTGGTTTTATTGTCTGGTTGAAATGTATTAGGTATTATTTGAGTCGTGTGGTGGATGTTTTGTGCACTGGCAGTGATGTTAGCTGGCTGTGGAGTGTGGTGGTTGTGATGAGATATTACAGTTGTGATATGGTGGCTATGATGTGACATGGTTGAGATGTGGGGATTGTTGAAATGTGGAAGATGTGTTGTTTGTTTTGTATTATATTGTTCTTGTGGCTTGGTAGTGATGGAATGAAATGTTAATGAAAAAACTGAAATTCCATGAGTTGGAATGGATAATGAACCCTGGAATTAAAATGGGAAGTGTGGTTAAAGTGATTATTTTTAAACAAGAAATGTATAAGATTTATAAAGGAAGATAGTTGGTAATTGGAAAATATGGAAATAGATTAACTTAAAAAGGGATGGTGGAATGTGGTTTGTGGTTTGTGGGCTCCTTTAATGGTTCCATTCATTTAGATATGAAAGTGAAAGTGGCAGAGGTTTTGAGGCCTTGTGGTGATGTTTTGAGTGGTGACAATTATTTTTTTATAAACCCATAGGTTGGGATTGTGTTTAAATATTATATTTCATTTTCATTGGGATTTTATATGCACCCCTCCTATGTCAAGAACTATGTTCAAACACCTAAATTTTCTATAGGTGTTTTTCCAACATCTGAGATAGTGAGGATAAATGGATGTCTACCCACTCCTCCCTAATCCCTCTTCTAGGAAAGGTTCTTACATACAGACTATGATGATATACATATATAGTGAACTTATGTTTCATGTGACAAGATTTATGAGGTGGTTCTTGGTGGGGGGGGGGGTTCATGGTCGGTGGAGGGAATGAGGTTGATGTCCATCATGTTCATGATACCCTACTGACATGGTTCTAGAAGTGGTTATGAGAGGATGTGGATGTGATGACTAGTTTCATGTGGTGTGATTCATATGGTGTGGTTTCCTAGGTTCCTTTGAGCAGAATGTGATGGCTAGTTGTACAAAAGGTGCTCAATGTGATGTAGTTTCCTTGTTGTCTTTATAAAGGATTCTATGGAAGTGATGGGAGCACCAAGACATGTAAAGTTGGGGTGTGAGAGTTTTAAATCTATGTGAAAGAGGTGTGGGGTTCCCTTTTTATTAGTATGATTCTATTATATTGTTATATTAGATTCATTATTTAGTGAAAGATTCATAGTGAGAATGAGATTAATTAATTTAATTTTTTAAGTGTGTGTCAGTTCTACTTTTTATCCATGGATGCATTAGTATGATCTTTTCACATGCACATGAGAGACATTGGGTATGATACTACTGAGTATATATGTTATGATAATCCCAAATATATATATATACTATTTTAAGGTTTCTAGGAAGACTTTTTTTTGACTATTCTAGATATTACTATCTTGGACATTGGATCTGTTTCTAAATCGCTTACTTAGGTTCTTTATTTCGGGTGTTTATTTAGAGATTTCCTGTATTTTTTTACTTTATACATGCATGGCGGGATGCTTTTGGTTTTATTTTTTTATTTTTTAATATCATGGATTTTCTTGATGTTTGATATCCTATCTTCTGATCCTACTTTTTTTATTTAGGGTAATTCCATTTATATGTGACATTTTTTTATCCTTGGTTCTAGTTTCTCAACCTAGGTCCTACTAAAGGTGGGATGTGGTGGCTATTATATCTATTACTTTATTTTATGGCTTAGGGAAGGGGTGCCTTTTGAGTTAAGGGGTCATGAAATATTGGGTAGTTAAATTATCATTGAAATTGGATATGATAAAGACTATATTTTTGAAATTAGTTATATAATCGATGAAATCCAATTTTCTTATCAATTACTCTAGTTTTTCAGTAATTAAAATGTAGCAATAAAACTCATTCCATGATCAATAAGGAATAAAATAGATATTTAATTAATTAAAAAATTACTCCTCAATAAAATAGACAATGATCATTTACAAATAAATAATAATATATATATATATATAAATGTTTGATTGAAAAAACCCAACATAAACTACCTTTAAAATAAAAACACCCCATTAATCAATCACCCTTTATTAAAAAAAACTCAAAAATATGTCCATCGCTTCATGGTTTTACAAATAAAAAATAGTTGATCGATGTTGGAGATAAGATAAGTGACTAAAAACCTAAAATAAATAAGATCCTCCAACCAAGAACTCCAGTAATGATCCTCCTACTGATGGATAAATGATTCTAAGAGTGAAACTATGAACTCTAATTATAGGTAAATTACAACATTGTGTCTCTTTATATCTCTATATGTATCTCCAAAATTAATTGTAACTCATAATTCTAAAAGATAACATTAAAACATTCAGTGGGATGTCACAAGAATATCTATAAGATAGGCCCTGTAATGTTCCCAATAATACAGGTGATCAGTGACTTTCCAAATTCTATAAATTTATTCAAAATAGAATGATATGTTACAATACACTCATAGTGCACAATTTTTAGACTGGCCACAACCATTTCAAAACTACCATGTCATAGATCATGTATCTTTGAATTTTGTATTTTAGATCTTTTATGGCCATGACATAGAAGCAAACATTCTGGTTGTTTTTTATCTCATATATTCCTCTCACCATGACATGGAAATCACTAAAATGTTTTTTTAAATGACATCTTCTCATGGATACCATGAGGAAATACTCTCCTAAAAATGGTGTAGTGGCCACGAGTACTTCCATCCCTTATTTAAATGACATTTCCAATCATTATGATCATTTTGAGTATCATTTTAGTGTACTAGAATGTTCTTCATATTTTACAGTGAGACATGACATAGTGGGCCCCATTTCAGTTTTTAAATATTTCTTCCCTCCATGCCTTATTCATTTTCAGTCATTTTATTGATCATTTACAACTTCGTATTCTCTTTAAAATATATGTTTCAGATTCCCATTTAGCTTTAGACTATTTATTATGACATGGACCATAACTTTCCCTCCATGGAAAAAATCAATTTTGGTCTAATTTACTTTATTTTTCTCCAAACTATTCTAATATTTCCTCAATAAATATTCCCACCATAATAAATTAAAACACCAAAAATTAGGCAATAATAAATCATTTAACAATGAAATAATTATTGAAAAAACATTCGTATTGTTGAGCTATAAAATTATACCATGCCTAAAACAATAACTTTCCTCAAGCATGGATCACCAAAACACAACAAAGAAAACCCAACATATTCTTGTTTTAAAAACCATAGTCAATAAAATTAAATAATTATCAATGAGAAATAAACATTCAATAATCATATAATAACACCTTTTCAACTCTTCGTTTTTTAATAAAATCAATCAACCATGTATTTTAATGTTCCTCTTGAATTGATTATAGTTTTATTCCCTTTCATCCATATATTTTAATATATTATTAGAATTAATACACACTTATGATCTACATTACTGGAAAATAAATTCTCTCATCACTCAAGATCATTTAAAATAGATTTATTCTCAATATTAAGTATATACACTTTATCATAGGCTTACATTATATCTAAATCTCTACACACAAATTAAACCAAAATAATCAATATGACTTGTATGAATGTTCTAATGTCTTTGAGGTTAAATTTTGTAGGGTATTAATGTATAAACACAAATCAATCCTTGTAAAAGGAGGCTTAATAATTTAAGTAAAATGCATGTTTTCTCAAATAAAATCAATAAAAATACTTCCCCCAACCTTAAATAATCATCAATCACCACTTCTTTCTATTTTTCCATCATAGGTTCACAAACCCATACATTAAATACATTTATAGATTTATTCCTCGTTTTCTTAAATTTTTCTTCTATCTATCTATCTCTCTCTTTCTTACGCTCTCTTTTTTCAAAAAATTGAGAAACTATATAATCATAATGTAATATAGCATTCGAATCCTTCACCAAATGAAAAAAAGAACATACACCCACACTTTTCTTCTTTTCATGGAATTCTCTCTCAGTAGTTCCATGAATCCCTAATTTCCCTCATGAAACTAAAAATGAAAAAATAATGCTATTATAACAAAAACAATTGGAAGGATAAATAATATTTTAATATGTATTTCTATAAGTAATATTGTTGTCTCTATGGGTCTAACAGAAGATAAAACATGGGACACGTCTCAAGTTAAAATGGGCTAAAAAGTGACAAATCAATAACCTCAATATTATTAATATGGTTAAAAATATTTATATTTTAAAAATATCAAATTAAAAGTTCTTGTGGTGATTAATATCCCAATATTCTCTCAAGAAATAGGTTTAAATATGTCAAAAATGTTTTAGAATATCTCTTCAAAATTGGAAACATAATACCATGGAAAATCATTAAGGTATGAATAATAATAATCCATTAATTGATAGAAACTTTAAAAAATCATAACATCTGTTTTTTTGGGAAATTTTACTCACATAAATCAACCAATATTTCTAAATCACTATCCATGATATCAATATTTTCATACTTATATTAACTCATACACTCATTATATTACTCATTCAACTTTTTAAAAAATGTAATTTAAAACAAATTTTTTTTTTATTCCTAAGAAATTATTTATATCACAGATAAAATATATATCAATAAATCTTTATGTGGAATGAAATTTACTAAAATTAAAAATTATATGTTAAGAAAAAATATAGGTAATGTAAATATGTAAATAATTTAAAATAATACTCCCCTTCCCATTTATGATTTTACCTTTTTCTTTATTTCAATATTTTTATCATATAGTATCTTTTACATTCCTATCTTATCATCTTGGACTTACAATATCAAAATAAACTATTAAATATTCAATATTCAATCCATTAATGGTAAAAAAGGTAAGGTTTACTAAATTTTATTTCAAACAACTAATTCATAAAAACTAATTCATATGAAGTAGTAAAAAATACATTTTTTCTATCATTATCACATTGTTTAAATTATTTTAGATAGACACTACATCACCATGTCATGTAACAGAATAATGGAAAAACGTTACCCAATAAGGATCAATTAATAGTCTAGTTTGATATTCCTCCACATATATAGGCATGTTTTACTTTCTCATAAATTATATTTACTCTTACTTAAGGTAGAAATTTATCTACTCTTATAAGACCAATCCAAAAATATTTAGACAATATAGAAAAATAAAACACTAATTAATGGGATTACAAATATTTTTATCCTTTTTTGAACACCTTTTTCCAAAAAAAATACAACATCCTCTATCCTCTCAATTGGCCCTATTTTCTCTTTTATTTCCCCAATTTCTATATTTTCTATATTTATTACATTATATATTTCTTTCCAATCATAAATAGAAGCAAAATATTTAATAAAAACCTCATCCTCCTTATCAAAATTTTTCTTTGTCTAATGAATATTGAACTTTACTTACTCACATACAACTCTTAAAGTTAAGTCCCCACTTTGAACATCAATCAAGTCCATTCCCGTTTCTAAAAATAGACTTCTAATTATAAGGGTTTTTTTCTCCCCATCCATATCAAACTTGTGAAATCCAATCAAAAATTAAAATATATATACTCTAACTAAAATATCCCCAATAAAACTTCATAGATATATCATTGTAGTTTCTACTGGTTAGGGGGAAAACATTATGAGATTTATCTCTTCTAATCCCAAGATTTTGAATGTTCAGTATAGAATTATATTCACTCTCACACCTATATAAAACAATTATCTTCTAAAATCATAAGATCCCATGATAATAGAATTTAAAAAACTACCTATATCTAATAGATTCTTCGGTCGAATCCTTGAAACTAAAACTGATCATTCTCTCATGAGTGGTATTGTACCCATACCCTAAAATATTTATCTTATTTTAATATAAATCATTTAAAAACATTTCATATGTGAGCATTTTCTCTAAATATTCTATAGAAAGAATGTTAATATTATGTTTCTTAAAAATGTCCAAAAACATACCTCTTTTATACTCAATATCTCTTATTTCATCCTTTTTTGGGAATGGTAGTGGTAGTTTATAAGGTGTTGTGGATTATTATTTAACTTTTTTTATCAATTTAATTTTAATTATCCTTTATATTTTCCTCCATATTACTCACTTTTACATATTTATTAAATTAATGTCTCCTACCTATTTTAACACTCTCCTCTATAATTATTCAACTTCTAAGGGTGATGACCTTTTCCTCTCCACATGGGTTGACCTTTATATCACCAAAAATTACTTCTCTTGGCCTATCCTTGAGATAAGTTTCAATTTTACAAACTTGAAACTATAGTTTTATCATGGTATCCCTTTAATATTTAGAATATACTTTTAATAAATTGATAAAAATTCTGGTGAATTTCATGAATTTTTATAATGTTTCATCTAACAAATGAAATTGGATTTGAAGGAATAGTACTTATTATTTTTGTTAGAACCCCAATTATCTTTTTTGAGTCCTTTATTTTTTGTTTTCTCTATCCCTAAAAACAAGTGTAATGATTAAAATTAGTATAATTTACATTTTTGGTGAATGTACCCTATCTTTGTGGCATGAATAAGATAATCATAGGAACAATTGTTGAAATATCATTTCTTACTCTATTAGTGTTCATTATATGAGATAGTTTTAGTCATCATACTTTATTATATTTCCATTGAAATATATTTATAGACATATTTTCCAATAAGTTGAAAATATCTTTTATTATCTTATTCGTTAACAATACTTTAACGACGGTATCAATGACTGACTAATCACCTTGAAAAAACCATTGTAAAACATTTTCATAATTAAGCATGTATCTTTTACATGATTTCGAAACTTACTTATTATATATTTAAATATATACCATATAGAAAAAAACTACTCCAATTCATATTTTTCAAAATTTATAATATTTAACCTAAGATTCATTATTTTCAATGGTGGAAATAACTGTGTGAAAAATATTCTTTCCATCGTATCCCATGTATTAGTGGAATACAGTACCAATATTTGGATCCACTATTTTTATTTATCTCATAGTGAGAACTTTAAATGTTAAATCCCCACTACACCATTGGAGATAACATTAAACAATAAATTATTACAATGACCAAGAAACCTTTTTAAGTGTTTGTATGGATATTTATGTGATAAGATAATTAATTAATGTCAATTTCAAATCATATAAATAATCATTAAATTGGTCTTGATATGATTTTAAGTTGAAAGAGGTACAAGAATTATTTTTTTTTACCCTTGAACCTAAAATTAAATTATACCCCATGAATTTCCCTTTCCTTTTTTATTTCCCTTTCACAACATGATCTATCAATTGTTCTTGATCTACTATAGTCATTTTCTCTTCCTTCTTATGTTTTTTCATGCTTATTTCTAACTCTAGATCATGCTTGAAATTTTTTATCAAGATTTCCATGATGATTACTTAGAAATCAATGATCTATCATAAAAAAAATACTACACAATAACACTAAGTATAACATAAATTATAAATTATAAAAATATTAAATTGGGGTGATAAATATACTTTTATAATCTATCAAACCTAACTCTATAGTATGTTCCCAGTCCCTGGAAATAATGATAAAAACATTTATCACCCACAATGTTTTATTATTTCTAAGATAGATTCATGTTTATAAATTATATATAGTTTTATTTAAAACTAAAATGATAAGGGTTTAGTATAAATTATGTACGAGGTTGAACTTATGAGGACTAGTGATCCCTAACATGAAATATCGAAAAAAACATTTTATGACATAAATTATGAATTTTTTTAAATATAAACATATAATAAATATTTAACTCTAGTAAATGACATTATATAAAGACATTTCAAATATAGGATCACAGGTTATTGAATAAAAAAATATTTAATAAGTAGTATTGTTATCATTAAAATTAGATCTAATAAAAATATTTTACTTTGAATTAAAAATCTAATAACTAAACTTCACTTTTATTATAGTAAAGTACTTCAGTTCATCTAGTAATAAGGTGATCTAAAACTATATTTAAATAGAAAACTTAAACTCATCCCATGATTAAAAATTAATCTAAATTCTAGTTAATGCATTAAAAATAAACTCTTCAATCAAAGACACAATTTTCTTTCTCAAAAAAAGAAGAAAACCTATAGAAGAATGATTTAATGAAAAAACCAACACAAAATAAAATTAAAATAATAAATTTTAAAAAATAAAAAATATTTCATTGAAAAACCATATCACAAATATGTTCACCCATTTATGATTTCAAAAAGACCAGATAGTTAATCCATACTAGACATGAGAGAAGTGCCTATAAACCTAAAATAAACTATTGACTTGGACAAGAACTCTAGTAGTGATCCTACAACTAATGAATAAATAATTATAAGAGTACAAAAACTACCTCAATTTATAGGAAACATTTCATTCCTTAATCTCATTATATCAACATATGTCTCTCCCATAAAAAATTCAACTCAAACTCTTCAAATATATCATTCAATCTATAACACCCACAGACTTTAGAGTACATTGCTATTTAGAAAATAAATGCCTTAGATAGATTATGAGGAATAAAAACCCTAAAATTATATGAATAATTCTTAATAATTGTAAAATAAATCTCTTTATATGTTACTTAAATGAAATATAATTTTTAAAATAATTTCTAATTCACTTAGGAAATATTATAGATTCAAAAGTACTTTATTAAAATATTTTGTTGATGAGAATTTTATTTGAAAATGATGTTTTATATAAAAATTAATTTTGAGTATTAAAATTATGAAAATTTATTTTTTACACTTGTATAAAATAAATCCCGTGATTATAAATTGGATTGAAAAGCAAATAAAAGCATTTTATTTCAAAAATAGATGTTTTTCTTAAAAAAACTGCATTTATGCGCATAATATTTAAAATAATAAATTAAATAAATTCGTAATGGTAAATAATTTTAATGAAATTTTTATATAATATTGTAAATAATGTATTTTAGCTTTCAACTAGTGGTTTTTAATATGAATGGAATAAGAATAAATCTGGTGTTATGCTTAAAAAGGAATTTTTCTTAAAATAGATTTTCTTCCATTTTGTGTGCCTATTTTAAAATGAATTTTTGAAACTTAATAGAATTTAATTTTATTAAATGGTTTAAATATTTGGAATAAAAATTTCCATATTTATAAAAAAAATCAATTTTATTTTTTATCATAATGAAAAGTAACTAAGGTAAATATCCATTACCATGGTAAAGGATAAAAGAGTTAATAAAAAGTTAAGCTAAAGAGATGAGGGTTAAAATAACCTAAAAAATTCTATAAATCCTATTTATTTATTTATTTTGACCCCATATCATTATATATTATAAATTTATCTAATTTGGATCTACTTACCCATGAAAGTGACCTCATAGTATTTTGAAGTTTAGAATAGTTACCAGTGTTCCACTCCCCTAACTTATAAAATAGAACCTTCTATCCTTTTTTATTCACACATTAAATATCTGATTAGATCAATAAAAATCATCCTAAATATATTATAAACTTCCTTATACATGTTTTGTGGGTTTTGGTTTTGATAGAAGACTAAACAAAGGGTCCTTAAGAATAGATCTAAATGAGGTTTCTCAAAGAAGAGGTAACAGTATTCACTAAATCTATTTGAGATTATTTTTTCTTATAACTCCTCAAAATATTCAATAAAAATTTTAACATTATTTCATATGTAGAATTAATTTACTAATTTTTTACATTAATGTAAAAAACATTTTCTACCTCATTTCCATCCTGTGAGAAATGATAACACCATTCATGCATACATGTGGAGTGCCAACTTCACAAAATGATGTGATTCATTTTTTCATGCTATATATATATAAATGGTCATATGGATGGAATTAATGAATACATATGATATTTAAGATATTATTATTTATCTATATTTCCTTCAATTCATTATAAAATGAAAACATTACTTAGGCATATGTACAGACTACCATCTCCACGAAGTGATATAATTCATTTTTCATAACCACCTTATATGAATTGTTATAAAAGAGTATATAATAATTAAATATTATACTTATAACATTATTAATAATATATATATATTAAATCCATGAATAAGGTGTAATTACTATAATATTCAAACAAAACATGCATGGTAATTATAATAATTAACAACTGAATATTGATTTTAATGAAGAATTATAAATAAATGGGTGATGGGAAATTATAAGAAAATTATGTATTATATTATAGTTATTAATATAGTTATACTATATATGTATAATAAATCTAAATTTATTATATTATATCTTAAGAACATGAATGAATAAATTCAGGATCCAAAGTAAGGGTTTAGGTTTCAACCTCAATTTTAATCGAGATTTTTTAGCCTTGAATCTAATTTGGGGTAATTATATGATAATATCTCTTAAACAATATATATTTTATTATAACATGGTAATTTATTAATTTTTCATGTTTTACATTCCTTCTTACAACACCCTAAAATTTTAAAATACTATGATTGATAGCTTTCTTAACACACAATACCGATCATTAAACGAACAACGATATACTATTAAAATATCATTACTTAAATGTGGACATTATAACATCGCCATTAAAATTTTCAGTATAAATAAAAATAACAAAATTATAACAAAATATGTATTATGTTTTTATATAATTAAATTACATTGATTAATTTTTAATAAATAAGTACTTAGTTTTTTTAGTGAATTCATTTTATGCTTCAAAAACATGTTTTCTTCAAAAATGGTTTTTAGGGCGTTTTTTTGATTGAATATTATAATTAATTTATAAAAATTTTAATTTTTTTAAATTTATATAATTTTTGGATTCATCATGTCATAATTAACTTCAGATTAAATTTTTTTATTTTTCTAAAAATACTAATTTCTCCTTAAATAGAAGAAAAATTTTATTTTTATTGAAAATTGTCTTTTCATTTCATGAATTTAAAAGGATAAATTTTATTATAAAATGGATTAAAAGAAAATTTATTTCATTTATATTATTAAAAATTCAATTAAAATCATTTTAATTAATTTTATGCATGGATTTTGGTATAAAAGCGTTTTATACTTAAGAAGACATGTTTTCCGGAAAAAAGTTTTTCTTTATGTTTTAAGAGATTAATTTTAATTTTAATTCAGAAACTTTTATGAATTTACATTTATAAAATATATTATATATTTATACTCATAATAATAAATATTAGCTAATAAGTTTTTCTTGATTTTTTTCATGATAAAAAGTAAATGTGGTAAATATTTTTCACCACTATAAAGATAAATAAGGTAAAACTAGGTTAAAACTACAAATTAAAGATTTTAAATAAATCTAAAACATAGATTTATCCTATTTTAAGAGTTAGTTTCAGGAAAATGTCTATTTAAGGACTTATGTAATGTATTTTTAAATTGGTTACCCAGCCATGATTTTTGAGAAGATAGGTTATATTTTATTCAAATTTAAAACTAATTTTAAGTCTTTGTATTTAATGGCAATGTTGGAAGATGATATTTTTTTTGAATTGATCTAAAAGTCTAAAAATCTTCATTTTTGTATTTATTAACAAATAATTGTTTTTAAACTATTTTATTACTTTATTCCAAGTTAAAATTATTTTGACACTAAAATTGGTTATTTTTCTAAAAACACTTTTTTATGCATTTTGTGTTCTTATATTAAATATTATTTCAACCACTAGTAGAAATTAAATCTAATAAAATGGTTTATTATTTTAAAATAATAATTTAATATTTTTTTATATGTCCCCTTTTATTTTTGGTCAAATAATTATGTTTTCATGATAAATTTTTAAATTATCCAAGGTATTGTTAAAAGGGGTTTAAAGTGATTTAATTTGAAAATAAGGATTAAAATGTATCCAAAACATTCAAAAAAATTTTTTTGAGTTTTTCTAAACCATATAATATCTTATATTTTAATTTGATGTGTATTGGTTCCATATTTTATTTTATTATGGCCATTATATAATTTTAAGAAAAGAATAAATACAAAATGTCACTCTATTGACTTTAATATTTCTAAATTTTTTACCAAAGGATAAAAGAAAATAAGTTTGGTTAAAAATATTAATTTGATAGAATAATTATTATTTTTATCATAAAAATTTATTGTTACTTTTACTGATTGAATAATTACCTAAAATTCTTACCCAACGCCGACACAATTTTTATTCATTTCATAGAAAAATAAAATAAATGATTTTAAAAATATTAAAAGTAATAAAATTTCTGTGAAGTAGTGTGTTACATGAATATTTTGAATAAATATATCATATTAGGGGTTTATTAAAATTTTATATTCAAATTACATAACCATCTTCATGACTTTAAGTCAACCTAAATGAATAGTTTCCAAAATAAAATTAATGATATTTTATAATAAACAATATTTTATTAAATGATTTTAACTTCATAAAATATTATCTTCATCTAAGTTAATGGTATGTGGTTAAACATATCAACCATTATCCATTTATTTTCTACTTATTTATTTATTGAAACATTATTGACCATTAAAGATTAAAAATCTTTGATATTGTAGTAATTATCAAAAGGGTTAATGGGAGGTTAAAACTGGGAGATAAAGGTAATAACTACACTTAAACTTGTATAAGTATTATTTTATTAGATTATTTAGACTTATAATCATCATATGTGATAAATATAACAATTTTTTACCACTTTATTATAGAAATTAATTTATATTAATTTAATAATTTAGGTAAATCTATGAGTTCCCCTCCCCTCACTAATAAAAGGACACCACTTCTCCCTTTTATTTACACCACATTTAGAAATCTATCTCAAAAAACATTAAAAATTATATTAAATTAATTATATACAAAATATATGTGATTTTATTATTAAAATATCATTCCAATGGTCCTATATAATGGATCTAGAGGAAGTCTGCCGAAGAAATGGTAATCATTTTTACTTAATATTTCAAATTTTTTTCTTCTTATACATCCTATAATATATTCTAACTATCATAAAATAATAACTAAAGAATAAAACAATATACCTATATTTCATTAATATTATGGAAAACCCATTTCCACCTCTTTTAGATCCTAAGGAAAGAGAAAACATCGATCTTGTGTACCTACATCTTACCATCTCCACGTAGCAACGTAATTATTTTTTAATCTCAATTTTAATTGGATTCTTATAAAAATAGATTTGCTGAATATATATGACATTTATGATATAATTATTCTTCTCATGTTATAATATCATACCCACATTCTTAACTTCTAATCCGTTGGAAAATGGTAACGTTGCTCATGTGTACTTATAGACAACCACCACCAGGAAGCGATGTGATTTGTTTTCCCATTTTAGATTTAAATACATGGTATGAAAAATAGATTTAATGACTCCATATAATATAAATGAAATAATTATTATTATTTAAAGGTGAATTATTATTTTACTTCCTTTCATTCCATCTTTTGAAAAGTAAAAACAACACTCCTGCATATGTTTGACCTACCTTTTTCATGAATGATGTAATTCGTTTTTCTATCTCTACATTTTATTAATTATATAAAATATATAATGAATATATATTGTATTTATATAATTAATATAATTATGGAAATTATGGATCCATGATCAAAATAAAAGGATCGTAACTAATGAACCAAAACCTACATGAAAAACAAAGCAGTTATCAACCAAAAATATTTTTTTAATAAGGAATTATTAATAAACTGGTGATAAAATTTTATAATTAAATCATATATGGTCATTATATATACTATTAAAGTTGTGGAATATATTTATAATAAATATATATTTATTATATACAATTTTCAAATACGTACTAAGCAAGTTAGACCTCACGTAAGAGTTTCTTAGCTCACATTTGTTTCCATGAGACATATACCACATTCACCACATGGTTCTTCCATGTGGTGTATATATTACCCATTTTTTATGAAATATCATGATTCTATTTATATTAATTTTATTTAAATTTTAGTTTCTAATTTATTTCATTAATGGTGGTTATGATTAAAAAGTTACCAAGGTCATAAGGGTTTATTTCACAATCTCATCATTATTCTTGATTGTTTATGTTTAAGTATTAATTGGGGGAATTATATAGTATTTATATCTTAAAAATAATATATTTTCTTCTCATATGTTCATTTGTGGAGAATAAATTTTTTCCTTTCAATTTCTTCTCTTTAAGTACTCAAGATACTGAAAGAATGTTTTTAAGGAAATTTACTTTTTATCTATTTGGTCAGAAAAAATTTTATTCTATGCCCATTTTTTCTTTAAAATTATTTATATTTTTTTAATATTCTCTAATTATTGATTAAATAATTTTTTACCCATGTATTTATTTTTATAAAAATGTGTAAAAATAATATTCTTTTTATTTTTTGTAACAACATACTTTTACTAAAGGTATGAATGAAATATTTGATTTAACAATAATAACGTAAATAGAATATCTTGTCATCATGAACAATAAATGCTTTAAAGATTATTTTGAAAGTTTACATAGTCCTTTTCAATGAAATTTTTTCCCTAATATTATGAAATTATTAGTTTTTAAATGTAAATTGCAATGTTAAAAGGATATTTTCCTGAAGAATGTTTTTAATGATCTTTTATGATATTTCTATTCATCATTGACAAAAAAATTATTTCAATTATGATCCAATGGAGATATGTTATAAGGATACCATCCTTATTCTTTATTATTATGGTTAATGATCAGTTTAAATCGGGAAAGTATTGTAATTTCTTATTCTAATACTTCCAATATGTATAGTTATTGGTTATTAAGGAATGTTGATTAATTTTCATTTTTTTAATATGATGAATGCATTGGACTTATTAAGTAATTGGTTGGGCCCAAAATTACATATCCCTTTGATGCATTAGTAGGTATCATGAGAAAAAACCATTTGGGTTTTTGGCTATGGCCTTACCCATTTATGTAAAATTTATTAGCATGAGGCCTTGATGGTATGTAAGATGTTTTGGAATTAGTCATTGATAGTATATTTTAGATGTTTTACATTATGCATTCCATCATTCTGAAATCATATATTTATATCCACGTTATTATTTGAATAGTTATGATATCCAAGGATTAGTTTCACGCTTATTTTATTTTTTAAATATCATTATTTGGTCTTCATTTATCCATTCCATATTTCTTTTCATTTTTAAGTTGTTTATTAAATGACATGTATTTTATATTATTTAACTTTACATATTGATTATATATTATTAATCATAATAAATTAAACTGTATATATTTTATAACTAAGCATTTAATCTCACCCCTATATTATGTTTACCATCCCCAAGATTCCCAGAAGTGTATTATGATTGATATGCAAGGATATGGTAGAGGAAATAATGATGTTATGAAAGAAAATACAATGTTTATTTATTATTTTCAAATATAACATGAGATTACATTATGTATTTTTTTTACTAAGACTATTAAACTATTTAGTCTTTTGGGATGTTATCTTTTGTATCTAGTGCCTATGTAATAAAGATGACGAAAACTCTAGGCTACTGAGGTTGGGGTTTTTAAAGTAGGTATCAGAGAAATTTTAGTAACAACCTTGTGAACTAGATTTAGTAAAACATAGATTAAGGAACATAACCTATGAAAGATATTGATGATATGTCTAAATTTAGAGAATTTTCATAAAAGTTTTGATGAGATAGAGATTATATATTTTTCCTTGAAATATATCCTTTTCTGGATACTACAATTGGATTTGGTTTTTTTTATATATGTATCTAGGGGTAATAACCTCAAAAATAGTTGGTCGACTATATCTCAACAATTATTTAGGTCCATGTTAAGTGTTCCTTTATTGTTCACCTAGTTTGATGCTCCCAAGGGATTTTCTTAGGTTAATTTTCATTTTATTTATGAATCATTATGATGAATGAGAGAATAGAACCTATAGAAACCTATCAAATTCCACGTTGATATGAGAAAAAACTAAAGTTCCTTGGCTTGATAAGTATAAGGTTAATCATAAGATTAAAGGTATAGATGCCCCTTTTTTGGTTTCAAATGATGAGATTTTAAAATTATTAAAGATATTTTGGGAGTCACTTAAGGAATGTTGATTAATTTTCATTTTTTTAATATGATGAATGCATTGGACTTATTAAGTAATTGGTTGGGCCCAAAATTACATATCCCTTTGATGCATTAGTAGGTATCATGAGAAAAAACCATTTGGGTTTTTGGCTAAGGCCTTACCCATTTATGTAAAATTTATTGGCATGAGGCCTTGATGGTATTAAGGTTAACTATTTATGGGATGGAATAAGTTTAGATTTTGGTTTTATTTTTGAGGATTTAGAGATTAAAGTTGAATTTTCTTCATTTGAAGGTTTATATTACCTTAATCTAAACATTTTGTTTTTGGTTAATGTCTAAAGATTTGAGAAATAAATTATCATATTTTTGTGCATCTTTTGATCCATTAGAATTATACTTTAGTTCTTAAAGCATAAAAATATTCTTCTTGAATACTCATCATTTTGGGAAAAACGTGATATTGAGGTAGAAATTGATTAAATGGTGAAATTATAGTTGTTATGTAAGTATATTTCCTTTTGTTCTTAGTTTATATGGAAAATTAATTCATCAACTTTAGGAAAATTATCTTGAAATAAAAAATTTAATCTTTTACCTTCATTTTAGATGAATCGATCATCCTTTTACCCATCATAGATTTATGGTTTTTTGATCATTTAATTTCTCATGATCGTGTTCTTTATCACTCTCTATTAGTCCATCGATGCTTTTTTCTCCTCCGTGTCTAAATTTTAACATCCCACTAATGTTATCCTTATCTGGAAACTCGATTAAGAGTTATTTCGTGTGTAACATCCTGACCTGGGTGCCACACACTAGTACCCCAAGTTGGTCGGTTACAAAACTTCTAGTGTGCATCCCCATGTTCCAGAGGCTACTAACTAGTAGTAGGGGTCTAATATAACACATAGGGGGATTGTACCCTTTTTATCGAAGTCGTTTAATAAGGAAAATAATTAAACAATGAACAAACTATAATAATAGTAACTAGAATAATACCAGTATCTTGTGATGACCAAAATAGTAATACAATATCCAAACTAAAATATCATACATTTCATGCCATATATGTGTCAAGATTCTAAATAAAAACAAAAAATAAATACACACTAACAACTCCCCAAGAGGGTGCCGACATCCCACTTGGTTCCCTCATCCATGATCTATCCCAATTTAACCATCTAACATAGGGATCTTTATCAAATACTATCTAGAAAACACGAGGTCAACTCAGGTACCAATTAAGATTCCCAAGTAGGTAGTGAGTACAACTCAAGAGGCCACTACCAATGGCTTCCAAAACATTATCCAGTCAATAGAAATGCATGCAGTTGTGTAAATAATAAATAAAAGTGATAAAAAAATATTTTACCAATTCAATTATCCTTTAATTAACCACATAAAAATCTTGGGTTCATGATTAAACCTAGACCATCAATACCTGATTCAGCCCATGCCAGAGTCTGAACCATATCACATAGGTAAACACAAATCATTATAACCTGGGATTTCATTATCCATTTAATTTCACTTTATATCATGACCACTTGAAACCATATTCCAATGCCAAAATCATGGGAAAACTTCAATTCTTGCAACCCATGGGTATTTGGAGCATCATTCCTTGTCCCACACCTCATGGGTATTTATAGCATCAATCCATGTCCCATACAATAATATTCACATGCATGTGTTTGGGTCAAAAAAGTTTTGTCTAACAACTTGGGGGTATTTGGAGCATCAGTCCTTTTCCCACACCTCATTTATGAATCAACCACACATATATCACATTAATAATGGTTAATAATCATTAACATTCCTATTAAAACCCTTCATCATGGTATTCCAATTATCAATTCCAACACAAGTCATTACTTTAATAACATGGAATAATATGAACAATTCATCATTTAAACCATATATCAAATTTAATCACATTAAACCATTATCCCATTAAGTTCAATCCAACCATCTCTTAATTCCCCACTGATCAATTACTTCAACATCCCATCAATAAACTAATTAAGAAAATACCATTAATTTACCAATTTTATATTCCCAATATCCCATCAATTTCATAATAACATCATTCCATTAATTAACTAACCAATTAATTATTCCAATTAAAGATGAGATTTCCAAACATGTAAATTTCTTTTTCACAATTCTATTCACACAATTATAACAAGATTACGACATTTTCAATTTATACCACCTTCTTTAAGATCGTTGGCGAATGATTACTAATGGAAATACCCAAACTGAAATGGAATAATCAATTACACAATAAAGAACAAGATCTATATCCAAAATCTAGATCCAATATTAAATAGATTAATATCTATAAAATCTTACATCTAAATCCATCACTAATAGGGTTAAAATCTAATCAAAAGATGAGATAAATATGGTATAAAGGGAGGAAAATAATTGGGAAAGGATCTCTTATCGGGAGATGTGCATATCTTTCAATTGAATATTCAATTTGTCAAGAATAGTGTTTGTAAGACATTTTAATATATTCTAGAGTTCCCAAAAATGAGGGAGAACCTTTAGGGCTGAGTTGGGTCAAATGAGGGTGAAAGACGGATGGTGGTAATTTTAAAACTAATTATCATGTAATTAAAAAATATGTGCATGGTTTCCTGGGATAGGGTGCACGGTTAACCATGTTCCTCTTCTAGGGATCACATGATTACAACTAAGAGGGTGTACTATTTGAAAAAACCATGCACAAAATATGAAATCCCCATCTACCTGGGGTTTCATGGTTTTTTGGGGGTAGTTTACACATTTTGGGAAAATTGTGCACCGACCGTGCATTGTCCCTTTTCTTCCAAAATTTCTCACTTTTCTCTCAAAACACGCTAAAAAACCCCACCCAAATTATACCAAAACAAGGGTAGAAGAATATTTTCAAGAAATACTTGGAAATATCCAAAAATTTTGGGGATCTTAAAATTTTACCACCTTATAACAACTCCTCCTTGAGCTGTACTCCCCAACATCTCTAAGATTTTGAAGTTAAAATATCGGCCAATTGATCCAAATATATTCATATCACTCCTATGTTTCATCCTAAACACGTCCATGTTGACTTAATACTCAAACTATTGGAATGGAATTTCCCCACAACTCTTTCTCACTCTGATCAATAATATGTATCAGAAGCTCCTCAACGGATACATCAGCCTCAAGCTGAACATCATAAAAAATCGATAAAATAATAAGGGTTAGGGTGATACCACTAAAGTTGTGACACATGAAAAACATCGTGAATAAAACTATACCTCTATGAAAGATCCAATCTGTGCAACATCAATCAGATTCTCTCTACAGCCTCAAAAGGTCCAATAAACCTCGATGCCTATTTTCCCTTTCTTCAAATCCTATGGTTATCCAATCTAGTCAGCACCCAAAAGAATACAAAGTCACCCAATGTAAACTCAAGGGGTCATAAACATCTATCAAAAAATGACTGGTGTCTACTCTGAGCCATATATATAAGATTTTGAATCAAATGAACCTATACCAACATTTCCTAGACAAGGCTCGATCCCAACCACTCTAGCACACCTGCCTCCATCCAGCAGAGAGAAATCTTCATGGCCTACCATAAAGAGATTCATATGGTTACATCTAAATAGTTTCCTAATAACTATTATAATAGAAGAACTCAACAAGCTCTAGGTTCATCTCCCAAGACCCATCAAAGTGAAGAAAACACACTCATAGTACATCCTTCAAAAATTATATAGAATGTTTATAATTTCCATTTGTCAATGGGTGGAAATCCAAGATTGGAAATAACTATGTAATAAGTTCCTTCAAAAATCCTTTCTATAATCATGAAGTAAAAAGTGAGTCATGGTCTGAAACTCTACTCCATGGAACCCTTTAAAAATAGATTATCTCTCAAATGTATATATCTCCTAAAAGATCAACTGAGAAGGTATCCCATATAGGTAAGAAAAGATCAACATTTATTAATTAATCTTTGATTACCCAAATAGCATCATTATTACAAGGATTCCTTGGAAGACCCACCACAAAATCCATGGTAACTTCATCCCACTTTCATTCTATATTGAGAAACAGCTGTTGTAATGCACCAAGTCATCGATTCTTGGCCTTCACCCATGTACAATTGTAGCATCATGTCAATAAACCTGCAATTTCCTTTTTCATTCCTAGCCACCAATATTATTATTGTAGGTCATGGAAAATTTTGGTCAAAGGTAGATACATCACACATATTGAGGCTTAAAACTCAAACATCAACTCTTTTCAAATGCTCTTTGGCACAACAACCCAATTCCTGACATAGATGATCTTATCCTTATATATGGACCAGTCTGAAGGTGACTCCCCACATTCAAGGCTTCCCCTCAAGGAAAAACACTCGAGATATTCATATTTCATCTCCCTGGTCTATCTCAAATGTGTGGATTCAACTAATACTGATATTAAGATCATATTATCTTGGAAATCTTAAACCACAACGTCTATATAAGCCAACAAATTTATCTTCTTCCACTCAGAACTAGACTCTTGAACTTCCTTAGTATAAGTTTTCTTGTTCAATGCATCAACAACACAATTTTCATTCCCAGGTGTTTATGCCAGCTCAAAATAAAATGACTACATATGATCAACACATATCTTCCACTAGATATTCAAATATCACTATAAAAGGAATACTATGAGATTTTTTTATTGGTATACACATTGAAGTTTATTCCTAATAGATAATGATTCCACACTTCAAAGCTTAAACCATTACAGCTAACTCAAGGTCATGTGTAGGGAAATTCTATTCATTTAAAATCAATTTCTATGACCCATACACCATAACATGATCTATTTTCATCCACATTGCTCCAATTTCTACCCTTCATGCATCAAAAAACACCATATAATCCTCACCCTTCTCTGTTAGGATCAAAATTAGAGTAGTATTCAAATTCTTCTTAAACTCCTAAAAAACATTCTCACATGATCCATACCATTAAACTTTACTTTATTCTTGGTCAGTCCCAAAATTGTTTTGTAAAATCATGATAAGTCCTGGATAAACCTCTGGTAGTAGACCACTAACCACAAAAATCTATGGATATCAAAGGAATTATTGGGTTTATCCCAAGAAACAGCTACTTGAATCTTAATTGGGTCCACTGACACACCTTTCTCCATTATTATGTGACCGAAGAAATATACCAGATCAGTCAAGAATTTACACTTAGATAGCTTGAAATATATCTGATTCTATCTTGGTATAATCTAGATGATATCAAGATTTTGGTCATGATCATCGTGAGTCTTGGAGTACACCAAGATTTCATCCACAAACACTACCTCAAACCAATCTAGGTACACATGAATGATTTTTTTCATCAAGTGCATAAATATTTCCAGAGAATTCATTTGCCTGAATGACATCAAAATGAATTCGTAATGTCCATACCTACTTCTGAAAGTAGTCCATGGTATATCAGAAATTCAAACTCTCAACTGATGATACCCTAATACCATGTCAATATTAGAGAACACACAAGATCCAATCAACTGGTTAAAGACACATTAATACATGAAATAAGATATAATTTCTTCATTTTCTTTTGATTTAACTTCTGTTAATAAATGCATAAGATAAAATTCTCATCAAAATTATTAGAAAACAATACTGGAGAACCCTTAGGAAATGTACTCAGATGAATAAACCTCTTATCCATCAACTCTTCTAATTGAGTCTTAATCTATTTAATCTTTATTGTTTTCAGTTTATAATATAGAATAAAAACTGGTTCAACCCCCAATGTGAGATCAATAATTAATTCCACATTTCTCTTAGGTGTAATCACTAGTATGTTCCTAGGAAACACATCCTATAACCAGTTTACTATAGGTGGAAAGACATTATACTTCACACCCCCGTCATCCTGTAAAATCCTTTCAACCTGGTCAATGATTTCTGCCAATTTCTAATGAAATAACCCTATATGGGCCTCCTTGATATCTTATTATCCATGATTAACATAATGTTCATCCTTATGATATGTGAAATCCACTCTCATGTGGTAACAATCAATGTGGGATTTGTATATTACTATCCATTCCATGCACAAAATAAATTCAAAGACTGACATGTCAAGGATGTAAAGATCCCAACTGAAATGATACTTCACAACCTCTAGAGAACACAAATTTCATAAATAGATGTCCCTTGACCGTACTTATAACCGTGTGTCAATCATCATAACCCCACTCAAAAATTCTACTTCAATTAACAAACCCTTCACAATTTGTGTAGATATAAAAGAATGATAGGAGCCAGTATCAAATAAGGAACTAGAAATCATGGAAGCTACAAGAATAGTATCTCCAACTATTGATGGACCAAGCTAATTATCCACAGGTGTACTCTTAGATTCATGAAACCTTCATACCCCTATTCCATGTGATGTAGTATGAGTCCACTGAGATGCACCACTCTATTGATATGGGTTCTCTTTCCCAAAAGTACAACATCTATTTCCTCGACCTCCATGGTTAGTAGAACTATAACGAATAGACTAGTACGGTATAGAAGACCCCCTTCACATATAATGGTTATGTCTAACTACTCCATCACTACCCATATATTGTGATTTGCAACAGTACCTATGTAGATGTTTCATCCTGCTGTAAACATGGAAATCCACCGATGTTTGGGGAAAATGTATATGAACGTAACCCAGCCTACTGAACTGGTGAAAGAGTTCCTGATTAAGGTCATGTGTAATTGATCCTTTCCCTTGGACACTCTACTTGATATCTCATTGGTTAGAATTATTAAAGAGATTATTTATACTTACAGAATATGTACCTCCTGATCATCGAGAAGATACCACCTGAATTCCACTAGAATCTTCCTTCGGGTTCCCCTCAGTTATGAGAGTCTGCTTTACCACTTAAAAAACCATCTTCAGACTAAAGATGTTAAAATGGGACTTAATTTCACAATTAATACAATCCTGAAACCATTTTTCTATAGTGGTCTCATCCCCTTACAAATATATGACAAAACTCTTAAAATCAATAAATCATCCTACATAGGCCATCAAGGACATTCTCCCTTAGGTTAGCCTCATGAACTCTCCTACCCTCTCTTTTCTAAGTGTCTCAGGGTAAAAGTAATCTAGGAACTTCCCCTGGAAATATTTCCATATCATATTCTCTAACTTTCCATCTTTATTCTAGATTCCCACCAACTATTTTCTTAACCAAGTAACATATAAGCATCCTATTTAGCTCTCTTCTTTGCATAAGTCTATAATTGGTCAATAATCATTTGAATAGACACAATTCAAAACTCAGATACCTCAGGTACACCCTCTATAATATATATTGGAGGGTTATATAAGTTAAAATCCCATGTCAGGTCGAATATAATCTCCACAACTAACCCTAGGTTTCATTCCATAAATTTCATAAACTGAACAAAGTTCTCAGGAAACTACTCTTTGGATTCCTCAACTAGATCTATTAGAGCCTCTAGTTCCACTTCCATAGGATAATTTCTATCCATTTTCTCCTATTTTACTATTATCAATCATCATCATGGAGGAATAATTCTATAATTCATAGAACATGTCTTAGTAAACATTACTCAACATTAACACAAGTAACAAAAGGTATTCACAAAAATATGTAATAAGTCATCCTCCTAACCCACCACACCATTAAAACTGATGCACTATCACTATCCTCATCCATCCCTTATATAGGTCATAGATAATATAGGGTAAACATTTCCAAAAATAATGTTTTCCAATAGAAACACATTTATCCACTTTATTTTCTATATTTAGCATCATTTCACAGTTATCAATTTAATATTAGGAACCTCTTCATCCAAAATACACAAGTAAAGAAAAAAACATTTCATTTAAACAATGTACTTGAAACATTATTTTTCATGCATGATTAAAATGATGAATGTCTCATAAAAATCTTGAGTTCCTAAAATGATGCATTCTTACTCAACCCTCACACCATTTCGGGACATGATGCAAAAATCTCAGAAAAATAATAACACCCCATAACAAGTGCATCACCCAAGGTAAAATAACATCCAACTGTAAAATCAAACATCAATAACAACAACCCCTCCTAGGGTACTTGGGTTTTACACCATACATGGGTTAGATAATCCCATGCACAATATCGGGACCAAGGTTTAAATATCTTTAATCTCATGTTTACTTTTCCCAAATAGTAAGATAAAAAACATGTTATAATACCACTTTGTGATATCCCGACCCGGGTGTCACACACCGGTACCCCATGTTGGTTAGTTAGATGACCTCAAGCACACCTCCCCATATTTTATAGGCAATAGACTAGTACCAAGGGTCTAATATAAAACATAGGGAGACTATACTCTCTTTATTAGAGTAATACAACATGGAAAATAAATAAACAATTTTCAAATGATAATAATCATAACTAGAATAATACCAGTATCACAAGATGAACAAAATAAAAAAACAATATCCAAACTAAAATAGTAGATATTTCATTCCATAAATGTTTCAAGTGTATAAATAAAACTAAAAAATAAAGACACACAGAAAACTACCCAAGAGGGTCCTGACATCACGTTTGGTTCCCTTATCCATGCTTCATCCCAAGTCACCCATCTAACATAGGGATCATTCACTAATCCTATCCAAAAAATATAAATTCTATTTGGGTACTGATTAGGATGCCTCTAGAATAAGGGGAGGAATTATTGAGGTCATCTAACCGATCATCTTGGGGTATCAGTGTGAGGAACCTAGGTCAGGATGTTACATTTGGAAACCTTTATGTTTCACACTTTCTCTTATTAAAATATGTTTTATTATCCCTATGTACAATGTGACTTTTAAATAAAGGTATTTTAGAATATTGAACCATTGATGAATAAGTTAAAATTATACAAGAATAATTTATTTCAAGGGGTATAATGTAATACACCGAAAATTTAAAATACTATTCTTGATATCTTTCTTAATATGAATCACTGAACATTAAGAAAATTGTGATATACTACTAAAATATTATTATTTAAACATCCCTGTTAGCACCTAACTATTAAAATCAGTGGTATAAATAGGAATAAAAAATTATGAAAAATATTTATAAAGGTTTTATATGATGTAAATAAATTTATTAATGTATAATAAATAATTACTAAATTTTTTTAATGAAGCTATTTTATTTTATAAAAATTTGTTTTTGAAAAACGAACTTTATAAAATTTTCTATGTGAATATAATAATTAATTATTACCAATTTTTAAAATATTATTTTATAAAATGGATAAAATATTTGGATTAATCATATCAAAATTAAATTATTATTAAATTTTGTTATTTTTATGAAAATATTTATTTTTCAATGAATAATAGAAAATACAAATTTTTTTTGAAAACTGTCTCTTCGTTTCAAGCATTTAAAATTTTAAAATTTAAAATGGATTAAAACTAAAATTATTTTATTTATATTAATTTTAATACAATTGAAATTATTTTAATCATTTTTATTCTAGAATTTTGGTATAAATACTTATTACTATTAATAAGACATTTTTTTAGAAAACTGTTATTCGTCATGTTTTGCGAGTTTACTTTTAAATTAAATTCTACCACTTCTATGTATTGAGTTTGATAAAATAGATTCCACATTTGGAATAATAATAATTAATATTAGGTAATATTTTCAATATATTTTTTGGTCATTATGAATAGTATCTATGGTAAATATTTTTCACCTCCATAAGGGAAAATCATGTAAAAATGGGTTAAAATTATGATTCAAAGCTTTAAAATACCTCTACCACGTGCATTTATCCTATTTGATGAGTTTTTTTCATCCAAATATCTATTTAATGAGTTAAATAATTTATTTAAAACATTATTTTAATATTGGGTACCCAAGCGTGACTTTTGAGAAGATAAGGTATATTTTATTCAAATTAAAAACTATTTTTGTGTCTTTCCACTTAATGGCATAGTTGGAGGATTACATAAAGATTGGGATATCTAAATATTTATAAGAAACATTTTTTATTATTTAATGCATAAAATCCATGTAAACTAATTGATTACTTAATTTCAAGGTAAAATAATTTTTACTCAAAAATCAGGTATTTTCCAAAAAGTTGATTTCCTGGGTTTTTTGGTCTTATATTAAATATAATTTATACCATCTGTATAAATTAAATCCAATAAAATTTATTAATAACATATAATCATAATATATATATTTTTTATAATTCACCTTTTATTTTTGGTCATATAATTATGATATCATGATAAAAACTTAAATTATTATTTTTATGGAAAAAATGGGTTTAAAGTTATTCAATTAGAATATAAGGTTTAAAATGTATCCAAGACATTCCAAAATGTGATTGGTTTAGTTTATATCGACTCTCTAACATCCTATATTTTAATTTTCATGTTTTTTTTCATTTTTATTTTATTAATACCTTTATATTATTTTAAAAAAAATACAAAATGTAACACTCTTGACTTAAATATCTCAAAAAAATTACATAAGGATAAAAAAAGGATAAGTTTAATTATAACTTTTTTTTTGATATATAAATTTTTTTTCACTTTAATTTATTTTTAATATTATAAATTGAATAATTACCTTAAATGGGTACGCAACATCGATATAATTTTTATTTAATAAATTTCAAAAAAAAAAGATTTTAAAAATACTAGATGTAATACAACTTGGGTGAATTAGTGTGTTACATGATTTTTTTATAAATATAAAATATTAGGAATTTTTTAAAGGTTTATATTCAAATTATATAAATATATTAATCACATTAAAGTTAAAGTGAATGAATAGTTCAATAGATGACATTAATGATATTTTATAAAAAATAATATTTTTTAAATGCTTTCAAATTCAATATAAATATTTTATTTTGATAATTTAATTAGATATGGTTTAAAATATAAACCATTGAACATTTATGGTCCACTTTCCTTTTTATGGTGACATTATTGACCCTTAAAGAGTAAAAAACACAGATATTGTGGTAATTGTTAAAAGGGTTAACGGGTTGTTAAAACTAAGATATAATGGTTAAAACAACAATAAAAACTTCTATAAATATTATTTTGTTATATGATTTATAATTATACCCATTCCATATTCAAAATATATCAATTTTGATCCACTTTATTATAAAAATTAATTTATTTTTATTTAATACTTTAAGTAATTCTAAGAGCTCTCATCCCCTCACCTACTTCTCTCTTTTATTTACACCAATTTGATCCACATAACTCAACAGAAACCTACACAATTTTCTTATAAACATCCATATAAACAAAATAGAAGTTATTTTATTCTTAAAATACCATTACAAGTGTCCTATAGAGGGGATCTAAAGGAAGTATACCGAAGAAGAGGTAATCTTCTTTACCAACTCTTTCAAATTTCATTATTCTTATACCATATTTAAATAGATTCTAACCATCATAAAATATTAACTCAAATATAATAAATATACCGATACATCATCATTATTATTATGGTAAACCGTTTACACCTCATTTTCATCTTACATAAAGCAAAAACAACACTCATGTGTATGTTTAGTTTAATATATATACGTAGTGGTGTAATTCAATTTTCATTACCATTTTAATTGGATGGTTATAAATATAAAACTAATGAATATATATGATATTTATGAAAGAATTATCCTTTTTAAAATATAATATTATATATACCTTCTTACCTTCCAGTCATTTGGAAAACGATAACATTGCTCATGCGTACGTGTGGATTACCACCTCCACAAAGTGATGCCATCTTCTTTTCATTTATACGTTAAATGGATGGTAATAGAGATATATTTAATTAAAATATATGATATATATTATATAATAAGTATTATATAAAGGGTAATTATTATTTACCTTTCTTTCTTTTCATTCATTGAAATGTGAAAATAGCGTTCATTCGTAGGTAAAACCTACTCTCTCTCCATGAACAGTGTAATTTGTTTTTCTATCTCTACTTTTAATGGATTATTTAAAATATATATATAGAAAATATATGTTATATTTATATAACTATTATAATTATTATATTTGTAAATATTATGGAACCATGATCAAAATAAAATTACAGGAACTGCTGAACCAAAACTTACTTGAAAAAAGAAGTAGTTCTCGCCCGAAACAATGATTTTAATAAATAATTACTAATAAATGAGTGATGAAATGTTATATTTAAATAATGAATGATATTATATATATTATTATGGTACTCTAATATATTTTAAATAAATATATATTTATTATCTATTAGGTTCAAACATGTATGAAGCAATTCAGACATGAGGTAAGGGTTTCTCGTCTCACATTTGTTTCTATAAGACATATTCCATATTCACCACTTTTTTCATTCATGTGGTGTATATACTACAACATTGATATGATTTATGATGAATAAATTTATATTAATGTAATTTAAATATCTATTGGAATTTATTTATTTTAGGGGGTTTATGATTCAAAATCTTCCAAACCAGTAAGGGTTTATTTCCCATTCTCATCATTATTTGAGATTATTTATGTTTAAGTATCTGTTGGGGGATTTATGTGATATTTATATGTTAAACCTAATATATTTTATTCTAATATGTTAATTTATAGATAATAATTATTTTCATTTCATTTTACTCACCTTAAGTACTCAAAATATTGAAATATGTTTTTTAAGAAAAGTTGGATTTATTTTATATTTGGTCAGAAATATTTTTCTTCCTTGTCCTTTTCTTCTTTAAAATTTTTTCAATTTTTTTAATATTTTCTAATTATTTATTATAGAAATGTGTACCCATGTTTTAATTTTTATAAAAACGTTTTAAAATAGTCTTCATGTCATTTTCAATGTAGGTTACTTTTACTAAAGGAAATAAAGAAATATATGTTTTACCAATTATGTCATGAATTTTTTTGGACATCATGAATACTCAAGGATTTGAATATTAATTTAAAATTATTTATCTTTCTTTTTAATGGAATTTTTTCCCCTAATATTCTATTTTGTTTTAGTTTTTAAAATTAATTTTCAAAGTGAAGGGGGTATTTTCTGGAATAATATTATTAATGATATATTTATGGTATTTATATTAAATAACAAAAACAACCATTTATTTTACTTATGATCCACTGGGGATATGTTTTAATGATACCATCCTTATTATTTATTGGAACTGTTTATGATTAGTTTAAATAAAGAAATTATTTTCATTTTGTATGCTATTTCTTTTGATACAGACAATTATTGATTATTAAGGCATGTTGATTAAGTTGTATTGTTTATTTGTATGATAAATCCATTGGAATTATTAATTGATTGGTGGTGGACTATAATTAAAAATCTCTTTGATGAATCAGAATGTCTCATGAGACAAAATTCATTGGTTATTTAGACAAGTTATTACCCATTAATTTAATATTTCTTAGGACGAGGCCTTGAAAACATGTAAGATGTTTTGACTAGAGGATGTCACATGTTTGGGGTTTTGCCGAATAAAAAATTTTTCCAATAGGAAAGGGATATTTTTATATTATATTAGGATCAGAACAGTATATCCATCGCGTCTAGAAGACTGGGAACCTTTAGGTCAAACCTGGTGTCTTTCTCATTTCTAAATGGGATTATTCTTTTAATCCACTTATCTCTAGAAACACCATGGCTAAAATCTGGGTTAGGATACATGGACTCAGCTGGTTCTTCTGTAATCTCAAGATCATGAATGATATAGCATCCTATATAGGTACCCCTCTCAAAATCAACCAAAGAACCTTAAATTTCGATATTGGATTATATGCTAGGGTGATAGTGGAAGTTGATATTACTTCTAAACTCCTGAAGGTCATCATCTTCAATGAAAATGAATATAAAACCGTGGTCTAAATTGAATTCAAACACATTACTCTTTATTAATAGCTCTAAAAAATTGTAGGAAAATAATTTTTTAAATGTAGTGTTGTTAAAATCCAAGTTTCACAGCAAACTGATGACAGATGGACTAAAATTTGATGACCCAAAAAGGATAAAAACATTTTCTTTGATATCCTAGAGCCCTCAGAGAAAAAATATAATTTCTGGTTGAAGAAGGCAACCATTTTAGGTGAGATATTAGGTAACACATGGTCTGATTTAGTGTAAGAAGAGGAGAATATAAACTTTGACCATTGTATCCTTAAGGAAATCAAACTGCCTGTTATGGATTCCTGTGAACAGTACCAAGTTGATTCTTATTCAGGTGATTTAGGTACACTTATATCTTTTGAAACTAGACATGTTTTCTCCCATGAAGACACTTCCAGTGGTAGTATCAATGATACAACTTTGTAAAGAAAATATATCTCATCCCAGAAACTACAACACAAGCCTCCTACAGCTCCAAAGGGTGCGGGACAGACCTATAATGGTTGTGATCCAGCTGGTGTTACATAGACACTTGTAAAGTGTGGCCCTGAGGAAGTAGTTCATAAGGAGACTTCCATGGACTATGCTGAATTGGCTATCCAGGATGGGAACTTAGGCTTTAATCCTCAGTCTATCTTATCTACTTTAAATCAAATCACTCTGGTAGTGGGCACACAAACTAGACCAGATAAGTGCACTGCCACCTGCCTGGCTCCCCTAAATTCTAATTTAGCTATGGTTCAACAAAATTTAGTGACTTTATCTAATGAACCGGTAGTGTTAGTGGGAACACATCCTCTCGGGTTATCCACTATCACTCAAGATGATAATCCCCCTATGGGTTTGAGGGATGGTCACCTGGACACCCCTTTGAATGTTAAAATGCCTATAAAAAATCAATCCATTCCTATTAGAGGTGATATAAAAAAATCATTGTTCCTTCTATGAGTAAATAGAACAAGAAATCTAGTCCAACCTCTTCCAACAATGTTATAAGATTACAGAGGAAGAAAGGATAAGGAGGATCAAAAAACAAAAAGGGGGTTTCTAGCCCCATCACCAGGTATTAATGAATTTATTATTTTGAAACTATTAGGGCATTGCGAGCACTGACACTTTTTCTATGCTCAAAAGATTAATTTTGACTCATAAGCCTAAAATTTTTGTTATTCCAAAAACAAAAGTCAAATTTCCATTGAATTTTATACACCTTTTTTCTTATGGTTATAATTTTCTAGGTTCTTGCAAATATGGTCCAGATTCTAAATCTCTATGGGTTTTTTATCATGCTTCTTTACATAATTTTAAGGCTTTCAATTCCTCTGAGAAAATGTTTACATGTGACTTTTTTCTTGATAGCATACATATATTTTGTACTATAATCTATGTTAAGAATAGATATCATGATGGAAGGCCTCTTTGTCAAGATCTTTATGTTTTAACTAACATCACTCATGATCCCTAGTTTATTACAGGTGATTTCAATGCTATTCTCACATCCAGTAAGAAGATTGTCCCGTCCTACTCTTCTATTTCCTCTAGATAATTTAGAAAAACTATTGAAGATTCTAACCTTATCGAAATTAACCACACTTGTTCCAAGTGCACATGGTAAATAAGGCACTATAATAGGGTAGTTTCTAGAAAATAGGGTAGTATTTTCACTAACATCTAAGCTCTAGAAAATTGGGACATCATCTCTAGAATTACAATGCCCAAACATAATTCAGATCATCACCCCATCCTTTTTAGTATTATCTCTAAAAAACTAAAATCCATTCTCCCTTTTAGATTTAATAGTGCCAGGTCTTCTGATTTAGAATGTTCTAACTTAATTAAAAATTGATGGGAGTCTATAAAACATCACAATGATTCTTTTTTCCTGTATTACTAATCTAAAACACCCCAAATAGTGTATCAAAGGATGGTGCGGTGAAAAATACCAAAAAAGTATGCAAGGACATCTCCATCCTTAAGAATAAACTTACCTAAATTCAAAACATCACCATTATCTCTGACTTTTATTTGGATCCTCAACTTGAAATCAATACCTACTTGAAACTGAATATGCTTTTTGTCCTTAAAGTCAACCTTCATAAGAAAATATTCATAAAAAATGGATTTAAGATGGTGATAGAAAAACTATGTTTTACAACTCTATCGAAAATATTAGGAAAGTATGTTATCATCTATCATTCCTTAGGGAAAATGACACCCTCATTGACTCTTAGGAGGCCACTGCTAGTCATGTGGTCCCATATTTTGATAATCTTTTCAATGGACCAAATTTCAATAAGGACCTCCTTACTGAGGTCATTCCAGTTATGGTGAATGAGGGAGACAATTTTTTCTTATAATAATCCCACTTGATCATGAAATCAAAGACACAATTTTTAGCCTTAATCCTGATAGTTCTTCGAGTCCTAAGGGATTTAATAATGGTTTCTTTAAACATTTTTGGGAGATTATTCACATAGATTTTAGAAAACTTGTCAAATCCTTCTTCTATAATGGTGTTCTCCCTCATAACATTAATTCTATATTTCTCACATTAATCCTTAAAGTGGCCAATGCTTCTGAAATTCATATCTTCTGGCCCATTTCACTTATTAAATCTCTTCATAAAATCATTACGAAGATTCTATCTAATATACTTTCTAATTTATGAAATAAAATTGTTTCATGGAATCAATTTGGTTTTATTAAAGGATGGCCTATACAAGACTACATTTTCCATGCCTCGAAATGCACCAACACTCTAAAAAAGCTAATAGAGGAGGTAATATTTGCATTAAACTTGATATTAGTAAAGCCTTTGATTCCATGGACTGGATCATTATTTTCAAAGTTCATCACACATTTGGTTTCAATGATACATTCATCAGTAGAATAGATTCCTTATTCTAATCAACCTCCATCTCTATCCATGTTCATGGATCCCCTAATGGTTATTTAAAATTCCCCAAGGGCATCAGACAAGTTGGTCCCTTATCTTCCATTCTCTTTGACATTGTGGAAGATTACCTTAGCAGATTTCTTACTCGCCTTGTTACTCAAAACAAGCTAAAACCATTTTAGGCAGCCATAAACTTAAGTGTTCTTATGCCAATGATATCATCCAATTTTTATAAGGCGATAAAAGAAATATTCAAAATCTACAAAATTTCTTGTCTCATTATGAGGAAATCTATGTTCAATCGATAAGCTAGAATAAATATTTTGTTTTATTTGGAAAAAAATTTCTCATATTAGAAAAAATAATATCATAAATAGTCCAGGTATCAAAGAAGAATCATTCCCCTTCACCTGCCCGGGAGTTCCCATTTTTTGGGGAAGGCCTAAATCCATGTTATTTTCCACCATTATTGATTAGGTCATCAATCCACTATCCTCTTGGAAGGGTAAATCCCTCCCTATGGCTGGAAGGATCTATATAGTGAAATCTACAATTATTTCTAATATGGTCTACTCAATAATGGTCTATAAATGGATTTCTGGTCTTCTAAAGAAAATTAATGTTTACATCAAGAATTTTTTTGGACTGGTAGCAGTCTTGAAAGAAATCTTGTGACCATCCCCTTGGCTTCTTGTTTCAATACATTAGATAAGGGTGGTCTTGGCATAAAAAATCTCAAACTCTTTAATGATGCCCTTTATGTTAGGCTTACCTGGAGAATGATCAACAATAACTCTGACTCCATTTCTTTTCTTAGAAAAATATTCCTTGCGAATGTAAAAAAGGGTAATTTGAGCTATATTAACTCTTATATCTAGACATCCATTACACAATATTTTGCTAACATAATGATTAATTCTAGATTGTTGGTTAGTGCTAACTCTTCCTTGAATTTTTTGATGGATAATTGGACTGGTTCCACATTAGTTTCTATGTTACCTTCTAATTCCTCCCTAGAAAACACCAACTTCCCTATAAAGTATGTCATTAAATCACATAATTTCAATATTACTGATAACATCATTCATATTATTGATAATTATTCCTATTCTAATGCAGATGATTTTCTTAATTGGGCGCCTTTCCATAATGGTGTTCTTTATTCCAAAAGTTTTTACAACCAAAATTTCTATAGCTCTGATCTTAACTTGGGTTGGTTGAAATCCTTTGACAAGCCCTAGATTAAACCCTTTAAAATCATCCTTGTATTGATTATTGCTCATAAATGTGTCCCTACAGAGGTTTTTCTTCAATCTTTTAGGATAAAACACTACTATAAGTTTCACTTTTGTCACTAGAATAGAGAAGATACTAATAATATCTTTTTTTCATGTGTTATGGCTTCAACAATTTGGAATTATACTACTAACTTGTTTAGTTGTAGATGGTTACTACTTGACTCTATTTGTTCACAATTAAAGCATTGTGTGGAGATTTATTATTCATATCAAATCAAGATCATATTCTTAGTTGCGATTGTTGAGCTCCTCCACCTGATCTGGTTTGACAGAAATGTAATTATCCACAACAACTACTCATTTAGTTTTAATACAGGTTGGACGCAAATTCTCATTTTCATTGCTGATGATGCTTCGATTTAGAAAGAACATTGTGACAACACTGTTGGATATTTTGAGATCCTTCGTCATTTTAGATTTGATGGTCTCTACAGACAACTGAGGTTCACCTTTGTGGTGTTCTAGAAAACCCCACTCTTAGGATGGATTAAAGAGAATTTTGATGGAGCTTCCAAAGTAAACCAAGGAACTGCAGGTTGTGGTGCTATTTTTAGTGATTTTAGTGGTCAGTGTAATGGATGCTTCTTTGGTAGCTGCAGTATGGCCTCATCTCTGGATGCAGAAATAATGGGTGTGATTCGTGATATGGATTTAGTCAGGAAAAATGGGACGGAACAAAATTTTGATTTAATGTGACTCAACCACTATAGTCCAAGATATTTGGAATAGTATAGTTCATCTTTCTTGGCCTCTTATTACCCGTTAGACAAGATTCCCTCCTTCACTTCTGTAGATAAACTACATTGTCAATAATATCATCCGTGAAGTGAATATGGTTTCAAATAGTCTTGCAAACAAGGGAATATACCATGTAATTACTTGGAAGTATGACCTTCCTATTGATTTACTCCCTCTTTATGATAGAGATTGTAATAATATTCCTTACTTCATACTCATGTAGTTCTTTTCATTATTTTAATAAATTGTGTCTTGTTCTTTAAAAAAATTTACAAAAAATGTGAAATAAATATTTATTTTAAAAATTTTCACATGAAAATTATTTCCCACTATCATGAATATTATTTGATTTAAACCATCCTTTATAAGTTTCCATGGTTATTTTCAAAGAAAATCATTTTATCAATATTTTTTCATTTTTTATTAAAATGTTATTAAAATAAAATGATATTTTCCTTGTGTTTTCAAAGAAAGGTTTTAATGTTATTTTAAAGGTATTTTTAATCTATTAAAACATTATTATATATTAATTATACTTTCTCAGGTATATGATCTCATTATATGATCCATGTTCTTTATTTGAATGTATTATGATTACTTGATGATAAAATATTTATAAAAATCATTTCTTTTCCATGAGCTATGCTATAATGAAATGATGAATGTTTATATGATCTTTTGATATAAATATTCATGGTTTTAATTATTTTATGTGTGGTACTATAATTAGATATCCCTTAAATTCATTGGGTAATGATTTTTATCTCATGTGATAAAAAAATTGGGTATGGGGAATGAAACTATTCCAATAATGAAAAGAGGTTGGGCAGTGAACCCAATTTATTATGGAACATTTCCCACTATGTGATGATGGTCCTGTAAATGAGACTTGAATAATGAAATGATTTTCTATTCTTATGATTATTATATAATTCCCAATATATAATCTTATGCCTAAGATATGCTCACATGGATCATGGTTGATTAATGAATATTCCTCACTCTTATGACTCGTGTATTTTGATATTCTAAATCTTTATTCCATGAATCATGATTTATGATCTATTAATAATTAGGTAGGAACTTTATAAGTTATTATCATTTTCCCATAACCATATTATTATATAATTCTTATATATGATCATCTATTGATATCTCCTAGGCTTACCCTTACTAAGGATATAAGGTCTCCCTTTTTTATGTTTCTATTTTCCATAGGTTATGATGAATGGTATTAACTAAGAAATATATAATAAGGGTACTATGATAGAAGACATTTGTGGGATATATTGAATCTATTTCATGAAATAAGTTGATTAAGTATCCATTCTTCAAAAAAAATAAGCCTTTATAGTTTTTGGACGTGTATTATTATAATTTTTTTTTAATATTCGTTTATAATGATTCAATATTTATGTATGTAATACTAATATCACCTTAGTTGGTATCATGTTATGGTTTAGTTATTTGAGGAAATTAGGCAATGAAGAATATGAGGATAAAACATAGGACAGCCTATGATGAACTAAAAGTGATATTGGGTGACCCTAAAAGTTTTATAGGCTGATAAGAAGGTTTCATAATTTAATACATCTCATGAATAATTTTCATGACTATATAATTGCTCGTTATGATTATTGTAGCTTGATTCTTACACTTATTTTTGGTTTTATTCAATATATATGATAATGAGGAATCATGTTAATAATGAATGTGGAGGACAATGAAATGATTATCCTCATGAGAGACTAAACTATATAGGAAAAATAATGAAAAATACCATTATTATGATCATACAACTCTATCAATCCATGAATCATGATGAGATTCCAAATTAAAAAAGGTAGGACTAATTAATTATTGATTATTTCAATAGGAAACATCCACCTTATTTTAGTGGGTCCTCTAATACACTAGTTTTTGAGTAATGGTTCATTACCATTGAAAATATATTCTTAGTTCTCCAGTGCCTAGAGCATGAAAAAAATTTACTTATAGTGTATCATTTGGAAGGATAAGCTAACCACTAGTGGAATCTTATTAATAATAAGAGGCAAGAGGAATACATCAACTCCATGGAATGGGATAAGTTTAAGAGGGTATTTTTAATTAATTACTTTCCCCAAACTCTTAGTATGTAAATGGAAAGGGAATTGCATGAGTTTAAATAGAGGTATGATGAATATATTGTTACCTATGAGGAAAAATTTACAATACTATTGAGGTATGATTCTAGTTTTAACTGAGAACCTAAAAAAAATTGATCAGTTCTTTAGTAGCTTAAAACAAAGTCATTAAAAGGAATTATCATAATGGAATTTAGTGGCTATAAATAAATCATTTCATGATATCTCAAGGTATAAATATAGATTGGATATTCCAATCATTATAGTGGTTTTGATAAGAAGATAAATATGGAGTTTCAAAGAAATTTGAATAATAAAAACCATATAGAGATGAAAATTAATCTTTCTTTACACTATATGTTTGGTAAGAATAATGGGAAAAATTTTCTCTAAGTGGATGGTAAATGATTCAAATTTATAATGGAAGTCCATCTACAAAGTGAATGTTTAAGTGATGTAAAGAGGAAATGCAATGAAAAGAATGGGGATAATGACTACTAAAATTCACTAACCACACTACAATGATACACATATAGGGAGTATAATAATTATACTAACCAGTGCATGAATAAAATGGTTAATGAGGAAAATCAATACCAACAACCTTTTAATCCAAAATAAAAATGAAAATATCATTTGATCACAATTGCTGAAGTGGGTTATGATAATGAAGTGGTGAAAGGTACACCTATCATCCACTCTAGAACTAAAAATGTCTTATTTGATTCTTGTTTAACCCAATCATTTATATCCGAATAATTTTATAATGGTATCACATCACCTCATCAATGATTAGATATTTAATTATCAATGAAAAATCATGATGGTATGGTGATTTCATCTCAAGTATATAGTTCTTATCTCATAGAAGTTTGTGGGAATATGCTTCCTATAAATCTTGTGATTATCTATATAATTGAATTTTATGTATTTTATAATGGATTTTATTTTTTTATACAGATTACATATGAATTTCCTAGTCTCATTTGATATTCCAAATCAACCTATGATCTTTTATCAGTGCGGGGATGAAAATAAACTTCAAATGAGAATTAATTTCATTTTATGGGTCTTACTACCTTTTCATAAAGGATTTTTATCTCAATTGTTTGTGGAGAAACTCAAAATTGATGACATGCCTATTGTTAGGGATTATGCTAATGTATTTCTTAAATATTTTCGTAATACTTTCCCAAATTGTAAAGTTGAGTTTTAAATAGAACTCATATCAGGTGTTATTCCTATTTCAAATAATCCTTCTAGAATGGCCTCAATAGAGTTGTGGGAATTGAAAAAACAAATTTGGATGAATCGTGATAAGGGATTCATTCGACCAAGTGCATCATAATAGGGTGAAACCTTTCTTTTAAAATAAGAAAGAAAAGTAATGGTATATTTTTTTTATTGAGAACTTAACAATATTAACATCATGAAAAAGTATCATATATAATATATTGATGATTTATTTAATCAAATATGAGAATACAAATACTTTATAAATATTGGACTTCAATATAGATATCATCAGTTGAGGGTTGAAAAGGAGGACATATCTATGATATCCTTTTGTATGAGGTATGGTCATTATGAATTTATAGTGATACTATTCGGAATCACTAATTCTACAACTGTCTTTATAGATTTAATGAATATAGTATTTTGATATTATATTGATCTATTTTTGGTGGTCTTTATAGATGATATTATTATATATTCCTAGAGTAAGGAAGAGCATACGATCGTTTGAGGATTGTTTTGAATACCTTGAAAAATTATAACATGTATGAAAAATCTATAAAATGTGAATTATTTCTACATAAAGTATCATTATTTGTTCATGTAATTACAAGTGAGGGTATATCAGTGTATCCCTTAAATATGCGTTATT
Organism: Viscum album; assembly: GCA_963277665.1. Classification (NCBI taxonomy): domain Eukaryota; kingdom Viridiplantae; phylum Streptophyta; class Magnoliopsida; order Santalales; family Viscaceae; genus Viscum; species Viscum album. The sequence goes on along the minus strand of OY728164.1, from coordinate 380,684,823 downwards.
CAAAATTGGCCCAAAACAACTATAGTGAATAAAATTCATATTTTTCTTGGGTTGGTTGGATACTACTAATTATTTGTGATAAATTTTTCAAAGATATAAAATCCACTAACTAATTTTACATATAAGGGATCCATGTTTATTTTGATAGATAAATGTAAAGAAAATTTCATGTAACTCAAGAGAAGGTTAGTCGGTGCATCTATAGTAACAGTTACCAATAGTAATGAAGGGGTGTGATTTATAGTGATGCATTAAATAAGGGGATGATATTTATTATCATGTGGAATAGAATGTTCATAACTTATACATCACACTAATTAAAGATTCATTAGGAAAATTACCCAACTCTTGATTTGGAACTAGTATAAATAGTTTTTTCTTTAATGATATGGAGGAATTATCTTTATGATGAAATGTGTGACATATATAATGCTCATAAAATCTAGAATTATATATTCACAAAGACATATTCAAATATGTCCCAAATAATATGGTTGGAATTGATTAAAATTTATGACTACTCAACACATTACTACCCATAGAAGGAGAACAAGTTAGTTGACACTATGAGTAATAAGGATTGTGCTAGTTTTTATATGATGAGAATTAAATTAGTTCCATTACTTATGGATTTTTAAAATATGGAACCTAAAATTATAATAAAATTATAAAGATACTATCTTTAATAGATAAATTTTAAACCATATATTCATGTGAAGATTAAAAAGGTATAGAAGGAAGATATGGAGATACAAAATAAGGAAAGGAATGTTCCTAAGTTCAGTAATGATAGTATTGGAATGATAAGGTTTGGGAATAGAGTATATGTATTATCAATATAATAATTGAATAAGGAGTTATTTGAGGAATCTAATAGTTCAACGTTATCAATTCATACTAGATGTAAGATGATGCCTAGAGATCTTAAATATCATTTCTAGTTATAGAATGTGAAGAAATTTATTTTGTATTATTTATATCATTGCTTGATATTCTAGTAAGTTAAGTTTGACGGATAGAAGTCTATGGAGAATTTATAACTATTAACCAGACCTTAGTGGAAATTGGAAATCATCACCATAGATTTCATTATGGGACTGTCCACGACACCTAAATGGAATAATTTTATTTGGTTTTTAGTTGATAATGTTATCAAATTGTTGTATTTCATTACTATAAATGATTATTTCTCTCTTCAATAGCTCACCAAGAAAAATGTTAAGGAAGTGGTCAGGTTTTATGGAGTACCTCTCAAAATAATATCATTGTGATATTTTAGGTTTACCTTGAATTTTAGGAGAATTATTCAGAAATATATGAATATAGAGTTGAACTTTATAACTACATATCATCCTGATATAAATGGTCAGTCTAAGAGGATCATTCAAACCCCATAATATATGTTGAGATCTTGATCTGTGGATTTTAAATGAGTTTGGGTTCAACATATTCCTTTGGGTTAATTTTAATACAATAATAGCTTTTACTTGATCATTAAGATGGTTTCTTATGAATACATCAATGGAAAGAAGTAATTGACTACAACATGTTGGGATAATGTTGGGGAATGAAATCTATTAGGACCAGATCTAGATGAGAAAATGAATGAGAATGTTAGAACTATTCAGCAACATATCAGAGTAGCTCAAAGTTAATAAAAGTGGTATATTAATAACCACTATCATGATTCGGAGTAAAATTTAGATATAAAGTGTTCCTATATATATCTCCTTTTAATAATGTAATACAATTTTGAAAGAAGCGAAAGCTAAGCCCTAGATATATTGGTCTCTATAAGATTCTAGGTCAAATTAAAATAGTGTCTTATCACTTTTTCATTCCATCAAACCAATACTAATTTCATGATGTGTCTCTTATATCACTTTTGATAAAATACATACCAGATATTTTGCATGTATGAAACTAAGAGGTCATACCATTAGTGCATAATATTTATTATGAGGAGAAACTTGTAGAAATATTGGATCATAGAGATAAAGTGATATGGAACCAGAACACTCATCTATTTAAGGATATATAAAAGAATTAGAAATTTTAGGAATCTATTTGAGAACCTATGGATTTGATGAGGTATACGTACCCTCAGTTTTTTGTATTGGAGTGATAGAATTTTGTGGGTGAAATTCTTATAAGGGGTAGAATGTAACACCACAAGATTTCAGAATATGTTTTTCTTTAATAAAAAATTTGTTTGATAGATTAAAAAGTAAGAAACCCTGAACTTATAAGAGTAATTATTAAACATTATTAAATGAATCACATTATATGTTATTTAAATGAAATATAATTTTCGAATATAATTTCTAATTCCCATAGGAAAAAATATAGATCCTAATAAACTATTTTGAAATAATTTGTTTATGAGAATTGTTTTTATCGTATTTATTTTAAAACAAAATAATTTAGGGTATTAAAATTAAGAAAAAATTATTTTTTACAAATTTATAAAATGAATTAATTGGTTTTCAATTGACTATAAATGAAAATAAAAGCATTTGACGGTAAAAATATATGTTTTTCTGAAAAATAACTTTTATACATACAATTAATTTTTAAATAAATAATTTAAATTAAATAATATTGATAAATGATTTTTATGAATTTTTTAGATAATATATTCAATAATTTTTTTTAAATTTTATATACAGTTTTTAGTAGGCAAGGAATAAGAATAAATTCATTGTTATGCTTAAAAATACATATTTCTAAATATGGGTTTATTTCATTTAAGGAAATTATTTTAGAATAAAATTATTCTACTTATTGGAATTAAATTTGATAAAATGGATTCCATATTTGGAATCATAATTCAAAAATTTGGTAAATAAGGAAATTTTATTTTTTTTCATATTGAATAGTAACTAAGGTAAAAATTCATTACTATGGTAAAGGTTAAAAGGTTTACCAAGGGGTTAAACTAAATATATAATGATTAAATAATCCTAAATACTTTTAGTAATACTATTGGTTGAATTTTTTTGACCATTTATCATCCCAAATTCTAAATTGAGTCAATTTGAATCCACTTTTCCTTGAAAGTGACCTTATAGTATTTTAATGTTTAGAATAATTATAGTCATGTCGCTCTCCACACTTATAAAATAGAACCTTCTATCCTATATTATTCACACATTATTGAGACACATAGACCAAAAAATCTACCTAAATCACTTGTATAATTCCATATCCATGTTATATAGGTTCTGGTATTCATAAAATAACAACCCAAGGTTCTTTAAGATGTGATCCAAAGAAGGATTCTCAAATAATACGTAATCATATTGACATAATATTTTTAAGATTATTTGTATTCTTTTACCTCCTCTAAATATTATATAATCATATTAACTTGATTAAATCAGTATAATTAATATACAAAAATGTTGATATGTTAATTTTACAACCATTTTCTTCTTCTTTTTTATCCTATAAGAAATGATAATAGCATTTGTGTGTACATGTGGACTACCACCTCCATAAAGTGATGTGATTTATTTTTCATGTCCATCATAAATGGATGGTCATATGGATGGATTTAATTAAAATATTTAATATTTATTATATTAATATGATTCTATAATTATATATCATTATTTATCTTTCTCTCATTCAATTATTTGGAAAATGAAAACATTACTTACGTTTACATGTGGACTACCACCTCCACAAAGTGATGTGATTCATTTTTCATGTCCTCCATACATGGACTATTATATTTATGGATTTAATAAATATATATTTTCATATACCAACCTGGGTAAACCCTGAACCGATCACTCGATCTGGTCTGTGACATGTCCCGAAGGGCATTCCCAATCCCCACGGGCTGGAAACTACTGGCAGGCATTAAAATAAATCTATTGGGAATTATTTGGCCCATAAATGAAAGACAAATAAATAAAAATGAAAAATAGTATTGCTGAGAAAATAAAATCATACATACTTCTATGTGGCCCTACGGGTCACCACCAACCACAAACCAACATCACACTACGGTGACCAAATCCAATAAAGAAGCAGCACCCAAAGCTAAAAACAAATAAAAACTATAGGAGTGTGTATTAAAACTCAATATGATAGCTTGAAAAACTATTCCCATTAAACTTCCTTTAAAATAAAAAAATCAATTTCCAAGTTTGAACTACAATATATCAAAGTGTGTTTTTCTACTCATTTTACTCAAAATAATACAACTCATCACCCTTACTATTTTCCAAAATCAAGTTCATTCTATTAGTGTGGCGTTAACATTTTTAAAAATGGAAGTTATGCTTTCATTTTTTATGGAAATAATGATTATAAAATACTTTAACTTAAAAACCCTTTTTACAATATTTATGAAACCAAAACATCACTTCCAAAAAAACACTTCAAAATAAATCACTACAATATTCATATAATAAGGGAAATAAAAATATACATACAAGTATCACATTCATTACTATAATAAACTAAGATCCAATAGATATAGGTGAAAACAAGATATCAAGAAAAATCTATAAAATATTAATATATGAGACCCCATCCCCAGTAGCATACCACACACGATGAAATAAAAATGACCAAACGCCCATCCACCCTACTCAGAAGAGAATCCTCAGGAGAGACCAAGGGGCATAATCTAAAATCAATAATCCCAAATATATTCATCTACTTTGACTGGTTAGTATTTCAACTAATAGAGTATAAATCATTCTTAAAAGATTCTTTGAATATGCTAGGTTCCCATGTCTGATGTATATAATAGGGGTGAGCCAACTGATTTCATCTAATCATCCCATCACAACACACACACACACACACACAAATATAAATATATATATGTATAATAATTCACAATAGTTCTCACCTCGAGTCTCCCCAAGGTCTAATCTCATACCTTATAATAAATATAATAGAAAGTGTTACAACTGAGGTACCCTAATAATGGATCCCTATGATTCCACATTGAAGAAATCCCAACCACTATTCATATAAAATTAATGAGAACATCCTAATGATATTTTCATAATAAACATTTTTCATCGCTTCCACAAAGTGGGAAAACATGCCCTTAAACATTTCACATAACAAACTTTTACCAAAAATGAAATCCATCTATCAAGAAGAGGCATGAAACACACCTTTTATATATAAGAACATTTATATAACTCCTTTAAAATATTTTTACCTCACTTCTAAACTAAAACCAATATCTATCCAAATGAAAACTATTCCATAATTCAGCATCACATGTCAAAACAATTTCAAAAGCTAAATACACACTTCTGTTTGCTTAAAATCATTTGAAAAACTAGCTCATGATGCCCCAAATAATAATTTCACGAGATACATATTTATTTAAAAAATTGAAACCACACTTTACATACCATAACTTACTCACAAAATCCAACAGGGCATTTTGTCAAACATTTGGTGTGCAATAATTTAACAAAACAAGTCTAGGTATCACAAAAAAATATTAAGAATACCATTTTCATACCAAAAAATTTAGACCAAGAATCACAGATAAATATTTATTAGTCATATAAGGTGTGAAAATCATGAAACAAATGATTATTAAATTAAAAATAAAATTGCATGGGAAATCCTACCTCAATGGATGTCCAAGCCAAAGCTTTTTAACCCAAGCAGCAACCCACTCGCATGAACAAACTTCCATAAATATACTTAAACTAATGCATGTGTTCCCTATGCCATTAGGGAACACACACACCGAAGATATATATATATTTATATATATCCATACATGGGAATATGAATGTTCACCTTTGAAATTGATCGTAGCTCCCAACGTTAAATCCCTGGGACTCAAAAACACCATAAATCCCTTAAATAAAAGTAATCCAAACAAAGGGATCAAGATATGAATTAAAAACCAAAAAAACATTTAAGAAAAACAATGTTAAAGGAAAACACTATTTTTAATGTACCATATTAATTTGAATTCTCATCCATGCATACACTTCGTTCACCCATGGATGTTCCAACATCTAATAGTGCTTTCCAAAAGTCCATGAAAACACCAAAACCCAATTTTTTAAGGAACACCAGATGTTTTTTAACTTGAAACAATTGGACACAAAAATAACTGTGTTCTACATAAAATCCCAAAACAGAACCCATCCATTTTGACTCAGCCACTCTAATGGAAAACACCACAAAAACACTAATTTCACTATTAAAACCCAAATACATTTGATATGTGCATACATAGGCATAATTGAAGATTCACTTTTAATGTAATTTTTAAAAAATAATGTTAACATAAAAACACTAAAATAGGGTATCCCTAAGCATCCTCATGGTGCGAATCATATATATAAACTTATTGAGACAAAACTGGGTATTACATCAAACACACTTAACATAAACCAAGAATCACTTTGAAACCCATTTTTAACAAATTCTACTAACATGGAAATAATATAATGAGATAAATATGAGTATAAACAAGGTTCATAACATATTTAAAAATTAATTTAAGACATACAAGAAATAATGGTTTGCACTGAAAAGAAAAGGGATGTAAATGCTCACCTAAAAAGAATGAGATTTCGATGAAACTCCCATAGGAGGATGAATAAACCTCTGTGAACAAACTGAAAATCCTAGACCTAATGAAAACTGAACCAAACATTAACCATAACTTCTAGGGTATAGCCAAAATTAAGAAAACCTCTAAAGTTGGAATAAAAACACACCAGGTATATGAGTCATCACTACCGGAGGAGGGTGCTGTGCTGGAGAGGAGGTTGGCCGGAGGAGGGACGTCTGATGGAGGGAGATAAAACACAGGAAGAAGGGGATCCATCAGAAATTACTTCTATGTTAGATATTTGGTCATAGAAGAAGAGGAAATTATAGGTAGGGGTGACACCAGAAGGTCAGGCTGGAGAGAAAGGAGGGGGCACTGATGGTTCGCACTGCATAGGGGGTGGGTAGGGGATGCGTGATGCGTAGGGTGAAAGGGGGAAAGTATTGTTGTGTCGTAAGAGGAAAGGGTGATAGAAATTATGGTAAAATAATAATAATAATATTATTATTATTATTAGTATTATTATTATTAATCATAACATTAATAATATTCATTTTATTTTTAAATAATAATAACATTAATAAAAATTTAATAATAAAAATATTAACAACACTTTTAATAGTTATATTATTATTATCTACCACAATATTAGTATTATTATAGTTTAAACATTTAGTTTATTTTATTTTCATAAAATTATATTTATTTAAAATATTGGGCAATTGCATGGTCACTTGAGCCGACTACATTGGCTACCACTAACCGTGCGGTGCCCATGCACTAATTTGAAACCCACCAAAAATTATTAAAATTCAAAAACATTAGACCATCACTCAACCCATTCCTCGATGAGAAAATAAAAATACAATATATAATAAAATAAAATAATTTTAAAGGTCAGGGTGTGAAAATTCTCCCCACTACAGACACTTTCTTCCCCCATAATGTCACCAAGAAGAAAGTTAATCAAAAATTGAGTCCATGTCCGAACACAACTAGAAGAAACAAGGAATTATGGGTTGACCATTTATTCCCCATGTCCCACATGAGTGATATAGAAGAAACCACAACCGAAAAAAAGTGGAGAACACAAGGTGGTTCTCCCCACCATAAGGATTATACTATCACACAAATCAAAACCCAAACTTACCACCAAAGGGTGGGGGCAATGTAGGAACTCCCAACCAATACAAACAAAATTCTATATCATGATCAAGGCAACACCTTCACTGAAACATGGAACATTCAACCCAATCCAAAAACCCTCAACACTAAGAAAAAACCCACAGGAAGAAATTAACCAAAACATCGAACCCAATCAGAGCTACATAAATCAATTCTCCCACATTTTCTTACATCTCCAAATGAGCATAGCTAAACTTATATTAACCTATACAAGGGCCAAACACACTTTAAGAAAAACAAACGATTCATAAAACCACATTCAGAAAGATAGGATTTCTTGGATTACAATAGAACCAGTTCATCTTAATCTCTCAATGAAATGATGGAATTACCATGGTGTAAAAATCTAAATAGTAGGAAACAATAATGAAAAATATTTAAATTTTCTAATCCCAACATGAAACACGAAACCCGTACCTAGGCTTCACACCCCTGGAAACTTATGAATCTGCATGACCTTCACTATGAGATATGTGCATGGATCTATAATGGATGAAACATCTCCTGCATCATAGTCATGTAAAAAAATCCTCCAGTCACAACATCTTTATTTGGTGATTTATCCTTCAAAGCATCTTTAGGAGACCCATATAGTCCCAATGATGGCAGGTCTATGGAGGGATGCAACAAGATGGATTCAAATGCCTCAACCGGCCACACTGGTGGTACACCACTGAATGTTATAACGACCTAGAATCCATAACCAATAAAGAATATTCCTTGGAGATAGGTTCCTCTGGAATGAACTTCATGTATATGGGGAACCTTTACAAATGATAGGAAACATCGGATTACCAACTTCTTGCACTCTGGAAACTAGCTCGTTGAAGTGGTCAGTATAGACATTCATCAACCATTGGATTTTTTAATACCCACAATCTCTTCCCTTTTCTTCGTTTTTAACTCCTTGGGTATAAACCTTCAAAAAAATATAGACTTAAACACATCACACATTATCCCAACTAGCAACTATGGTGGGACATCCACTTTCCACTGGTGTAAGGTTGGGACCTCAACCAAACCCAAAATAGTGTGAAACATAGAAACCTTGAGAGTTCCCAACAACCTAAAGATAGACTCTACCTATTGAAAACACTCCACTCACTTTAAAGGACCTCAATCTCCACGATAGACAAGAAGGACTCTAGAAGAAGAAAAACTGGTCATAACTCATCAGAAACCTTAGGGACCTTTCTGGGAACCATTTTTCTAAACAGAACATAAAACACAAAACCAAAACTGATATCAAGCTAAATCAAAATAAAAAGAGCACCACAAGCCAAAATCAACTGGATCATAAACCAAAAAAATATAAACACATGCAAAAAACCCTTTTAAAAACCAACATTTCTAATTAAGTTTCAAAACTTCTTTTTTCTATGGCCACATCTCTAAATTCCAAACACCCCTTTTCAAACAAAATTTCAATTTACACAATCATTTCCCCTTTCAAAATAAACATTAGAAAAATAATATCAAGACTTTGGTTTCAAATTAACACTCATTGCATCCCATGAACTGTCATGTGTGTGTCCCTCCATTTCCATCCATGTGTTCCAATATTCACTTCTCATACATACTCATACACATGAAAATTCTTATAAGGAGCCCCCAAGTCATTCTCTTAGTATTTCCAAACTAGAACCAAACATTCAAGACAAGACACTTTCTATTTCAAAACCCACTTTACCAACTTAAATCCATTTAAAGGAAAACATTTTCATTTCAAAACCATTTTAAACTTCAAAATCACACTTACACCAACCAAAACCAAGACAAAGCATAACTTACACCAAACTACCGGTAGGAGGGAATACTGTCTATTAATAACTCAGCAACATGGAAGTGGTCCATTCCCCAAGTAAGAATCAACAACTAAGAGGAGTTTAAACCATGTAATCAGACTCCACATGGGTCATTAATCCATGTGAAATCAGAACGTAATGTCATCTTGCCTCCGTTGTTATCCCCCAATCCAAAACAAAGATAAAAAACTCAATTTCTGGACTACCACTGGAAACTCAATGTTCAAAATGAGTAAGGGTTCATAATTCCCTTTTTGTACCTACCTCCCTACTCCCAAAAGTCACAATCTACAACTACCAAACACACCAAATAACTAGGGTCTCCTCTGATACAATTTTTTCACATACCAAACTGGGTTAACCCTAAATTGGTCACATGATCCAGTTCACAACAAGGTCCTAAGGTTGTTCCTAATCCCCACAGGTTGGAAACTAGTTCCGGGCATCAAAATAAAGATATTGGGAATAATTTGGCCCCTAAATTAAAGATAGTTAAATAAATAAAAACTACACAATGAAAATAAAAACTAGCAGTGGAGAGAAATTAAAATTGTACATACCTCCATGTGACCCTATGGGTCACCACCAACTTCAAAATAATGTCATAATATGGCTACTAAATCCGAGAAAGAAGCAACACCATAATCTAAAAACAAAGGTAAAATATAGGAGTGAGTATTAAAACTCAATAGTATTTCCCAGTAAACTATTCCGAATTAAACTTACTTTTAAAAAAAGAAACCTCAATTTTCAAGTTCAAACTACAATATATCAATGTATTCTTTTATAAAAATTTTAATCAAAAAAAAATATAACTCATTGCCCTTATTATTTTCCCAAACCAATTTCATTATATTAGTGTGCCGTTAAAATTTTTAAAAAGTGAAGTGATGCTTTCATTTTTTATAGCAAGAAATATTATAAAATAATTTGACATGAAAACCTTTTTCACTAAATTTTAGAAAACAACATATCACTCCCAAGAAAACACTACACAAGAAAGCACCACAATATTAATATAACAAGGGAAATGAAAATATACATAAAAGTATCACATTCATTATTGCAAGAAACTAAGAGATAATAGACATAGGTGAACATAGGAGATAAAAAATAATTTATAACATACTAATAAATGAGACCTCATCCCTAGTATCATGACACACATGATGAAATCAAAATTCCCAAATGCATGGCCACCCTACTCAGGATATACTGAGGGGCCTAATCCAATAACAATAAACCCAAATATATCCACAAACTATGGGCCACTAGTCAATACATCAACTTCTAGTGCAGCAATCGTTCTCTGAAAATTCTCTCAATATTCTAGTTTCCCATGTCTCATTTATATAACAGGGGTGAGCCAACCAATTCTAGTTGAGAATATGATCACAATATATATATATATATATATATATATATATTATAATTAACAAGAGGTATCACCCCGAGTCTCCCCATGGTCTAATCTCATGTCTTAGAATAAATAGAACACATAGGGTTCTATCTGGGGAACCCTAATAATGGATGCTAAGGATTCCACATTGATGAAATACCATCCATTATTCATAGACAAGGCATGAGAAAATCCAATGGATGTTTTCCTAAGAAACATTTTTTATCACTTTCACAAAGTGGTCAAATGGGCCATTAAACATTTCAAAAAACCAACCTTTACAAAAAATGAAACACATATTTCAAGAAGAGGCGTCAAACAGACCATTTACATATAAATACATTTATATAACTACTTAAAAATATTTCCATCTCACTTCCAAACCAAAATAATTTTCTATAAAAATGCTAACTGAACCATAATTCATCATTACATATCAAACTGATTTCAAAATCAAAAAAAAAATTGACTTAAAACAATTTAAAAACTATCTCATGAAACCCTAAGTCATAATTTTACATTCTAAATAGTTATTAGCCAATCCAAACCACACTTTACATACCATAATCTACTCACAAACGTCAACTGTGCATTTTTTCAAACATTTGGTGTGCACTAATTTTGAAAAACAAGTCTAGCTATCACAAAACATGCTTAAGACTACCATTTTTATACCAAACATTTAGACCAATAATCACATATAAATATTTATTAGTCATAGATGGTATGAAAATCATGAAACGACTACTGAAAAAATGACCTACACTCACAATTCAAAACTGTGAGTATAGCCCCCAAAACCGTGGTATAGGCTATACCCATAGTTTTGGGAACCGTGGGAAACTGAGGCATAGGTATAGATCTATAGACTATACCCACAGTTTTTCAAACTGTGGGTATAGGTTTTTTTTATCGTGTCACGCTCTTATACCCACGGTTTTAAAACCGTCGGTATAGGGTTTTGAAAACATCTGGTAGCAGGTTTCGATCTCGTGACCTCCTCCTCTAACACCTAGTGCCTCAACACTCCTGCTACTTGACTTGTGTGTGTGTGTGTGTGTGTGTGTGTCTAGCTAAATATATTATTCTAAACCATGGGTATAAGAGGGAAAACTATGGGAATAGGTGTTCCCACAATATAAATGTTGGGTCCCATGAAAATTTCTTCCCAACCATAATGCGGGATATCTATACCCACAATTTGGAAAACCATGGGTATAGGTTCTCAAAAACAACCCTATACCCATGGTTTTTCCTAAAATGTGGGTATAGGTCATGATAGAAAAATTATACCTACAATTTTGGAAGACCATGGGTATAGGATCCCATACTATATTTATACCCATGTTTATGGGAAAAATGTGGGTATAGGCCCATTTTATAGTAGTGAACTAATGATTCTTAAAAAAAAGGAAAGTGCATGGGAAATCCGACCTCAAAGGATGGCTAAGAAAAAGCTTTCCAAGTCATGCAACAACCCACTCACACACACATACTTTCATATATATGTATCCTTAAAATGATGTATGTGTTCCCCGATCTATGAGGTAACACACACAATGAAGATAGATATATATTTACACATATCTATAACTAAGAATATGTGTGCGCACCTTCGAAATTGATCGCAACTCCCTAAAATAAATCCCCGGGACTCAAAAACACCATGAATACCTAAAATAAAATTAAACCAAACCAATGGATTAAGATATGATTCAAAAACTGATGAAACATTTAAGAAAAACAATGTTAAAGGAAAACACTATTTATAAAGTACCATCTTCGTTTGAATTCTCCTCCATGGGTGCACTCTGTACACCCATGGATGTGCCAACATCCAATGGTACTTTCCAAAAGTCGATGAAAACACCCAAAACCAATTTTTAAAGGAACACCACATGTTTTCCAACCAAAAAAACAAGCCATAAAAATCACCATGTTTCATATAAAATCTCAGAATAGAACCAAACCATTTTAACATGACCACTCTAAGGGAAAACACCACACAAGACATCTAATTTCACAATTAAAACCCAAATGGCATTTAACCAAATATATTTGATATGTAAATACATAATAATAATTGAATATTCACTTAGAAATTTATTTTTAACAAATAAAGTTAACATAAAACACCATAATAGGGTATCCCTAAGCATCCTCAAGGTGGGAATCATATACAAAAATGTATTGAGGAAAAATTGGGCATTAAATCAAACCCACTTAGCATAAACCAAGAATACCTTTGAAAACCATTTTCAAAAAAAATATTATGACATTTAAATACCATAATGAGCTAACTTTGAATACAAAAAATGAGTAAAACACATTAATAATTAATTGAAGACATCCTAACACTAATGGTTTTCACCAAAAAGAAAAGGGATGAAAACGCTTACCTTAATAGCGTGCGATAGTGACGAAACTCCCAGAGGAGGATGGATAATCCTCTGTGCACAAACTAAAAACACTAAACCAATGAAAAAATAGACCAAACATTAACCCTAAAATCTAGGGTTAGGAAAAAATGAAGAAAACATCAAAATTTGAGAGATAAACACACCCGAGAGAGGAGTTAATGTCGTCGGAGGAGGGTGGAAGGTTGTAGTAGGTGGCACCCCAATGAGGAGTCCAACTGGAGGAGGTTCACGCACAGGAGGGTGATTCGGTATGGGAATTAGGGGAGTAGTCATAAATAACTATCAGGGAGGAGGTCCGTCCAGGGAAGACGAGGGTGTCGAAGGTAGGGGTGGTGCCAATAGGTCGCACTTGAGAGGAAAGAGTGGGAACCAGAGGTTTTTGCTGCACAAGGGATGGGTGGGGGGTGCAATGTGCATGGTGGAAGTGGGAAAGTATGGTTTCTCCATGAGGGTAAAGTGTAGGGGAAATTAGGGTAAAAAACAAAATATTAATAATAATAATAATACTCATAAGATTAATAATATTCATTTCATTTTTAAATATTAATAACATTAATAATAATTTAATAATCAAAATATTAATAACACTTCTAATATTATTATTATTATTATCTACCACAATAATATTATTATTATTATAGTTTAAAGATTTGATTCAATTTATTTTTATAAAATTATATTTATTTTAAATATTTGTCAACTGCACGATCACCTAAACTGATTGCATGGTTGCTATTAACTGTTTGGTTCCCATGGACCAGCCCAAAACCCACACACAATTACTAAACTTCAAAAAAATTGGACAATCACTCGAACCAAACCTCGACAAGATAATACAAAGCTAAGAAATAATGAAATAAAATAATTTTAAAGTTTGCAGTGTGAAATATATGATATTTAAGATATTATTGTGATTTTGTAAAGATATTTTAGTATTTACCTTTCTTTCTTTCCATTCATTGGAAAATGAAAGCAATGCTCAGGTGTATGTATGAACTATCATCTCCAGGAATTTATGCAATTAATTTTTCACCACCACAATATATGAAAAGTGTATATATTGAATAAATATAATAATTAAAACATGATTAATATTCATAATATGATGAAACTAATAATAAATTTCAATGACCATAACTATCAAACTGAAACATGCTTGGTATTTAAAACATTTATCACATGAATGTTGATTTTAATAAAGAATTGTTAATAAAAGGGTAATTAGAAATTAAAAGAAAATTATACGTTATAATATAATTTTAAATATAGTTATATTATATCTATAATAAATATAAATTTATTATATAGGATCTTAAGAATGTGTATGATGAAATTTAGGACCCGAGGTAAGGGTTTATGTTGCAATCACATTTTTAATTGGTAATGTTCAAGCTTGAATCACCTTTTCTGTAATTAGATAATCTTTATCTCTTAAACTATAACATACTAGGTAAATAAATAATAATACATTTTTATATTTATTAATATTTTTGAATTAAATATTAATTTTACTTTAAAGGGGATGTTATGTTCGACGACGTACCTGATATGCAACAGTAGGTTTCTTTGAAATCTTACGTTGCACACAACGTTAGGTTATACTGAAAAATAATAATATAAAATTATTTTAAATGGTAGTTAACACCTAGAAGTTGTAATAGAAATAATGAACACAACTAACTAAAAAATTATTATAAATGTTTTTTAAATGTTTTTACTTTTATCCAACAAATGTTAGAGGCTTAAACTTTGAATGAATCTAATTTTAAGCACAAATAGTTTAATATTCGATTTACCACCTTTTAATGGAGAACCCTCTTTAAATATAGTTTCGGTCACTTTTATATGTTCTATTTGACAAAATAAAATTCTTCTTTAGAATCAGGACATCAAAATTTACTTTGGGTAAATTTTTGGTATTTTTTATGATAAAATTCATTTTTTAATGACAAGTGAAAAATACTTATTTTAATTAAAAATTTTATTTTAATATAATTTATTTATATGGATAGATTATATTTTTAATTGGTTTTAAAGTTTAATTAGATTATATTTTTACCATTTAATCCAATTTTGGTCATTGGAAGTAATTTCACTTTGAAATTGGACATAAACAAGGGTCAATCTTTTGATAGTTATTATTTCTTAAAAACATGTTTTCTGTTTTGACAAATGGAATTAATTTTAAATTAATTAATCCAAATTATATGTTTTCAATATGGTAAAATAGAAATCCTTATTTAATTTGTAATATCAAATATATCTTAGGCTGCATTTTTGGAATTTTTCTGAAAAACTTAAATTTATGACGAATAGTGAAACACTAAGTAGTAGTTAAAAAGTTGACGTTTTCATTTAAATGAAATTTTACCGCTTCTGTGAATTAAATTTAAAATATATTACATAAATGGTTGTTATTGTTAAGTAAAATTTGGTTCAATAAGATGAAAATAATTTTTGGTGAATAGTAACGTTTGACTTTTATTTACCGCAGTTAAAGGTAAATAGGGTAATTCAAGGTAAAAACAATATTATAATAATATAAAATTACCTTAACACCAATACTAACATTATTGGATGAGTAACGGCTGACCAAGAAAATCCTTGGGTGAGAATTTTGTCCTTTGAAAGCCACTTGGGTAAGATAAAGACATTAATAACTTTTTATTTAAAGTATAAATAAAAATATCATAATCATGTATTGTTTTGCTAAAAAAAATTTAATGTGGGGTTATATAATTGAAATATTTGACTGTAAATATTCATTAGAAATCTAAAAAATTTCCTACATCAGAGTAATTTATTTATAATTTTTAGACATCAAATAAATAAAATTATTTATGACACAATAATGATGCAGTGTTTATCTCATTAATGAATGTTTTAAATAAAAAAGATTTTAAAGACTAAAAAATATCCAAAACCTATCCAATTCTTATTGGATGATTTTATTTTGAACATGAGTCATCTTATCTCTGACTTTAATGAGTCTTAGAGCTTTAGAAACCGAAAATAAATATATAATAAAATAATATTTTCAAACATTCCTAAAGAGCCCCTCCTCCCCCTAATAAAAATCCCTCACATATAACCCATTACTCACACATATAAATCCCCTTGTCTCATCAAACCTCTACCCAAATAAGATCTCAAGATCCCTCTATTCCACCTAGAAGACTCACCTTTAGGCATCATGCACTTCAAAAAATCATTTTGGTTTAAACCAAAGGGAGTTACCCGATTTAAAGGTAATGTCTTCTCTTAAGTTCTTTTCTTTTATTTTACTTCCCCAACCCCTAAAAAAAATTTATTCCTTTATTTTATAACAAAAAAAATTTATCCTCAATATAATATATTTTTTTTATGATAAGGATCTGAAATACACTTACACACACCTCCATCTAATGGGTAAAGAATATACAATTTCTGTAGACGACAATCTACTACCTCATGAAATGATGATTGGTCAATATTCTCCTACCACCTATTATGGTAGCCATTAAGATGGAAATGTATTTATATGTGGTATATATTATATTTATATTGTTTCTAAGATACTTTATTTTTCATTTATAGAATATATTTAGGGTTTCCATAGTTGGTAAATATGATAATTTCATTTGAGAAAGTGCGGACCGACGCCCCCACAAAGTGATATGACTCATTCATGCCATACGTGGAATGTATAAATAATAGAGTTAATGAAATTATATATTATATTATACTGGAATTATAATATACCTATGTATCATTATATTTTTATTCTATTAAATATGAAATAAGAATGAAATTAGCGTTCATGTGTACGTACGACTTACCGTCTCCATAAACGGTGCCTTTCATTTATTATCTCCAAATATTATGTACAATTATAAATACATACATATAATAGATATATTTGATATATATCATATAAAAATATTAAATATAATTCTAAAAATGATGAACTTTTGACCACAAGGAGAACTTGTAAATATAACAAGTTCATGTTTGACTCAAGTACCAAATATCAACAAAACGACCGTTATTAACTAAAATGATTAAATAATGGTTATAACATGGAAATAAGTGATATAAAAAGAATAATAAACCTGAAAAATTTTCTTAATCAAGTAGAAATTTACTTTAGTTTATTATTCTTGGAGATTAAAGAACGAACGGTTCAAGTCTGACACGAGGTAAGGGACTTCATCTAAATGTCCTTTCATTGAGGCAAATTTTTTTTTATACAAGGAATTATTTTATATGGTGTATAAACACCTTTTAATTTTCATTTCATTCAAATGGAATCTTTTTCTACAAATCATTTTACTAAATGGAAAAAAAATTCTTTTTAACGTAATCAGTGATAACAACCTTTCTGTTGTCGCGAGTATTATTTGATCTTTGGATTCCGTAACAATACATAATGTTTTTAAATGGAAAATAAAAACCATATACTCTTTTACATATTTGGGTATTGAAAATTGTTTTGATAATGGTTTTGATAATGTATTTTTTATGTCAATATATTTAAATGATATATTGTGATTGAAATGTGGAAATGTTATCTTTCTTTTATGTTTGTTTTATGTGTTATGAATGTGTTATGGTTCTTGGGATTTATTTACACATATGGGTGGTTCCATTATAAACCTAGGGAGAGTGAGCCTGAGATAGATCCCCAATGCTTTGGGTAATGTGACAGAGGTAAATGTGAATGTTTCTTCTAAGAGATTTAGGGAATATATTGTGATGGGTATTCCAAATGTAACATCCTATGTAAGTGGGAAAGCTACAATGAAAGTACATTATGGATGCCACAAGTTACCTTTATGATTTGTGATTACTATGTGTTATTCATAAATCTTATGATTTCATGAGGAAAGTAAAAGAGTTTATGTTATGCATGTATTGATGGGCTGATGATTTATTTCATTATTTTATAACCCTTACTGAGATTTTTATGCTCATCCCATGTTTTTGAAATGTTTTTCACAAGACATAAAGATGAATAGGGTCAAGGATGAGATCAAGGAAAAGTCATGCTGTCTAAAACAGGGAACTAGTCATGACTCCTTTTTTAAGAGTTTTATTTTATGAAAAAATGGAAACTGATTAGAAGTGTCTACTTTGTAATTTTTTCAGATGTAATGTAATAGTTATGGCCTAATTCTCTAAATATTTAAACCTGAAAACATCCTCAATGTGAATTATCTATTTAATTTAATATTATGTAATTATTTAAGGCTGGGTCCTTATAGTTGGTATCAAAGGTTGGTTTAGACAACTTTAGAAGTTAGAATAATGTTAAATTAATGTCCCAAAATTAATTTATGGTATGATTGAAGTGATATAGAATTTTTATATTTCCATATTGCTTCACCTAAGATATTTCTATGTTCAAAATGGTTTCCATAGAGGAAATAAGGAATCTATGATGGGATGACATCAGGAGGAGAGAAACCTTCCAAATCGGCAACCTGAGATGGTCGGAATCAAAATAGAACAGTTTGTTGTAGTGATGGCACTGTTGACTCAGACTATAAATGGTGGGGGTATCCATGCATGAGATCATCTAGATCCACCATAGGGGAATATTTCAGTAGTGGTGCATTTCATGAGGCAACATCCTGCATAATTCAGAGGATCATTTAACCATGTGCTAGTAGAAGGGTGGATTAAAGCTTTGGAAAAGATTTTTGAGGTCATAAGGTGTTAAGAACATCAAAAGTTTAGTCTCATTGTTTACCGTTTTTAAGCTGAAGCCGATTAGTGGTGGTCGATGGTAAAAAATATCAAAGATAGTGAGGAGATTGATGCTCTTGATTGGGATGAAATTAAAGGTATGATTCTTTAGAAATATTTTCCTAATGTGGTTTCTATTAGGATGGAAAAACAATTTCTGGAATTGAGGCATGAGGATAACTCAGTGGATGGTTATGAATAAAAATTCACTCGACTGGAAAGGTGTGCTCAATATTTCATACGAGATCTTGATAATAAAATCTACTGTTTTTACATAGTATTAAAGCCAAAGTATCGAATGGATATATATTATTATGATTTAAAAATTTATGAAAAACTTGTTTGATATAAAAAAAAGGTGGAAATAGAGTTTTCCTATGATCAGGTTTTCTTGGAAAAACAACATAATAAGAGGTCGAGGTGGTAGACGAAAGGGGAGAAATCTTCAAAAAAGTCTGATGGTAAGGAACTTAAGTTTATAGTTTGTGAAAATTGTGGTAAAAATCATGTTGGGTAATGTCTTGAATTTTGGTAAGTGCTACTAATGTGGTAAAATGGGACATAAGGCTCATAATTTCACTGATAAAAGAATAGGGTAATCGTAAGAAAAAATACTATTTATAGTGACTAAAATGTTTTAAGTGTAATGAAATGGCTCATTATGTAAATTTGTGTCCAATGAAGAACTCAGCTGAGGGAAAGCAGCGAGACTACAAGCAGAAAGGGGTGGTGTAATCCTTTTCAACTACTTCAGAATATGTCAGGCCATCAAATGAAGTAGTATCAGGTACATTGTTTATTTGTTCAGATAATTCCAATGTGTTGTTTGATTCAGGGTATACACACTCTTTCATTTCTAAGAAGTTTTATAGTAAATTGGGAATTCCATCTCATGATTTGAATCCTGAACTTATGATAAAAACATAAGGGAGAAATGTTGAGACAAAAAGAAATTATAAGAACTTTCTAGTTCTTGTGTGTGGAAAGAATCTACCTACAAACCTTATTGTTTGGCCTCCAGTAGAGTTTTGATGTTATTTTGGGTATGGATTGGCATTCCATTTATCATGATAATATTGACTTTCGAGCTAAATAAGTTTTGTTTTAGATAGATTTTTAGTTTGTTCACAATAATGAACCCTTACTTTTGATAACATATCAAGAATCTAAGAAACTAGTAAAATATGGAAATAAATGTTACCTTGAACATATTGTTGAAAATAAAGTAACTATTTAGATTAATGATGTGCCCTAGTTAACTGAGTATCTTGATGTTTTTTCTAGTGTGTTTCCTGGTATTATACCTAATCAGGAGTTGAATTTACTGTTCACTTAGTTCCTGATGCTAATCCAATTTCAAAACACCCTTATTGAATAGATCAAATTGAACTTTTATAGTTAAAGAAGCAATTACAGGAGTTATTAGATAAAGGTTTCATTCAACCTAGAACATCACCATGGGGTGTTTCTGTCTTGTTTGTTAAAAAGAAATATGGTTCCATGAGACTTTTCGTTAATTATAGTGAATTGAATAACATCACTGTTAGGAAAAAGTATCTTCTTCCTCATATTGATGATTTGTTTGATCAGCTCCAGGGAGCTTAATATTTTTCGAAGATTTATTTGAGGTCAGGGTACCATTAGTTGAAAGTAAATGAAGAAAACATTTTGAAGACCGCATTTCATACTATATATGGCCATTATGAATTTTTAGTTATGCCCTTTGGGTTAACCAATACACCTACTATATTCATGGATCTTATGAATAGTCTTTTCCATAAGTTCTTGGATAAGTTTTTGGTTGTGTTCATTAATGATATTTTGGTTTATTCTAAAAGTAAAGAGGAACATGAATGTCATTTAAGGTTTGTCTTGTAAACCTTAAAAGAAGATAAATTGTTTGATAAATTCATCAACTGTGAGTTTTGTTTATAAAGAATCTCATTCCTTGGTCACATTGTTTCAAAAAATGGAATAACTATTAATCATGCTAAATCAAAACTTGTTGAAGAATGACCAAGACCCACAAATATAACCTAGATCCGTAGTTTTCTTGGTTTGGAAGGTTATTACTGAAGATTTACTGAAATTTTTCTTGGTTATCTAGTCCAATGACTATGTTAAATCAAAAAGGTGTTATGTTTATTAGGAAAAAAGAATGTGATGATTATTTTTTGGAATTGAAAAGAAGATTTGTGAATGCTCTAGTTTTGGCACTGACTTCCAGAAATGGTGAGTTTGTTATCTACAGTGATGATTCATTAAAAGGACTTGGTTGTGTCCTAATGCTGAATGATCAGGTAAATTATTTTGCCTCATGTCAGTTGAAACCTCATGAGTTAAATTACCCTACACATGATTTGGAATTAGCTTCTGTTTTTTTACTTTAAAAATTTGGAGGCATCATTGGTATGGTGTAAAATGTAAAATATATACAGACGAAAAAAAGTTCTAAGTACATATTAACACAGAAGGAATTAAACATCAGACAGAGGATATAGTTTGAATTAATCAAGGATTATGATTGCAGGATCCATTACCATCAGGGAAAACCAAATAAAGTTGATCATTATTTGAGTCAAAAAAGTAATTCTATATTAACCTTGTTAAATTTGGAACAAGATCCTTTGGTTTTTGATTTGATAAATTTTGGCATATAAGTTGTTGGTTTAGGAAATTCTTTGGTTTTCTTTCAGGTGTTAGTGAAATCATCTCTAACAGACAGAATTCAGTAAGCATATAAGGAAGACAGTGTGTTCCATAAAAAGGAAGAGTTGGTTCAGAAGGGTAAGATACCTGATTTTAACATTGATAATGATTGTGTTTTGAGGTTTGGGAAGAGATTATGTGTTCCTTGTGATTAATAGTTGAAGGATGATTTGTTATTTGAATCTCATAGTTCTCCATCTGTAGTTCATCCTGGTAGTACTAAGATGTAAAAAGATCTTCATCAGTATTACTGGTGGGACAGAATGAAGAGAGATATTGCTGACTTTATTGTGAAGTGTTTGACTTATCAACAGGTTAAATCAGAGCTGCTGTTACCAAAAGGGTTGCTTCAGTCTTTACCAGTTCCAGAGTGGAAATGTGAGAATATATCCATGGATATTGTTATAGGATTACCAAATACATCTCGAGGTAATAATTCAATCTAGGTTATTGTTAATCGATTGACTAAATCTTCTCATTTCCTTCCTATTCAAGATACTCTATCTTTAGATCAACTTTCTCAGTTGTATGTTAAATAGATAGTCAGGTTGCATGGAGTTCCCATATCCATTGTATTTGATCATGATTTCAGGTTTAATTCTAACTTTTGGAAATATATTTATAATTCATTGGGTACGAAATTAAATTTTAGTACATCTTTTCATCCTCAATTAGATGGGCAGTCAGAAAGAAAAATTCAGACCTTATAGTTTATGTTACATGTTTGTTCACTAGATTACTAGGGAATTTGGGACCAACATATTTATTTGGTTGAATTTTCTTATAATAACAGTTTTTAGTCCAGTATACAGATGGCTTCATTTGAGGCAATATATGGGAAGTGGTGTCACACTCCAGATTTTAGCGATTAAGTAGGTGAATGGAAACTGATTGGACCAAAATTTGTATAATAGATGGTAGAAAAAGTTCTTATGATTCATAATCCCATGAGAATAGCTTAAATAAGGCAGACAAGTTATGCAGATAACTGGAGGAAGGATCTATCTTTCGAGGTCGGTGATCATGTCTTTCTCAAAGTTTATCAATAGAAAATTTTGGTGTGTTTTGTTAAGAAGGGAATATTGAGTCTAAGTTTCATTAGTCCTTATGAAATCCTGGAGAAAGTTGGATTATTTTCCTAAAGAGTGGATTTACCTACACTTTTATCCTAGGTACACATTGTTTTTCATGTTTCATTATTGAGAAAGTATATACAAGACTAATCTCATGTTTTGAGCCCAAAGATAGTTTAGTTGGAAGAGAATCTCTCTTATGAGGAAAAACCAGTCCAGATTTTTTACCAAAGATTGAAAGTGTTGTGGAATAAGATAATTCATCAAGTAAATGTGTTTTGGAGAAACGATATGGTTGAAGAGGAAAAGTTGGAATCTGAAAATGCTATGAGGGATAAATACCCACATTTATTTGATAAGTGAATTAAAATTACGAGGATGCAATTTCAGAAAGGGGGGAAGGATATAAAATCCCAAGTGAATAAAGAATAATACTTTTTCATATTTATTAATATTTTTGAATTAAATATTAATTTTTTTTAAAGGAGATGTTATGTTCGATGGAGTACCCAATACGCAACAATGAGTTTCTTTGAAATCTAATATTGCACACAACATTGGGTCATACTAAAAAATAATAATATCATATTATTTTAAATTTTAGTTAACACCTAACCATTTTATTGGAGGAAATGAAAAAAACTAACTAAAAATTGATTATACATGTTTTTTAAATGTTTTTACTTTTATCCAATAAATTTCAGAGGCTTAAAATGTGAATAAATCTAATTTTAAGCACAAATAGTCCAACACTCGATTTATAGTCTTTTGTTGGAGAACCCTCTTCAAATCTAGTTTTGGTCACTTTTATATGATCTATTTTAAAAAATAAAATTCTTCTATAGAATAGGGACATCAAAATTTACTTTGGGTAAATTTTTGTTATTTTTTCTGATAAAATTCATTTTTTAAGAAATAGTGAAAAATACTGTATTTTAATTCAAAATTGTCATTTAATATAATTTATTTATATGAATAAATTATATTTATTATTTGTTTTAAAATTTAATTAGATTATATATTTACCATTTAATCCAATTTTGGTCATTGGAAGTAATTTCACTTTGAAATTGGACATAAACGGGTGTTAATCTTTTGATAGTTATTATTTCTAAAAAACACCTTTTTTGTTTTGAAATTGGAAATTGATTTTAAATTAATTAATAAAACTTTTATGTTTTGAATTTGGTAAAATAGACATCATTTTTGAATTCATCATATCAAATATATCTTAGGCTTAATTTTTTGTATTTTTCTGAAAAAGATCAATTTTTGATGAATAGAAAAAACATTGGGTAGTAGTTAGAAAGATAACTTTTTCATTTAAAAGAAATTTTACAGCTTCTATGAATTTAATTTCAAAAATATGACATACATGGTTTTTATTAGTAAGTAAATTGTGGTTCAATAAGGTGAAAAAAAATTTAGTGAATAGTAACTTTTGACTTTTATATACCACGTTTAAAGGTAAATATGGTAATTCAAAGTAAAAATAATATTATAATAATATAAAATTACCTTAACACTTTTCCTAACATTATTGGATGAGTAATGGCAGACCAAGAAAATCCTTGGGTGAGACTTTTGGCCTTTAAAAGCCACTTGGGTAAGATGATAATATTAATAACTTCTTATTTAAAGTAAAATTAAAAATATCATAAACATGTATTGTTTTGATAAAACAATTTTAATGTGGTGTAATATAATTGAAATCTTTGACTATAAATATTCATTATAAATCTAAACAGATTTTCTACATCATGGAAATTTATTTATAATTTTTAGACATAAAATAAATAATATTATTTATGACACAATAATGATGCAGTGTTTACCTCATTAATGAATGATTTAAATAAATAAGATTATAAATATTAAAAAAATATCCAAAACCTGTCCAATTCTTATTGGATGATTTTATTTCAAACATGAGTCATCTTACCTTCGACTTTAATAAATTGGACATTTAGAAACTGAAAATCATTATATAATAAAATAATATTTTCAAACATTCCTAAAGAGCCCCTCCTCCCCCTTATAAAAAGCCCTCACCTCTAACCCGTTACTCATACCTCTCATTCCCCTTGCCTTATCCAACCTCTACCCAAATAATATCCCAATATCCTTCTATTCCACCTAGAATCCTTACCTTAGTCAGAAGGAACTTCAAGAAATCCTTTTGGTTCTAACCAAAGGGAGTTTCCCGATTTAAAGGTAACGTCTTCTCTAAAGTTCTTTTCTTTTATTTTACTTATCCAACCACTAAAATCTTTTTATTCCTTTATTTTATAACCACACCAATACCCTCAATATACTATATTTTTTTATGATAAGGTTTATAAATACACTTACACACACCTCCATCTAAGGGTTAAAGAACAAAGAGTTTATGTGGACGGTGAACTACTACCTCACGAAATGATGATTGTTCAATCTTCTCCTACCACCTCTTATAGTGGAAATTAAGATGGAACTGTATTTATATTTAATACATATTATATTTATATTGTTTCTAGGCTACTGTATTTTTTCATTTATAGAATACCTTTTTTGTTTCCATAGTGGGTTATTATTATAATTTCATTTGAGGAAGTGCGGACTACCGCCCTCTCAAAGTGATATGACTTTTTCATTCCATACGTGGAACAGATAAAGGATGTATTTAATGAAATTATATATGAAATTATACTAGAATTATAATATACCTATGTATCATTATATTTTGATTCCATTAAATATGAAATAGAAATGAAAGTTGTGTTCATGCGTACGAACGGCTTACCGTCTCTTTGAACGGTGCATTTCATTTCTTATCTACAAATATTATTTATTATTAAAAATACATACATATTCTAGATATATATGATATATATGATATCTAAATCATGAATAACATTCTAGAGATAATGAACTTTGGACCACATGGACATCTTGTAAATATAAGAAGTTCATTTTTGACTCATGTACCAAATATCAACAAAACGACCATTATTAACTTAAATGATTAAATAATGATTATAACATGGAAATAAGTGATATAAAAAAAATAATAAACTTGAAAAAGGTTCTTAAGAAAGTATAAATTAACTTCATTTTATTATTCAAGATATTAAAGAATGAACAGTTCAAGCCATACACGAGTTAGGGGACTTTGTCTCAATCTCTTTTCATTAAGGCATATTTTGTTTTATACATGACTTTTTTTATATGGTGTATAAAAACATTTGACTTTTAATTTCATTCAAATGGAATATTTTTCTATGAATCATTTTACTAAATGACAAAAAAATGTTTCTTTTTAATGTAAGCGGTGACAATGACCTTTCTGCCACCACGAGTATTATTTGATCTTTGGAATTCTTAACAAGCTATAATGTTTTTAAAAGGAAAATAAATACCATATACTCTTTTACATATTTTTGTAATAAAAATGGTTTTGATAATGGATTTTTTATGTAAATATATTTATATTATATATTTTTATTGAAATTTGGAAATATTATCTTTCCTTTATGTTTGTTTTATGTGTTATTAATTTTTTATGGTTCTTGGGCATTGTTTACGCATACAGGTGGTTCCATGATAAACCTTGGGCGAGTGAGCCCGAGATTGCTCTCCAATTCATTGGGTAACATGAAAAAAGTAAATGTGAATGTTTCTCCTAAGATATTTAGAGAATATACTGTGATGGGTATTCCAAATGTAACTCCCTATGTAGTTGTAAAAGCAACAGCGTAAGTATGTTATGGATGCCACAAGTTAACGTTATGATTTTTGATTACTATGTGTTATTAATAAATATTATGATTTCATGAGGTAAGAAAAAGATTTATGTTTTTTATGTACTGATGGACTAATGATTTCTTTTATTATTTTATAACCCTTACTGATCTTTCTATGCTCATCCAAAGTTTTTGAATTGTTTTTCACATGACTTAAAGATGAATAGGGTCAAGGATAAGATCAAGGAAAAATCATGTTGTCTAAAATAAGGAACTATACATGACTCTTTTTTTCAAGAGTTTTTACTTTATGGAAAAAATGTAATGTGATTATAAGTGTATACTTTGTAATTTTTTGAGATATAATGTAATAGTTATGGCCTAATTCTCTAAAACTCTATACCTAAAAAGATCCTCAATGTGAATTATCCATTTAATTAATGATTATGTAATGTTTTGAGGATGGATCCTTATATAAACCCCATATATTTTTTTATCCTTAAGTTATTTAGGGTTTTTTAGGTTTTTATTTCATTATCCACTATATGGTACTTAAATAAATCAAAATAATGTTTTTATGAAATGTCGACCTCATTTCCACTTTGTTGGCGAACTTTTTCTTCCATGTCCATGTTCATTGAAATGTCTTCACAAATTTTATTTTTTATGATACAATGATTATATAAATTAATTTTCAACAATATTTTAAATTCTTCTCAAATTATCAAAAAATAATTTTGACAATGTTTTCTAAATTGGTTATTTATGACTTTTTATAAAAAGTGTGAAAGGGGTATTTTCTTTGACATTTACTACATGGATGTATTTTCCCACTGTCATGACTATTATTTTCCTTTTACATTACATTTAAAAATGTCACAGTTAGTTTCATATAGAATGAATTTCTCAATATTTTGGTATTTTTTATTTTAAATTTTATCCAAATAAAAAGATATTTTTTTAATGTTTTCAAAGAAAGGCTTAAATGTTCTTTTAAAACTATTTTTCATCTTTGTGAACATAAATTGATGTTTCTTATGATTCACTAGGGATATGATCTAATGATACCATCAATGTTATTTCTCTATATGGATTATTATTATGTGATTAAAAAATATTTATGATACTTTTTTATTTTCCATGGGTTATGTTATGATGAAATTATGAATCTTTATATAATCTTATGGGACATATATTTATCATTTTCATCGTGTTATGGGTGGGAAAAATTATATAACCCTCCAATTAATTTGGTAATGATTTATATCTCATGATATAATATTAAAGAATGTAAGGATTAAACTCATTCTATGAATAAAAAGAGGTTTGGGAGTAGACCCAATCTATTATGGGGCTTTGTCCACTATGTGATGATGGTATTGGTAGAGATCCTTAACTAATGAAATGGTTTTTTATGCTTATTATTGTGAAAAAATTCCTATTATATGTTCTTATGATTATGATATTCCTTTATGGTTCATTATTAATTAATGATGATTCCTCACTCTTATCAATCATGTCTTTTTAAATTATAAACCTTTATGCCATGACTCGTGATTTATTATCTATGAATTATTGGGTATGAAATTTATAAGTTATGATCATTTTATCACACCCTTATAATTATATTATTATTTCATATGATCATTTATTGATATATCTCATGTTTAAACTTACTAAATAATTTTATAGGATTCAAAAACACCTCTAGTGATACTTATTTCAGAATAAAAATTTGTACTGGCCACACCCATTTGAAAACCACTACAACATAGAGTAAGAATCTTTAAATCCTTAATTTTGGATCCTTGGTAGCCATGACATGGATGTGAAAATTTAAGATATTTTTCATCTCATATCTTCATGTCACCATGAAATTAGAATCAAGAAGAAACCCATTTCAAGTAAATGTTCTCATAGAAACCAAAAGAAAAAAAACTCTCCTTAAAAGATTATTGTAGAACTGAGTACTTATAGCCCATATTTCCATGAAATTTCCCTTAATTGTAGAAATTTTGTGTAGTCCATTTTTGTGTTCTTTTCTTCTCTTAATCTTCCATGGAATTCACCATAGTGTAGCAGACCCCATTTCTTTTTAAAAAACTTAATTCCCTCAATACATTATACATCTATGATTTTTTAGTGGTCATTTCCAACATCAAATTACCTTTAAAACACAGGATTGAAATGATCATTTAGATTTATACCGATTGTTGTGAAATGGACCACGGCTTGACCTCCATGGTATAAGTGAAGTAACTTTGGTCGTTTTTTGCTTCGATTTTCTCTAAAATCTTCCAAACTTATCTCAAATCTTTTTGTAACCACAAACCAATAAAAATATTTAAAATTATGTAAGATAAATCATTTATAAATGAAATAGTTAAATAATAGGCATGTATATTTTTTAGTTATCACAATCCTCATATAATTTTCTTTCCCCTATTTGTATTTTAAATAAACCAATATATAATCCAAAAAATCCATGAAAATGAGTCAAGGTACAGATAGAAAATATAGTTTATAAAACCTATGAATACTTTCAGATTATTAGTTAATCCAAATTTCATTATAAGATACTAAAGTTGACCACATATACTTTAAAAAGTGTCATGGGGTATATTAGATTCCTTTACCCTGAGTTGGTGATACCCCATCCCAAGGTCAATCTTGGAGAACTACCTTTAAACATTAAATTCATTGATGAGGTCATTAATACATTAAAAAGGTTAATTAATCCTTATATTCACTTTATTTAACTTATTATAATTAATTCAAGGGTTTAATCTTCCATCATCATTATTTGTAGAGAGTAAAATAGATTCTCATTGAGACACTCTATAACCACCCCAAACCCACACATCCAGATCTGGTGCTAAAAACAAAATATTTAAATTTATAGCATTGATATTGAAAAAATTGACACAATTTTAGTCATCCAAAACATAAAAAATCAAACAAAATTTTTTTTATCACTTATATAGCCAAGGACCTTTTATGTTTATAGTATTATAGAATTAATAAAAACTCTTACATAACATTAATCATGTCTTTAAGTGATAATTTTTTACACTCTACCTAGTTTTTCTTAATAAACATTAAGTCTTAATCATCTACTACATGAATCCCTTGTATATATATATTTCTTAACCTATATTTTTATAACCTAGAGAAAATAAGCATAATAAGGGCGAGCTAAAATGCTCAGTAATGGTGAATATATTCATTAACAACTGAATATATTCAATGGTAAAAAAATATGTCAATAATGGTATGAGAACATATTCATTGTTAATAATATTTACATAAGATAATTCATACCCATATAAATCTAGATCATTAAACATGTGACATGGAATAAGGTTTAACAAAGTCACAATCCATAATGATCAATAATTATGAACCATGTGATATCAATCTTGATCAAAAGAACCATTAAAAACATAAGGAAATAATATAGAAAATGAGTTGATATCTTATAACATTATCATAATTTCCTTGGTACACTCATGTTATAAATAAAGGATCCCATTTAAATCCATTGGAGAAACCTCCCCAGTTAACTCCCTTTTTCTCACCATTAAAGATAAGGAACATTACTTAATGCTTGTAGATCTATATTGGGCTCACCGATCATATAAGACATATATGGATAACACATCATCATGAGCTATATCAGGCTCACCTATCATAATCAATAATTTCGAGGTATTTTAGATGAATATAACACATGTAATCTTTAATTTTCATCATCAAACATTCAAAAATAACTCATATTCTTTATATATTGATTTATACATGGAAAAGAATCTAGTTTCATGATAATATATTTAAAACAAATCATTGTGAGACATATATATAATGAATGTGTATGGTATCATAAGGTAATATTCCCAGTAAATCATAGGAGTCATTAAAGTATATTAACATAGATGAAAATATGTTTAAAATAACATTTAAAACATTTATTTGAAAACAAGAAAAAATAGCATTTTAATTTGGTACCTTTGAAAACTAAAAAATCAAAAAATATTTTGAAAAGGATTATAGTTGAAAATTACCATGGAAACATGTAAATTAATCTTCAAATAAATTAATATTTAGGATTTTGGGGAAATCCATTCATGCAGTATGTGTTAAAACATATCTTTTTTCACATATTTTGTAAAAAAGTCCCTTGTTCAAAAAACGACAAGAATATTAATTTTAAACCTTTTTATAGAAAATAAAAAATGGGAAATAATTAATATAATAGATAATTTTATATTATTAAAACCATTATTGAAAAAAATTTAAATAAAATATAGACATTAAAGAAAATGCTCATTGACCGAAGAAAAAATAAGATCAGTTTTTCTTGAAAAACAATTCCCAATCATTTCAAGTAAAAAAGAGAGGAAAATGAAAGGAAATAATGTAAACCTTATAAATAACTAGATTATGATATTATATATGCCTTTTTTCAAAATTAATATCATACAATTTCTCTTAATGGAACCCTGTACATAAACAATCCTAAAAAGAAAAGTGATTATAATATAAATCCCTTACCACTTTGGAAAATTTCAAATCAAAAGTTATTAAATACAATAATAAAATGTGGTTTTTAAAATATAATTAATTACTTTAATTAATATATAAAAATTTATTCATGGTTCATTATGTACACCATGCAAATAAATAATGTTCCATAACATGAAATATGTCTCAAGAAAATGAGATTGAGATGAATAATCATTACAAAGATCATATACTTGATGATATAAATAATCAATTAATTAATTATGTGTAAAAATTGAAAAACCAAAAAGAAAGTGTAAATAAAACATAATAAATCTAGTGGTAATTTCACACATAATCATGTCATAATATAGCATTGAAGTAGAAGTATAACCCAATTAATGGAAATTGAGTTTAGAAACCCCTTACCTCAAGTCGAAACTTGCTATGTGTTTCCTTTATCTTCTATATAATAAACATATATTAATTATTTAACTATTTATTAACATTTTATTGGATAATTTAATTATTATTAAACCATTTATTTCATTTATTTCATTTATTTCAATTACATGTTTAATTAGTTAATCGGTAAAATCAACTTTAGGTGTTTTGAGGTCATTCCATTCATAATTGTAAAGTTACTTTGGTAGGATGACTGTGGCCAAAAGGGTCATTATTCCATAATATAAATAATTTTAATCAATAAAAAATTTTCATTTTTATAAATTAAATATAAATTTATAACCATCCATGAAATTTATAAATGAAAAACGAATCACATCGCTTTGTGGTGGTGGTAATCCATATGTACGCACGAACAACGTTATCATCTTACAACGAATGGAAGAGTAAAGAATTAGATTATATATTATCCTTAAATAATTAAAAAAAATTCATTAATATAATATATATACATTAAATCTATTATTATAAATATCCAAGATATGTGGTTATATAAAATGAAACACATCTCTTCACAGAAGTGGTAATCCACGTATACGCTTGAACGATGTCTATATTCCCCATAGGATAAAAAATGAGATGAAAAATGTCATAATATAGTCATAAAAACATATTATAATAATATAGTTACTAATTTTATTATATAATTACGGTTTAAGAATTATTGGATGTGGTAGAAGAATAAGTAAAATGAAAATTCATAGTTAAGACAATTACTACCTTTTTAAAAGATCGCCTTTTTTGTACAACTTAATACTTATAGGTTGTTATTTTAGTGATACCAAGACCTATAATTAGTGGTTAAGAATTTTGGGAAGTTATTTTGGTGGATCATGGTTGAGATACATGGCTCATGAAGTGTGATAAAGAGAAAAGATGTGGTGTCCCTGTATAAGTGAGGGGAGGGACACATTTGGAATTACTTAAAGTGTTAAATTAATATAAATTAATTTTTATATTCATGTGGATAAAAATTGATATAATTATAATATAGGATATATAAAATGATAAATACTCACATATAATAAAATTTATACAAGTTTATGTGATTTTTTAAACCTTGTCTCTTTACTTTAAACCCTCATTACCCCTTTTGACTATTACAACAATATCAATGTTTTTTACTTTTTAGAGGTCAAGAAAGTTACTATAAAAGGAAAAGTGACTCATAAGTGATTTATTTACATGATTGACCATAAAAAATAAAATTTTCCATGAATATGATTTTTTTTATTTTAAATAATTTAATAAAATATTATTTAACATAAAAAACCATAAAACCATTTTGGGGAATATTTACATAATTGAATTTTCAAAAATATCAAGATATAAATTTACCTCAAATATAAATTTTATAACATAACTAATAAATTATATTTATTTAAAAAATTCATGAAAAATCATAAATCACCAAAAAAAATATTTGTCTGTATGTTTTTAAAATAATTTACTTAATTTTTCTACTGCTTGCACAAGCACTACGTTGGCGTTGCATAAGAATTTCGGGTAATTATTACAATACTAAAAATTAAAAATAAATTATCATCATAAAAAATTATTAATATTAAAAATAATAATTTATAACCATTCATGACTTATTTTTATCCATTTGAAAACATATTATATATATTAAAATCAAGAAAGTGACATTTTGGAATTATTCTTTACTTAAAATAATGTGAAGGTATTTATCAAGGGAAAATGATACCAAAATGCAATATTTTTTAATAAATTATAGATATGGTAAAATTAAAATTATCCAATATATTAAATGCAAGTGTTATGGTGATTTTAATTCCTTTTCACATTAGTTTAAACCCTAGTTAACCCAATTAAGCCTTTACTATGGTGATAAATATTTACCATGGTTACCATTCATTATGACAAAAAATAAAGATAAAATTTTTACCAAATTTTGAAAAAATTGATTTTAAATATGGAAACCATTTTATCAAATTCAATTCCTATAACTAATAGAAATCACTTTTAAAATAAATCTTCAAAACACGATGAAAAACGGTATTCCAAAAAAATACATTTTGAAGTATAAAAATGGTTTTATACCAAAAATAAGTATAGTGTTGATTAAATTAAATTAATTATATTATGTTTAATTAAAATTAACTAATGGTATTTTAAAATAAATTCAACATATAATGGTAATTTATAAATTTTTGAGTAGAAACGCCAGTTTTTTATATAATCGAAATTGTTTCACTATTCACTAAAAATTATTCTTTTTAAAGAAATCTATAAATATGATCTAATAAAATTTTGATATAATTGTTTCAAAAATTATATCCATTTTATCAAATAAAATTTCTAAAAATGGAAATATTTAACTGTAATCCATGCATAAAATACCCAAAAAAATGTTTTTGAAGAAAATGTATTTTTAAAGCATAAAATGACCTTATTATAATTACTTTCTAAATAACCATAATTAATTGAATGTTAATTAATTAAATTGTATAAATAATATACTTATTTAATTATAATCATTTATCAGTAGTGATTAATTTAATCTATTAAGATGAAAATACATTTGGCATATAAAAATAGTTCAATTAAAATAAATTTTTTTACATTCAAATTTTTTTTTCTTCATTTAAAAAAATTGAACTTAAATTTTACTAATGGATATATATATATATAATGGATATATATATATACAATTACTATGTGTAAATTTACTGTATAGACCCAAATCTTGACGTACATAAATATTACATTACTTTTGTGGAAGACTTAATACAAGACAAAAACAGACGCCCAAAGAACGTATTAGTTTAGTGTCTTTGGAAACTCAGAACATAATCTTCTAATCAAAGTGAAAGATCTTCACCATCTCCCATAAATATATTCCCCTTTTTTTCTTACCTAAAACCTTTCTTTATATCCTGGGGAAAGGAAAACATAAAAAGGGTGAGCTCAAACACTCAGTAAGGGTAAATATGGAGAACCTAAAACAATCTATAAACATTTGAACGTAAAAACATGAACATAAAACATCAAAACCATGAGTAATGACATAAATCTTGGTAGTACATAAGGCATAGATCAAAAAGAAACATTAATCCTGATAAAATAGCATGGGAATAAAACATGTAATTGTGGAAAACCATTAAGCACATGATATGATTTCCATAGCAGCCAATGCATTTCTGCCATGACTATTATAGTGGAGGAAGTCCATTACTGAACTGGGTTTACTTGTAATTCCATCCCTGTATTACTGAACCGTATTTACTTGCCATTCTATCCATGTTTATCTCATGAGATATAAATCTTTACCCAATGAATTTGAGGGAGATATAGGTCCCACCCATCTCATAATGTAGGCATTCTTACGTGTGCCACAAAATAAACATAAATCATTCACCATAACCCAAAAAAATAAAATTGGTTTCATAAACATCATCCCACTATAACATAATACATATAAAACAAATGGATATAATTTCATCATAAGAAAAATCAATCCATGTAAATAATAGATACATTATACTTGAAACATAATTATACTAAATAATGTCATCTTATATGGGAAATAGTTTTGATAAAACACTTGAAATGAATTCTTGAGGAAAATATCCTTTCTTCTTCAAAATAATTTTCTTTTCACAAAATTTCATGTAATTTTAAAAGAAAATGATTTTGTTGAAAATAATCATGAAATCATATAGAGGAATCTTATTTAAAATAAGGTGTTATGAAACCGTAAAAATCCAATCATTCCGTATAAGTTATAAAAACATTCTCCTCGTACTTTCGCCAGAAAATTAAAAAAGTGCTTCATATGGTAAAAAAAGAAATATTCCTTACATAACATGTAGTTAAAGTAAAAAAATTTGTAAAAATTACATTAAACATACATGAAATAATTTTTAGAAAACATATACATGGATGATAAATATAACCCTAGTAAATACTTACGAATAAACAATCTCAGTTAAGAATGAGATTGGAATAATTATCCCTTATCTTATGTCAAATTTCATCCATATGTGTCTGAGACTCTTGTATAGTGGGTTTAAACATATTATTAACTTGTAAAAGAACTATAATAATATTTATGATATCCTCTATGATTCACTTATGACTTTATATTACCCGTTCATTTGTCAATTCCATGTTAAAGCATCATTTTGGGTAAAATCGTTTCATTTATTGTCTGTGTTTTGACTTGTAATTATTCATATGATTAGTTAGATCCTTATTACTTACTTCCAGAATGTAAAACATGATTTATATATATTCATAATATAATATATTGATAAATGGAATGAAATACACCGTTCATGGAGACGGTAGGTCGTATGTGCGCATGAACGTTGTTTTCCTTTACTTATTGACTTGAATGGAAGTAAGTAGATGATATTTATATATAAATATATCTAGTATTATTATTATGTCATATATTTCTTTATTATTCAATATATATACTTTATAATCATTCTTGAATGGTTAACATGAAGAATGAATCTCAGCGCATCGTGGAGACGGTAATCCGTACGTACGCACGAGCGATGATATCATTCCCATAATTATTAAATGGTATTGGAGTGTATGATAGAATATATAATAATTCGTATCATTTTATAATAATCATATATAGTTATTCTCTACACCATTATACCCATCCAAGTAAGGTGGTGGTAGAAAATAGATTACACCATGGTGTGGAGACGGTATTCCATACGTACGCATGCGTGGTGATTTCATTTTCTGTAAGATGGATAGAAGGTTAAAGAGGTTTGTTTCATATTTATAATAACATATCAGTATATTAGTGATACTTATTTTATTACTTTATAATGAAACAAATAAAAAAGAATAAGTAGAAGGAGAAATGAATTTGAAAGGATATTACCTCTTCTTCGATGCACCTCTTCTAAACCTCCTCTTAGGGAGCTAAATTTGGTCTTTGAAGAACATCATTACCTATAGTATGTTGCTAGGGAAGTGGAGAAAAGAAATGGATAGGGTTTTGAAGGCTCAAAATGTTGTGAAGAGGAGAGGGAGGAGGTTCACTTTTATAAGAGAGGAGAGGGGAACTTTTGGAATCTTCAAAAATATTAATTTATAATAAATTCATACCCCACTTAAAACCTCAAAAAATGACTCAATTTGAATATGAGATGATATAGGGTTGTAAACTCATCAAAAAATAAAATTTATACTTGTTTTAAATTTATTTTAAACACTATCATTTTGATTTATCCTTATTTAATCTATTTAATTTTAATTGTGGTAATAAGATTCTAAATTCTAAATTGTTATAAATACTTACTTATGTGTTGTGAATTGTCCATAATTGGATACATTAGGAACTTTTAGACCATATAAATATCAATTTATAGTTTTTAAATATTTTTGTGATTTTTAAACAATTTAATAATATGTTATTTTTATAAAATATCAATTGTGTCAATTTTTACAATATTCAATTATTTGAATTTAAATAAAATACACACAGAGGATATATTCAAAACGAAATATTTAATAGATCCCTAAAATGTAATATTAATATTAAAATTTACTATAGGACATTAAATAATTCATATAATATTTATGTTAATATTTTTCAAACCATTTATTTGATATTTCAATAAAAAAAATAATATCTACATCACTATTGTGTCACCATTAATTATAATTATTTAATCCCTAAAAATTCTAAATAAATTCACGTTATTTATATAATTTTATTATCTTGCTGGTGACTATTTATGTTCTATGTTTTATGAATTTTATCGCTAAATTAAAATTATTACAGTTATAAGATATAAGAGAGTGACATGTTGTCACTTTCTTTGGTTTTAATAATAATTACATCATTTTCATGGTCAAAAGTCTATTAAATGAATCTATTCCGACCCTTGGGTGATATGGGTCCACTTTTATTCATCTAATAGAATTTATTTAGGTGTTATGGTAATTTTATAATCATATTTTTACCCTTAATTACCTGATTTACCTTTAACTGTAGTAAATAAAAATTACCGTAACTATTATTCATAATATCAAAAAAATAAAAGTAACCTATTAACATAATTTTGACCAACTTAATTAAAATATGAAATCCATTTTTCAACATTCAAAATACAGATGTTGCAGTAATTAATTTAAAATTAATCCCGTTGTTAAGAAAACGGGTTTTAAAAATTAAAACATTGACAAGGATTGAAATGTTTTTACCTATGAATTCAATGTAAAATAAATTATAATGAAATAAATTATATTAAAGGGTAACAAAATATTCTATTTATACTTTAAACCCATTAAATTTTATAATTTAACCATATAAATTATCTTGACGAAAAAAGTTTTTTTATAAAAAATTAATCGTATTTTTACTATTCATCAAAATATGAAAGTTAAAAGAAAAATATAAACAAATTATCCAAACTAAAATTTTATATCATTATTGAAATTAATAAGTTTATTTTGTCTAATTTAACTCATAAACATGTCAAAAACTAGATTTAAAGTGGGTGCGCCATTAAAAGGCGGCAAAACTGCATTTTTTGAAAAATACTTATTTTACCTGAAAATTTTATTTTGTTCTAATACCATGTTCTAGAATATGTGTAAGATGAATTATTATTTAATAAAATTCAAATTTTAGTTAATACTATTCATAACGTCTAGTTCATAACAATATATCGGTGTTTAGTGAAACTCGGTATTGCGTACAACACATGCTATCAAGGAAGGTCACTCTTGCGTGCAACACATGCCAAGAATAGTGTTGGCATATACTACAAGATAATATGGTGTTTCGTATAGCTCAAGATAATATTGTTGTATCATACAACACAAGACATCAAATAAATTAAAAATAATATTTTTCATAAAATCTCAAGGTGTTACATTCTACCCCCCTTAAAATGAATTTCGCCCTCGAAATTTGTCGGGTTATAAATCATTTACTACTTGAAAGTTTCTTTCATTGAAACTCACATCGTAAAAAGAAATACTAAAACTTAATTTTAAAAAGTAAAGTAAGAAATATAATTGTTACCCAAATTAACTCATCACTGGGTTTCTACATAGAAGAACATAGGTGAAAACATGGATATGGAAGAGAAATATAACCATCAAGTTCTGATGGAGAGTGGTAGAGGGCATGGCTATGAAAAATACGAATATCAAAAAGCCATAAATTTGTGATGATCTAAGGTACCATCTGATTCATCGGATATGAGGGTACTAGGAAAACATTTTTGGTTTTCAAGATCATTTCCCTAAAGTTGATGAATTTTTTCATAAGGAGAAATACTTACTTTATTTTAGTATAATATCATTGTTGGTCATTCCATGAACAATTTTCACTTCATCTCTTATTTAAAGAAATGAAGTTGAATTTGTCATTTTTGAAGTATTAGCATATTGTGCGATAGAATGATAAGTCATTCCATCTTTCTCTATCACAAAAAGTTTAACACAAGTTATTAAATATACATAAGTCTATATATGGTGAGATTAATCGTATATGGTTCCTAAAATGGACTTATACTTCATCTATCATACCTCTTAATAAAATAAAACTAATTTCTACTAACCAAGGACTTCCTATAGGCTAGTGGTAGGCAAAAAAGGA
This sequence comes from Viscum album, assembly GCA_963277665.1. Classification (NCBI taxonomy): domain Eukaryota; kingdom Viridiplantae; phylum Streptophyta; class Magnoliopsida; order Santalales; family Viscaceae; genus Viscum; species Viscum album. The sequence goes on along the minus strand of OY728164.1, from coordinate 380,645,653 downwards.
CCGTCGCACTTCAGTTGTGGGTTCAATTCCCACAGCCTTGTCCAACGTGACGGGTTGTCACCCGTCCTATGGGTTGTCCTTTCTAGAAAACTATACTATTATAACATTTCAGAAATAATATCAAAAAGTTATAGCCTTAAAAAATACTATCTAATGTCTAACTTAATCCATTCCAACCTATAGGCTTATTGAAAATACTTCTGTGAAAACTCACAGTATAAAGAAAAAGATTAATAGAGAGGTCATATACAAAGCACGTGATTACCATCATTTATCAACCATATATCATAAGAAATTTCTTGTTGGTCACATTCCAAACATGTCAATACCTTAATCATGTATTCTCTTGAAACATGAATTACCATAGAACCTTAGTGAAAACATGAATACTGTCAAAAGTTAACTCTTTCCACATACCAAAATCCCAAAATTTCTATATACTCAAACCATGATATTACTTTGTCCTTATATTAGTCATGAGCTCATTAATACTATCAAACATATTATTTTCTCCTTATCACATCATTATACACATATCATCTGCTTTCTAAAAATATGTCAATCACTTTTCATGGTTACCGGTACCATAAAATTATTGAAAACCAATACATAGATATTCCAATATTCCATAATACTATAAATGAGATTCCACAACACTATTTTGGAATCCCATTACATATACACTTAATCATTACACCACTTCATTATCATATTCAAAATCACAAATAGTGATCGTATGTGACTTCCCTTTTTCCTTTTTTTAAGTGTTTGTTGATATCGATCATCATTAACCCTTATATTAGGTCATTGGTTAGCATAATTCCCCATTTCCATGCACTTGTAGCATTGAAGTTTTGGTGGTGCGTTCTCTATAGTATTTTCTCTATTCACATAATTAGCTACCTTTTTCCCATTACTTCAACACTCAGCTCCTCTGTGACCTTATTTTCGACACTTAAAAACATTTTTATTCCTTTTAAGATAATCTCCACCATGCTTCTTTCCACTCTTTGAGCATAAAGAAACATTCATCTTCTTTTCACCATTGTTTTGAGATTTTTCCTTCAACTCCATCTTTTATTTCTTGTCAAAACCATGAGATGGATATGTAACACCAACTTCCAGTTCTAGCTTGATATCACAACGCACAATTTCTTCATAGCTACTTAAGTCTCTTATAGCTAATTCCCTTCGAAGACTTGGTTTTAAGCCACTAAAGAATCAATCCACTTTACTTTCAGGTTGGAGGATAAAGCCCGATGCATACCTTGCAAGCCTTGTAAAATTCACCTCGTATATACTAATAGATTCATCATCCTTTTTCCTAAGCTCAAGGAACTCCTTTTCCATATTCGTTTTAGGAATACAATGGAAGTACTTATTGAAAAACAAGTTCTTGAACACGTCCCATTCCATGGATTCATTTTCATCTTGGGGCCTTGTATTCATAATTAGAGTCCACCACTGGTCTACTTCACCTTATAAACAGTAAAAAACCAGAATGACTTTTTCAGGTTTTGAAAAGAGAAGTATGGAAAAGATCTTTTCAATGGTACTAATCCATTGTTCAGCAACAAGTGGATCAAAAGACCCATTAAAATAAGGTGTATGTTGCCTCATGAAGGACTCAATAGAATATTGTTCCTTTCTATACTCATTTGGATGTCTAGATTGATTCGTAGCTTGTGTAAGTTTAGCAATATTATTTTTCACTTCATCTCCCATAACATTGGTTTGTTCAGGAGTAAAATCATTGTATTGTCCATTACATTGATCAACACGGTTCCTTCGGGTTCCATCCATCATCTAAAACCCAAAAAGAATTGTGTGAGAGGAAAAAATCATGCTAGGAAAACAACATAATAAAGGGGGAGTACCTTCAATATCTAACTTCTTAGGTTTAATTCTAATATCGTTACCATAATTCTAGGACTATAACCTATACTTATACTTAACTTTACAGAAATCCATAGACATACCTTAGATATATCTCTAGGGATCTCACAAAATTTTTCGCGTCCCAGTTTTCAAAGGTTAACTAAACCTTCGCTCTGATACCAACTGTAGATACCCAAAGCTTGACATACATAGATATTATATTACCTTTTCGGAATACTTAATTCACGAAAAAAATAGACGCCCAAAGACCGTATTAGTTTAGTGTGTTTGGAAACTCAGAACATAATATTCTAATCATGGTGAAAGATCTTCAGCATCTCCCATAAAGATCTTCCCCATTTGTTTTGTTACCTAAAATCTTTCTTTATATCCTGGGGAAAGGAAAACATAAAAAGGGTGAGCTCAAATGCTCAGTAAGGTTAAACATGGAGAACATAAAACAATCCATAAACATTTGAACGTAAAAACATGAACATAAAACATCAAAACCATTAGTAAGGGCATAAATCTTGGAAGTACATAAGGTATAGATCATAAAGGAACATTAATCATGATAAAATATCATGGTAATAAAACATGTAATTGTGTAAAACCATTAATAACAAGATATTATTTCCATAGTATCCAAGTCATTTCTGCCACGACTATCATAGTGGATGAAGTCCATTGCTAAACCGGGATTACTTGTCGTTCCATCACTGTATTACTAAACCAGATTTCCTTTCTATTCCAGCCATGTTTATATCATGAGATATAAATTTTTAACCAATTCATTGGAGGGAGATATAGGTCCCACCTATCTCATAATGAAATAATTCTTACGTGTGCCACAAAATAAAAATAAATCATTCATCATAACCCAAAGAATAAAATGGGTTTCATAAACAACATCCCATTATAACATAATCCATATAAATTAAATGCATATCATTTCATCATAAGAAAAATCAATCCTTGTAAATAATATATACATTATACTTGAAACATGATCATACTAAATAGTTTCATCTTAGAAGGGAAATAGTTTTGATAAAACACTTGAAATGAATTCTTGAGGAAAATATCCTTTCTTATTCAAAATAATTTTCTTTTCACAAAATTCCATGTAATTTTAAAATAAAATGATTTTTTCGAAAATAATAATGAAATCGTTTAGAGTAAGCTTTATGAAAATGTTTTCATTATGAAATTGTTAAAATTCATTCATGCTGAATAAGTTAAAAAAACATTCTCCTCATACTTTTTCCAGAAAAGTAAAAAAGTACCTTGTATGGTAAACAAAAGAAAGATTCCTTACATACCTTGTAGTAAAAGTCAAAAATTTGTAAAAATGAATTTAAAATTACAATTAAACATTTTTAGAAAACATAGAAATTTATGATAAATATAACCCCAATAAATATTTACGAATAAATAATCTCGGTTAAGAACGAGATTGGAATAATTATCCCTTACCTTATGTCCAATTTCTTACATATGTTTCTGAGACTCCTGTATAGTGGGTTTAAACATATTATTAACTTGTACCAGAACCATAATAATATTTACGATATCCAAGATGATTCACTTATGACTTTATATTACCCGTTCATTTATCAATTCCATGTTAAAGCAGCGTTTTAGGTAAAATTGTTTCATTTATCATCCGTGTTTTGACTTGTAATTATTAATATGATTACTTAGATCATGATTACTTACTTCCAGAATGTAAAACATTATTTATATATATTTATAATACAATAGATCGATAAATGGAATGAAATACACCATTCATGGAGACGGTAGGCTATACATACGCATGAACGATGTTTTCCTTTCCTTATTGACTTGAATAGAAGTAAGTAGATGAAATATATTTATATAAATAAATCTAGTGTCATTATTATTTCATATATTTCATTATTATTCAATATATATACTTTATAATAATTCTTGAATGGTTAACATGAAATATGAATCTCATCGCATCGCGGAGACGGTAATTCGTACGTACACACGAGCGATGATATCATTACCATAATTATTGAATGGTATTAGAGTGGATGGTATAATATCTAATAATTTGTATCATGTTATAATTATAATATCTATTTATTATTTTCACCATTATACCCATCCAAGTAAGGTAGTGGTGGAAGACAGATTACACCACGGCTTGAAGACAGTATTCCGTACGTAAGCACGTGCGGTGATTTCATTTTCCGTGGGACGGATAGAAGGTGAAATAAGTTTTTTTCATATTTATAATAACATATCAGTATCTAAGTGATACTGATTTTATTACTTTATAATGAAAAAAATAAAAAATAGGAAGTAGAAGGAGTAATGAATTTGAAAGAATCGGTAAAGGATATTACCTCTTCTTCGACACGCCTCTTCTAAACCTCCTCTTAGGGCAGTAAAGTTAGTCTTTGAAGAAGATAAGGACCTCTAGTATGTTGTTGGGAAGTTTATAAAAGAAATGGATAGGTTTTGTCCAAGATTGAAGGCTAAAAATGTTGTGAAGAGGAGAGGGATGAGATGCCCTTTTATAAGAGAGGAGAGGGGCACTTTTGGAAACCTCAAAAATATTAATTTATATTAAATTCATAACCCACTTAAAAACATCCATAAATGATTCAATTAAAATATGAGATTATATAGGGTTGTAATCTCATCAACCAATAAAATTTAGAATTGTTTTTATTTTATTTTAAACCCTATCATTTTGATTTATCCTTATTTAATCTATTTAATTTTATTTGTGGTAATAAGATTCTAAATTCTAAATTGTTATAAATACTTACTTATGTGTTGTGAATTATCCATAATTGGATACATTATTACATTTTAGACCATATAATTTTCAATTTATAATTTTTAAATATTTTGTGATTTTTAAACAATTTAATAATATGTTATTTTTCTAAAATATTAATAGTGTCAATTTTGACACTATTCAATTATTTGATTTTAAATAAAATCCACATAGAATATATATATGAAAAAATAGATTTAATAGATCCATAAAATGTAATATTAATCTTAAAAATTAGTGGAGCACATTAAATAGTTCATATAATATTTATTTTAAAATTTTTAAAACCATTTATTTGATATTTCAATCAATAAAATAATTTCTACATCACGATTGTGTCACCATTAATGATAATTATATAATCCATAAAAATTATAAATAAAATCACATGATGTAGATAATTGTATTATATTTCTTGTGACTATTTATTTTCTAAGTTTTATGATGTTTATCACTAAATTAAAATTATTACACTTATAAGATATAAGAGAGAGACATGTTGTCACTTTCTTTGGTTTTAATAAAAATTACATCATTGTCATGGTCAAAATTCCTTGAAATGAATCTATTCCGACCCTTGGATGATATGGTTCCACTTTTATTCATCCAATAGAATTTTGGAAGGTTTTATGGTAATTTTATAATCTTATTTATACCCTTAATTAACTGATTTACCTTGAACTGTAGTAAATAAAAATTACCGTAGTTATATTCATAATAACAAAAAAAATAAAAGAAACCTATTAACATAATTTTTACCCACTAAATTAAAATATGAAATCCATTTTTCAAAATTCAAAATACAGAAGTTGCAGTAATTAATTTAAAATTAATCCCATTGTTAAGAAAATGGGTTTTAAAGATAAAACATGGCCAAAGATTGAAATGTTTTTAACTATGAATTCAATGTAAAATTAATGATAATGACATAAATTATAATAAAGGGTAAAAATATATTCTATTTATACTTTAAAACCATTATATTTTATAATTTAACAATATAAATTATCTTGATGAAAAAAGTTGTTTTTAAGAAAAATATAGCATATTTCTACTATTCATCAAAATATGAAAGTTAATAGAAAAATATAAAAAATTTATCCAAAGTAAATTTATATATCCATATTGAAATGAATAAGTTTATTTTTTCTAATTTAACTTATAAACGTGTCAGAATCTACATTTAAAGTGGGTGTGCCACAAAAGGCGGCGAAAATGCATTTTTTGAAAAATACTCATTTTACCCAAAAATAATTTTTTGTTCTCATACCATGTTCTAGAATATGTGTAAGATGAAATATTATGTAATAAAATTTAAAATTTAGTAAATACTATTCATAACGACTAGTTCATAACAATAAATCGTTGTTTAGTGAAACTCAGTATTATGTACAACACACGCTATCGAGGAAGGTCACTCTTGCGTGCAACACAAGCCAAGAATAGTGTTCGCATATACTATAAGATTATACGATGTTGCATATAGCCCAATATAATATTGGTGTAGCGTACAACACAATAAATCAATGAAATTAAAAATAATATTTCTCATAAAATCTCGGGGTGTTACAATTACCATATATATAATGGTTATATTGTATTCCTATATACAGGCTTACATGATTCATTAAAATTAATGTATTTACTTATATCCTATCATTTACATGGTATTCCTAACTCTTTTCCTTGTTTCATAGTTGAATTTGGGGTCACAATATTTATGGTGAACCATAGAGATAAATATTTATATGTTTTTCGTATGTTTTATGTATATGTTCATTTACTCAACTTGTACTTTTATTCATGTTGTTTGACATTACAGATTCATAATGTAATAGAATTTTTCATTCATTATAATATTTTATTTCAATAAAAGTATCATAGTTCATATTAGTTTTTTCTTGTGTGCATCACAATATATCAAACATAATATTTATTTCAATGAGAAATACATATTGAAATATCTGGGTATTACAATCTCCCCCTCTTAAATAAATTACATCCTCATAATTTTATCTTGATCTTGGTGATAAAGTGTTTATCCTTTTAAAAAACCCTTGTTGAAAACTCACAACATAAAAGGGTAAATATAACTTCTTTTTGAAAAGAGTAAAAAGGAAATTTGAAGGTTATATATAATAACACATAACTAGGTTTCCAAATAGAAGATCATTAGTATGAGATGAGAATTTAGAAATGGATGAGAAAATTAATGTCTAAATAATGATGGTGGTGATAGAAAACATTTATCCTAAGAATTGAATGATCATGATAAATTAAATTACCAAAAAACCATAAATCAATAAGGGAACAAGAATCATATCAATTCATGATAATTTAAGGTAATAAGATAACATTTTTATTTCAAGATCATTTTCCTATAGTTGAGGAATTCATTTACCATCTTGACTAATAACATAAGAAAATATACTTACTTGATTTTCTTTAAATCCATATACTCAATTTCATTATTTGGTTATGTTTTTATATCAGTTTCCACCTTTATATCATCTTTTAATTTAAATAATGAGTATGAATATTCAATATCTAAATCACTATAATCAAATTCTAACTGACCATGAGGTATATAAAAGGAAGAAAATATATTCAACCTATTTATATTAAAACCTTAATAGTTATTTCATGAAATGGTAAAAACTAAATAAACCTTTAAATTAATATGTAAAACATTACTCTCCAATATAGTAATAATAACATGTAAGGAATAACTTATATCAATCCATAAATTGCTAAACCAAAAAAAACTTTTCAAAATGTTTTTTCCCAAAAATAACATGAATATAGAATTATATAATATAGTTAAATTCATGACAACAAAAAGATTTAACTATAGATACTAACCTAAAAGGTTATCCTAAGCTTGATCATGAATATCTCCAAATATATTACCATGTAACAAAATCACATTTTATATATCAAGTTTAACCCAATATCTAATAGAAAATAAATACCTCAATAGAGTATACTTCCTAAAACCTTGTAAAAGGTTCAAATCACCTTAAAGTAAAGTCACTTATGGCCTTAACAATAGAATTTTCTCTATTGAACATACGAACAACCTTAAAATTAAAACCCCAAGAAAGTAACAATAACTATTAAGTTAACATGTCACAAATCGAACTTGATTTATTAATTATTTAATTATAATTTCATTTTTATTTTAGTTTTCAGTAGAATTGGTTTTAAATTTTAAAATTCATGGGTTTACTGCATAGGTGCACAGTCAGCACACAGTCAGTAGAAACTGTGTGCAGACTATGTAAGGACGTCTGTAATTTTGATAGAGATGAATCACACGGTGAACACATGGTTTGGAAAAATATGTAGATTTCCATGCTGGGTATCTTGGGACTGTAGTAGAGGAACACATTTAGCTAACAGTTTTTCCAACCATGCTACCTAACCATGTGCGGTGTCCATGTTTTTGTAAAATAAAATTAATTATAGTAAAATGAAAAAAAATGAATTGTTGAAATAATAACAATAATAATAATGATATTATTATTATTATTATTTATTATTATTATGATATTATTATTTTACAAAAATAAGGGGTTTTCTTTCCCCTTACTAGACGACCCACATGCCCTCTCCTATTTTCATGAAGACATCCCCCCTCTTCAATGATCGCGCACCACCACCCCTCTTCATCTCCCTCCTATCCTTGCCATTCTTCGGTATTTTTTTTGGATTTGGGGCCAAATATCCAATGTATGGTCTTTGTATCCTTCATCCTTGATTTTTCTAGTGTTTTTCTCTTCCTCATCACCCCATCTTGATCGGTAAAACTCTAGGTTAGGGGTTAACCTGACTTTTGGTTCCTTATTCAATTTCTAGGGGTTGCGATGTGTCTCTTTGGTCATCTTCAGGCATGTTTAGGTACCACCACTGAATACCAATCATTTAGGACCATTTAGGTCTGCTTACCATCAATTTTGAGTATTATTTCCTCTATTTTTCAATATTTTTCAATTAATAATTGGATATTTAGTAGTTTTTGAGTTTCTAGTAATTTTCTTTAGTGCATTTTGATCTTCCGTTCATAAGGGTGACTTACAAGCATGTGTAAGGATATATATGTGTGTATATATATATCTATGTGTGTGTGTGCACTCATTTTACATATTTCGTCTTGGTTAGGGGAATATGTGCAATATAGCTAGGGGTATTTTTATATATTTTTATAAATGTATGTGCTTGTATGTGTAAGGAATGGATTTGCATTTCCATTAAAAAAGTCATCGAGTGTCGAGTTGTTTTAGCTTGGTCTTATTTTTTCCTAAGGTAGGTCTCCTCTGCCTAACCCCATTTATTTGAATTACATAAATTTCTTGATTATTTTAAAAATATTAATACATTGTTGTATAGAAATTATATATTATGAAAAATGTTTATGGAAAATAATAATGGTATTTTAATCTTCATTAAATCTTTTCCCTAATATCTCAATGTGTAATTCCTTTATTTAATCTTATTTTTATCTTATTGGAAATGTGGTACGGTTAAAAATGTTTATTTTTTTATCAAAATGAGATTACTAAATATGTTATTTAAGGCTTGTACTATTTGGAACATTGAGAGCTGTTTTTATTTATAAAATTACAAAAGGATTACTTGGAAACTTTCCTACATGATGTGTATTGTCACCTTGGATTTCAAAATGATTTTGGAAACAAATTTGGAATTATGAACATTAAAGGCTCGGTTGGTACTTTATGGAAATTTTGGAAATCTATTTCAAAGTGACCTGACATGTATGACCAGTTGGAATTTTTTTAAAACTTATTGTGAGATGAGAACCTCTATGGTGGACCTTCCTAGGATAAGGTCATTGCATTGGTGGTGTTAATGTTTAGGCTAGGAAAGCACGGTGGCTGTGGATTTTAGTTTGATCCATAGATATGATGACCTCCCCATTCACTATATATTATTACCATGGGATTCCTAGGAGTCATCTAGAGGTTTGAGTGATGGTTACTTATCAACCCCAATTAGATGGGTAGGTACCCCTTGGATTATCTGAGATTCCAGGTGGGATGTTCCACTGGATTAACGAGTTTAGAAAAGCCAGTTGGTTATAGAATATGGAGTTTCACCATACACCGGTAGGTGAGTCCAAACTGAGTAAATCCAGGGAATTCTTCAAGATATGTTTAGGAAATTCCAAGGATTACACATTTCATGTTTCGGTTTCATTGTGTGGCACTTTTTTTATTTAATTCCATGACACTTGTTTTATTTTCATGCTACATTTTCCCTTTTTTTGGTATCTTTATAAAGTGACACCCTTATTTGTATTTCATATTAAAATATCTGATCCATCATTACTTGTCTTTTAAAGGAATCTTTTGAATTTTTTCTTTATTATTTAGAAAATTATTCTTGAAATGAAATGTAATAAATGTTTTTTTCTTAAAGATGGAAGCTTGTTTCCTATTTTTGAAAAGAATAGAAAACCCAATTTTTATATATCCAATTTTTCAACTAGAAATAATGGAATTCAGTTTAATGGTGAAGAATTAGATGTTTTTTATACTTGGAATCTCTAATGATAATTTGGTTTTTTTTTCCTACTCTATCATTTTAGTTTTAGTTTCTTCTAGTTTTGGATTTCTTTAGGAGAGAGCGTAGTTATGTGATTGGTGGTGACCAACGAGGTCACTTGGAGGTATGTTTATCCATTTAGTTTTATTTATTATTTCCATTGTAGTTTTTTTATTTTATTCTTGTTTATTTATTTATATTTTTGGAGCTAAATCGTTCCTAGTTGAGTATATTTGATTCCTGGAACTAGTTTTCAACCCAGAGGATTTAGAACGCCTCTCGGGCCTTGTTGCAACTCAGAATGGGTGATTAGTTCTGGGTCGACCCAGTTTAATTCATGAAAAAATGGTATTAGAGAAGGTTATTCCATGTTATTTAGGGATTTCTAGTAGTTCAGAGGTAGGAATTTCATAATTCAAGTGGTCAGCTATGGGTAGGTTCTTGATCACCACCTATTCTGAAGGACACCTGAATTTACAAGTTGGTTTGGGGTGGTTGAAAAATGAAATCCATGCTTGCATATCAGATTTTTTTTGAGGTTTTTGATTTTTTTTTTTTGGGAATTTTTGGATAGTTTTGAGATTTAGTGTATTGTTTTGTGAAACTCCAAGTCTTGGATTGGTTGTTTTGTAGGGATTTATAGGGGTACATGGTTGTTGTTCACGGTCTCGAAAACCATGTGCAAGCCATGCAACTACCTCAAATGACCTCCAAATTTCTCACTCAATAGGTGTACGGTCAACCAAACCATTAAACAAATTTGTGTGTTGTATTGGTTTTATTTAGGTGTTGATATTTTGATTCTTTTAGTAATTGGGTTGATTCTATTTGTTCTTGGTAATGGTTTGAGTTGTTTTGGTGGGTGTTTCCCTTGGATTCAATTGGTGATTGATTTATCACAAACGGGATTTCCAAAATGAAAAAATTGAATAATTTTGGAATTAAAATGGGTTTTTTTGAAAGTGGGAGTCATTTTGGAAATTTATTTGGGATTTTGGAAGGGTTATGTAAAGTGTGGGACGGAAATTTCTTGGGAATTCAGAAATGTTTTTTTTTAAATGATAGAGGGATGGTTTTAAAAAATGATTATGCATGTTTTAAAGTGTCGTTGGAAACGTGATTTTTTATTTTGATCCTTGGTATTTATATAGATGATCACATGTACATATTTATGTGGTTTGTGTATATTTATTGATATATGTGTAACGGTTCTTGAGCTGGAATGGGTATGTGTATTTGTGGGGCTTCATGGAATTCCATCCGTAAGTGTTCAACCTTTTTATCTTTTTTTCTTTATGAAAATGTTTTTAAAAAGGGGACTATGGTGTTTCTAAAATTGGGTGTGTTGGAATTGTTTTAGTCCAAGAGACATTAAAATTTAATGTATAATTTGAGTGGGGTTTTTATGTTCAAATTATTTTGAAGTGGAAAGTGCTTTTGAACTTAGAATGAATGTAGTGGTTTCCAAAATGGGATTTTGGTTTCGTTGTGTTGTTTTTGGTTTTTCAATTGGTGTTTTTGGGTTGAAATGTTATCTTGGTTAGGTTTTGGTTGATATTTGGTCTGATATTAATTTTTTGGGGGTTTTATATTGTTCATATTATACCGCCTAGAAAGGTCCTAAAGGTTTCTATGGAGTCTCTTTTGATTATTATTTTCATAGAAACTCGCAGTGGAGTGGTGAGGTCTATATATTTTCATTCATTGAATATTTTCCATGTCATTCAATGATCATTAGATGTTGAAGGATAACAAATCTTGTGAGTGTTCAATATGGTCAAAAAATTGGTTGACCATCTGGAATAGGAAAGTTTCATGTCCTAAAAATTAGCATCAAGTGATCAGTTGAAGTATCCTATCTTCATGTGGAGTATCCATTTAAGAAATAGGGATCTTATTCTTTCATCTCATAAAATCTTAGAGGGTATACTGTGGAAGTTGATAGTTGTTCCTCTTAGTGCACGTGAAGGTTTTTCTATCTAGTGAGGAGTGTGAACTCTTGGAAACTATTCTTAAGGTGTCTCCTTTATCAATTCCTTCTTCCAGTATATCGAACCACTCACTCATTTTTTTCATTATGGTCATTTTTTGAAATATAAGACATCTTTTCATAATACATTGATTTATTTTTGAAGATGTGGTTATTTAGGTGATATTAAGGGGTTTCTCAATACACGTTACTTGAAGAGAAAGCCACAGTCATAGGTTTCTAATTCTATACTGTGGGGAAACATATGCTTCAAGACATCTGAGCTCCAACCATAGGTCCCATAATGAATATTTTTATGTATTCAAGGAGTATTTAGGTATAGGGGGTTTACATCAAACAAGTTGTATTCGACATTACAGGGGTGACCATTAAAGTTTTCCAGTGTTCTGATTTTATGTCCTTAGGAACCTTTTGTTTTGATGATCCTAGATGACTCTCAATAAAATTTTGTTGTTATGACTTATGTATGTTAATTATTAAATGTATATCCTTCACGTGAGTTAGTTTTGGGATTAATTTTTTTCTTGTTTTGGAGATGCATGGTCTTATTGAAATGATAAATTGTGGTTTGGTTCACCGCATGGTATGAAGTTTATTTTATCAAGGAACTATTGTTGTGAGGGTTGGTTGTGAGGGGATCTCCTGGGTTAATCCATGTAGGGTTTCTCATGTTGGTCCATGCTGGTTGGTCCAAGCTATTATATTCCTAAATGGTGGGGATACCCACCACAGATCTTGTTGCGAGTTCTTCGAGAGTTGGTCGGTGCTAGCTGGTTGCTAATTGTGGGGAGACCTTTATCTTCTCTATGTGCTTCTTCTTTTATTGGGTTTTCTTAGAATTGGTAAGGTATGACAGGTGGAGTTAAAAGGTCACATAGAGGTTTTTAGTTTTTCCTAACTTCATTCAGTTTCAAACAAAATTTGAGTTCCTCATTTGGTTGGGTGACTTTATGAGTGTATAATGTTTTTTGGTGGGGAGAATTATCACACCCCAACTATGATTTATTAATTATTTAATTATAATTGTATTTTTATTTAATTTTCGGGTTGAACTGGTTTTTTAATTTTAAAATTTGGTGGTTTCCAGCATAAGTGCGCGATCAACGCAAGGTTTGGAAAATCGTGTGCCTACCTACTCTAATCGTATAAGGCCTCCATTAGAGGTGCATGATTGGCATTCGGTTTGGCCAACCATGTGGCCAAACTATGTGCGGTTCTAGGGTTTTGAAAAGAAAAATAAATTATAGTAAAATGAAAAAAAATTATTTGAATAATAATAATAATGACGTTATTATATTATTATGATTATTTTTATTTATTTATTATTATTATGATATTATTATAATTATTTTTATTATTATTATTATTTTACCCCAATAAGGGGTTTTATTTCCTCTTACCATATGACCCGCCTTGTCCTCTCATATTCGTGTGACGGTAGACCCCCCCCCCCCATCATCCCCCATGGTCGTGCACCACCTCCCCTCTCGAGGTCCCTTATCTCATCATCATTCCTTCAGATTTCTCCTAAATTTAGGGACAAATCTCCAACGTAAGGTCTTTATACCCCTAAACCTTTCCTTTTCGGTAATTGTTCCCTCCCTCATCACCCCATCATGTTCAAATAAAACCTAGGTTAGGGGTTAACTTGATATTTTGTCCCTTCTTCAATTTTTAGGGGTTTCAATGGGTCTCTCGGGTCATCTTCGAGTGTATTTAAGTGTCTGCCACTAAAGGCGAAGAATTTTAGACCATTTCTGTCTTCCTTCCATAAATTTTGAGTTTGATTTCCTCTGTTCATCAATGTTTCTCAATTTCTAATTGGGTATTTTGTAGTTTTCGAGTTTCTGGTACTTTTATTTAGTGCATTTTGATCTACCACTCATGAGGGTGACTTACACACATGTGAATGGGTAAGGAATATATATATATTCTCTTTATACTTATTTACTCATGGTAAAGGGAATATATTTAATACAGCTCGGGGTATTTAGATATATATATTTATAAATTCTTGTGTGTGTAAGCATAAATATTGCATTTGAGTTTCCATCGTGAAAGTCATGGAGTTCCATGATGTTTCAGCTTGGTCTTCTACTTCCTACGGTAGGTCCCCTATGTATGACCCCATTAATTTAAATTCCATAAATTTCTTGATTTTTTTAAAAACATGATTTCCTTATTATATATAAATTATATGTTATGAAAATTTTTTATACCACATAGAAACGGTATTTTCATCTTATTTACTTATTTTCCCTAAGATCTCAATGTGGACATCCTCTGTTTAAGCTTTTTTTTATCTTGTTGGAAAGGTGGTGTAGTTAAAAATGTTTAATTGGTTATCTAAATGAGATTCCTAAATATGTTGTCTATGTCTTGGAAAGTTTCGAACATTGAGAGATGTTTTGATTTCTAAATGACCTAAAGGCCCATTTGGAACCTTTCATACATGGTTTGTATTGTCGCCTTGGTTTTGGAAATGATTTTGGAAACAAATTTAGAACTGTGAACAATAAAGGACTAGTTGGTACTTTATAGAATTTTTTGAAATCAGTTTCAAAGTTACATGATGTGTAAGCCCAGTTGGAATTTGTGTATGACTTATTGTGAGATTGGAACCTCTCTGGTGGACCCTCATGAGAGAGTTTCATCTCATATTTGGTGTCAGTGTTTGGGCTAGGCAACCATAGTGGCTATGTATTTTAGTTTAGCTATTCATGTGAGGACCTCCCCATTCACCACGTACTATTATCATGGGATTATTGGGTGTCATATAGAGGTTTTATTGATAGTTACATATCAACCCTGATCAGACAGGTTGGTACCCCCTAGATTAGCTGAGATTCTAAGTGGGATATGCCATTAGATTGGTTAGTTTAGAGCGCCTAGTTAGTTATAGAATATGGAGTTTCACCATATGCTGACAGGTGAGTCTAAATAAAGTATGTCATGCGATTTCTTCTAGATATGTTTAAGAAATGACAATGATTAAACATTGCATGTTCCTATTTCATTCTGCAACACTTTTTTTACTTTATTCTATGACACTGGGGTCATTTTCATGCTACATTTCTTTGTTTTCCATTATCTTTATAAAGTGACACCCTTGTTTTTATTTCTTATTAAAATATCTAATACAAAATTTCTTATGTTTTATAGGAATATTTTAAAATGTTTTTATTCACACTTTGGAAAATTATTCTTTAAATAAATTGGAAGAAATTTATTTTCTTAAAAATGGAAGCTTGTTTCCTAGTTTTTAAATGAACAAAAAACTCTATTTTTATATATCCTATTTTTAAATTAGAAAGAATGTAATTCACTTTAAAGGTGGGGTATAGGACGTTGTTTATCCCTGGAATATCTAATGATAATTTCAATTCTTAGACCTACTCTATATTTTTATTTTTAGGTTCTTCTGATTTTGGATCACTCTAGGATGAGCATGGTTCTGTGATTAGTGGGGGCCCATGAGTTCACTTGGAGGTATCTTTATCAATTTCGTTTTATTTACTTTTTCCACTGCTAGTTTGTTTAATTTTATTCTTTTTTATTTATCTAACTTTTTATGCTAAATTGTTCCCAATTGAGTATATTCGATACTTGACACTAGTTTACAGCCATAGAGGATCGGGTATACCTATTAGTCCTTCTTGCAGGCTGGCTCAGGTGACTTGTCCGGGGTCGACCCAGGTTGGTTTGTGAAATCACCACACCTGAAAACATCTTATTCTCAAAATTTGTCTAAAACCTACTCTGATACCACATATAACAACCCCAAGTTTTTTACTTTTAGATCTATTGCTAAAAATATAATTGTTACATTTATGGATATGCTACCAATAAATGTGACCCAATTTTTACCATCTAAATCAAACAACATAAAAAGGAAATTATTGGGTCACATACATACCCAAGCATATTTTAGGTATAGAGTTTTAAATAATTTGGAAAAACTCATACATAACATTACCCATGTATTTAAGTGATAATTTTTTCAACTATACCCAAATTTTTTTATTCCACATTAATTCTTCATTATATCCCACATGAAACCCTTCTAGACATATCTAACCTAACATATTTCTTTATAACCTATTTAAAATAAATATAAGAAGGTTGAGATGAAATTATCAATAAGGGTAAACCTAGGCATTAATAATTGAATATATTTGGTGAGAATAATATGAGTATAAGGGTATGAGAACACATTCAAAGTTCATGAGTGTTACATAAGAGGATGCATACCCAAAAAACCTGGATAATTAAATATGTGACATTTCATAATGCTTTAACAAAGGAAAGAGTCATAAGAACCAGTAATTATGAGCCATGTGATGAAAAATATTTATCAAAGGATCCATTAAAAACTCATAGCATATATAAAGAAAATATGTTAGTATCATGGAACATTTTCATCATCACCCATGTCCACTCATGTTAGAAATAACTGGATCCTAGTTAATTTCATAGGAGAAACTTCCCTAGTTAACTACATTTTCTTTCCCTAAAAGACAAGGATCATTACCCAATGCATTGGAGAACTATATCAGGCTCACCTATTATATAATCTATATCATGATCATCTACCATCATGATATATATTAGGATCACCCATCATCATTAATAACATCCATGTTCCATAAATAAATAAAACACATCGAATCTTGAATTTTCATCATTAAATTTTTAAAAACAACATGTATTCTTTTATTGCTTGATTTACCTATGGAAAAGAAATGGGTTTCATGATAATAACATTAAAATATTCATCATAATCCATTGAGAGAAATAATATGACTGTTATCATAAGAAATTATTCCTAGTGAATAAAAATAATAATTAAATTACGTTTACATAGATGAAAATACCTTTAAATTAACTTCTAAAAAATTTCATTGAAAACATAGAAAAATACCCTTTTCCTTCGATACCTTTAAAAACTAAAAAATTCATCAAATATTTAGAAAATTATTTTTTTTTGAAAATTAACATAAAAAATTATTAATTAATCTATAAATTAAATAATAGTTATAATGGTGGTAAAATCCATCGATGTGGCATATGTTAAAACAAATATTTCATCCACAATTTTGGTAATAATGTACCCCATTCAGAAAATGAATAGAATATTCCTTTAAAAAAATTATAGAAATAAAAAAATGGGTAAAATGAATTTAATTAATCATTGCAGAATGGTAGAAAAATTTCCTGAAAATTTTTAATGAAAATATGGACATGTAATAAAAAGTTCTTTGACCAATTGGGAAATAAATTTTATTTTTCTTTAAAATAATTTCTTGGTCATTTTAATTGAAAAATCGAGGAAAATAAAATAAAATCATGTAAAAATCATAAAAAAATAGATTTTAATATTTTATATGTGTTTTATAAAATTAATATTATAAAATATCTCTTAAAATAACCTTGAACATAAACAATATCAAAAAGAAATGCGATTGTAACATAACTCTTTTAACGCTTTAGTAACTTTCAAATAAAAATTAATTGAAAGAAAAAAATATGATATGGATATATAAATCTCATTAATTACATGAATTAATCTACCAAAATTCATTCATGGGGAATTAACTACACTATCTAAAGAAATAATGGTGCAAGACATGAAATATATCTCAAGAAAATGAGATTGATATGAATACCCCAAACAAAGATCATATCATTGAAGTTAGAATTAATCAATGAAGTGATTATGTGAAATAATTATAAAATAAAAAAATAATTGGAAATAAAACATAATAAAATAATATGTTATTTTGCATGTAATATTTGTTTAATATAGTCAATTAAGTATAAGTATAATCCAATGAATGGAAATTGAGTTAAGAAACCCTTACTATGAGTCCAGACTTTTTAGGTGTGTCATTTATCTCCTCTATAATAAACTTATATTAATTATTCACTTATTTAAAAACATTTTAAAAGTTTATTATATTATCATTAAACCATTTATTTCATTTATTTCAGTGACATATTTTATTACTTAATCGGTTAAGTCTATGTTAGATTTTTTTAGGACGTTTGGTTCATAATTGTTAAATGACGTTGGTAGGATAATCATGGTAAAAGGGTTCATTATTCAATAATATTTATAGTATTAAAAAATAAATAAAATTTTATTTTTAAACACTAAATTAATTTTTATAACCATCCATTAAATTTTGAAGTGAAAAACAAATCATATCACTTCGTGGAAGTGGTAATCCACATATACACATGAACAACATTATCATTTTCCAAAGATGGAAAGGTAAAGAATTATATTTTATTTAATATTTAGATAATTATAATTATGTAATTAATAATATATATATAAATTAAATTCATCATTATAAATACCCATGAGATGTGGGGATGTAAAATGTAACACGTCGCTTTGTTCAAGTGGTAGTCTACACACAATGTTTTCATTCCCCATAGGATGGAAGAGGAGATAGAAAGGGGCTATACTATAGTCATAATAACATTTTATTATATTATATATTATTATATTATTATATCATCTTTATTTAATAAGATTTTTGGAGGTATAATAATAAGTAAAATGAAAACACTCACTTATGACATTTTCCTCTTCTTTAGAAAACCACTATCGTATTTCAACTTAAGACTTATTGGTTGGTATTTTGGAGGGAAAAATAATTATAGGAAGTTAAAAGTAAAGTTTGGAAGTTATTTGGGTAGATATTAGTCTAAATGGCTCATAAAGTGTGAATAAGAGATAATATGTGGTGTCCCTTTATAAATGAGGGGAGGGGCTCCCTTGAAATTACATAAATTTTTAAATCAATATAACTTAATTTCCATATTCATGTGTCTTGAAATTAATATATTTTAAATATAATAACTATATAATTCTAAATCCTCTCATCCAATAAAATTTATACAAGTTTATTTGATGTTTTAAACCTTATCTCTTAGTCGTATCCCCCTTGTTAACCCTTTTAATGATTACCACGATATCAAAACGTTTTATAATTTTGGGGTAAATAATGTATCTATAAAATTAAAACTAACCCATAAGTGTAAAATGGTTTATATTATATACCATAACCCCTTAAATTTGATAGATATAATATTTTTATGAATTTTAAATCATTGAAGAAAATATTATTTATCATAAAATACCATTAAAGTCTTTTTCATGACTTTTCACACAATTGACTCTAAAAAAATTAGGATAGTTATTTGGTTTTAATATAAACGTTAAAAACATATATAATACGTTTTTTTTTGTATTAAAAATTATTGAAATACCATAACTCACCAAAAAATAATACTTTTACGTTTTTAAAATCATTTGCTTGATTTTTCTACTACTTGCACCGGTATTGTGTTGGAGTTGCATAAACATTTGAGGTAATTATTGAATCACTAAAAATTAGAAATAAATTACCATAATAAAAAATTTGATAACATTAAAATTAAATGTTTATAAATATTCATTAACTTTTTTATCTTTTTGAAAACATATTAGAGATATTGAAATAAATAAAATGACATTTTGGAATTATTCTTTACATAAAATAATATAAAGGTCTTTATCAAGGAAAAATTGAAATAAAATACCATTTTTTAGAAAATAGGATGCGTTGTGACAAATTAAACTTAAATAATTGATTAAATCCAACTATTATGGCAATTTTCAATCCCTTTCACATTAGTTTTAACCCTAGTTAAATCAATTTACAAGTTTATGTGGTGATAAATATTTACCACAGTTACTATAAATTATGACCAAAATTAAAGTTAAAATTATTATCAAATTGAGAAATTATGATTCCTAATATGGGATAAATTCTATAAATTTAAATCCTTATAATATTTAGAAATTATATTTGAAATAAACTATCAAAATGTGATGAAAAATTGTTTTCTAGAAAACTGCATTTTTATGAATAAAAATATTTTTATCCCTAAATTAAGTATAATGTCAATTAAATTACATTAATTAAATTATTTTTAATCAACATTAACTAATTAAATTTTAAAATCAATTCAAAATAAAATGTTAATTTTTAAATATTTCAATGGAAAAAGACAATTTTTTATAAAATTGGTATTTTTTTTACTATTCAATGGAAATTTAATCCTTTCAAAAAATCTCAAAATTTCATTCTAAGATAATTTTGATATGTTGGTTTCAAAAGTTATATCCTATTTATAAAATAATTTTATTAAATGTTTTAGAAATTAATTATAATATCCATGCACAAAATTCAATAAAAATCATTTTTAAAGAAAATGTATTTTTGAAGAATAAAGGACCTTATTCTCATTCCATTACTAATAAACATAATTAAATAAATTTTATTTTTTAAAATTTAGTATATAATATAATTATTTCATTATAATCATTTATCAAAATTAATAAATTTAATCTATTAAGATAAAAATACATTACACACATAAAAATAGTTTTTTTAAATCACCTCTTACCTTCATAAGATTTTATATTAATTTCAAAACAATTGAATTTAGACATACCTAATATCTAAATATATATAATGACTATGTTTATTACAACCGTATATATAATTTTGATATTAAATTCCTCTATATGGCCTTACATGCTTCACAAAAATTTATTCATTTACTTCTCATCATGTTTTTTGTATTCCTAACTCTTTATATTTTTTCCATAGTTTTAATTGGGGAAAAGATATTAATAATGAAGCATGAGGATAAAATTTTTATGTTTGGGTTATTTTTATATATATTTTTATTTACTTTAATTTTAATTTTATTCATATTGTTTAATATTAAAACCTCATAATGTATTAGTTTTTATCTTTCGTTATAATATTTTATTTCAATAAAATTATCATGGTTCATTTTAGTTTGATGTTCATATATAACAAGATATTAAACATAATATTCATTTAAAGGAAAAATACATATCAAAATATCAGTGTGTTACACACACTAGTATTTGTAAACCCTTTTTCTTAAAGATCAACAAGCTAAGTCATCAATTTATTTAGCTTGGTTAGAGCCATTTGATATAGAGTTAAAGATAAAGGTTACATACTAGGGAAAAATTAATGGATTATTTACTACCCACATTGAGGTAAAACCAGATAAATTATTAGGAAACCCATAAAATAATCATCTCTCTATAAGATTAAGATTGTAACCTGACTTTCCTTCTCCAAATTATACCAAAATCAAAGCTATCTGACAAGAAAAATCCCTTCTTTGGGAAGTGGAGCTCAAAATCAACCAAACCTTTAGTACCATTATTTTGGAAATAAATGGTAACTACTATTAAAAGATATTAATGTTACCTTTATTTGGTAATAATAAATGTGATATTTAAATGAAATCATCTAATCCATCCCAATAATAATGTTAAAAGGATCCATTTTAAGAATGATAAATTCCCAAGATATCTCTACTTCTGATATAGAGATAAGAAAAGAAGGAAAATTAAAGGAATACTCTTTCTTATTTCCAATGAAATTTTATATCTTCATCATATATGTCACTTGTTTATATGATAAATTTAATTAATTCATAATTTGAGAAGATATAAATGTGTTCAAGGCTATTATAACAAATACGTTGGTAAATATAGATGATGAAATAAGTGTAGTACCTCATACTGTAGTTGGGTCAACTTTAGATTTTGTGGGGGATTTCTTCACAATATATAATTTCCAAGATTCAGGTTGAGTCTACGGCCTTTCTAAAAGAAAGGATCTACCCCAACTGGATCTGATCATGTAAAGAACAACTTCTACCTCTACGCTTTAGAGTTTAGGATATCATTATTAAGAGGAATCATATTACACTTGGGATCCCTTTAGATTAAATGATCTTGTATCACATATTTGATATGATTTATCGTAAAAAAAAATTAGAGATGTACCATGTGTCCAAAAATATGAAAAGATTCTGGATATTATTTTCAAGAAGTCTTAGTATGTCCTGACATTCCATACATATGGAATATTAAGGGACCACATCCCATTAGTGTTGATGAGGCTGATTGATATGAGAACCTTGATATATTACCACCTCCCCATATAAAATCATTTATTTCCCTTTTCAACTCAATGAAAACTCATTCAATCCGACTTGGAACATAAGAATAGGCTCTAACCATCCTAGAAAATCCAATAGTAAAATATCCACTATTAATAACTTATCAAATACCTAAATATAATTTGGTAGTTTAAATAAAAAGTATTTTGATAAAATGTATGGGTGGAAACCCATTTCAAACCATCGATAATTCAATGTATAATTTTATAATATCTATGGTGTGAAATGAATGATCTCAATGAATCTACTATCATATCTCATTATCATCAAATTTTCTTACTAGAGATAAAAAACCCTTTCTCTTTATAACATCATCATACCAAGGTATAATTATTGAGTAATAATGGATTTTAAATATTTCTATATCAGGATCTCATGTTGCTTTTTCTGAATGATAGAATACTTCTACTTTTAGTTATTCCCCTTAGGTATAAAAATGGGGATGGTTTTTTAGGGATATTAATATGATTTAATGTAGTGTAAATAACCCATGAAATTCCCAATCTATCTTCAAGGAATTAATTTCATAAATGAAAATGAATAATAGTGTGACTGTTTCACCAAAGTAAAAGAAATCATATTCCTTATATCATGCATGATAACGATCAGGGAGCAATATAACTATGCTTCTTGCCTCTTGGGGGACACCTACTGTTGGGTCCTAGTTCATAACCAAAGGATTCCCACAACACTAAAAGGGGTGTTTGCATATTCACTTGAATGAAAAGAATGCAGATCATAAAAATATTGTTTATTTAGAAACAATTTCATAAAATTGATTATAACATCACTATCATACCCACACCCATAAACACTATGGATTGTATCCCTTTTATAGTCCTCATCGACATGTTCGATGAATACAGAACATGTCAGCCGCAATGGGTGTTATCAAAATGAAACCCTATATTTTTTTCACTTTTATTATTTCATTGAACAAATTAAATTATTATTTGAATATATTTTAATCCATTCAAAATAAATTAATAACATATAGAAACCCCATGGGAGGATTTTATGAAATTTATCCACTCAACCTATATTACATTGGGTCCAATGTAATCTAGGACCCATCCTTACGAATACATTGGTAGAAATGTATCCTTAATCTATATGAATTTAATTAACATAATTTATATGCACAAAAAACAAAATCCCGATTTCACTTAAATTCATAAGGACTTAATACAAAAATTCACAACTCTTTGTGAATCTATACAAAACACTTTTGGATATGGTTCCATCTAGCTCTCTTCATTTTCGAACAGAAACATTGTACAAAACATAATCATTATACAGGGGCCTAACTATGTGACCATGTGGGCCTTAATATAATTAAAATAAAACATGAAATCCATATTTCATATAGGTAAGCAAAGATGGGCCTCTAGGAAAGCATTAGTTTTACTCAGGCTACTAAGGGGCCTGGTGTGATCTCCATCAAATATACTCATATCTTTTTATAAACATGTCCGCCATAAGATATATCATACACATCATATATATATATAATTACCTTTTCAATAACATAGAGTGACTACTATACATGGAACACACTAATATAGTATAGATCAACTCATCTTTTATTGATTCTATGAAAAATACTGACTGGATCGATGAATGAATCAAATTTCATTCATCAAATAGATGAGTAAATCACATGTACCTCATCTAAGTAGTTGAAAAAATCATATTTGACTTAAATAATCATAACCATGAATTTTCTCAATCTAATTCAATCAAGTTCAGGATGTATTTATTTGTCATATTAGTGGAAAAATATTATCTTGGTTGTGATCCAACTGAAGGCATGATCAACAACATATCCAAACACCACCTGATTGGTTATATAGTTTCTGGACTATGTAAGTAAGGTGTAAAGTTATAAAGGTTGACATGTTTTATCTCTCCAAAAATAGGTAAGAATAATTGATAATACGAATATACCTATAAGTATATCATTTATTGTATGACATTAAAAAAGATACAGTTTGGCAGGTAAATATAAGTAGTAAGTATCTACTTATTAATTCAGGAATCTGTTATTAAAATCTCATATAAAAAACATTATAATGAGTAAAATATTCTATTCATTCTAATATTAACATATCATAAAAATACATAATACTCTATGATGATCATTTATTAGGGAAAACTCAAATTCGTGCTTTAAATGGATTAATTGTCATTTCAATTCATGATAAATATGAAACTGACATAAAATAATAATAAAGTGGATATTTCCTTTTATATAACATGGTATATTTTATATTATTAAACCTTTTATGAATACTTAACCAAAACATAAATAATAATCTTTATATAATATCACATATGATAGACTATTAAATATGCCATATATTTGTTATACTTTCCAGGGTTATGTTTACTCATTACATCTATATATAATTCATGTCACATATCTATGTGAAAATATAATAAAACTCCCCAATTAACACCATTAGTGATTAACATCTATAAATAAATCTATCTAGAAAAATATTTATATTTAGGAATCATATTCTTAATGTTAAACTCGTTAAACATATTAAAACTAATTAACTCCATAACATTGGATGTTACAATGTTAACTTCTTATTATCTACTTATAAATTTTTCTATGTTTAATATCATCATCCTTAGAAAACTTATTCCATTATGTTTTTTCATTTAAATAATATTACTATTTACATTTTCATTTACCATCACATCCTCAACACCTCTAGGATCACAATCCTTTAGGACATAGTGATTTTGATGTTATAATAATAACTAAATGTAACTGATTATATTTTTCTTTATAATCACATATCCTAAAAAAATTAGGATATAATTGAAAATCACCTTAATTTTAGACTGGTATAATAATTTATTTAATAACTTTTTTACTTATATAATTCTAAATATAATCTCACTTTTATCTTATATATTATATTCTTTTCATAATAACTTAACAAAATTCAAAAAACTTCTTTTATGTTTGGAAATAACACTTATTTATTTTTAGTAGGAATATATTACAAATAATTACTATTATTTATATATCATATATTGTATTCTATGTGTTTGGATCATTTTATTGAAAGGAAGATCATTCTTTAAAATATAACATAAAAGGGTGGAGGGAACATCTTCCCTTATACTTTAACAAATACCTAGATAAAATCTATATCTTGGATAAAATAATTTCATCCATATATTCTTCTAAAAACAGGTTATAGAAACTGAAAAATCATAAACCATATGTATGCCATCAATTGTATCTTTTTTTCATAATAACTCTTTGTTAACAAACAATTTCTCATATACCATATGATAAATAATATAAAGATACATATAATTTTAATATTTATATATTCTTGATATATTACATTACATTAAAATCATTGATATAGGCACTTTGTGATTCATCATTCTAATGAAAAAATAGAAGCTTTATGAACTCTTCTATTGATATTTAACAACTATAAATTTAAAACTCTTATAAAATATAAATTCTTTATCAAATACCATTCAAAACTAAAGAATTGATTTATATAAAAACAATACCTGACAAGGATATTCTATTGCGTTTTACAAACTCCTTCAAGTATCCAAAATATTTTTATCTCATGGAATCATTACTATGCCTTCCTAGTCACTATAATTTTCAATGACCTTGGTTGTTAGAAAAAACATTTTTGAACTCTCAAACTGACTTTTTATTCTTCTAGTTTGAAATTCCACCTACTTGTACCATATATATAGTATTATAACCAAGATATAATATTCTTGCATCATCTATTCTCAACACTTGATAACATAGTATAAAAATTACTTGAATTCATCTATATTACCAGGAAATTTACATCAAAGACAACATGATAAATTCCTTAGTGAGAAAAAGTCTTAAATAAACCTATCATATCACATTGATATACTCAAATGTCATTGTTTATTTGATTAGAGACTAAAATTACTTTGTTTTTTGTATCTAATTCCTTCGAAACATTAAGTGAATCATTATATTCTTTTTATATGCATCTAGATTCTTTTATTGATATAATTCAATAGTTTATTTACTCAAGATGGTGTTACTCTAACACATTAAATTTCATTTAATTATGAATTTTAACAAGTTAAAATATCATAATTTTATTACATTAATTTTTTCCTTCATATAGGATTGATTTCAAATTTAAACCTATTAATGATGATTCTATTATCTACAATAGAATCTCTTATTAAATGGGTATCATGTTTTAAATATTTTCACCAAGGAATCATAATGAAATTAATTCCACTGAAAATGACAAACCTGCACATTATATCTATTAAGTGAGTCAATTTCCATATTTCATCATGGCTTATAATGGTTAGAGAACATAAATAATCTATAACTATATCTAGTAGAAAACAACTTTTCAATAATATCACATATTATTCTTAGATAGAAAAGTGGATAAAATTATTTATCCAAATCCATTAAATGGATTTACTCAAATATAATCATATGGTATCCTAACCATTAGGTTCTCATCACTACTAAAATTGAAAGAAAACTCCAATGATAATATAATAAAGAAAAATTAATGGGTTCCCATTCATAGAATGACCTACACAACATGATCTAATGTTACTTATCACTTACTTTCCTTACACAATATATTATAGGGGCACCCAAATTTGGCCTGACCTACCTAGTCATATGATTGAGTTCATGATAAGTTCTGCTTTGGAATGTGTCTCAAACTTAGTATTTAAAAGCCTTTAAATTTTAAAATTCTCATTAATTTTATAAACATCATATGTATAGTTAAATAATTTATAATTTTTTTATAAATTTTATAAATATTCCAAAATATATTTTCTTTTTACTTATAAAAAATTTATAAATTATTTAATTCAATTCAGTATTAAATTTACTCAATAAAAAAATGATTTATTTTTCATCTGAAACAAATACAAAATTTTAAATTTAAATTTAGACTTATTGATAAAAATGATTTTTAATTAAGCCTAAGAGTTATCATTTTTAACTAATTCATAAACTATATGATTTTTAAAATAAATAAATATTTTAATTATAATGGGAAATATATATGAATTTTTAATATTATAATCTAGTCATGAAAAAAATCATTTTATAATGCCTAATATTTATAATTTATAAAAAAATTAAAAATTATATCTAAAAGTACCAAATATAAAATTTTAAATTTTTGTGTACTTTTCATATTTTATGAACAATAATAATATTATCTGAGAATCCACCCACAACATTGATAAGATCACTATGTGGGGTGAATCAGTGATAAATACTATATTTTATGTTTTATATTTTAAAAATCATTCACTACTGGTTAGAGTAAAAATACTGCATTGTTAAAAACACCGACAAGCACACATGGACAATGCAAAACATATTTTACAAGGTTTTATACTCAATAAGACTAGTTAGACCTTGGTATGATTTTGAAACATCCAAGTTCACATAGCCCACTATAATCAATCCCATGTATTAAAGAAAGTATGTGATAACCATGAACTTATGATACACCATAGTCTCCTGATGGTGTAAGTACATCCCACACAATAATGATAATTTAGAGAGTTTCACAACTGCAAGATTGTCTCTCTTAGATTTTTTAATTCAAGTGTATTGTTGGTATACTACTTCTTTCTTCCCAAATCACACTTAATAAAGTCTTCTTTTTTACCTTCTTCAATCTCTTACACAACAATTTGCAAGAATAACTTTTTTTCTACTTTTTCTCTCTTCTTTACTTTTTGATACACAATGAATATTCTATATAGTTTTAGCAGTATCAATACAAATCTATTTTCCTTCTCTTACAACTATATATTCATTGAACAATATCAAGAATATTATTTCTATATATCATATAGTAACATCATTATTACAGGAATAATATATCCTCATTATTGAACTCATTCAACTTTCTTTAAAAATGATTCAAGGATTACTCTTTAATATCCTTAAGACTCAATAACAATTTACACATGATATATATATATATATCCATGGACTCATATTCCTTATAAGTAATACTTATTTAAAACCATCTAAACTATCCTACAAGTATACTTGAATATTCGTATACATGAACCTATAATGTGATACCCCCTCCTATAATATGAAATCCTTCTCAGTTTACCATTTTCCACCTCATTTGGTCCTTTATGTTTTTTAGCTTGGATCATGATCATATTCTTAATCATGATTATTTTAATCCATGAATATTAACTCCATTTCATAATATAATTTTGTTTCTTTATAATTAATATTATTGAAACTCATTTACCCATCCAGTAGATCTTTGTATTTTTCTAAGTGTAAAAGACTTACACTAGGAACTTCTAAAGTTTTATATTATAGAAAAGACTTTTGTTCTTCTCAAAGGCTAATGAACCATAGAAAAGGTTTATGTTCTACATGGAATACATATAGTTTTAGAAAATAATATCAATATCTAACTCAATGTATTAGGTTTTAATCAAAGACATACTAACCACATCAAAGGTTAATGTTCCACATGAAAGAATTATGCTCATGGAAAAGACTTCTAATCTAGAACACAAATACTTATGTTTGGATAAAAAACTAGAATACTTCTTATTTATCTTCTTCTCTACTGAAACTCCGTCAATATCAAAGATTTGCCACTAGTTTCGTGATTTTATTTCTCAGTAGCTCAAATAATACTCATCCTCAATGATCGTACTGATTAAACTAAAGAATTACACCATAAGAATCATCTGAATATTATTTCATCAAATTATAAAATTTCAAGAAACTAAAAAATCCATCCATCTGATTCATTAATAAAATTATCTAAGCCTATGACTGACCATGAGATAGACAAGTTTGGATTGACTGCACTTCTTAGTTTGGTTTGACTGCACATCTGAATTGGCCATGTGGATCAACCACATAACCATCCTTTAATCTACCATGTGAAAAATCAATCGAACGCAAGTATCGGTCAACTAGCTAGATTGGCCACATGAAAAACCTTCAATTCACCATGATTTAGAATTCTCTTTTTTTATCCAAGTATCAGATCAAGCATATGTACAAATTCAATCGATCATCTAAATCCATGTTCAATGGATCAACCTTAAGGATCTCTTAGTTTGTAAATTCTATAATTCGTTAAAATTGACCTATGGTCTCCTCAAACTAAATCCATCCCTAATAAAACACCTCAGAACATCTTAAAAGATGTTCAAGATAGTTTATTTACATCCACAAACACTTTTCCTTGATTTCTGTGAAGAATAACACACCAATCATCACACTTTCTTTAAATATTATTTATACATTGACTATAAAATCCAATAAAAAAGACCATATTCACTTTAACCAGCTTAAAATAGACTCTTTTAAAAAATGGTCTCAATAATCTACCCTTTTTTATTTTAATGGAAAAAAGGAACATAAATCACCATAAAAACATCACAAACCTATAAATGAATCATCATAAAATAGTTCTAAGACTACTTGAAAAAAATCCATTTAGGAAAAAATTATATTGAATAGTAATATCATGTTTTCTATAAAATAGTGTTTTTTATTTAACCACTTGATATAAATCTCATCATTAAACCCTTTAAAACCTTGTAAAATAATTGTCTTTCATTCAATCTAATAAATAAAATTTTAAAATTTTTTACACATGTATTGGTTTAATTTATAGCTTTCTCATTTTACTCCACCTAGCTATATGCTCCCCATAAATATATGAGACACATATATCTAAAATTACCTCTCAAGTGTTTTTCTCCCTCTTTGTAAGTAACTTTGATAAATATATAAGGAGATAAAAAATAAGATTTATATTATCATTATCCCACTTTGATAAAAAATTCATAGCAAAATGTGAGAGAGGTAAGAGAAATATATACTTTAGCCTTGTGAGATGAGATATTGAACTACTATTTTCATCCTCAATATTTCAAAATCATACATAGACAATGGTTTCAACAATACAACAACAATTTTCTCCAATGTAGTAATAAATTATATATTTATCTCACTTATCTCTAAAAGTTTCTTAGTGAAATGATATTTAATATCAATGTTCTTTCTTCTAAAATTATTAAAAATATTCTTTGATAAGTTTATAATACTTTGATTATCACATCCCAAGATAAGTAGAAATTTTAATTTCACATTGAGGTCTTCCAACTGTGTATTAATCCACATTAATTGAGTATTTTTAAGGCTTATAGATACTAATCTACAATAATAGTGCTTAGGTTCAAAAGATTATTCTTATTTATTGTATAACAAACTCACTTATCACCAAGAAAGAACACTTCATAAGATGTGTATTTTTTTATCATCAATACTTCTTGACTAGTCTATATTCGGATATCTATACAAATTCAACTCCCACTTACTATTGTATTTCAACCCAAAACCATTTTTTCTTCTCATGTATCTAATGATCCTTTTACTAGTTATAAGGTGTGAAATTTTTAGAACACTATATAATCTGACACAAAGGGTGGAAAAATAGACTATATTCAGTCTTGAAAATTTTAAGTATAAGATATTTGCAATCATCTTTCAAAAGATTCTTTTATCCACATATTTACTTGATTATATTTAGAAATTTATTTCCTAATGATATAGATATAGAAACTGGTCTTTAATTATCCATGTTAAACCTTTTAATAAGTTCTATAACATATATTTCTTATGAATGAAAGATATGTTCTCTCTCTTGAAAATTTTTTATGATAATAAAATATTTCATCTCACTAAGCATTAAAATTTAAAATAACTACTTAATTTATTTGGAAAAATATTCACACACATATTCATAATTTCTATAAAAATGATATTAATTACAAAAACAATAATAATTTGAGATTACTTATTATAAACTTTCATATAGAGGTCGTAGCCAACTCTCCATTTTATTAATTTAAGATTCTTAAAGAAGGAGTGTAGCTTAGAATACCAAGATATTGGAGATTGTATCAACCAATATAAATCTTTATTAACCAACAAAAATTTCTTCCATATTCACCTAGTAAGAAACCATAATGTTTATTTATATAAACTTCTTCTTCTAGATCATCATTGAGGATAGAATACGTGAAATTCAATTGAAAAATACTTTATTGAATTTGAACAGTAATAAAAGAATATTATTAGGGTTTACATAATATAAACTAGTTTAAAAGTCTCATAAAAATCCACTTTTTCATCATGATAATATCCCTTACCCACAAGTTAGGATTTATTTCTAATTACATCACCTTTTTCATTTAACTTGTTCCAGAAAACCCATTTTGTTCTAATGATGTTCTCATATTTAGGTTTGGGTAACAACTCCAAAGTATCATTCTTATCTATCTGGCCCAACTCTTCATTCATGGAATCTACCCAATAATGAATCACCATATCTTCTTCAATATCTCTTGGTTCAACCTATGAAAATAGTGAGGTATGTGATGCTGTCATCAAATTTCTCCTAGTTTTAATGTATTTTCTTTGATCTCTAATAATGTTTTGGACTTACAACTATTTTATTATCCTCAGATGAGATGATTAGAGTTTATTATTTTCAAATTATTTGGATGAAGTTTTATCTCCAACCTAGATATCTTTAAAAGTTCCATCATTCTCTACAACTTATTCTATTATTTAACCAAACCTGATTCATCTTGATCACCTATGATAATTTTTATTTCATGTGTGAATTCTTTATTTTCATGTTCGAGTACTTTAAAGTTAGTAATTTCCATTATCTTCTTTTTATCTATTTTTTAGCATTATTACCCTCTAATATTTAGAAGATAACCTAGGAAGATTCCATCAACTCCTCTTTTTATCAAACCTCCTATGATTTTCACGTTTGAATTTAATAATTCATGGGATTATAAATATCCTTAAATACTTAATATTTAGTTTTTTATTGTAATACATATTTTAAATTGACATGTTAGAATTTCTCTCATATAATCATTGATTTTAAATATGAACTGTTTCCCTAATATAATGTCTCTAAATATACCAAGAAGTATCATTATCAATCAACATTATTCAAACCATATCCCCTAAGCTTCTATTATTTCAATATAAATCCTTTTTTGTAGTGTATATCGATCACTCAGTTCATGAATAATTCCATTATTCTCAAGGTAAGATCAAAATATTTCATTTGTGTATTTAACACCATCATCTATCCCAATATTGATGAAGATTGATTTCACTTTTTTCATCACTTCTCTAAAAACTCTTAAACATATAAAAGGAATTTGATTTATGTTTCATTAACATGATACATGTGATATGAGTAAATTAATCAATAATATAAATAAAATATTTATATTTATTCATTTATTGATTTCTTATAGGTCTAAATATGTCATAATAAATAAGCTCTATGGAATGAGATATATGAATATCAATATTCATATATGAATAATTAATGATACTCCACTTATGAAATGTTAATCATATCCAATCCCTTTATTGAAACATCATAGACACCTTATCTATGGGTAATATTTCTCATTTTCTATCAAAAAAATATATCCAATACTCCTATGACACAATTAATTTTCTTATTTCATACTCAGATAACATGAATTTTAGGAATCTTATACATGAAATAAGTATTCATTAGTTTTCAATCCTCTTATAAAAATCGTGAAATATTCAACAGTTTTTACTAGGAATCCATATATCCTAAAAATCAAATAATTAACTTCATATTATAGTTGAGAAACACATAACAAATTATTTTTTAATCCACCAACAAATAAGTTATTTTTTTACTCCATTTTTATGTACCAATAACAGGTGAACCAACTCATTTTATTTTGGGTGGCCCGTTACTCTATAGTGTTATTAATAATTATTTGTGATCCTCAACATTGTTTAATAGCTTTAAGACTCTTTTCAAATTTGAATAACATCTATTATAAAATATCCATGGGCATTACCCTTTTGAATCCTTGAGTGAAACTTCAACAATAAGATCATTTTATTTATCTTCGCTCTTTATTTTTTATGGATTTTGAGAATTATAATTTATATTATGTTGTGTTAATAAAAGTATGAAATGTTAATTTTCATGATGACCATCATGGTCACATCATAACTAGACATCCTCAAGCACTTGAATCCTATTCTTGGATTTATGTCCAGAATAAAATACTTTCCTTTGAACATGTCTCCTTTGAGTGGGTTGATTACTCCTTAACATTTTCCAACTAGGATTTCTAGATTTATACAATTTTTTATGGTTAAAAAATGAATTATTATTGTATGTTCTAAGCCCCCCAAGTACCATTAGTTTCTATAAATAGCATACTTTCT
The DNA here is from genome assembly GCA_963277665.1 of Viscum album. Taxonomy (NCBI): domain Eukaryota; kingdom Viridiplantae; phylum Streptophyta; class Magnoliopsida; order Santalales; family Viscaceae; genus Viscum; species Viscum album. The sequence continues at coordinate 380,611,990 of OY728164.1, read as the reverse complement.
GTTTTAATCCATTTATTGTTCTCAATCCATCACTTACATTTCTTTATTCTTTTAACCACTAAATTGGGATTATTTTTATGAACCAAAATTATTATGGCCTTGTGGAATATTCCATACCAACTTATGGTTTTTTAGACTCTTTTATACCACAAATTTTATTCATTTTTGAGTTTGTGTTTGGATTTCCATAATTTCCAAATTTATTTTATTCACCTGATTTTTCCACAATCTTGCTACTTCTTCTCAGACTCATCGCTAATATTTTTAGAAATATTTTCTCCCTTTGTGGGTTATTTTTTAAAATCATGAACAATATATTCCTTCTTTAATAATTCCATAAATTTTTGGAAAGATTATTTTTAATGACTTATTATTTTTAAAGGATAATTATTTGATAAATAAATGTGTCTTATATTATATTATATAAGTATTATATTCATAGATCACATAGAGAAACCAAAAACACATTAATTAATTAATAAAGACCATTAAATTGGTAAGATAAAAAACCAATGAAAATTCAAAACATTACAATTAGATAAAAAATATGAAATATAAATACTAAAATGGAAAAATATGGATTGCTATAATTTTCTAGAATCATCACACCCATGACCACCACTATAGAAATGAAAAAAAAATTAGTAAACTAATCAACATCTTAGAAAATGAAAATATATAACCTTGGGAATAACTATAGTGAATATTTATTTAAAGAATAAATTTTTATTTATTGGAAGTAATTGGTCATTGTAATAGTAATGTGACAGTTGGAATAGTAACCTGACCATTGGGAATAGTAACTTGATCTTTGGGAATAGTAACATGGTATTTGGAATAGTAATTAACCTCAAAATAATAAATTTTGATATAAATAATATTTATCAAGATTAATTTAAGTAAATATAAATATAATAATTCCAAAAAAATAAATATCATGACTAAAAAAACTCAAAGAAAATATAGCCACATTTTTAATAAACTGTATTTTAAAGTATTTACTAAAAATCATAATTTTTACTTTATTAATTAAAATTAACTATGTCAAATTTTTATTTTGAAAAAATTAATATAATTTTTTAAATCAAAACTTCTTAATATTGGTTTTTTGGTAATTTTTTGAAATACTTCAATTTTTAGGTGAATAGTAAAAATACAGTTTTTCACGTAATTGATGTTTGTTAAATTAAATCATTAATAATGTAATAATGAAATAATAATTTAAATAAATTTAGTTTTTTCCAAGATATAATTGATTTTAAAAATTATTCATTAAAATATAACAAAATCATTTCCCAAAACTGAAGTCAAAAGTTATCCCTTAAAATAAAAATTTTCTTTTTTCCACATTCCTTTTCAATAAAATAAGTGAATTTGAGTTATAATGGAGTTTAAAGTACTAAAAACATTTTATTATATTTATATAATATATATATTTTTAAAAATTCATTATTAAATGTTTTACCATTGTTATATTATTTTATTTAGTATTTTATTCTAAAAATATCTCTCCCATTAGGTATAAATATAACCCCTCTCCCTCTCATTATAAAATCACTTCTACCTCACTTTAAAAAGATAAATATCTAAAATATCCTCTCTCTTAATCCCTTATAAACATTATGTACGTGATTTAGTAAACTAAATCCATTCAATAAGGAAGTGTAGTTCCGTACAATAGAATCTACACTAAGGAAAGTGTAGGTTATTTTTCAAACTCTTATATCATTTTCTTCTCCCCTCTCTTTTCCCAATAAATTTCAAAATAAAATATTTTAATATTTAGTTAATAACAATATTAAAATAATATTAATGATTTTAACCTACTCTAAAAATTGTATTTTTGATGTATTCATATTTTATACCTCTTTTTCTTCATATTTGGACAATGTTCTCATTAACGGTTGATAAACTGCCAATGAGGAAGTTAAAAATTATTTTATTATCACAAAAAAAATATGGTTGGTTAAAATAAATTATTTATGATATATAAATTTATAAATATATATATTTTAATCTTTTTTAATTTATTATAATTTTTTATTAATTACCTTTGAAAAAAATAGCAACATCAAAAGAAAACAAGAAAATTTAATGAAAACACAATATAAAAGCAAGTAAAATTAAAAAAAAAGAGGTTTTAAATTAGAATATAATAATTATAATGGATAAATAGTGAAACAAATGAACATAATTCTCTTTATAACTATTTTTTAATAATCTAAAGTTTATTATTCAAGAGGCGGAAAAGTAATGAAATAAAGAGGGATTTAAGGTAAGGGGATTCTTAAACCCAAATCCTTTTTCTTCAGGTTATCCATTTTTCATGACATATTTTTTATGTATATTTATATAATGTTCATTAAATATATTTTCAATATTATTTCATTTTCTTTTTAGGTATATACACATTTTCACCATGATTTATAATCCAAATATAAATATTTTCCAAAAAACACTTTTCATTCCAAAACACATATTTTACTCATCTTGAGTTATTTGTTATTCACTAAATAATGATGATTTTTATTCCAAATATATATCAACTTATTCGTTTGGGAACCCCAAGTTTATTCTTGAAATCATGATTTATTAAATCCTTATGAAAGATATTCCTTTCCATGGGTTATTTCATGACTATGATTGTTATATGTTTTATATGTAATTCATGATTATTTAAATATTATGATGTGATAGGTGGGATTTGAATTATATATCCCTCTAGTTCATTGGGTAATGTGATGTATCTCTTGAGATAATGTGTATTACGCATAAAAATGATGATATATTTATTCACAATTATGATATTATGATTATTCAAATATGTTATGCATAAACACGATTCTAGCATTGTCCACAACTATGTGTGGTATTTGACCACTATGACATGCTATTTCATTTTTATTAATTTCTATACTACATTAATTTATCAAATATTTCCCTCATGATTATTATGATTATATAATGCTTATTATATGATGATTATTTTTATATTTTCCCATGTTATATTGATTCATGTCCCTTATTCCTCATCTTATTAGGCTTTAGTTCACCCCTTTCTTTGATGTATATCTTTAGGTGAATACATATACTCAGGAGAACTTTATCTTTTAGAAGGATAATGAAGAATTATTAAGATAATTTTTTATGATTTATTATGTATAAGTGATGTATGATTCTAATTTTTCCAAGATACTAAACCTTTCAATCCCTAAATATATAACTATTATGTTTTTCATTAAAATTATTTAATATTCATGTAAGAAAGAGTAGGGTATCTATATTTTGTATCATAGGTACCATTTAGTTAATTTGAAAAATAGGATTAAAAACATTATTGAAAAACAGAAGTATAAGTCTATCCTAGAATAATTGTTTTATAAAAAGTCTAAAAATATGGATCCCATAAGATATTCCTTTATAGTTAATTTTAAAAAAGAATAAATTATTTATTCACGTTTTGTTGACATATTTTTTGTTCAAAACATTTCAATTTTAGAAAATGGTAGGAACTAGGAGAAACTATGCCAACTACCCATGTGAGAGACAACATAACGATTGCCCAAATGACATCACAAATTCCCAAGGAGGTGGAGTTCAAAACATCATGGTAATTCTTACACATTTTTCTCAGAAAATGTATAATAAACTGAACCATATAGAACATATTCCTTCTCTCAAGAAGGATTAATTTGATATTGAGTATTTTATACAAAAATTACCACCAAATTTAGTAGATCATAGGATCCCCTTGTCACAAAACAGTGTGTTAACTCAATGGAGAAGATATTTTCTACACTCCACTATTTTGATAAGGAGAAGGTGACTCTAGTTGCCTATAATTTAGATGGAGAGGTTGATCAATGGTGGGTGTTGATAAAGAACACCACGTCAAGGATTAAATGGAATATATTGAGTGGTAAGACTTTAATAAAATATTTCACAATATGTATTTTCCATGAACTCTTAAAACAAATATGGAGAGATAATTCATAGAGATGAAAAAAAGAAGGTTAATTGGTCACATATTACAAGGAAAGCTTTATAAGGATTGAAATATGTGCCTTTGGGTTTTTTTGTCAACAATGATAGTAAAATAGTTAGATTATTTAGTGGTTTAAAAACACACATTCAAAATTTTCTAGCTATCTGAGACTTTAGGAGTTATCAATAAGTGGTTCGATGTGCTCTACTAGTAAAGATGGAATTTGGAGAATAGTCCCATGGTTTTAGAGATAATAAGATAATAATGGAGCTTCAAGCTGGTGATTCAAATGAAAAGGTATTAAAGAGGATCCAACCATGAACATGTCAAATATTAGGGAAGAAAACTCATGGGGATTAACTCATAAGGAATGGGTAAATGCTTTAATTGTGGGATAGGATGTCACAAAGTTAATGAGTGTCAAAGAGACATGAAAAAGATGACCAACATGATAGAGTAAAGGATGAAACCTCATAATGTACCACCCATGGTTCAATGCTTCAACTGTAGGGAGAAAGGGAGATATCCAAGCTAGTTCATTAGACAAAAGGTCATTTAAGGTAATTTTCATCAGAAACCACCAATTATAATGGAGCAATAGAAATATTATTCCATCATTAATGTTAAAGTGTAGCAGAAAATGAAGTTAAACAAGTTACACTTCCTATTCACTCTATAATTCAAAGATAAATATTTGATTCTGGATCTACACATTACTTTATATATTACAATTTTTCTAGAACTATTGAATATAATCCCTAATACCTTAATGTATATCTAGGTGTGTGTGTGTGTGTAAAAAACAGAGTGGTGTGATCATTAAAACCCAAGTGTTGGACTCTTCTTCTATTAGCGTATGTGGGAAGATTCTTCCAGCCAATCTTGTAATCCTTCCCTTGGTGGAATTAAACACTATACTAGGCACAGATTTGATCTCATTATATAGATAAAACTTCAAATGTTGGGAAAAGGACATCTATTTTCATATTAAAAACCATCCCATGATCCTCTAAAAATGAAAGGAAGATCATGTATCTCTTTTTTAAAATCCCTCAATAGTGTGGGTGATGATACTATATAAATAATCATACATTTACCAAATAGTTAAGTCAAAGGAAGGTATGAATCTTAAAAGAAATTCCCATTTTAAGGGAATACCCTAATGTATTTTCTGAAGAGTTAACTGAACATCCCCCAGATTATAAGCCAAATTTATCAATATAACTTATACCTGGAGCCACTCCTCTCTTTAAATGGACCTATAGAATGGCCTCAATCGAACTGGAGGAGTTAAACAAGTAGCTGTAAGAGAATTTGGATAAAGGGTTCATACTCCTTAGTTCATCTCCTTAGGGTGAACCAATGCTATTTTTCAAAAAGAATGATAGATTAATTTTTCTATATATTGACTACATGGAGCTCAATAATATCACCGTAAATAAAAAGTATCCTCTTCCAAGTATTGATGACTTCTTTAATCAATTATAAGGATCTCAATATATATAAAAAAATATCTTCATTCTAGATATCATAATCTGAATTTTAATAAGGAATATATTCAGAATAATTCCTTCTATACAGTGTATGGGAACTATTAATTCATAGTAATCCCCTTCAGACATACTAATACACTTGAAATATTTATAGATTTGATGAATAGTTTCTTTAGAGACTAACTTGAAAATTTTGTGGTAGTCTTTATCAATGATATTCTCATTTAATCCAAGATAAATGAGGACCATTAAGAGCATATAATGATTGTACTGGGAACATTAAGTATGGATAAATTGTATGGTATGTTTAAAAGGTGTGACTTTTGGATATATAATGTTACATTCTTGGCATACATGATCACAAGTGAGGGAATTTTTTAGACCCTTCAAAGACAAAGGAAATTGAGGAATGGACCAAACCCACTAGGTTCATAAAAAATCCATACTTTTCTTGGATTTTTAGGTTACTATTGATGTTTTGAGAGAAATATTTTGTGATATTATAGCTCGCTTACTATGTTAACATGAAAATTGGTAATATATGTTGGACAAATTAATGAGAGGAAATATTTAAATAGCTCAAAAAGAGGATATTCACTGTGCATGTACTCACACAACAATTATATGTAGAAGGTTTTCTGATATTCAATTATGCGTTAAAGAAAGGATTGGATTGTGTACTCATGAAAAATGAAAAATTGACAGCCTATGCCTCACAAGAAGTTAATGATCCTTGAGAAAAACTACCTGACACATGGTCTGGAGTAAGCAACTTTGATATTCACCTTAATGATTTTGTGAAACTATATCTATGGTGAGAAGTTTTAAATATATATCGATCATAATATTCTGAAGTATATATTCACATGGAAGGAACTCAACATGTGTCAAATAATATGTTTAAAGATAATCAGGGACAATTATTACACTATTCACTACCATATATGAAAGGGATAAAATGTAGCTGATGCTCTTTGTAGAAAAAAACCTCTACTCTATCAATTATGAAGATTGATAAATACCCTATCTTCATGAATATGAAATGGATGATATAGAAATCATAATATCATGGAATACATCCTACCTTTCCTAAATTATTTCCCAATCATCTATCTAAGAGAAGATCAAGGAGGCACAAAGGGATGATCTGAATATTCCAAAGAAGGTGAAATAATTAAAAGAAGATAATCTACATGAGTTCCATATCGATGAGGATGGTTTCATTCAGTTTGAAACCAAACGTTTTGTTCCTTCATCACCTAAGATATAGAAATAGTTATTGGATAATTTGAATAAATCATCTTTCCCCATCCATCATGGATTTTCCAAGATGTATCATGATCTTTGAGATAACATCTGGTTGGAAAATATGTACAAGGAGATAATTGAGTACACCTCAAATTTATTAGTATGTTAGTAAGTTAAAGTAGATTGACATAAGTCTGAAGGGATGGTGCAACCATTTCTTATACCTATATGGAAATGGGAGAATTTTATCATGGACTTTGGTATTGGTCTCCCAAAGAAATCCAAAGAAAAAAATGATATATGGGTTATGGTAGATAGACTAACCTATACTTCCCACTTCATTTTCATTTGGAAATATTTATCACTAGAACAAAATTTCTATGATATACATCAAGTATGTTGTGAGTCTACATGGGGTTCCAGTTTCAATCATCTCTGATCATGATCCAAGATTTAATTCTAAATTCTGGAGAATTATTCAACATTATTTGAATACTGAATTGAATTTAAGCACACCTTATCACCCCCAAATTTATGGTCAATCTAAAAGAACTATTTAAATTCTTCAGGACATGCTAAGGGCATGGTCAATAGAATTTAAAGGTGGATGGGATCAAAATAACCTCATAGTTGAGTTCTCATGCTACAATAGATTCTACTCAATTATTCAAATGACTCAATATGAATCTCTGTATGAGAAGCAATGTAGAACTACAACATGTGTGGGATGATTTTGTGGAGAAGAAGCTTTTTGGACCTGATCTTGTGAAAGAGATAGAAAATAAGGTTCAAGATATCTAACAACATATAAAAGTTTCTCAAAGTCAGTAAAAGAGATGATGAGAACTATCAAAGGGACATGAAGTTTGAAGTTTGAGAAAACGTTTTCCTTCAAATATCACCATGGAAGTGATTTATGAGGTTTAGAAAGAGGTGGAAGCTTAACCTTAGGTATGTTGGCTCCTTTGAGATACTTGATCGTATAGTAGTAGTGGCCTATCAACTTGCACATCCACTAAATATGGCTCCAGTTTATGATGTGTTCCATGTATCCCTCCTAAGTACATACTTGACCCCTCACATGTGCTAAATCAGAAGCTGGTACAAGTGGAGAATGAACATTCATAAGAAGAAAAACCTGTGAAGATATTGAACCATAGAGACAAAAATATACACAAAAAGACAACTCAACTTATCAAATTTTTGTGGAGTAACCATAAGTATAACGAGGCAGTGTTGGAACCAGAGGAAATAAGGATACAAAAGTACCCACACATATTTTCAACCAAGAATATGAGTTGAAATTTTGCAGATGAAATTTCTAAAGAAGGGAAGAATATAATAACCAAAACTTTTTAAATGATAATTTCTTCATAAATAAAAGTGTGTTATATTATATTATATAAGTATTATACACATAGAGCACATAGAGAAACCAAAAACACTTTAATTCATTAATAAAGATCATTAAATTAGTTAGATTCAAAAGTAATGAAAATTATAAATATTAAAATTGGATAATAAATATAAAATAGAAAATCAAAAATGAGAAAATATGAATTTTTTCATTCTTCATGAATCATTTCCCCCACAACCAAAACATTAGAAATGAAACAAAATATTCAACAATTAATCAACATCTTAGAAAAAGAAAATATATAACCTTATAAGGAATTGTAGTGAATATTGAATGAAATAATTAATTGATGTTTATAGGTTGAAATATGACCAATGGAATAGTAATGTGACCATTTAATAGTAACATAACCATTGAGAATAGTAACATGACAGTTGGGAGTAGTAACTTGACCATTGGAATAATAATTTTACCTCAAAATAATAAATTTTGATATATATAATATTTCTCGTGATTCATTTAAGTAAATATAAACATTATAATTCCAAAAAATAAATGTCACGATTAAAAAAACTTCAATATAATATTATCACATTTTTAAAAAACTATATTCGAAAGTATTTTATAAAAATCATAATTTTTAAATTAAAAATTCAAATTACCAAGGTTATAAATTTATTTTGATAAAATTAATTGTTAAATCATCACGTCAAAATTTTTTAAGGGTGATTTTTGGGTAATTTTCTAAAATAATTCAATTTTTAGGTGAATAGTAATAATACAGTGTTCACATAACTAGTGTATATTAAATTACACCATTCATGATGTAATAATGACCTTGTAATTTATATAACTTGTATTTAGGTAAAAATAAAATTAATTTCATAAATGATTCATTAAAATAAAATAAACTAAATTTCTAAACCTAAAAAGAATTTTCCAAAACCTAAAGTCAAAATTGATACCTTAAAATAAGAGTTTATCTTTTTTCCAAATTATTTTTTAATAAACTAAGTGAATTAGAGTTATTAAGGTTTTTAAAGTCATAAAACCATTCTATTATATTTATCTAATATTCATATTATCAAAAATTTACTATTACAAGTTTTACCTTGGATATAGTATTTTATTTAATATTTTATTCTAAAAATACCTCTCTCTTTAACTATAAATAACCCCTCCCCCTTCCATTGGAAATCCAATCCTTCCTCACTTTACAAAGATAAACATCCTCTGAAATAATCTCCATTAATCCCTTATAAAACTTATGGATTTTCTGGAGTAATCCAACTACATTTATCAAGGAATTATTGTGACATATAAGTGAAGCCATGCTAAGGAAAGAGTAAGTTTTTTTCCAAACTTTTCTATCATTTTATTCTTCTTATATATTTTTTACCATTACTTTAAAAATATGGTTTTATTATATTTAATTATTTATAATTTTATAATAATATTAATTATGTTAAAATACATTAAAAATTATATTTTTGATGAATGTATAATTTATACCTCATTTTCTTCATATTTGGATAATGTTCCTATTAACGGTATGTTAACTACCAATGAGGACATTTCCAACAATTTTCTTATCACAAAACCTATGGTTTGTTACAATAAACTATTTATGATATATAAATTTATAAATATATATATTTTATTATTTCAAAATTAATTGTACTTATGTATAAATGTCCTAAAACAAAAATAGAAACATCAAAAAAAGGAAAATTTCTTGAAAAAACTATATCAAAAAAATTCACACTTAACAAATATTTTTATAAATCAGAATCCCATAATTATAATGGATAATTATTTTATAAAATGGACAAAATTCAGTTCTAGAACTGTGTTTTAATAATCTTAAGTTTATTAGTTAGGAGGCATAAAAGTAAAAAAATAAAGAAGGATTTAAGGTATGGGAATTCATGAAACCAAATCCTTTTTTAGGTTATCCCCCTTTCATGGAATATTTTATATGGATATTACTCTAATATTACTTAAATATAATTTAACTATTATTCCATTTTCTTTTTAGGTATATCATTTTTCACCTTGATTTATAATCAAAATACCAAGATTTTCAAAAAAAATCTTTTCTTTCTAAAACATGTCTTTTACTTCTCTTGAGTTTTTTATTCTTTACTCAAGATTGATGATGTTTATAACAAATATTTTTTAAATTATTCATTTGGGAACCACATTTTTAATATTGAAATCATTCTTTATTAAATCTTTATGAAACCCATTCCTTTCTATGGGTTATTTTATGGTTATAATTGTTATACATTCTATGCGACATCCATGATTATGTAAATATTATGATGTGACAGGTGAGCCTAAAATTATATAAGCATAAAATGCATTGGTAAATGTGATTTATATCATGAGATAATGTGTATTATGCATAAATAGGATTATATATTTTTTCACAATGATTATGTTATGATTATGCACATATTTTATCTATGAACATGATGTTATCTTTCTTCACAACTATGTGCAGTATTTGGCCACTATGACATGATGTTTCTTTTTTATGCATTTCAATATTCCATTCATTTATCAAATGTTTCCCTCATGATTATAATTATTATCATATTCTTATGATAATATGATTATGACTATTTTCACCAACATTATATTAGTTCATTTCCCTTAATCCTCCTCTTACTAGGCTTTTGAATAACCCATTTGTTTGATGTATATTCTCAGGTGACTATATGTACTAAGGATAATGTAATATTTTAGAAGGATAAATAAAATTTATTAAGATAAATGTTTATGATTTATTATTTATAAGTGATGCATAATCTTAATTCTCCCAAGATATTATACCTTTTGATCCGTTAATGTATAACTATTATGTTTTTTTCATTAAAATGATGTAATAGTCATGTAAGAAATAGTAGGGTTTCTATATTAATTGAAATTAGATATAAATTTTCTCAGTTCCTCTTCAACAGTGACCATTATTGGTTGAAAATTTTCTAGATCATATTTATCTTTTATTTTCTTTAAATTCTAGATTTTAAGAGTATATTCATCATCAATAAATTTATTTAGATCACCATTTTCTTTAAAAAACATGTAATTTTCTTCAATATGTTTAGATTCTTTATTTCTAATAAGTTTATCATCCATTTTCATCTTATTTTATTCCTCGTCAAGTTTAGAATTTTTTATAGAAATTCATTCAATTCTATTTTTATCATAAACTGTATTTTAGTTTCTTTATCTTCACTTCCCAAAACACTATAAGAATCACTAATAAAATTTTCATCATTAAACTTGGAAATAATTAGCTTCTCATTATCATCACCATAATTCTCAACATCCCCTTTATCTTCACTATCATCACTTACTTCATACTTTGATAAGAAATTTATATTTTTATATTTTTAGAAATTTCTACCCTTTCCTTTAAAACTAAGTTTTTAATTTTCAGCATTATATGTAAAAGATATTATAGATATTTCATATTATTTATTTCTAGGTTATTATTCCTTTAATTTTGGTCATTTTACTACAAAGTTCACAATGGATCAACACTTGAATCATTTTAAAAGAATCATCCCCTGGTATTTTCATGTTCCTCATCTAACTTTTCTAGAGAAAAGTTTCATAAGATTATAAAACTTATATTTTGGATAATATTTTATGTAAATATAGTTATATCCATAAGAATTTCCTTTATTATTACCTTTATTATTCATATAATATTTTAAAGGTATATATTTATTTGTTTTTTCCTTCTTCATGGTAGCATTATCTCTCCTCATCTAATAAGCTATGAGAATATTGTATAAGTTATCAAGAGGGATAGATCTTGGATCTTTATCATCTAAAGTTGAAACCTTTGTTTCAAATTTATTAATTATAATTTGTAATATCTTCTCAACCATGGTAAAATCTTCTATTTTTTTCTCTAAATATCCAAACTATTCTTAAAATATAAGTTACTATTTTGAAGGATTCATCAATAAATTCATCATTACTTATTTTTAGATCTTCATATTTCAATGTCAATATTTGTAGCTTATCTTTCTATACTTTGGTGCCCCCTTCATAAATATTTTTAAGCTTATCATAAATATATTTATTTGTGGTGATTCCTTTAACCTTTATAAGTTTACTCTTTGAAAGAGAGGATAAAATTTCATTTCTAGAACATATTTCATTTTCAATATTACTCTTATCTACTGTTGTTATAGTAGAAACTTCAGCATGAGGATTAATGTCAGGACCCACCCCCCAGGGCCCGGGTCATGACTACCCCATTCCCGCCTTCCATAGGCCAGGGGCTGGTGACAAACACCAAAAGGCTTATTCCCTAAACCAAGAAGGAATTTCCTTTATATCTTGTAAATGCACTCAACCAAGAACACAGCAAGATATGAACACAAGTAAACTGTATAGTAGAAAGAGTGTGTATAGTAAGAAAAAGGGTCCAGAATACAAGACCAACTAGAAAGTACATGAAAACTAGAAAGTACAAGTAAACTAAAATAACTCCTATGAACACCCGCCAAGGATCCTACCTGAAGCATATGTACAGCTCTTGAACGATCATCTATGTGGTATGCCTCATCTAAAGTACACCTATGAGCTACCTCTAGTCCTAGTAACCTCATCCTCAGTTAGCGTTGACTATCGTCTACACTAAACACAATAAGGTTCAGGCATAGCCCATGCAGGGGTCAGTATAACGATACTCAGTAGGGACCCTGAGACCCTCAATGGTCTCACAAAATTCACAAAGGGTAAACCACAAAGCATTGAATCAACTAACAACCCTAGTTAGGTATATGCCCATACATATACCTAAGTTATCAATTATACCCATCTCAATCCTGAGGAAACAGAGGTTCTAACTCAAAATACCAAAGATCCACTATTCCACAAAGGAAAGAATACCACGAAGGAAAGTACCACAAAGGTAAACCACACAGAAGATTGCCACAAAGGTATTTCCATGAAGGTAAGTACCAAAAAGGTACGCCACACAGAATATTACCACAAAGTTAAAGAATCAGGTCACACCAGGCATGACTTAGGTATGGTAGTAAAGATGACTAGATGTAACTACTAAATCATCTTACTCTATTAAGAGGTAGACCCATGAAGGATCCTAAATCATCAGACCCATATAGGATCCTAATTCATCATACCCACATAGGATCTTGGTACATCATCAGACCCACATATGATCCTAGTACATCAGACCCATTTAGGATCCTAGAGTAGTCCCATGTGAATTCCTACAGCAGATCCAAGTGAGACTATCAAACATAGACCCACAAAGGATCCCAAAGCACAGACCCACATAGGATCCCTTTCTCATGTTACAGCCAGCTACAGGGTTCCCACACTAAGATTGCTTGATTTCAGGAGGGTCCTCTCCTCAAGCCACATGTCGATACTCAAACTGCCATGAAGTCCCACAAAGAAGTATCCCAAAGTACCTCTACAAAAAAGGGGTCTCAACGCAACATACGGTGCATCAATCGAACATCTGGTCTGTAAGTTATTATCCTTTTAGTTCTGAGGGCCCTATTTGATTCGTGTTTGATCCAACCTAGTTATTCCCCAACTTTATTGAAAACCAAAGTGGGGTATACCAAAAGTACCTTCTTTATCCAAGGTTTACGGTATCATAGATGCTTCGTTGAACGGACTCCCGGTGCCAAAGTTAAGGCCAATAAGGTGATTATGGGTCCAGTTGGGTTGGGACGTAGTGGACCCAGCCCGCTAGGCTGCAGTCCGGGCCATCCCGTGCTGGGCAGCCCGCGGTGGGGACCACCCTAGCCTCATGTGGGGGGGAGTCGTGTGCCCCCTCCTTCAATCACCGAATAGTTGACGTCGTTCGGTTACCAGCCTGCATGGGGGAGCCGCCACGGGTCCTACTCGGTATAGCTTGGTCTGCCAAAATAGTCAGCCCCTTACTCCTCCCAGGGGCGTGGTCGTGCGCCGCTGCCCCTCCACAGCCGACCGAACACTGGCTTCCTTCCACCATCCACTGCGGCCAGGCGGGCCGTGGCCACTTGCTCTGATAGTGGCGTGTGGTCGCGCCACCCATGATTCTGCATTTGGCCGAAGCACCGGACACCCTCTGTCCACCGCCATGGCCGGCAACAATCGGCCGCCCTTCAGACTCCTTGTGGTCTCTTTCTCTACCGGTGGTGGAAACGCACAACGCCCCAGTTCCGTGATGCGTGCCCAAGAGGCGGCCACCACCTTTCTCCGCCGCAAAGAACATGAAAACCATGAAATATAATGGAGGTATTGAGCCATGTTCGTTTGGCCTGATCCATTCGCATTAGATCGGTAGTAGGCAGAACAAGAGTATTAATTCAACGCAAACCATGAAGAACAAAAAAACCCCTATCTTTTCGTTCATTAGAGGATGTCACAAGGAAGAAGATAAAGTCCTTGGAGAACGTCGTAGTTCGTTTCCTCCGCAAGGTGGTTTCGATCCGGGCACAGGGTTGGTTCCTCGTTCTTCATTGGAGAGGTGTTCTTCATTTGAGTGGAAGACTTTTCTCCACAATTATCCTAATATCCTTCCTTTTCCAACATTTTCCCCCAAATTTAATGAGGTTCCAATATTAATTAAAATAAGTTTATAGATTAATTTATGTTGACATAATTAAATGTTGACATATTTTATTAATTTTAGTTGTCTCAAATAATTAAATGGGGAGTTGAATGGTTTTTTTCCATTAAAGAGGGTTTGGGTGGTCCCCACCTCCAAGCATTTAAAAGGAGGTTACATGAAAAATAAAAATGTCAAATTTTTTATTTTTATATTCTTCCATGAAAAAGTGAAAAACTAACTTCCACCCTCAGCCTACTGCGGTCGAGGTGAAGGTCTCTTTAAGTGAATATCAGCGTTGTCATTTCAGCGATGTCCTTGGATTTCAATTCTTAGCACCGGTTAAAAAGTTACAAAAAAACCTACTAGCACGTTTATTGAACGTACCCGAAAAATGTTGAGAAATTCATTCCGGGCACACCGGGCCTCGGAATCATGCGTCATAAATTTTCACAGACTATTAATATTATCAAAAAATTCAAGAAAAAAATTTACATCGAATTTATGAGTCTTTACATTCTCCCCACATTAGGGATTTCTGTCCCTGTAAGCCACAACTCAAACTAAGGGAACAGGTGGGGGTATTGAGCATGTATTTGAGCCTCACGCTCCCATGTGCTCTCCTGGAGGTTCTCGTGCTTCCAATGTACACGCACCAAAGGTATCGATCGCCCACAAAGGACTCTCTTCTGTCAATCCTGAATATCCGCTGGAACCTCCGTAAACATCACCCCATCATCGATGTCCAGCTCTCCATGGTCAGTGATGTGAGAAGGGTCATGCACGTATCTCCTCAACTGGGATACATGGAAGACGTCATGCACCTGGTGCAATTGAGGGGGAAGTTCTAGGTGGTATGCCACCTCGCCAAATCTGTTGAGGACCTGGAAGGGTCCAATGAACCTCGTAGATAACTTGTTTCCCCAGCCAAATCTCCACAAACCTCATCGAGGCGAGAACCGTAGAAAGATGTAGTCGTTATCCTCAAACTCCATAGGTCTTTGTCTCCTATCGGCATAAGACTTATTCTTGCTCTATGTTGTCTTTGTCTGCTCCTAGATGATCTGCACCTTCTTCTTGGTAGCATGTATCATATCGGGTCCCATGAGTGCTAACTCCCCTGGGTCAGTCTAGCGAAAAGGCGATTTGCAAGGTCGACCGTATAAAGCCTCGAAAGGTGCCATCCTAATGGTGGAGTGATAGTTTTTGTTTTATGCAAGTGATACTCCCAAAAAATGACCGAAGTTGAGGATGAAAGCACGCAACATGTCCTTGAGTGTCTAAACGGTCCGCTCAGTCTGGCCATCCGTCTGATGATGGAATGCGGTGCTAAAATGAAGCTGCATCTGAAAAGACTCATGAAACCCCTTCCAAATCCGGAAAGTAAAACATGCATGACGATCGGAGACAATCATCAAGGGTACTCCATGTAGCCACACAATCTCATGCACATATAGGTGTCCCAAGCTCTCCACTGAACCCTACTCTCTGATCGGTGGGAAGTGGGCCGACTTGGTGAGTCAGTCGATGATCACCCAGATAGAATCATGGCCCCTAGATTACATGGAAGTCCTGTCACGAAGTCCATGGATATCCCATCCCACTTCCACTTTGGGACCTCTAAATGCTGAACTAAGCCTACTAGTACCTGATTATATGCCTTCACTTGCTGGCAAGTGAGGCACCGAGAGACAGACTTTGCTACTTCTTTTTTCATTCCTGACCACTAGTGTTGTCGTCAGAGGTCCTGGTACATCTTCGCTACTCCTGGATGTACCTCTAGAGGGGATGTGTAGAAGTCCCCCTACACTTCCTCCAAAAGCGACACTGGTACCATGATACATCCTCTGAAGAGGATGACCTGCTCCCCACCTTCAGAAAATCCATCAGTTGTCTGTCCTGTGGATATCTAAGCACGTTGAGCCTCACAGTTAGCGTCCCCATGTTGCGCCTCCTGGACTCGCTGAATAAGTGGGGTAGTGACAGTAAGATACCAAAGAAAAGCTACTCCATCTTGATCCACAAAGGATATATGTAAAGCGGCCAGCTTCTTCGTCGCCTCACCTAGAAGATGTATACCAGATCTCTTGCTGAGTGCATCTGCTACTACATTCCCCTTCCCAGGAGTGACATGGCCCGACCCATACCGAGGCTCTAGCCACAACTACCCCAAGCCCACCTCCATAGGCTAGGGGTTGGAGACTAGATCCAAAGTCACAACAAACTAGGGGAGGCCTTTTCCTAAGAAACTGTATACACACACGCAGCTAACTCCAAAGTTTAGAGAAATGAAAGAAAGATACAACACTTCTATAAAAGGGAAACCAACATACATGTCTTGACCTCTAACCAGTACAAGTAAAGTGCTGAATAGTAGACTGATAAGTAAACTAGACAGTAAAAGGGGAAAAACACGCACCCAACCAGAAAGGTGCCACAACCCTGCAATAGGTAAATGAAAGTAAACAGCTAGCGAGTCTCATAGCAAGAATGTCCTGCTACGACCACTGAACGTAGACCAAGCTTCTGTGTCCTCTACACTCTTCCGTAGTCTCGACCGACATGTCCATCATCTGCAAGGTAACACCAAGTGTGGGCAAAGCCCAAGGAGGGGTGAGTATAAATATACTCATTAGGATGCCCCGAAAGCTCAAGGGAGCAACAAAGGAGGTACTAAAATAGTGAGCAGTGGATAGAACAAAAACAGTGTAAGATTACAATAGTGAGAGTACAACTCAACCCAACAAAATAAAGGAAGTGGACTCATCTAATCCAAGAGGATCTAGACCTAGAAAGCACGTGGCATACCCCACTCATCTTCTCCCCTCCTAGAAGGAGAGTAACTGAACCCAAGGGGTGGGAACAAAAGTAGGGTGTATATATATTGCTCAACAAGAAACCTGAATGAGTGTGTAAGGGGATCTCTATCTCCAAGATCAGCCCAAGAGAAGTCGCCAACAGTTCAAAGGATATCCATCACTAATGCCCAATAGTCCCACATGCCAAAGCTGCCTCATCATTGAACCATGCAACCAAGGGTCCCGCTCTGGTAATCACGGATAAAAGTCACCGACTAGCCTCATAGAAAGGGATGAGTCTGAAAGAAGTCATCAGGTAACCCACTACCCAGCCTCACTAGAGGGTAAGCCAAAATAGATTGTCAGGTAACCCACTACATAACCCCGCTGGAGGGTAAACCACAAGAGACTGTCAGGTAACCCACAGCCCAGCCCTGCTGGAGGGTAAACCATAAGAGATTGTCAGGTAACCCACTGCCCAGCCCCACTGGAGGGTAAACCACAAGAGATCATTAGGTAACCCACTACCCATCCCCGTTGGAGGGTAAACCATAAGAGGTCGTCGGGTAACCCACTGGCCAGCCCCGCTGGAGGGTAAACCCTAAAGTCAATAGGTAACCCACTTCCCAGCCTCACGGGAGGGTGAACCCATAACTGGTCTGATAACTTTGCACTACCCATGCCATAACTAGGTGTCACTAGAACCGCTACCGTGTGTAGGTTCGGAGTGCAATAAAGGAACCTACAACCAAAGCCCTTTCATGTTTCCACATTTAATGAGATCTCGAAAGAGGATCCACTCTCCCAAACAGATTACACCTCTGTAATCCTCACGGAAAAAACGCGAGATAGATTACTTACTCGCTGGAAATGGGCTCCCAGTGGAAGAGTTATTCAACACTTCTTTATACCCACACAGCCTCTCATGGGGCCCGCACCTCAGACCCGAAAGAGGTCAGGCAAACTGCACCATCGCGATGCTCTCAGGAAAACACGTCAAAATGACTACTCATTCTCCCCAAATAGATATATGATTAAAACTCACAAAATGCTGCACACGGATTAAAAGACGGCTCATGCCTCAACTCTGGATTCAATGCCTAAAACCACCCCGATCAATTTTTCCTCAATTCCAGGGTCATAACGCCGCTGACGGTGCCAAAAACGGACTATGTATGTTGAAGTTGAAACTCCCCGTGTTATATGCAAACGGGGCCCTATGGGGCCCACACCTCGATCCCGAAACACGCCACACAGATTGTACCATTACATTCCCTGTAAATAACCATGCGGCATAGGCTATTCATTTTCCCTGAATGAATTATGAAGCATAAGTCGTAAAAACATATCATACTCTGAAAGCCACCTTGTGGGGCCCATGCTTCGGGCCTGAATTTAAGTGGGTGGATTGCGTCGTCGCAATCCCCTTGGAAGAACACTCAGAAACGAGTACTCAAACACCCCAAATGGATGTTGGGTGAAAAAGTGGTGTTTCACCATAAGACGTGCGAACTAGGCCATGTGGGGGCCTCACCATGTATCTAACCTGAATGCTTCAGAAAGAATCCCAAAAATTTTGCACGAGGACTGGGGTCATGCTGCCGCTGACGGTGTGTGAATCGGACATCCCAAGCAGGAGTTAGGTCTGATGCAAGAATAATTAATTAATTATTTGCATTAAGCGTTTCATGCCACCAAGCAAAGAAACCAAACCGCAAGGGTCCCAAACCAACTTTGTATGGACAGACGCAACTCTAGGGCCACCGCGCCTCTGACGGAACGTCAAACGGACATCCGGCTCACGAATCACGAATCACGTCCGTCACAAGTTTTAATAATAATTTATTATTATTAAATTAATTCATCTCGGGTCACTCTCCCTCGGGCACAGAACTCAAAAACTCTAAAACAGACTTCAAAAATTTCTTCTCGTAGACACAGACCTACATCCACAGACGGTGCATCAAACAGACGCGTCGTTTACATGTTATGCCCCCCCGAACGCAAGGGGGACAACCGGGCCGGTTCAACCCGATCGGCCCGGTCCGAACTACCGGCATGAGGGCCAGCTGCGGGTCTGGCCCGACTCACCATGGCCCGCTGGTCGCGTCCTGCTCCAGCCACACTGGACCCCTTGGGTCCAGTTCTCCCTAGCAGACCAGCCTATGGCTGATATCCGCGTCGCGCCAGTAGGACCCGCCGAATGCAGGTCCCGGTCTCCTCCGCACACCCGAGGTCGCCGCCTCAGGTTCCCCCTCTGACCGTGATAGCCTGAAGGCGTCACTCGTGCTACACTCTTCCGCTGGCTTACCCTTCGACCGTGGTGAACCCAGGGTCAGTGCCTCCTGCAATGCACCGCCGCACCTCACCGCGGCCCGCGTCGCCCGACGCCGCTTGCTCCGTCGTCCGCACTGGTGACTCCTGATGCCGGCACCTCTGAAGCCCCAGCCTCCAAACACCTAGGATCCTCCCGGAGCTACCCTGACTGCACCCCATCCTCCTGACCTGCCATCCACCCATGCACACCACCCCGGACCACCGTCAGCCGCTGCTGGAGGTTCTATTCTTATTGTCTCTTTTGCGGACCACCGTGATTCCACCACACACCCGAAATTTTTTATAAGCCCATACTTGTGTTCCCTGTGAAGAGACCATCAAATATCATGCCTCTGATCGGAAATCCATTAAATATTTGATGCGCTTAATTGTCACCACCCAAGAACCAAAAGAATGGTTGAAGAACATGATAGACAAAACATGATTTTTCAGCATGGGTTGATAGTCGTGTTCGTGCAGCTATCAAAGATGTAACCAAAACTATGAAACAAGGGTCAATGATGGATTTTTAAATTAAAACTTGAATCGAAACTCAAAAATAGAAGAAATCCAACCTCGATTCGCCCATTTGCTGCTAGCGACGCGTTCACGACGCCCCCGCTTCGATCCGCCAAGGTTCCGGCAGGGGTTGATCGATCCGTTGAAGAATGGTGAAGGATGGCTAGAGAGATAGAGAGAGAGAGAGAGAGAGAACTAGGGTGTTAGTGAGAGAGAGTGAATTAGAGTTCTCCCTTAACCCTACAAACCTACTCTCTTTTTATAGGGATCCCACTCAGCGCAGAATCCAAATTCACCGTGCCCTCTAATTTTATGTCGCGCCTCGGCAAAACGCCCCGTTTTGAACTCAACGGAAGTCTCAGATATCCATTCTGAGGCTTCGTTCGAAAGTTATTTTAAAATATTTCCAGTGATAAAAATCACTAAGTCATTATTTCAAAATGGTGTTTTTTCCCCTAGGTGACATCTCTCATAGCAGGCCCGCGCCCGCAACTTTTACACCACTCCTAGGGTAAACAGAACGCTCCGAATGGAACCGTTCCCTCAGATTTTCGATCCGAGCTACTATTTCGGAGAAAACACAACCCCTCCACGTGAATAGTATAAAAACACTTAATATTTTTATAAATTTAATTCTAGTCACACCGGGCCTCGGAATCATACGTCGCCTTTGCGCCTAGCTCTGGAATTATATGTAGAAATATTCCATAGTATTACAGGTCAAAAACCGGGTGTCTATAAGGAGTATAGACTATCTTGAAGTAATAGTCCTGGAGGGACTCAATCCAACATTGCAGTCTCAAGTTCAGGTCATTATGAGAGAAGATATACCTAAGACTCTTGTGATCAGAGTAAACTATAAAACGTTTTCCCATCAAGTAATGTCGCCACATATTCAAGATGAAGACCACTACAGCTAACTCCAGGTCATGGGTAGCGTAGTTCTTCTCATGTTGTCTCAACTATTGAGAAACTTATATGATAACTTCTCACTCCTGCATCAGGACACATTCAAGCCTGGTCCCTGATTCGTCGTAGTAGACTACGTACCCAACGCCCTCCTCTAGAAGCCTCAAGATGGGGGCACTAGTCAGTCTCTACCTCAGATCCTGAAAATTACGATGGAATCTCTCTGAACATACGAAGGGTTTCCCCTTCTTCATAAATGCTGATAAAGGTGCTGCAACTCTATAGAAATTTGGCACAAACCTGTGGTAGTATCCAGCCAAACCCAAGAAACTTTGTACCTCTATCACTCCTGGGTGGCTCCCAAGAAAGTACCACCTCAATATTCGCTGGATCCACCACAACTCTAGCCTCTAAGATGATGTGTCCCCAAAAGTGAACCTCTCAGATCTAAAATTGGCACTTAGAGAGCTTACCATAAAGCTGGTGCTGTTGGAGTGTGTCCAAAACTATCTGCAAATGATAGTTATGCTCCTCCTCAGTAGCCGAGTAGATCAGAATATCTTCGATGAAGACTACTAAAAATCGATCAAGGTATGTCTGAAAGATCATGTTCATGAGTCCCATGAACACTGCTGGAGCATTGGTTAAATCAAATGTCATAACCAATAACTCGTAGTGGCCATACTGACATCTGAAGGTTGTCTTCTACACATCATTGTCTCATACTATGAGCTAGTGATAGCCTGATCTAAGGTCTATCTTCGAGAACCACCATGATCCCTTTAGCTGATCAAAGAGGTCGTTGATCCTTGAAAGTGGGTACTTGTTCTTCACGGACACCTGATTCAGGCACCGATAGTCAACACAAAGTCTCAAGCTCCCATCCGCCTTCTTGGAAAAAAAATTGGGGCTGCCCAAGGAGAAACACTTGGCCTTATGAACCCCTTGCTCAGCAAGTCCTCCAAATGTACTCGTAGCTCACAAATCTCCACGAAATCCATCTGATACATTGGTGTAGATATCAGTGTCGTCTTGGTGTACAATTCAATGTAAAATTCCACCTCTCTGTGAGGAGGTAGACACATAACATCATCAGGTAAGACATCCGCGTACTGGTCCACCACTACATGATAGCTCAGACTCTCCACATTAACCTCACTGAGAGTATGTCAAGCCAACTGATGAGTATTTGGTTACACTCTCCTCCAGGTAAGTCCATCATGTGCTGCAAAGGCTCCCTTATCACTGGTGAAAGTAAACCTAGTCTCATCCACACTGACACACCGCACTTTGTGCCTAATATATTTAATCTAAGAATGAACTGTAGATAACTAGTTCACACTCAAGATGACGTCATAAGGCCTCAATGCCACTACTAGGAGATCACAGACGAAGATCTTCCCTCCTATAGTAAGCTCACACTGCCAGCACTAGTGTGTAATCATCAAATCTTCTCTAGTAAAAGTCTCTAGCCATAAGGATCGTGCCAATGGCTCTATAGGAATCTTTGAGCTCCAAACAAGGGCAGTGGAAATAAAATAATGACGGGAACCTGTGTCTATAAGTATTGTAGCTAAGGTGGATTAGACACAGATCATACCTCGTATCATCTACGGAGTGTCATGGTCGTAGGCCTCAACTGACTGAAACTGAGCTCGCCCCTATCCACCTGCTCCCTATGGTCAGGGGGGACCACCCGGTGGAGGTGGCGGTAACATCTCAAATCTTCACCCACCACCAGCTGCACGGCCAGCTCCTCTGCCATGTCCGCCTGCTCCCTACAGACCTCCTCGGTCAAACCTCTATCTCTGCCTGGGTTGTCCTTTGACCGTCTGCAGATCATCTTTACGTCGGGTCAGGCAATCAAGAGTCATGTGACCCTGCTCACCGCATGTGTAACACTGCCTGCTCCCCACATGACTGGCTCTGTCTCCAGTTCCCCACACAACTGACCCTAAATCCTGTTGTCGTCCACCTGTTGGTCTGGTCCTCTTGGACCTCTGTGACATCTGTCTGCTTCCAGCTGCAGAAGACTCCGTTACGTGACACCCGATGGTGGGTCTCACTACTGGTGACTACTCAGCAAGAAATCTCTTCACTAAGAGGGCTCTCTCTAACACCCCATCCTGCATCGAGATGCTGAGAGAAATCATCGAATCCCTGATCTCCCACTTGAGTCCCTGCTCGATGGTCCAGGCCCTAAAGAATGGCTCCCACACCATATCAGTGGAGAAGGATGAGAGGTTGGTGATCCTCTCTGAGTACTGATCCACTTTCATGTTGCCCTTCTATAGATGAAGAAGCTCCTGTATAAGCACTTCGTGAAGGGTCGCTGGAATAAACTATGCCCGAAATAGGCTCTCAAAGTGTGCCTGGAGAAGCGTCACCTCATCGTGAACTTGAAGCATCAAGCTCCACCATCATCCTACTACTACCTGTATAAGACTAACGACAAGTATCACCATGAGATCAGCTGGTGTCCCTACCAGTCGGAAGACTCTCACCACGGCCTCTAACCAATCCTCAGCCGCCTATTGGTCCATCTCACCCCTGAACCTAGGTGGCCTTTGGTGCTGGAACTCGTGCAATGTGCTCAAGCGGTGTGTACCCTATGTTGCTGGGGCTGGTGTAATTGGTAGCCCAATGGGTAACGGAACCTCTGGTGCCTCTACTGATAAAAGGACATGCACTGAGACCTCGTCGCTCGGTGGTCCATCATCGCGTACTACACCCGGAACCCTAGCTGGTTGTCTCTGTGGAGGCATCCTAAAAAGTAACAGGTGTGCCATGGTCAAAAAGTTATACCTGGTGATCTGACTCAAAGAAAACACTAATAAAACTCTTCAAAATACACACACAATCAGTGTTTTCGTGTGCTGAGTCAGAAATTAGAAGTCTGGGTCCTGGTGTATGGATACATCGGTCGCCGCACCAACACTGGATTCCCCAAACTGATAACTATGCTCACTAAACTTAACACTATTTCCGTTTAAAGGTTAGAGTCCATTGTTATATGGTAGAACCCACTCCTCTGATACAAAATTTTCATGACCCATCCACTAGGGCCCATTTCGTGACTACCCCAAGCCCGCCTTCCATAGGTCAGGGGCTAGCGACTAGCACCGAAAGGCATATTCTCTAAACCGGGAAGGCATTGCCTTTATATAATATCAACACACACAACCAAGCACGTATTAACATATGAACACAAGTAACTTGTATAGTATAAAGAGTGTGTAAAGTAAGAAAAAGGGGCCAGAATACAAGACCAACTGGAAAGTACAATAAAACTGGAATATACAAGTAAACTGAAACAGCTCCTGTGAACACCCACCAAGGATCCTAACTGAAGGGTAGGTACGACTCTCGAATGGTATTCTCTGTAGTATGACTCACCTAAGGTCCACCTCCTAGCTACCTCCAGTCCTGGTACCCTCATCCTTAGTCAGTGTTGTTCATCATCTGCAACAAACACAACAAGGTGTGGGAATATCCCATGTAGGGGTGAGTATAACAATACTCAGTAGGGACCCCAAGACCCTCAAATGTCTCACAAAATCCAAAAAGGATAAACCAGAAAGTATTGAATCAACTGACATCCCTACTTAGTTATACGCCCATACATATACCTAAGTTATCAAGTATACCCATCTCAATCATGAGGAAACACAGGTTCTAACTCAAAATCCCAAAGCTCAAATGTTCCAAAAAAGAAGGAATACCACAAAGGTATTACCACAAAGGTATGCCACACAGAAGATTACCACAAAGGTATCACCGCGAAGGTAAGTACCAAAAAGGTACGCTATACAGAAGATTACCACAAAGTTAAAGGCTCAGTTCAAACAAGGTATAACTTAGGTACGGTAGTAAAGATGATTAGATGTAACTACTGAATCATCTTACTTTATTAAAAGGCAGGCCCATGGAGGATCCTAAATCATTAGACACAAATAGGATCCTAAATCATCAGACCCACATAGGATCTTAGTACATCATCAGACCCACATAGGATCCTAGTATAGCAGACCCATGTAGGATCCTAGAGTAGTCCCATATGGATTCCTAGAGTAGATCCAAGTGCCACTCTCAAACACAGACCCACAAAGGATCCCAAAACATAGACCCCCACATATGATCCCTTTCTCATGTTACAACCAGCTACAGGGTTCCCACACTAAGCTCACTTGATTCCGGTAGGGTCCGCTCCTCAAGCCACATGTCAATACTCTAACTTTCACGAGGTTCCATGAAGAAGTATCCCAAAGTACCACCATGAAAAAGGGGTGTCAATGCAACAAACGGTCTGTCATTCAGATGCCCAGTCTGTAACTTATTATCCTTTTAGTACCGAGGTCCTAGTTGGATTCGTGTTCTATCCAACCTAGACAAACCACAACTTAATAGAAAACCCAAGTGGGTATAACAAAAGGACCATCTCGATCAAAGGTTTCTGGTGCCGTAGATGGTTCATTGAACGGACACGCGATGCCAAATTTATGGCTAATAAGGTGACTCTGGGTCATGTTGGGCCCGGGTCAGGTCCAACCCGGCCTGGGTAGTCCCGACCCGGTTTTGGTCGACCCATCCCGACCCGAGTTTGGCCCGGTTTGGTTGGGCCATGGCGGGCCAGGCCCGCTGGGCCGCGGTCCTTCCCGGCCCGACCCGCGTTGGGCAGCCTACGGTGGGGTCCACCCTAGCAGCATGAGGGAGGGGGAGTCGCGCGCCCCCAACATTAGTCACCAAACAACCAAATCCATTCGGTCGCCAACCTGCATGCAGGACCCATCAGGGGTCCTGCTCGATATAGCTCGGCTGGCCGAAACAGCCGGCCCCTAACTTCTCCCAGCGGCGCGGTCGCACACCACTGCCCCTCTGCGGATGGACGAATGTTGGCCATCTTCCACCATCCACAGCGGACAGGCAGACCACAACCACTTGCTCTAACGGTGGCGCACGGTCATGCCACCCGTGCTTTTGTCGTCGGCCGAAGCATCGGCTGTCCTCTTTCCAGCGTTGGGGCCAGAAATAGTCATCCGCCCTCCGGCCTCCGTGTGGCCTCTTTCTCTACCATTGGTGCAGACGAACACTACCCCGGTTCTATGCAGCTAGCCCGGGAGGCGGCTGCCACCTTTCTCCACCGCGAAGAACATGGCAACCATGAAGAACAGCGGAAGGATCGGGCAGTGTTCATTTGGACCACACCCTCCGTATTAGATTGGTAGCAGGTGGATCAAGTGGATTAATTCAACGCAAACCACAAAGAACAACAAAACCACTACCTTGTCGTTCGTTTTAGGATATCACAAGGAAGAAGATGAAGTCATTGGAGAACGTCAGCGTTCGTTGCCTCCGCAAGGTGCTTCTGATCCGGGCTTGGGGTCGGTTCCTCATTCTTCGTCGGATAGGCGTTCTTCATTGGAGAGAAAGATTTTTCTCCACAATTATTGCAAGCTCCTCCCTTTACCAATGTTTTCCCTCAAGGGTAATGAGGTTACAATATCAATTAAAATAAGTTTAACAGATTAATTTATGTTGGAACAATTAAATGTTGACACATTTAATTAATTTTAGTTGGCTCAAATAATTAATTGGGGAGTTGAAAGTTTTTTTTCATTAAAGAGGGTTTGGGTGGTCCCCACCTCCGAGAATTCAAAAGGAGGTTACAAGAAAAATAAAAATGTAAAATATTTTTATTTATCTATTCTTCCACGAAAAAGTGAAAAAATAACTTCCACCCTCAAACTACTATAGTCGTGGTGAAGGTCTCCTTAAGCGAATACTGATGCTGTGAGTTCAACTGTGTCCTCAGATTTCAATTTCAAGCACTGGTTCAAAAGTAACAAAAAAATCCGCTTGCACATTTACTGAACGTACCTGAAAAAAGTTCAGAAATTTATTCTGGGCACACCGGGCCTCAGAATCACACGCCATCAATTTTTGCAGACTCTTAATATTCCCATAAAATTCAGGAAAAAAATTTACATGGAATTTCCAGGTCTTTACAATTAAAACCATCAGTAGAAGATTCCAGTACATTATAACTAATATCTAATAGATACAAAAACACCATTTCCAACCAAAAATGATAATTCTTCTCATAAAATGTGGGAATAACCTTACTTTTTATTGAGTTTAGATTATCCATTATTGATAAAATAATTCAGTAATATAAATACTTATTCCCCAGAATTCAAATATTCTTGGGTCAATCAAGGACCCTGGCTTTAATACCAATTGAGAATCCACCTTCAATATTTATGAGATCATGGGGGGGTTAAATCTGTGAGAAAATTTTTATTTCACATTTACTCTTTTAAAATAACTTTATTTCTAATTAAAGTAAAAATACTTCACTATTAAACACAATCGTATGAACACACAAACAAGGAATGATATATTTTATAAGTTTCACTACCCAGTAAGAGTAGTTATCCCATGGTATGATCTAGAAACACCCAAAAGCACACCATACACTAGAAAAAATCCAATGGATTATAACAAGAAGGGTATATCCATGAACTTTTTATCATAGTATTATGAATATATAATTTCATCCTATATGGTAATGATAATTTAGGGATTTTAAAAAAAGATAGTATCTCATATCATTAAGCTTTGAGTGTGTTCTTATTGTACATCTTCCTTCTTCCCAACTCGTTCTAGAGAAAGTACTATTTTCAACTTACTTAATCTCTTACACATTAGTGATCAAGAATATATTCTTTTTCTTCCTCATATATCTTATTTCCTTTTTGATACACAATTAATATTCTCTATGGTTTCAACAATATTGAAAAATATATATTTTGTATCTCTTATAAATATATCTTCATTTAATAATATCAAGAATATTATTTCTATAACTAATATCAAAAAATTATGATTTCAAGAAATCTGATCGCATTATATTTGTACTCATTCAACCTTCATTAAAAATGTGCCAAGGATTCATCATTAATCTCCTTAAGATATAGAAATAATTTCAACATTATATTTTCATATCAATGGATTCATATTCTCATAACATCCCACTTATTTAAAACCATATAAATTTTCCTCCACATATTCTTGAAAATTTGTATTCATGAACCTATGACATGACACCACCTCCTGCTATATTAAATCCTTTGCACTTTACCATTTTTCAACCTTTGATGGACCTCCTTGAATTTTATCTTGGATCATGATCATAATATTGATCACGATTATTTAAATCCATGAAGATATGATCCATTTCATTATATGATTTAATTTCCTTATAATTAATATTATAGAAACCCAATTATACATCCAATAGGTCAATAGATTATTCTAAGTGTAAAAGAATTACATTGGGAACATCTAAAAGATTATATTCAAGTAAAGAATTATGTTCTTCTCAAAAAAAATATAAATTTAGAAATGTATTACATTTTTCATGAAATATTTTGCTCCGGAGAAATACTTTTGATTTGGAACTCAAAGACTAACATTTTACTCACAGACTTACAATCCATAGTAAAGGCTTAAATTTTTTATCAAAGACTTATGATCATGAAAAACAATTATAATTTATAACTCAAATTATTTTATTCTACTCACAAACTAGAATACATCTTGTTCATCTTCTTCTCCACTAAATCATATTCTACCTCAAATTATCACCACCAGTTTGATTCTGTGGTTTCTCACCATGTCAAATCAAATCATCTTGACTGATCATGATACTTAAAATTGTGAATAATACCTTAAGAATTATATAAACATTATTTTTTCATAATATTTGAATTCTAGAAACTAAAAAATTCGTCCAATGTATTTATAAAAAACTTTTCTATAATTTTTTGATTGTCTGTGAGTCAAAAAATTTAGGATTGACCACATATCTTAGTCTGTATCAACTACATGTTTGAATCAATCATGTGTATCGACTGCATGGCCAACCTTCAATCAACCATGTGAATAATCAATCCACCACATGTCTAGATTAAATTTTTTTTATTGAATTTATGAACAACATTTAACATATCATGAGTCAACATTGTCCATTTTTTCTCTACGTGTTAGGTTGATTGTATATAAAAAATCAATCGACCATGCGATTCCATGGTTAGTGGATTGACTATAAGGTTGTCTCTATCTAGAAATTCCAAACTTCATTTAAATTTACCTAAGGCCTCCTAAAACCAACTTTTTTCCTCCAAAAACACTTCCAAACCTCTTCTAAGATGTTTTAGATAGTGTCTCTTCACGCACTTTCATTTTTTCTTAATTTCCTTTAAGAATAACACACAAATCATCACATTTTATTTTAATGTGATTTATTCACTGAAAAAAATACAATATAAAAGTTGATATCCACTATAATATTCTTTGAAATATACTCTTTTAAAACACGGGATTATCATATTAATTCATAAAATACGACTGGTAGTAGAGTGAGTTAGACCTTTGTAAAAATCATATTTTATGATTTGATATTTAATCATAAAATAAAACTCATTCGTTACTTATGATTATAGGAATTGTATAATACTAATAATATTTAATGATATAGGGTATCTTAATTACATTTTGATAATTTTTTCATTAAAACCCTAACTATATCATACATTACAATATTTCAAATCATGATATATCATACTAAAGAAAACTGAGGTTTTACACTATATAATACATTACGATATGAATATATCATACACTACGACAGATAAAATCAAAATAAATATAATTTTTCATATTATAATTCAACTAAATATGAATTATTACATATATTTCTTAAAATAGTATTCATTTAAGCACATTTAATTCTTAAAGAACAAGGTTTTTATACCACTGATGGGTTTTGAAAGATCGGCATATGATTTGACATAGTAGAAAAAACCATTGAAATGACCAATCTATATTCAAGGAATTAAACATGAAAACATAAATGAAGAAAGAAGTACTGGTATCAATAAATTAGTGGCCACCATATTCCTGTAAGTATACTTGATTATGATCATGAATCAACATAATTGTACCTTTTCCCTCTGGGGAGGACACCATCCGATGGATCATGGTTTGTATCAAGATGATTCCTGAAACTCTAAAAGGGGTGATAGTGCATTTACTCGAATGAGACAAATGAAGCTTAGGAAAACATAGGCTCTTTAGAAAAAATTTCATGAAACTTTTGATCACACCACTATCATACACAAACCCATCAAAAAGAGGGATCACATCTATTTTATAGGCCTCCTCAATGAATTTGATGAATAAATAATGTGTTGACCACCTCAGGTGTTATCAGAATTCCACCATAAATTTCTTCCTTATCAATTATTTAATTGAAATAATTTAATGATTATTTGAAAATATTTTAATCCATTCAAAACAGATTAATAACATATAGAAATTTCATGGGAGGATCGACCAAAATGCATAAACTTAGCCTCTATTATGTTGGGTGTAATGTAATATTCGGAACAGTTTTAATTCTATTTTGGTAGCTATATATCATTAAGATATATGTATCACATTAATATAATTTAAGACCACATCCAACAGTTGGAACACTTTACTTTTAAGGATTCGGGAGTTTAAAAAAATTAAAATTATTTGAATTTTCTCCCGCCAATCCTTAGATTCTTGAGGATCATTACTTCACCAAGAAGATACATGATTGTAGTGGAGAAAATATTGAGCTTGATACCTAGATTGGAATGGTCTAGGTTCAGCTTCCCATTCTATATCTCATACAATATACACAACTTCCTCAATTAGATTTTGATCAAATAGGGGATTCTCTTATATAAAGTTATCCTTTTTCTCCCTCTAGTGGGTTTAAAATACCTCATTTGAGATGTATGGTACTATATGAAATCCAATAAGAAAAATAAATCTCATAAAAACATTTAAATTAAATTGAAATTCTAAAAATGATATCAATTTAATTCAAAAACATTATATAAATAACAAAAGAGATAATTAAAAACCATTGGAGTATAAATAGCATAAAAACAACATATTTTCAACCTGTACACTTTAGCTATAAAATATACCAATCATACTCCAACCATGCAGATTTTATTTAGAATTAAATAATAGGTTTAATGGCTTATATTCGTGTTCTACAACCTAATCACACTAATTATTCACCTAGTAAATTCTCCCTAATTTCCATTTTTAAGATAGAATTTCATAAAAAAGAGGAAATAAATCAAACCTAAACCAAAATTACACATTTCTCACATCCCTTAGAAATTCAAGTATTTAAACATAAAGTTTTTACTAGGTTCTTATTTGAAACATACCTCTTATTTTTGAAGGATCTTATCTCTCGTATACCATGATTGTTTAAATATGATAAAATAAATCCTAACTCGGATACCATTTGGGGATACCCTGAGTCGATACCCAAGTTAGATCATAAAATGGTGTGTAGTGCATTATAAATCACCATGGTCTAAAAACTAGTTTTGAGGAATCAAATTTACTCTATTTGGAATGATTTCATCCATTAAATTATAAATTCAAATACAACCCATTTCCCAAAAGTTTGACATGACCATTTAATATACTCGAATGTTAAGAATCTAAAATAATACATTTTGAAATAATAATCATTCCCCATTCCAAACATAGAATAACCATAAAATAATAACTTCAAATCATAATAACATTAGATAATATAACCATAAAAAATGTGGTCTACCATATTTAATTTTCACATATATGAATTCAAATTATAACTAAAATTCATAAATAAGGGATAGAAATCTAGATAAGATTAATATATATAATATACCAAAATTATATAATCAAAATAAAAAACCAAATAAAATTCGTAAGACACCTATCTCCTCATGATAATTATAAATCCATCACTTTTTACCAACTCCATCCCAAACTAAAATGACTAAAAGATGTGATAAATTATAATAGTATATTTCATTTACATATATTATAGATAAAAAAGTATATATACACCTAGTGGGTGTATATACATAGTGATAAAAACATTCCTAGAAGTATTCCATGACATTCTGTATGTAAAACGTTTGTAAAATAAACCAAATGATGTTATTTTGAAATAAATTTATGGAAATTTTTTTTTATTCTTTTATGAAAAATAAATAACAAGTATTAGAAAAGAAGAGGTTTAAAAATAACATATTATCCAATTAAGATGAAATATTATTATGTAAATTAAGATATAAAATAAAAATTGTTCATAATAAAATTTCATAACAAAGCATCATGGGTAGGTACCTTTGGAACTAATGCAAGGAGACCTAGGATCCTCATACTAAACAATCTATAATCATAATACGAATCATCATCATATCCATATAATATGCAAATCTATATTTAACTACTCACAATCTGCAAGATAGAGTTTCATCCTGCACTAGTAGGAATAATCATTAACCAAAGTGTCATCCCATACTAGTGGTGAGCAAACTAGGGAGAGTTTCCTCATAACCTAGATTGGTACTTGTATTAGGAACACTAAAATATTCCTAAGGAATTTTGCTATTAATTTTTATCTACAATTAAAGAGTGTAAAATCATCCAAAAATGAAAGCTAAATTAATTATTTTACTAATATGTATAACCCATCAATAAAACAAAGGCATTAAAGTGAGCATCATAATAAAACAGAAAAAAAAAATTTAAAGATGAATCATGTAACAATCACTTTAAATATTTCAATAATAAATTAATCCATGTAAATATTTAATAAAAAAACTTTTTAAAATTTTTAATATTTAATATATGAAATATCCTTGAATATAATTTCATTTAAATCAATGTAAACCCATAATTGGAATTTCTAAAAACACTTTCTTCCCATCTTTATTAATAAGTTCATTTTTTTCTCTTTAGACACTCACATTCCCATGTAATTTAAAAAACAAGAAAATAAAAGTATATAGATAATATAAGGGAAGAATTATTTCATGTAATAAATTAATATCATTCAATACATTATCTAAATATATTAGACACAATAATAAAATGCACACTTAGAAGTAGTTATATATCAGCAATTTTCAAAACCATCAATAAATAATTAAGTATTTGATTTATGATTCCTTTTTTAAAAATAATAATTAAATTATTTATTTAGTGGTAGTTTTATTTAAAAAATTTCTAATTATTATTTAGTGGTGGTTTTTATTAAAAATTTTGCTAAGTATTCTTTAAGAAAACTTTTACTCTCTCTCTTCCCTTATAACACTCCAAGATTTTATAGTAAGTTATTTTCTTTAAAATCATTTATTAGTTTGCGCTAAACGCAACACCGAGTTTGAGAGCACCACGACTTACCAAACTAGCCATTCAAAAAGAAGTTATGAATAGTATTAAATGTATTTTGAATTTTATAAACTCCATATAATTTTAGAATCCATATTATGTGTTTCTTAGAAATAATATCAGAACAAATTCATTTTTTTAGATAAAGGAAGTATTTTTCAAAAAATGAAATTAAACCACTTTTTAATAGAAACCCCATTTTAAAACCAATATATGACACTTTTATGTATTCAATTTAATGAAATGAAATTCTTATTTTGAATCGAGACATAAAAATATATTTTTGATAAAATTTTGGTACTTTTCTAATAACTTTCTTATTTTGATGATTACTAAAAAATACTAAATTTTAATTGAAAACTACTTTTTAAATTGAAATAATTTATAGTGTTAAATTATGAAATTTTAATGGTTTGAAATTATAATTATATTATAATTTTATCATTTAATACAATGTAGGTCATTATAAGTAATTTCACATTTAAATTTGACATAAACACATGTCAATCTTTTGATAGTTTTTACTTTTTAAAAACCCACTTTTCGATATTGACAATGGGAATTAATTTTAAATTAATTAATAAAACATAGAGGTTTTTAATATTGTAAAATAGAATTCATTTTTGAATTCGGAATATCAAAATTATCTAAGGGTAAATTTTTGGTATTTTTCTGAAAACATTCATTTTTTGATGAATTGTGAATAACACTGCGTTATAGTTTAAAACCGACTTTTTATTTAAATAATTATTTATTTTATTTAAATTTATTTTTAGTCAAAATAGATATATAATACCTATATAATTTCAATTTAATTCAATGGAGTCGTTTTATAATAAAACTAGATGTATAAAATTTTATTGAACTTTTTACCGTCTTTTACCCACTTTATAAGAGCATTTACAAATTTGCATAAAACTTAATTTTACTGCTTATATGAGTTAAATTTCAAAAATCTGATAGAAATGGTTGAAATCAATATGTAAAACGTGGTTCAACAAGATGAAAATAATTTTTTGTGAATAGTAACTTTTGACTTTTATTTACCATGGTTAAAAGTAAATAGGGTAATTAAGGGTAAAATGATATTATAATTACCCTAACACATGTCCTAATTATATTGGATAAGTTTAATTCGACCAAAAAAATATTTAGTAATAAAATATGATCCTTCTTGTCCATTTGGATTAGATTAGGACATTTATTATTATTTTATTTAAAAAAGAGTCAAAAGTGCTAAATTCAATGTTTAATAACTAAAACATTTTTAATATAGGGTTATACATAAGATAAATTTGACTATAAATATTCATTAAAAATATAAATGTATTTCCTGAATAATATTATTTTATTGATAATTTTTAGATATTAAATAAATAACTTTATTTATGACACAATGATAATGTATTAATTACCATATTAACGAAAGATTAAAATAATTGATATTATAAATATCCAAATAAATGTAATTTGAAACATTTTATGAATTAAACTAATTTTATAGGTTAATATGATGTGTTAGTGTTGATTAAATAATTTGTTTCAAAGTAATCATGATTTTATGATTTTCACAAAAACCAAATACTAAATAGTGTCAAAATTTACATAATTGAGTTTTTAAAACAAATAATATATTATAAATTGATATTATATTCCTAAAAATATGAGGTTCATCCAAAGGACTTATATAAGGTTATATATATTAATAATGAACCACTTGGGGTTATCTTGGCTTGTTATAGTAATTTTATTTACCATATAGTATAAAAATACAAAGAGACATGGTAAATGTCAAACTATTTAACTAAGAGTTAAATATAAAAGATAAGGTTAATATGGTGACCTAAACCTGTATAAAACCTATTCGTTGAGAGGTTTTCGACCCATCACCACCTTATCATTGAAAAAAAATAATTTTTAAGCCATTATAAATTGAAAATTATTTTATTATAAAATAATATTTCAATCTTTTCCTAATGCGACCCTCACCTCTCTTATAAAAGGGTACTTCCCCTTCTCATAATTTCACACCTCTAAAGCCATTTGGATCAGCCAAACCCTACCCAAATATCCTCCCAACTTTCCTCCCATCATCCTATAGGCCTTACCTTGGTCATAAATCCAACCTATAGAGCCCTTTTGATCAAATCAAAAGGAAGAACCTGAAGAAAGGGTAAATATTTCATTACCTCTTTCAAGTTCTTTTCTTCTTCCACTTCCTATTTCTTTGTTGTTTCCATTATAAAATAATAAATACAGTATATTATATATAATGTGATGTTATTATAAAAATTGTACAACCATATTTATTATTCTATCCATCATATGAATGAAAAAGTCATCATACGTGTGTACGTACGGCTTACCGTCTCCATGTCATGGTGTAGTTTTTTATTCAAACCCTTCATTATTTGGATGGGTATAATAATGAGTATAACTGATGTAAATAAAAAATAAAACTTTTTAATGATTATTTATATATGATATACCATCCAATTCCATACGATTTCACCATCAATATAATGATATTGTCGCTCGTGCGTACGTATGGATTACCGTCTCCACGAACGCGATGAGATTCATTCCCCATCGTAATAACTCAAGAATAATTTCCATTTTATGATTAAAAATAATGTTTAATAACTTAATATAATTCTGTATATGAATAAAATACATCCTATAAATAACAAACATGGCTTACGTAATAGAGAATATAAAGGAAAACGAACCTGTTAACACCCAAAATGATGATACTACTAAAATATTATTAACAAAGAAATATTAGAGGATCATATATGATATCATATTTATGTATATATTTCTTTTATAATTTAATAAAAATGATTTAACTATTATACAGTAGGTTAACATACCCTCTACCACGGTAAAGTACCAGGTAATGGGTTTTCATCTCACTTCTTATTCCCGTGAGATTCATGAAATATTAACACTATTTCCATTTGTGTGGTGTATGTACTGACCATGATTGTATTATTTGTGTAATATAATTTAATTTATAGGTATTTACATCTTCATTGTATGATACTTATTTCATGGGGTGTATGTTTCGTATGTTACCAAATCGGTAAGGGAATTTCAAATTTCAATTTCCACTCATTCGGTTTTACGCAAACATCATTGATTACTTTACTCCATGATTATGTGTGAAATAAATTTTTATTTACTTATATAGTAATTTCCACTCCCCTTTATGTGGATATAATTTTGATACACATAGTCAATCCCTTGATAAATTCTCAAGTCATCGATATAAACTTGATAAGAGTAATTTTAACTCAATTTCTATTCATTGAGTTAAACATCCAAGTAATTGGTGTTGTTTTTACAAGAATATGTGTGAATGTCTTTTGAATGATTGACACTTAATATCCAATAATATTGAGTGTATTTATATTTTTCACACATAATTATGTCATTTATTTATCCTTAACCTAAGGATATGGTCTTCATAAATCAATTCATCTCAACTTACATTCCATTGAGACTTCTTTGTTGTTACGCGCCAATTCACTTTTATTTGGTGTATATACTATACTCTGACATAGTATATCCTGAATCCCTTTATTCTCATGATATTATAATGTTTTTATTACCTCAATTATTTGTATTCAAGCGTCTCCCATTTGGTTATGAACTCTAACTAAAATATCATTTTAAATGTTTTAAAGATTTATTCTTATAAATATTTCCCATTAATGTCCATGTTTTAAAAATGGTTTTAAGGATTTATTTATATGGACATTAATGTTTTAAAATTAAAACTCATTTTAAAAGATTCAAATTGGTATGGGAAACTTTGATTCAAAAATCTCTTTTAAATGTCTTCTTGGATAAATAGTGCATCATTTAAACGTTTTCAAGAAAAAAGGGATATTTCTCTAAATATAGTTTTAATAACTATTTTCATCAATTTAAATATCTTTCAGTGTATTTTATTCTTGATTGAGGTTGATTTATTATAATACAGTCATCCATATTGTATTGAATGGGTTATGTTTGACTGTGGATGTGCTATTTTTATGCCATTCATGGTTTGTGGTTAAAATATTGACATTTCGTATACTAGTTTTAATACGAATGTTTAGATTATGTTTCACCCTTTCATATGAGGAATGAATAGGACTTAGTAAGTGGCAGGTGGATCCCACTATAGCTCCTCAATGCATTAGTAGGTCTCATGATATAATTAGACGTGGAATTGGATGAGGCCTTTCCCAATTTGATATATGGTTTTGGTCGAGTCCTAAATCATTTTTAGAAGTCTTGGATGAGGCCTTGACCAGATGTTTCATAATGTCTGGCATTATGCATTCCATCATTATAAAATTGGCTATTGATATTACATGTGATTATTCGACTAGTATAATATCCATGTGAATAAGTAAATGGAATTATTTGATTTATCTTTTCCATATTATGCTAATTTTTAAGTTTAAAATGCTTGTGTTCTTGTCTTATACATTGTCTTAAGTGTTTATTATTATTTATAACGATTTCTACTATATTGTTATACTTACTAAGAATTTTACCTCACCCCTTATTATGTTTTATTTTTCCCAGGATGCAAAGACGTATAATACGATTAACCTACAGGAATAGGCTAAGGGATATAAGAGTGTTAAAAGGGCACATGATGTTGTTTTTTTAATTTCATGATATAATGTAAAACTTATGTGTATATCTAGTACTTCCAAGGATACTAAACTGAACAGCCTTTCGAGACATAATTCCTTGTATCATGCCAATGTTATGTAATAATACACCAGTTCTGGGTAACTGGGGTCAGG
Organism: Viscum album; assembly: GCA_963277665.1. Lineage (NCBI taxonomy): Eukaryota > Viridiplantae > Streptophyta > Magnoliopsida > Santalales > Viscaceae > Viscum > Viscum album. The sequence goes on along the minus strand of OY728164.1, from coordinate 380,573,677 downwards.
GCATTACAGTTGGTATCATAGGAAGTTTAATACAACCCTTGGAAACTAGATTTAGAAAATACTACCCTAAGATAGATATTGTTGATTAGTATAGAATAACATCCAAAAGTTTTTTAAATGTAAATATTATGTGGGTTTTCTTGTCAATACATCCATTTCTGGATACGAGCAGGTAGAGGAGGCTCTCGAATAGATGTACCTAGGAGTGAAAACTCTGACAAGGAGTTTTGGGCTTGACCTAGGGTATCCTAGTACATGACAATGGGCCTTAATACACTCTATGTTACAACACTCTCGGGAGTTATGCTTAAGATAATTCACATTTTCGTTAAAAACCAATTTTATGGATTTTAATATAAGATGAGAATAAATAAGATTTGATAATCCTAAGGTGTTTTAGATTGAAAATAAGGTGTTATGATATTCTCTAAATGATTTTATGACTCACGCTATGCTTTCTTGTGTTAGTCAATGGCTAGATTCCAGGGAAGTCATAGTAACATTGAACATGATGTACAAGGTGGGCATGGTGGTGGAAATGAGAAAAGAAATAGAATTTTGATAGGTGTAAAAGATATTGTGTTCATGTCGAATCAGTTTTCTAAAAATATGATCAACAACAAATATATTAACCAACTTCCAGACTCAACAATGAAGAGAAAGGCGGTTAATGATAAGAGCTCCAATAATGGAGACCATGGATAAAAGAAATCCCAATTTCCATCATGCAGGAAATGTGGAAGGAGACACCTAGGAAAGTGTCTCAATAGAACAAAGAAATGATTTATGTGTGGGAAATAAGGACATAAAGTAAATAATTGCCAAGGAAAAATGAAGAGTATTATGGAAGAAAATAAAAAGGATCCCAAGAATCCATTTACAGTCATTTTCCATAAATGTAGGTGATCTAGGCATTACCCAAGTAAATACCCTATTCTATATGATAACCTCTTGGTCAAGGAAGAACCTATGTGGAAATAAATGGATGGAGATATTTTTAAAAATATTAGTTCTCTTTGTTGATGGGATTACTTTGGAAGACTTTTCTCTTGTATGTGTAACCCTATATTTTGTTATGTGATAATGATATTTTAGAAAGAATTATCTTCTCTATTGTTGATATAGTTATAAATAACCATTTGGGTTTATATGAAACTTGAATTTTAGGTAATTACAAGTTATTAAATTGTGGGATGAAAATGTGAGGTATGAGATAGCATTTTTGATAAAATTATGTTATTGTTATTTTGAGGAATTTATCTCAATTTGGGAATGTTATAAAATATATTTTTTGAAAACGAAAAACATGTAGATTGTGTGACAACCTGTCGCGTCGGACAAAGCTACAGAAATCGAACCCACAACCAGAGCGTGATTTGGATTTATCGCCTACAACTAGACTACGTGAAGTCCCTGGTTAGTGTGAGTAATTATTTTTAGTTGAATGATTTTATTGATCAATAATTAGTTATTTTTGGATCTTATTTCTTATCAAATGGATATCCTTCGTATAGGAAAATTATTTGGTGATTAAGTGATAAATGTTATTTTGGAAGACGTTCGCTCTGTTGGGAACACTATATGCCTAAGGAAAATAGAATACTCTGGGATTTTATTTGAGGAGTAATGGTGGATTCTTATATATGTTTTTATTTTGGATTTATAGCGATTTGGGTTATTTATGGAAATGATTAACCTATCATAGATAATATGTGATTATCTTAATTACTTTTAAGTATGTGACTTTAAGAGAAGTCGATGTTATTTGGAGATACAATTTAACGTGGAAGACTACGTAATCAAATTATTCTATGTTTTGGGTTTCAATATTATTTTGGATTATATCGAAGGATTATAAGGACAATTATTTATTGGATGGTATTTATTGAAATTTGGGTATTATTGGTTTAATTTTAGAAATTAATATTAGTATTTATTTCTCTAAAGGATTATCCTCTTTGGGGATCATCTGATCTTGTACTAACCATTTTGGTTTTAGTTAATCTCTAAAGAAAAGGGAAATATATAGTTTATCATTTTTGATATTGTGATTATCTATAAGTTGATTCTAGCACTTTAGGTGTGACCAAGTCATCTTGAATACTCATCATTTAAAAAATATATGAGTTAGTGGTATAAATTTATTAAAAGATAAAAATCTACTTAAAAAGAAAGTTTATCTCTTTATTTTCTTAGTCAGTATCATAAATAAATTCCTCAACTTTATGAAATTGAACTTAAAACAAAAAAAACGTTGTCCGTTTACTTTCCTACTGGGAAACTAATGACCGTTTATCCCATCACAATTTTGTGGTTTTCTTGTTGTTAACTTTCTTCTGATCATGTTTTTTATCACTCTCAATCATAAAATTACACTTATTTTATCTTCCATATCCATTTTTTCTTACATGGAATCCTAGTATGGGTTATCTTAGGTGACCTTTGTACTTATCTTTATTTATTTTAAAGTAATAGTTTTATTGACTCTTTTTCTGATGTGGGACATTCAATGAAGTTCCCAAGACCAATTTTAAAATATTTAGGATGTAATTTGCTAAAGGGTGGAAGAATGTAACACCCCAAGATTTCATAGTAAGTTATTTTCTTTACAATAATTTCATAGCTTGCGTTATACACAACAATGAGTTCGAGCACACCACGACTTACCAAACTAGCCATTCAAAAAGAAGTTATGAATATTATTGACTGAATTTGGAATTTTACATACTCCGTATAATTTTAGAATCCATATTATGTGTTTTTTAGACATAATATAAGAAAAATTCATTTTTTCAGATAAAAGAATTTTTTTTTAAAAAATGTAGTTTAACCACCTTTTAATAGAAAACCCATTTTAAAACCAATATTTGACACTTTTATGTATTAAATTCAATGAAATTAAATTATTCTTTAGAATCATGACATAAAAACTTATTTTGGATAAATTTTTGGTACTTTTTTGATAACTTTATTATTTTCATGATTGCTGAAAAATATTAAATTTTAATTGAAAACAACTTTTTTAATCGAAATAATTTACAATGTTAAATTATGGAATTTGAATGGCTTGGAAGTATAATTATATTATATTTTTATCATTTAATACAATTTAGGTCATTATAAGTAATTTCACATTTAAATTTGACATAAACATGTGTCAATCTTTGAATAGTTTTTACTTTTTAAAAGCTCTCTTTTTTGTTTTGACAACATGAATTAATTTTAAATTAATTAATTAAACTTATATGTTTTTAATTTGGTAAAATAGAATTCATTTTTTAATTCATAATATCAAAATTATCTTAGGGTAAATGTATGTTATTTTTCTGAAAACATTCAATTTTTGATGAATTGTGAAAAACACTGCGTTATAGTTTAAAACCAACTTTTTATTTAAATTATTATTTATTTTATTTAGATTTAACTTTAGTAAAAATAGATATATAATACCTATATAAGTTCAATTTAATTCATTGGAGTCATTTTATAATAAAATTACATGTATAAAATTTTATTGAACTTTTTATCATCTTTTACCCACTTTCTAGGAGCATTTTCAAATTTGCATAAAACTTAATTTTACCGCTTCTGTGAGTTGAATTTAAAAAATCCGATAGAAACAGTTGACATCAGTAAGTAAAATTTGGTTCAATAAGATGAAAGTAATTTTTGGTGAATAGTAACTTTTGACTTTTATTTACCACAGTTAATAGTAAATAGGGTAATTAAGGGTAAAAATGATTTTATAATTACCCTAACACATGTCCTAATTATATTAGATAAGTTTAATTCGACCAAAAACAACCTTACCAATAAAATATAATCCTTTTGGTTCACTTGTATTAGATTAGTACATTTATTATTATTTTATTTAAAGAAGAGTTAAATGTGTTGAATTCAATGTTTAATAACTAAACCATTTTTAATATTGTGTTATACATAAGATAAATTTGACTATAAATATTCATTAGAAATATAAAAGTATTTCCTACATAATTTTATTTTATTTATATTTTTTATACATTAAATAATTAAATTTATTTATGACACATTGATGATGAATTAAGTACCATATTAATGAATGATTAAAATAATTGATATTATAAATATTAAAATAAATTTAATTTGAGACTTTTGATGAATAAAACTAATTTTCTAGGTTAATATGACATGTTAGGGTTTATTAAATAATTTTTTTTCCCAAGTAATAAGGCATTTATGATTTTCACAAAATCCAAATACTAAATAGTGTCAAAATTGAAAAAATTGAGTTTTAAAAAATAATAATATATTATTAATTGATATAATATTCTTGAAAATCTAAGGTTAGGCTAAAGTACGTAGATAATGTTATATATATTAATAATGAACGATTATGGGTTCTATTGTATTGTTATAATATGTTTATTAACCATATAATATAAAAATACAAAGAGACATGGTAAATGTCAAACTATTTAACTAAGAGTTAAATATAAAAGATAAGGTTAATATGGTGACATAAACCTATCTAAAACCTATTGGTTGAGATTTTTTCGACCAATCCCTACCTTATCCTAGAAATAAATCATTTTTGAGCCATTAGAAACTGAAAATGTTTTTATTATAAAATAATATTCTAAACTTTTCCTAATGTGACCCTCGCCTCTCTTATAAAAGGGTACTTACCCTTCTCTTAATTTCACACCTCCAAAGCTTTTTTTCTCAGACAAAACCTGACCAAAAATCCTCCCAAATTTCCTCCCATAATCCTAGAGGCCTTCCCTTGGTCTGAAATACAATGTATGGAGCCCTTTTGATCAAATAAAAAGGAAGAACCTGAAGAAGAGGTAATTATTTCATCACCTCTTTCAAGTTCTTTTCTTCTTCCACTTCCTATTTCTTTGTTATTTCCATTATAAAATACTAAATCTAGTATCTTATATATAATTTGATGTTATTATAAAAATGGTACAACTGCATTTATTATTCTATCCATCATATGAATGACAAAGTCACTATACGTGTGTACGTATGGCTTACCGTCTTCACATCGTGGTGTAGTTTGTTATTTGAACACTTCATTATTTGGATGGGTATAATAATGAGTATAACGGATTTAAATAATAAATATAACATGTTAATTATTCTTTATATATGATATAACATCCAATTACATACGATTTCACCATCAATATATTGATATTGTCGCTCGTGCGTACGTACGGATTATAGTCTCCACGAATGCGATGAGATTCATTCTCAATCGTAATAATTCAAGATTATTTTTAATTTTATGATTAAAAATAATGTTTTAGAAGGTAATATAATTATATATATGAATAAAATAAATCTTATCCATAAAAAACATGGCTTACATAACCGATCATATAAAGGAAAACAGATCAGTTAACACCCGAAACGATGATACTACTAAAATATTATTAACAAAGAAATATTATAGGATCATATATGATATCATATTTATGTATCTAGTTCTTGTATAATTTAATAAAAATTATTTAACTTTTATACAGGAGTTTAACATACCCTCGACCAAGGAAAAGTACAAGGTAAGGGGTTTTCATCCAACTTCTTATTCCAGTGGGATTCATATTATATTGCCACTATTTCCTTTTGTGTGGTGTATGTACTGACCATGATTGTATTATTTGTGTAATATAATTTAATTTATGGGTATTTACATCTACATTGTATGATACTTCTTTCATGGGGTGTATGTTTTGTATGTTACCAAATTGGTAAGGGAATTTAAAATTTCAATTTCCACTCATTCAGTTTTACGCAAACTTCATTGATTACTTTACTCCATGATTATGTGTGAAATCACTTTTTGTTTAATTATGTAGTAATTTCCACTCACCTTTGTGTGTATATACTTTTTATACACATAATCATTCCATTTATATATTCTCAAGTCATCGATATAAACATGATAAGAGTAATTTTAACTCAATTTCAATTCATTGATTTAAACATCCAAGTCATTGGTGTTGTTTTTACAAGAATATGTGTGAATGTACTCTAATTGATTGACACTGAATATCCAATAATATTGATTTTATTTATATTTTTAACACATAATTATTTAATTTATTTATCCTTAACCAAAGGATATTGTCTTCATAACGAAATTCATCTCAACTTATATTCCATTGAGACTTCTTTGTTGTTATGTGCCAATTCACTTTTATTTGGTGAATATACTATACTTTGACATAGTATATCATGAATCCCATTATTCTCATGATATTATAATGGTTTTATTACCTTATTTATTTTTATTCAAGTGTCTCTCATTTGGTTAAGAACTCTCACTAAAATATCATTTTAAATGTTTTAAAGATTTATTCTTCTAAATCTTTCTCATTAAAGTCCCTGTTTTAAAAATGGTTTTAAGGATTTATTTATGTGGACATTAATTTTTTAAAAATAAAATTCCTTTTAAAAGTTTCAAAGTGGTATGGGACACTTTGATTCAAAAATCTATTTTAAATTATCTCTTTGATAAATAGTCCATCATTTAAATTCTTTCAAGAAAAAGGGGGTATTTCTCTAAAAATAGTTTTAATGACTATTTTCATCTATGTAAATATCTTTAAGTGTATTTTATTATTTATTGAGGTTGATTTATCATAATAAAATCATCGATATTGTATTGAATGCGTTATTTTTGACTGTGTATGTGCTATTTTTATGTCATTCATGGTTTGTGGTTAAAATATTGACATTTCATATGCTAGTTTTAATACAAATGTTTATATTATGTTTCACCCTTTTATATGAGGAATGCATTGGACTTAGTAAGTGATGGGTGGAACCCTCTATAGATCCTCGATGAATCAGTAGGTCTCATGAGACAATTAGATGTGAAATTTTTTGAGGCCTTTCCCAATTTGATATATGGTTTTGGCCGAGACATAAACCATTTTTATATGTCTTGGATAAGGCCTTGACCAGATGTTCCATAATGTCTGGCATTATGCATTCCATCAGTATTAAATTGGCTATTGATAATACATGCGATTATTCGACTAGTATAATATCCATGTGAATAAGTAAATGGAATTATTTAATTTATCTTTTCGATATTATGCTGATGTTTAAAGGCTTGTGTTCTAGTATTATATATTTATTTTTATTTATGATAGTTTTCGCTATATTTTTATCCTTACTAAGCATTTTATCTCACCCCCTTCTTCTGTTTTATTTTTTCTAAGATGCAAATAAGTATATTACGATTAACCTACATGAATTGGCTAAGGGATATAAGAGTGTTCAAAGGGGACACAATGTTTTTTTTAATTTAATGATGTAACATAAAACTTATGTATGTATATAGTACATACAAGGATACTAAATGGATCGGTATTTTATGACATGATTCCTTGTATCATGACAATGTTATGTAATAATGTACCGATTCTGGGTAACTGGGGTCGGGGCGTTACATCCCTTCCCCCTCAGACTTGAACCTGATCACGTGACCAATCCATAGTCATGCATACCTACTTTATATCCAAGATCATATCCTCTATTATGAATTCATCAACCTCAACTCACCATAATATATGCCTTAAATATCCTAGGGTTTCCTCCCTTATGTTCAAGCTCCTACACTCCACTCTAACGTCACCGCTCTCACCTCTTCAACTTCTATATCATTAACATCCTAAAGTTTCTATTCACCTAGAGTTATAATAATAAGGTTATAACAAACAATGCACAATATTATTAGGTTATTATTAAACTAATCCACGGTTATACCATAAATACTCCTAGGGTCTAGTGTGGTAGCATCATATATTGAGTCATTACAATGAACTTTGGATCTTCACTGAGGTTTAGATCCCAAATAAATTTCTACATGGATCCATTTCTCTGGTATCTCACTCTCATTTTAAGAAATTTATTCCATAAATGTATTAATTTACCTTGGTTTTTAATATTCATATTTGGTCCTTGGTGGGTTCTATGATTATTGACCTTATAATTTAACATGTTATTCCCTATGCCTTGTTTTATTTCTAAGTAAACTATGCTAATTTATATGTTATAATTCACTGCTAAAATTATATATTATACATCTCTTGTTATTGATGAAATTAAATTTTGTATTTATCACACTAAATCTAGTGTTAAAGACAAAATTATTAATGTCATTGTTGATGACAATTGAATCATATTTTTACTATGTTAAAGCATACCCTATTATGAATTAAATTGATGTTTCTATTGAAATACAAGTTAATATACCTTGTTTAGTTAATTTAATTTGTGAGTGTGATCATTGTATTTATTATTATCCATATGACTAAATGTTATAATTCAGTTTGTTAAAAGTGATATATAGAAAACCTCCCTGATTTATGATAAAAATAATTCATTTGACATCTAAGAATTAAAGATTGTATTTAAAAATATTATATTATGATTTTATAAAAGGTAATCAAGTAAAACTTATATCAAAGAACATAGTGATGGTTGGGATGGAATCGTAATTCTCTAACTCATGATACCCCATCCCTCCCCCCTTCGGAATGGGGTATAAGATTTTCCTTACTCATCATACATTTTTCAATTTCCCCTATGATGGGTCATTAGGGATACATATTAGACCATTATTGTTTTTTTCATTGTTAATTATTATGATTCATCTTGATCAAAATTTGAAAATAATATCAACATAGAAATAGAGGTGAACATGGTAATTTTTAATTTAATATGTGTTTTCATTCATGGATAGATTTTTTATAATGTGTCGAGTGAAATAGTTATATTTGTTTCATTCATGGATAGATTTTAAGGGTGTTGGATTTAGGGATATATTATTATTTTATCTAAAATATATTATTTAATTATTATATATTTATAAAACTATTTTTTTAAAGTGTAGTAAGTTGATTACATGTGTAGATTTTAGAGATGTTTTTGGATTTTATAATTTGAAATAAATCCATGAATAGAAGAATAAAATTTAGATGTATTAAATTTAAATTAAAATGATGGGTCACATGAGATAAAGTATTTAAAAACGTGATATTGAAGTAATTTATTCTTCAATATGTGTGGTGGACTTGGAATGAATAATTAAACATTATAAAAAGTTTCAGTAGTTATGTCCAATATCAAAATGAATAGGTTAATTCCTTGATGGTGGATAATAAAGTTAAAAACTTGATAAATTATTCTTTATAAATATTATGTAATTACCATAAAGATATTAACACATTAATTGAACCATATATTGATGTCAAAAATATTAATGATGCTTCTAGAACTACTAGAAAACATTATTAAGATGATAATATATTAATGGATGATAATTTGGAGAGTAATACAATGGAAAAATTAACTAGGAAAGAAACCAACTTTTCTAAATTAGTAAAATATATAAATAAAGAATTGTATAATGGGGGCACAATTATTCAAAATTGAATTTTATATTGAAGTTTTATCATATCAAATGTCTATATGGAATTATAAATAAAGATATATCGATAGTATTTATATTGTTTCATGATGAGTTTGTTAAATCTAAGATCCTTGCATCATTTTATGAGATGAAAAAGGTTATTATAAATATTATAATTGAATATATGAAGATACATGCATGTCCTGGTTATTTTATATAACACTGGGGAGAATATTATAATAGAGAAGAGTAAAAAAGATGTTTTAATTATGGACAGAAGTCATAAAATAATGATTTTAGTACTAATTAGTGTATTAAAGTGAATAAATAGAAAAAAAACTACATCAAATTTTTTGGGACTTTAATTAGTAGTTGTAACAGATGAGTTATTGTTTTTATCCATTATAATTTACCTCCTAGGATTTGTATGAAAAAAACTTCATTCATCTAATGAATGATTATTCCTAGATAAAAATTGCTAGTAAATAACATTAATGTATATGTTAAACCTCTTATCCAAGAATTTTAAAAGTTATAGAATGATTTTGCAAAAACATATGATGTATCTACCATGAAAGTGATAAAAATACATACTATCGTAGTGTGGAAAATCAATGACTTTCCCAGACTAGGAAATATTTCTAGTTGGAACACACACTGGTTTTATTATCAATTTTATAACTTTAATTTTGAGTCTTAATGACTAAATTATAAAAAAAGTGGTGTTTCAGGTGTTATCATTAATTCCTTGATACACCTCATAAATTTCCTTTTAACAATTCATGGTTTAATGGAAAAAATAGATTTCAGGATTTTACTAATGTTATTATCTAGATCATAGATCTTACAATAATTATCAAATTATGTTATAGGTTTTGGAAAAGATCTTCCATTAAATGAAGGTTGGAAAAGTATTTGAACTAAATTGGATAAAATTATAACATAGTAATGGTATAAAATGAGCATATTTTTCAATTTTCTACATTGGGAATTTTAATTTTGTAGGCCATATCTATATATTATTCACATTATGAATAATTTTTGTAACAATTTTCTTGTATAGAATGCTTAATGAGTAGGGGAAATTGAAGGATTATAAAAATTATCCTAAATACATAAAATAACTATATATATAAAGAGTTATCTCTAGTAATAAAGAGAATGGTAAATATACAAAAATAATTTTTCCAATGAAAAATCAACAAAAAAGGTACATTCCTATAAATATTAAAAAATGTGAAATTACATGATGTATATTCAAGTAATATTACAATATATATTTATTTGAGTCATTGAATATTGCATGGATTGAAAATTCATGACTCAAATATTATAATATAGTAGTTTATACTTTTGTAAATGAATAATTTGTTAATAGAAAAAATAATTATGGTTCTAATAATCTTTTTCACATTCTTAAGACATATTTTTGAGAATTATTTAAACCCAATTGATCTGGATAATACTTAGGAAATAACTATATAAATTCTATTTCATTCGAATATGATCTTTCCCCCATCATTTTTTACTGTGATGATTTATTTGACCATACATTTGGTCATGGAAGAAAAAGATTGAGGACCCATAAATTATTAATGGATATATCCCATATAGAGGTAATTTATTTTAAGTTTATACTATTTAATGAATTATAATTGTCTAATTAAATACTCATAAATATTATTTATTATTTTCTTAATTTTTTTATAAGTTATCTTGGTAATTTATAGTCATATGTGAATCATATAGATCATCTATAAGGTTCTATTTCAAAATGTTACCTTATTAAAGAGTTCATAACCTTTTGGTTGGGGTTTTTTATTCAATGGAGATAATATTTAATCAATTGGGATGTGTTAATGATAATAAAATTCATACTTATTCTGATAATATATCATCAATAATTCTAACTTTAGGATGAGAAGTTGGAAAATTATTCACATTTTCATTAATATAGTTGTTGTTAAGACTAGAGCACAAATATGTGTGACTCAAAATTGATATTTTTTATCCATATGCCAAATAATTCAGGAAAAATAAAAATAAATATTAATAATCAGACTGAAAATATGGATGAGATAAAAATAGTTGTTAACAAAGAAATCATTAGTTGGTTTGAATGTTGTTTAAGTTCTTAATATAATAAATATTTTTAATATAAATATGTTAATAATTATCTAATACAAGTTACAATATTTTATATAAATTTTTATAGGTAAATAATGTTGATAATTGATCTGAACTACAATAAGGTTCTACGTTTTTTTTTGAGATCTTTTGAAGTGATGTGGTTAGTTTTTTATGTAAATTGACACATCATCAGGATGATTTAATTAAATATTTTATGTCCGAATTTACAGACATGGTGAATTTTTTATTATTGGTCAATCTATTTTTGTGTTTGGAATTAATTGAATATTTTAATAATTTTGGGTGATATTGTTACTTATATTTTTTTAGGTTATTGGTTTTAAATTAAATATATTTTAAGAACCTATATTTTTTTGGTTTAATAAATTTTTATGATTAATATCATTTTGAAGTAATTTTTTAAAGAGTTTTATATTGAAAATAATTTCTAGGATATTCCATTATTTACTTTTGTAAATTAATTATTTGAATTTATTTCTAAAATTCTTGCAAAATGAAAATTATCATATCATGACATGGATTTATTTTTCTAATGGATTCATGTGTATTTTCAGTTCTGTAATTCCTATCACTTTGTTTACTCTTAGTGATATGATCCCTAATGTTAAAAATGGAATATCAAAATTGAAAAAGTAAAGGAAAAGGGGAGTTGATCTTGAATCTATGGAAATGTGATTAATGTTTTTGGAGTTAGGTGGAAGATTTGAGGAGATTCTTAAAGTTTATCACATACAGAGGTGAATCCTATCTGTATATAGAAGGATTTTAGTTAGTTAATTTTTTTTACTCAAGTCATGTAGGTAGGGTGATAAGAAATGATAGGAAAACCACATGGCAATAGGGGAGAAAAACATGGATATACTAACTCTGAGCTTGAGGCCAAAGTTTTATCATGAATTATTCTTAATTAGAGGTGCATTCTGAAGTCAAATGCAACAATCAACCGAAGATCATACCAACAGAGATTAGAGGATTGTAATTCATGAACTATGAATATCATATTTGTGGAAATAGATCCCAGAGAGGATAATTACTTACTCTAAAGAGGATATTTGACTTCTTTCCTAGAACCTCTTCCTATATCCATTATTTTATCTTATTCATGTAATTCTTGTGAAATGAATTTATTATTCAAAATTATTTTTTCCAAAATAATTATTGGGTAAACTATGCATGAAGAATTATATTTTTATGTTCCTCTTATTATTCTTTGATCATATCATATATTTTTAATTTTGATCACCATCATTATAATAATTCTTCATGAAAATATCTTATTTAAATGATAAATTACCAAGGACAATTGAACTTGTTCACTATTTTTCAAATAGTTGGGAATATTTATATTTCAAAACCCTCTAAAAATAAGTTTTGAAATGAAAATAAGGGAAGCACACCAAGGCTGAGTGGTAGATTGGTCTAATTGATTTTATCCACTATTTAGTTTCACAATTTATAAGTTGTGGATCCTAACCTACACTTATCCTCTACTTCAAAAAGTGATAAATTAATATTTTAGTGGATATTAGTTTAATAATTTTTAAACGATCCAAGATATTTTAAGAATTATAAGGCAATCTAAATTCCCCTTTATTTTACACTTTTGATCAGAAATCACTTCCCTGTTATACTCATTATTGAACTATTTATTTCTATTTTAATCATTATTTCTCTCTCACCTATTTTTGGATCCATTTTTTCACACTTTTCTGTTTTATTTATTTCTATTTGGTTTCCTTGTTTTTAATTTCTTTTTTTGGGTCACTCAAACATATTGTTTTCTCTTCTCTATGGATCAACCCTACCTAGAAGTATACTGGTGTTAATTAGAACTATAAATAATTAATTTTTTGAGGTTTAGTGATAGAACCATCAAATTTTTGTCTCCATTATCGAGTAAGGAATGAGAAACTAATTTAGGAAAAAGAATCATAAGAAAATTTTAAAAAAAATCATCACCAAATCTATTTTTGAAAAATTAGGAAAACAAATATGTTTTTAAAGATTTTTTTAATCTATTTTTTCACTATGTTAAACAAACTTTAAAATACAAATCCCTATGAAAAAGAGAACAAAATTTGAAAACATAGATCCTTTAATTCCTAAAATATGAAAACACTTTAGTTCTCTAAAAAAGAGTCAAAATAGAAGATAATAGAGAAGTAGTTGATGACTAGAATGAAAATTAAATTCCATGTCTCCCTATAGAATAACTCATTGGTAGATATGGACTTTTATATCTTTAGCTTCCCATGATCTCAAGAAATACTTTATATATGAGTCAAGCACCTTAGTCTAAAAACTATGAGATTAAACCAACACTATTTTCTATTTTTTCATCATTCAATATAATGCACAATGAACATTATATTGAGTTCCTTTGGGACTTCTACAATGTGGTTGAATAGCTACCACTTTGAGGGATGAGTGAGGAAGAGATGAAAAAATATATATCTTTTCATTTTGTCTCTAAGGTAATGCTAGAACCTAGTTTAAGTAGTTATAGGAGGAGATTTTTGACACTTGGGATGAAGTCTTTAATTATTTTGTTATAAAAATATACCATATTAGGAAGAAATATAAAATTAGACATAAGATCACTGGTTTTTTAAAATATGAGGGTGATTTATTCCATAAAAACTGGGACATATTTTTAGGTTATCTTAGATAATGTCTAAATTATCAATTTGATCAATATTTTCTTGTAGATAGTTTTTACAATGGACACACCCCTTATACTAAAACAATTGTTGATCAGATTAAATTTTTATGATAAGACTGAAAACTATATTAAAAAAATATTCAATATTTTAGCTCAAAATTTACAACACAAGTGTTGTAAAAGTATAACTATCCACCCAAGATAGACAAATAATATTCAAGAAACCCATTCATGGGCTATTGTGATTTCTAATTAAAATTCACTTAGGGAATAATGCCACCACTATGGAATGTTTTTCCATGCAATCACTCATTGTCCCAACACTGATATGCAATACCTAGTTACTGAAAATACTAATTCTTCTGGGTGTATACCTTGGTTGAAACCTAGATATAATCCATTTGATAATACATACAACCAAGGATAAAACAATCATTATAACCACCCCTAGATAGAGAAAATAATCTTTATACAAGCAACTCCCATAATTTTCAATAATCTAAATAAAAATTCCATAACCACAAAAGGGCTGAGTCATCAAATTCCAAAACCAATTTATAAGGCCTCATAAAAAAGTTCTAAGTGGGATGGATTCTCATGATGCAAGACATAAAGTTTACATGGAATCTCAAAGAACTAGTTACAAAAATTACATAAATTATATGAAAATTCAAACCATTCACATGGAAAAAGAACTAAGAGTGAGAGAAAAAGGTAAGATATCAAGTGAAAATGAGTCTAATTTGAGATATAATTTCATGGTTTTAACAACAAGGAGTGGTATATAAAATTATGTGTAACCTATAATCAAAATTAGGACAATTGAAAATAAAATTCTGGAAGAAACTGAAAACTAAAGTTTGTAATCTAAAAAAAATTTAATTATAGAAAAAAATAAAGATAAAATAAATCCATCTGTTCCTCTTGAAACACAAGAATAAAAAAACTAAAATTAAAATCAACAAATATATGGAAAATATTGAAGAATAAATTGAGTTTATTTCCAATGTTTTCGAAAATTATGGTATACCCATCCTATTCCCACAAAAATTGAAACTAGAAAACAAAAAACCCAAACTTCTCAAGTTCATTGGGATTTTCAACAAGATGTAAGTGGATATTCTATTAATTAATGCTTTAATAAATATTTATTAATATCTAATATCTCTCAAAAAAATCCAAACAAGAGATATCTTGATGAGTATGATACTTACAATCTCAGTAAAGATTGTATTGTTGTCCATAAAAATAAAATCCCATCAAAACTCAAGAATCCATGGATATTTTTTTATTCCATATACTTAAGGGAATAATAGTCAAATAAAATTATTATGTGGATTTGGTTTAATTTTTAATTTGATTCCTTGCTCATTTTTTCAACATTTAATATTTGGAGGAATACAACCTACCAATTTTGTCTTACAACTGGGTGAATGTTCTATAAAACACTCCATAGGTAAGGTAGATGATCTTATTATAAGAGTTAGAAAGTTTTTTTGCTTACTAATAAATCACTGATATAATGTCATAAGTAAATAATAAATGGTATGATAGATATGATAATTTTTTTAGAATATCTTTATAATAAATCTATATTTATTACATAAGAGGGTTGAACATGTATGAGGAAAGATGATACTTGAGTTAAGGGATTTATGTTCCAATCATATTTCTTTAATCAAAATAGTTTAAGATTGAATTTACATTGAAAAAATTATATAATCCTTATTTGACATACCACTTCAATTATTATTTTCCTATGTATAAATCTGAATAATACATGTTTTCATTTTAGTTTATTCTCTTTAAGTACTCAAGATATCGAATAAATGTGTCTAAAAAATCCTATTACATTTTTCTCTTCAGGAGAAAATCATTTTTCTTCCAAATCCATGTTTTATAAATATATTTATACGATTGTTTTTAATAATATAATATAATTTTGAAATTCATTTTACCCTTGATTTAATTTTTATATAATGGTTTAAAAGGAATATTCTTGTTGTTTTTTGAATGCGGTACTTTTTTTATTTTTTTAAAAAATTGTGAAAGGAATGTTTTCAATTAAAATATAAAACATGAATAGTAACATCATGATCAATCAATTATTTAAATATTCCTTTACAATATTTTAGGGTTCTTTTCAAATAAAATATTTTCCTTAATATTTGGTATATTTTTAGATTTTAGATAATTGATTTTAAAATGAAAAGTGTATTTTCCTCAAGAAAATTTACAGTGAAATTTTAAAGGAATTTTCACTTTTGATAACATCCTTGATGTTAATTATGATTTACAGAGGATATGATCCAATGATACCATCATTATTTTTTCACTGGATGGTTTATTATTTTGATTATGAGATTTTTACAAAACCCATTTATTTTCTAGGGTTTATGCTATGATGAAAATATTGAAATTTTATGAAACCCATCTTCCTTGCATGGGTTATGATACGGTGATATGATTAATTTTTTATGATCTTTTAATGCACATATGTAAGGTTTTCATTATCTTATTGGTGTTTCTAGAATTATATATCCCTCAGATGCATTGGGTGAAGTTTTTTATTTCATGACTTAACTATGGAAAACAATTTGATGTTCTTGATCCACTGTGGGAAAAAAGTTGTTGTGCTTGATCCACTATAAGAAATAGGTGTTGATGCCTAATCTGTTATGATTTTATAGCCTTGGTAGTTAACCATGATATATGAAATTGTTTATATACTTATGATTCTTTTACACTTTTATGACATAAACTTGTGGTTCATGATTAATTTATGATGATATCTCACCTTTATGATACATGTCTAAAGAAATTATAAAGTTTTATGCCATAAATTATGTTTATGATCCTTGATTGATTTGGTATAAATTTTTTAATTTATATTCATGATATTATACCCTTATAATTACATTATGATTTTATATGATCACTAATTGATATCTATATTGGTTACCCTTACTGGGTATCTATGATCACCCTTTATTATATTTCCTTTCCCCAAGTTATAGAGAAAGGTTTCAATAGGGCATGTCTGTGAAGGTTATTAAATAAGAAGATATTTTTGGGAGATTCTAAAGATCTTTTTGGAAATAAGAAGATTATGTATCTAGTATCCAAAGACACCAAACCTTTGTGGTCCTGCTACATGTATTTGTGAAATGTATTGAATATTAAAATAAAAATATGTAATATTTATGTATTAACTTATTGGGTCACTATAGTTGGTATCAGAGAAAATGTTTAGTCAATATATATAGATTAGGGTTAAAAAACATTAGTTAAAACCCTTGGGATAAGTATAAATATAGGATAATGTCCTAAATATTGGTTAGAGATTAAGTAGTTTTCCTAACAATGAATCCCTATTTAGATACTAAAAGTTGATGTGGTTTTGGAATTGATGAATTTACGGGTTATAACCTCGAAAAGAGTTGGTCGGGTATATCTTTTCCATCATTCTAGTGAACGGTGAGTGTACCATTACTGAACACCTATTTTGACACTCCTAGGCGATATTCTTGGGTAAATTCACATTTTCATTATGAACCATTATTAAGTATTTGAATAGATGATGACCATGAATATTCTTGGTAAAATATAATGTTTCATAGGACAAAAATATAGTGTTTTGATTTAAACATCATATATATTATTTTTCATGATTATGTGGTTTCCCACTATGATTATGTTTTCTCACACTTTACTTTTTGGTTTTCGTCAATGTCTAGAACAAGAGGACATCATGATAACAATGAATTTTATGGAAAATAAAATGATTATCGGCCTAATCTACCAAATTCTATAGGATATATAATATGGAATCATATTATTATGCCCACACAAATTTCTTAGGCCATGAATCATTATGAGCTACCAAATGGATGGAAAATTTGGTTGTTGAGTCTTTAATGAGGTAACATCCACCTTCATTTAGTGGGTATTATTATCCCCTTTTGGTTGAGAAATAGATCATCATCATTGAGAAGATAATTTCTATTCTCTAATGATAGGAACAAAAAAGGTTTTCTGAGCCATTTATCTATAATAAGGAAAAGAAAATCAATAGTGGAACCTTATTAAAAATATGAGACAAGAGGAAGAAATTGACCCTATAGAATGGGTTGAGTTTAAGAGGATATTTTTTAGTAAGTACATCCCTCGTATTCTTTATAAAAATATAGAGCAATAATTCCTTGAGCTTAAGAAAAAGGAGGATGAATCCATTGGTACTTATATGGTAAATTTAACAAGACTTTCAAGGTAAGTTTATGGTTTAATAATTATCCTATAAATAAAAATTTATTGATTCTTTGGTGTAATAAAACTAAGTCTTTGAAAGGAATTATCCATAAGAGACTTTATTAGCTCTTAATAAATAATTTTATGTACACTCAAGGTTGAAGTGAAAATTAGAGATTCCTATAATTGCCATGGTTTTGAAAAGAAATTTAAGATTTAGTATCTTGAAAACTAGAATAAAACACATGGTGGAAAGAAATTCCATCCATCTACATTGCATAAATGTGGGAAGAAATATCAATGTAATTTCTTTAATAGAACTAGGATTTACTTTAAATATGGAAAGGTGGGACATAAATCCATTGAATATAGAAAGGTTTTCACTGGTCTAGTTAATGCAATAGAGTATAAGAAGACGCCAACTGGCACACCACCCATGCTTTAATGCTTCAAATAAAATAAGTATCGTAATTGTGCCAACCAGTGCATGAATCTAAAGTTTTATTATTATTATTTCTATCAAAAACCTCTTAAGACCTAATATAAAGGGAAATATCATGCGAACACAACTTTTGAAGTGGGTTATAAGAAATATTTGGTTAATGGTACACTTATCATTCACTCTATAAAAACTAATATCTTATTTTATTTTGGATCTACCCATTCTTTTATATATAAGGAATTTTCAAAGGGTGTTTGATTAAGATATAAATGATTAGATATTTAGTTAGCATTGAAAACTCCTAATGGTATGATGGTAATGTATTAAGTCTATTATTGCTCTTCAATTGTATTTTATGGGAAAGTGCTTCCTAGAAATCTTATGATTCAACCTTTTAGTTGAATTTGATGTTATTCTAAGCATGAATTGTCTTTATTTATATGGATACCATATCAATTTCTATTAAAGGAAAGTCATATTTCATATTCCAAATTAACCTATGAGCATTTATTAGTGATAGGATAAATAAAAACTTTAAATGAAAATTAATTATATCTCCAGGGTCTTAATTCATATCCATGAATTCAATTTATCTCAAATAGTTGGGGATAAAATCAATATTGAAGATATTCCAATTTTTTGGAGTGTGTTGATTTCATTCTAAGAGAATTTATAGGTCCGCCTCTGAGTGTTGAAGTTGATTTTTCAGTAGAAAAACTCATACCTAGTTCCATACCTATTTTAGAGAATCCTTATATAATTATCCCAATTGATTTTTATGAATTGAAGAAGTAACTATAGGAGAATATTTAATAGATATTTATGTGGAAAATTGGGCCACCTTAAGGTACAACTGTTCTTTTTGATAAGAAGAGTTATGGTTCAATATAACTCTACACTGATTATAGAAAACTTTTCATGATCACTATCAAGAATTAGTATCCTCTACCACATATTGATTATTTTTTGATCAATTACACATAGTTCAATACTTTTCTAAGATTTATATTTGATCTGGGTACTATCAGTTGTGGGTAAAAATTAAATATATACCCAAGATATCCTTTCATATGAGATATCGAACCTATGAAGTTATACAGATTAAATTTTTTCTTACTAATTCCCCTTCTATATTTATGTATTTAATAAATAAAGTATTTAGGGATTAACTTGATTGGTTTATGGTATTATTTTAAAGATTATATTCTTATATATTCAAAGAGAAACAAAGAGCATGAAGATCACTTGAGAGTGTATATAAGTCCCTAAGAAAGGATAAGTTATATGAAAAATTTTCCATGTCTGGATTTTAGCTTTGTAAAGTTTAATTATTCATTTATATAATCTCATGTGAGGGTATTTAGGTGGATCCTTTAATGGAAAAACGTTATTTAGAAATATTCTTGACTAACCACGGTTACTGAGATCCATAGTTTTCATGGTTTTTCTGGATATCATTGATTATTTGAGTATAACATTTCATATATATCTAATCCACTCACCAAGTTAACTTTGAATGGAGAAAATTTATTTTTAATAGAATATTGTGAGGAAAATTTCAAGGAAAAAAATGAGAGGTTAGTTAGTAAACCAGTGCTCACATTACCATAAAATGAATAATGGTTTTTAATCTATAGTGATACATTGAATAAGGTATTGGGATGTTTTCTCATGCATAATGATATGGTTGTATCTTATTCCACAAGAAAATTGAAGGTCATGAGAAAAATTACCCAACCCATGATTTGGAATTATCTGTAATAATTATTTCATTAAAGATATGGAGGTATTATCTTTATAGATAAATATGTGATATATATACTAATAATAAAATCTTAAAGTGTATATTAACTCTAAAAGATCTGAATATGTTCCAGATAAGATGGTTAGATATAATTAAATATTTTTATGGATTAATATATTACCACCCTGGAAAGGAGAATAATGTGAAATGTGTTCTAAATCGAAAGGATCATACTTGCGTATCTATGATGAGGATCACAAAAGATCTAGTATTTCTAAATTTTAAATAGATGAATGTTGAATTCTTGAAGAAATGTTTAAAATATTATCTATCTCAAATGATTTTTCAACCATTTATCTATGTAATGATTAAAGAGGTTCAAAATGAAGATTTGTAACTACAGAAGAAGGTCATAAATTTTCTTGAGTTTAACCTTGATTTTGATCAAATTATAAGTTTTAGGAACCATGTATGTGTTTTTTCCATTCCATATTTAAATAAGGATCTATTTTGTGTGGCTCATTATTCATTATTCTCAATTAATTATGGAAGTAAGAATATGTATAGAAATACGAAATAGTATTTCTAGGGGGAAACATAAAGAGAGATGTTGTAGTGTATGTATCTAAGTGCTTAGTGTGTTAGTAAGTTAAGGTTGGGAGACATAATTCTAATGATATGTTTCAACCAATAAACATAGCATAATGGAAATGTTAAAACATCACCATGGAATTTTTCATTATACTCCCCAAAACATTTAAAGGCCATAATGCTCTTTGGGTGGTAGTTAATCACCTAAAAATTTCATTACACTTCATTTCTATTAGAGGATATTTTTCTCTTGATTATATTTCAAAAATATATATTATGGAAGTGTTAAGGTTTCATGGAGTATCACATTCTATTATATATGATTGAAATATGAGTTTTTCCTCGAATCTCTAGCAAATTCTTGATCGGAATCTAGATATTGAGTTAAGTTTCATCACTTCTTATCATCCTCAAACAAATGGTTAGTCTCAGAGAACCATTCAAATCCTAAAGGATATGTTGATATATTTTTGTATATAATTAAAATGTGGGGAGGATCAATTCCTTCTTATATTGGAGTTTTCTTACAATCATAACATTCATTTGAGAATTTAGTTGGATCCTTATGAGGCCCTTTTTGGTAGGAAGTGAAGAAGTCAAATGTATTGGGATAAATTTGGAAAAATAAATCTACTAGGACATAATATTTATAAGTAAATGGTAAATAAATTCATATCCATTTAGTAGTACATAAGAGTAACTAAGAGTCGATAGAAAATTTATTTTGATAATCATCAGTGACATCTAGAGTTTAAAGTTAGTGAAAAGGTATTCATATGAATTTCTCCATGAAATAAGTTCTTAACATTCACAAAGAAGGGAAATATAATACCTAGGTATATTTTTCCCTTCAATATTCTTGGTCAAGTGGGGATAATAGCTTATTTCTTTGTGCTTCCACCAATCCTATCTCAAGTTCATGATATGTTCGATGTATCTCTTGTAAGGAAATACATACTTGATCCATCACATGTACTAAACTAAAGGGAAATACCAATGTATCATGATATTTATTATGAAGAAAAACTCATATAAATCTTGTATTCAAATGATAAAGATCTATGTAACAGGACTACTCAATTGGTTAAAGTTCTCTAGAGGAATCAGAAACCTAAAGAAGCTTCTTGGGAAACAAAGGATGTCATGAAACATAGATATCCTCATCTGCTTGTATCGTAATAACCAAAATTTGAGGGAGAAATTATTTTTAAGTGGGATAGATTGTAACACACAAATATTTATGGAAAATATTTTTTTTAAATAAATTTGATTTGTTCAATTTCTTGTGTTACACACAACACCGAGTTTAAATGAATCACAATATACTATTAAAATATTATTATTAAATGCGATAGTATCCCAAAGATTTTGGATTAATGGGTTTGAATAGGACTAACTAAATTATAAAAAAAAATATGGTTTACATATATATAAAATTAATTTATTTATGACTAATTAATTAGAAATGAAAATAAAAAACAATTGAAAGTAAAACATATTTTTTTCGGAAAAATAATTTTTATACATGAAATGTGTTTTTATTTAAATAAATTAAAGTGATCAATATTTCATAATTATTTTAATTAAATTTATATATTAGATGTTAAATATATTGTTTTAACATTCATCAAATATTTTTTACAGTTGTGGGATAATAATTAATCTAGTGTCATTCTTAAAAATATATTTTTCTAAAAAAAAGTTTTTAACGCATTTTTCACACTTATTTTAAAATGTATTTCTAAAACTTATAGAATTTTAATCATTAAAAATGGATTCCATATTATGAATTATGAGTATCAAATTTGGTAAATAGTTTTCTTTTATTTTTTTCAATGTGAATAGTAATCATAGTAAAATTTTATCATATCGGTAAGGGTAAAATGGGTAAAATATCATAAAAATGTTGGGATAAGGATTTAAAATTTATATAAAACTTGACATTATCAAATTTATGTGATTATTATTTCCATTAAATTTAAATTCTTGAATATATGGTCACTTGGTTCCATATTTCTTTAAATATGACCTTTATATTATTTTAAGAAAAGAAAAAAACAAAATTCCACCCTCTTACTTTTAAATATATCTTATGTGGTACCATGGGGATAAAAGTAAGTAATGAATGAGTATTAAAGTTTATTTTTATAATAATTAAATTAGTTTCATGATTTTAATTTATTTATAGTTTTTAATAATTATATAATCATCTTAAATTCTTACACAATGCCAACACAATATCTATCAACTAATAGAGTAATAAAATAAATGATTTTAAAATTATTAAAAGTGATGTAATTTGAGTGAGTTATAGTGTTAAAATAATATTATATATACATATGAAATATTAGGTTTGTTTTAAAATATTATATTCTAATTTCATATTTTTATCGGTGTCTTCAAATTCAAATTAAACGAATAGTTCCAAAATTCACCTTAATGATATTTTATAATAAATAATATTTTATTATATGATTTAAAATTCATAAAAATATTATATTTATCCAAATTAATTTAATAAGGTTTAAAATATCAATCATGGAATATTTATGAGTAATTTTTCATTTATGATAACATTCTTAACCCTTTAAGATCAAAATAGTTGTTACCATGGTTAAGGTCAAAAATGATTAACAAAGGGGTTAATAAATATAAGGTTTTAAATGGACCCAAAACCTATCTAATATTCATTAAATGGTGTTATTTTAACCTTATCCTCTTTCTATTCAAATTAATTTCCATTTTAATAATTTTCCTTGATAATGGTTTTATTATATTTTAATATTTTAAGAAATTCCAAGTGTATCCACTCCCTCCCTTATAAAAGAAAACCCATCTATTATATTATTTATACCACTTTGATACTTCTAGGTCATACAAACTCTAAATTTTTTTCTTAAAAGTATTTATACACATTTTAGAAGTTATTTAATCCCAAATATACCAACCTAGGGTCCTTAAGAGGATATCCAAAGAAGTTCTTTCAAAGAAGAGGTAATTTCCCTACCTGATCACTTTATTTTTAAATTATTCTTTTAACACCTCTAAATCTATAATAATTATCATAAAATAATAAATTCAGTATTTTAAATATAATTAAATTTTATTATTATTATTAAAACTTCATTATTCCCCATCTTTCATATCAAATGGGAAGTGAGAGTATTCCTCATGTGTGCATACGACTTACTGTCTCCACATAATGATACAATTCATTTTTAATCACCATATTTTATGGATGGGTATTATGATTAGTATAATTTTTATATATTATATTTATAAAATAATTATACTTATATAATTATAATATCACATCTACCTTCTTACCTTCCAACATGTGGTAAAATGATATCGTCACTCGTGTGTAAGTGTATAATACCACCACCACACATCGATGTGATTTATTCATCATTTCCATTTTACTTAGATGGTAATAATGATATATTTAATGAATTTATATGACATATAAGATGTAATAATGATTATTTAAGGGTAAATTATTATTTATCTATATTTCATTCCATACATCAGAAAATGGAAACAACGTTCACACGTACATACAGTCTATCGTCTCCATGAATGGTATAATTTATTTTTATATCTCTACATTTTATAGATGACTATAAATATATATATATATAATGAAATTATATTATATTTATTTCATTATTAACATTATTTATATTATTTAACCATGAAAAAATTACAAGGATCGGGACTTTCTAACCGAAACATGCATGAAAAATGAAGCAGTTATCAACTAGAACAGTGATTTTAATGACAAATTATTAATCAAAGAGTGATAAAATGTCATAAGGAATTCATAAATGGAATGATATATATTATTATGGTTCTTTAATACATTTATATTAAATACATATTTATTATATATTATATTCAAACACGTATAAATAACGACGATAGTTTAGGTAAAATATTTATGTTTCAATCATATTTTGTTAATCAAGATTTTTTATGTTTGAATTTAAATTGAGAAAATTATATGACCCTTATCTAATATATACCATTAATTTTTCTTCTCATGTTTTTATTTCTAAATTATATATGTTTTACTTTCATATTCTTCACTTTAAGTACTCGAAATATTGAAATAATGTTTCTAAGGAAAATCTACTTTATTTTTCTCTTCAGTTGAAAATCAATTTTCTTCTATATCTATAATTTCTAAAAAATTTTAAATAATGTTTTTAATATTATATTATGATTGTTTAAATTGATTTTTACCCATTATTTATTTTTAATTTTAAATTATTTAAATGGAATCTTCTTGTCATTTTCTGACAGATATACTTTTTCATTATTTTTACAAAGCGTGAATAGAATGTTTTCTTTTAACATTTACAACATAAATTGTAATTCACACCATCATGAATACTTAATTATTTTAAGAATAATTTAAAATATATCAAGTTTATTTTCAAATTAATTTTTTTCTTAATGTTTGGTAAATTTTTATATTATAAATAAATGAATTCAAAATAAAAATGGTATTTTCCTCAAAAAATATTATAGGGATCATTTTAAGGAATGTTTGCCTATGATAATATCCTTGATACTAATTATCATTTACTTTGTATATGATCCAATGATATCATCCTTATTCTTTCTATATATGTTTTTATGAATTTGATGATAATATGGTTAAAAAACTATTTATTTTCCAAGGGTTATACAATGATGAAATTATAAAATTTTTGTAAAAGATGTTTTCCTTAAATGGGTTTTGATATGGTGATGTGATGAATGTTTTATGATCTTGTGTCACATATATGTATGGTTTTCATTGTGTGATGGTTGGACCCAAAATTATATATCCATTTAATGAATTGTTTAAATTTTAATATTTCATGAGATAAATTTAGGAAGAAAGTTGATGTTCAAGATCCACTCTAGGAAAATTCATTTTTCTTAAAACACTATAGGAAACAAATTATGGTGATTGATCCATTATGATATTGTAAATATGTGTGGATTCCTAATCTATTATGATTTGATAGTCTTGGAAGTTAATCTTGGAAAGTGAAATGTTTTCTATACTTATGATGGTTCCACTCTGTTATGATATGAACTCAAGGTTTGTGATTTATTTATGATGATATCTCACTCTTATGATACATGTTTTTTAAATGATAAAGTTTTAATCCATAAATCATGTTTATGATCCATCATAGATTGGGAATAAATTTTTTAGGTTATATTCATGATATCACACCCTTATGCTTAACTTATGATTCAATACGATCAAAAATTGATATCTCCCATGTTCACCCTTATAAAACATCTGATCTTAAGATTTATTATGTTTCCTTTCCCCTTTTCATGAAGAAAGGTTTCAGTAGGGTATATCTATAAATATTACTAATTGGGAAGATCTTTGTGGGATATATTTAATATATTTCATGAAACAATAAGATTATGTATCTAGTCTCTAAAGACGCTAAAACTTTATGGTCCCTGAGCAATAATTTGTGAAATTTTTTGAATATTCAGCTAAAAATATGTAATATTGATATATGAAATCCCTAGGCCACTATAAATAGAATATACCCTATAAGGTTAATGGATAAAGTATTAATATTTACTTTTATTGATATACAATGGGTTTATATGGTGTCGTTATCCTTGATTCTTGATCTTTTTTTAAGTCCAAATGAAGATTATAAACATAAAGCTTCATGGGAGTTAACCTATGGTTATTTGTTTGTATTTACATTTATTTAATAATAATAATCCTTATTGTTGTTATCTACACATAACTCTCTTTATCACTATCACTTTTCTTCTCATGATCACTTTCACTTGTACAGTCAATCTAACCTTGGTTGAATTTTTAGTGTGTCATCGATCAGTTCCATTTTCCAGTCGATTGATTTTCCTTCTTAGAGTAACTCCAATCAATTTGTTGTATTTTAGTGTTATATCATGATAGGTAAGTCATGCCCCTTTTTTCATCTTGAAATTTATTTTTTTTGTTCTTTCAATCACTTAATTTTTGTAATGGTATGTCCATTCTTTGTCATAATTTCAAAGTGTGGTCAGTTAGCCAACCAAAAAACCCACATGTTTAGTCATGTACCATGGTTCGTGTATGAATTGGTTGAAAATATTTATTTTTGGTTCCTAGTATTGTTTTATTGTCAATATGTTGACTTTACCCCTTGTAGTCAATTTCTAGGTTGTTCTTATGGTTGATTTCCTTCTTTCAACCAATTTTCGCTTCTCCGTGCGGTCAATCTGGGACTTTGTGAAACTTTAGGTGTGATCGTTAGGGAAAAAATGAGGTTTATTGACCTAACTCTTGAATCACGGTCATATGGTATGTTCCTGGTGTACTTTATTGTATTTTCTTCTTGTGGTTAGATGACATGCCTTAAGGCCTTTAGAATCATTTGTCTTCAGCCTTAGTAAGATTCATTTATAAATCTTCAAGAGTATAATTTCAAATGATTTTCAAAAGCTGGAATGATTTCTTTTTCTTAATAAATCTTGAATCACTTCCCCCTCAACCATACCTTAGTTTCCATTTACTATTTATCTTTAATTCATGATACCTTATGTTTTGTTCTTGTTTTATAGGTGAATTGGGGTACTATTTTTCAATATAACTATGTGAAACTTTTAATCATGCATTTAAATGAAAAATATCAATGTTTAGGGATGTTTTTTTCTTTTAATTTGTGTATATATTGAGAATTAAGTGTGGTGGAGCTTCCATTTTTTATTCGAGAAAAATTTAGGGATTTTGTTTATTTATTGGGTGTATATCTTAATAAAATCTTGGTTTTGGAAAATAAAATTAAACTAATTCTAAAATATGGACAGAACCCTTAATATTTTGTTGGATTAAAAAAAATTAGGTTGCTTAGATCATTGTTCACATTATACATTTTGAGTTTTCTTGTGAATTCTTATTTTCTATTTACAAAGTAAAATCATAAATTTCTTGAAATCTATTTTTAAAACTGTGTGGGATGTATGTAAAGTGTGTTATTGTGAAATTTTTGATGACCAATTCAATAAATCATTGAACTTATTAATTGAAATTTATTTTAAAATAAACTAATTTCAATGTTCTTATCACTTAGTATTGACTACTCAGGACCATCCTGGATTAATGTGTAGGGAATGGGGATATTTTCTTATGATGAAGTGTGTTTCAATTATTGTACTCATAAAAATTCCTCAAAAAATAAACTTTGAAGGTCTTTAAGATTCAATTTACATTTTTCATGGTTGATAATTTTTCTAAAGTTTGGATATTTTTTCCTCTTTAAGGAGGTTAATTCTCTATTACCCCATGGATTTGTTTAGGAATATCATTTAGTTTCCTTCATGAAAAAACATTCTTTTGATAAAATTTTTGGAGTATGTATTATAATTATCATTGACTTTGACATTTTTTATTTGAATTAAACCCATAATATATGAATATAAATGCACTATTGAATGAAAATACTAATCCATATTAAAATATTTATTCCAATCTCTTTTATTGTTGGATAAGTTAATTTATTCCATTAATTATTCACTCATTACATATCAAATGGTGTGTTTAAATTATTATGAGCACTTAATATATCTGTTTCTGTTCACTTAGAGGTAAAGGGAATTTTGAAAGATTTGGTTGGATTCAAATTTATGTTTTTTAATTCTTTTCAAAATTAACAATTTTTAATTTTTTTTGTAAAATAGAAATATAGTTTTCACTAAAACCATTTAGTTTTAAGAGTTAAATCACATCGAAAACTTAAGAGGGTCCATGGGTGGAATTATTTACGAAATCCAATTCTTTTTAGAATTATAGTATTTCAATCTTGAGATTTATTTTCTTCCAATAAACATGATAAATGGGTTTATTAAGGACAATAAATTTTCTAAATGCAGAGGAATTTGATATGGCCTACTTTTATGCACATTTTCACATCATTGGGAGGAAGTAATTAAATAGTTTATATCAAAATATTCCGATATAGTGATTTTTTATGGTTTGTCAATATTTTTTTATATTTATAATTAATTGATTATTTTAATGATTTTGAATGATGATGGTGATTAAATGTTTTAATATTGTTGGTTTTAAATATTATATTTTTTTAGAACTTGTTTTTATTGGTTTCAATAAACCTTTAATTATTATATCATTTTAATGTAATTTTCTAATGGGTTTCATTTTAAAAATACTTCTTTTAATATTCCATTATTCAATTTTAAAAAATCATTTTTTGAAATTAATTCCTAAAATTATTGGAAAATGTAAATTCCCATATCATGAATTTTCCTTCATTTTTTAATGAATTCATGTGTATTTTCTATTCTGGAATTATTTTTGATTCATTGAATCACAGGGCTGATGGCCTTAAAATTAAGAATGGAAATTGAAATAGAAAAATTAAAGGTAAGGGGGGCCAAGATTAATTTTTTGTGATACATTGTAAGTTTTTAGAAGTTTTTTACAAGAGATAAGGATATAATTTAGTTTTATTGCACATGAAGGAGAAGCCTAACCACATATAGGAGGAGTGAATTCAATTTGTAGTTTTTCATGATTCATAAGATGAGTGTGATGATAAGTGACATGAACACCATATGGAAATGAATGATATGATCATATAGATACTTGTTTTGAGAGGGAATCTAGATTTTCCATAATAATTGTGCTTAATTGGAGACACACTATAAAAGAAAATGTATCAATTGACCAAATATAAAACCATTATAGATTGGATGGTAGCAAGTCACAATCCAATAGGATCCTAGTTGTGGTGAGGGATATTAGAGAGGATGATAAATAACTTGAAAAAGAATATTTGATTTCTTCCTAAAACCTATTGCTACTTCAATTGTTTTCTCTTCATTTTTTACTTATTAAAAAATAAATTCATTATTGAAAATTATATTTATAAAATTGTTACTAGCTAAACTATGTATCATGAATTAGATTTTATGGTTTCTCTTATTGGTATTTGATCATATCATCTCTTCTTAAGTTGTATCACCTCCCTTCATTATATTCTTCCTAGAAGTGTCTTCTTAAAATGTTCAAGTATCAATTCTATTTGATCGTTTTTACTATTTTAAAAACTATTAATAATATTTCTATTTAAAAATATTATAACAAGAAGTTTTAAAATCAAAAGAAGGGAAGCACACTAAGGATGAGTGATAACTTTTTCTAGGAAATTTCATTCACTCATTTCTAAGTTATTTTTTGTTTTCACAGTTTAAAATTTGTAGATCCTAACCTACACTAGTATACTCTTTTCAAATAAAGAGTAAGAAATATTTCAGTGAATGTCGGTTTAGTATTTTTACATGATCGAGGAGATTTAAGAGTTATCAAGATATAAAAATTCACATTTATTTAAAAATGTTAGTTACAAATCACTTCACTAGACATCTCATTATTGTATTGTTTCATCCTATTTTTATCATAATTTATTTTTCACCATCTTTAAGATCAATTTTTTCATGCTATTTTTTCATTCTTACTGGTTGTTTTCTTTCTTTTAAATTTTCTTCCTAATAGTCACTCAAACATATTTTTAATTGTTCTCTATAGATCAACCATGCATTCCACTATATATATTTTATGTAGGAGTATAAATAATTAAATTTTTGAGCTCTAGAGATAGAACCATCGTTAAACAATATAGTAAATTCAATGATTACAATTTTTTTGTTTCAATATTTTTATTATAGATCATGAGGACGGTTTGAAAACAAAAAACAATGGTATAATTATAGTTTCATATTAGTGTTACTATGTGAATTTTTTTGATATAATCTAGTTAAATTGTCTTACAAAATTTTCAATTTTGTTATTCAAATGAAAGTGGGATAATATTAGCAGGGGTATAAGGAATGAATCATTAAACTTTTCCTCTATCAAATTCTCTCTATAAATCAATATTGGTGACCTTGAAGAACACAACCCATATGTAAAGGCATACATCCATGTATTCTATACTTTTTCATGTTCCTATATCTCATGGTTCTCATAGGAGGAGGCCTGGAGTGGTTATAGAGGTGTTGGCTGCTAAAATAGAGGAAATAGGGAGAATTCACGACATGTAATGTTTTTCATGTTATAAATGAGAAATTAATGGTTTGTATGAGATATGATTCATGGCCTAACATATATTTAAAACTTTTTTTATTATTATTCAAAGTTTTCTGCATGATTTATAATAATTTTGGGCTAATTGGTTTAGGCAACACATTTTTCGGTGAGATCTGAAGCTCAGAATTTACATGGCGTGAAATGGTTTCATGATACATAAATACCATGTGTAGTGTGACTATAAAGGCTTTATAACCTCATTTTTTTCCAATTACTACAGATATCTCAACTTATAGTAAATCCAACGACCCTCTCTTCAAAAATTTGGGGATTCCTTTGATGGATATTGATTCTCAGCTTCCCTCATTTAATTTTTTTGTGATCTGAATTACATTCTTCCTCTTTTCTGATGGTTATTCAATTTGGTTCCTCCCATTTCTTCTTCCCATGTTATGGAAGATCATCTCAATGTTTCTAATGTATTTTTTCTTATGTTTTTATTGGTTTGGTTATTCTGTGGCATCCTTGGAGCGATGCAGCTTCTTGCAGGAGACGTGATCGTGATCGGCGATTTTGTTCTATTTTCACATGAATAACATTGACACCTTTTAGGTAGGGTATTCATTATTTATTTATTTATTTATGTTTAATTTTATATTAACTATGTATTATCCCTTTGAATGGAAATTTAATTAACCTAATAATTATTTAAACAAATTAATAAATAATTAGTTAAAGATATCATTTTTATACTTTATACAATTAAAACGGTGTTCATATTGTTTTTACAAATAGTGTGATATCTATGATATGATTTGTTAGAATGTTATTATGCTTGGAGTATAATTAGGAATATGTTAAATAATGCAAAGATAGAATTAATTGATAATTAATTGTCTTAATAAATTGAAATAAGAGGCATGTTTTTAATCTGGTGTTTCTTATAATTTTATGGTAATTGAATTGATGAAATGAGTATGTATAATTGAAAAAGATATTCCAAGTGATTAATTTAATTATTAAATAATTTGAAGCAAGATAATTCTTGTTGATAATGTTTATAATAATAAAAATTCATGTTAATTGAGAATAGTTATTCTTATAGATTATTGAAACTGGTTTTAATGTTAAAATCATGTCTATCTATTGATATATTGTTATATATTGAGGCCTTCGGTTTCCTAATTTTTGAAACTATGGATAATTAATTGGTTAACTAAAGATGTAATAAAAATCTGTTATTTAATAAAGATAATTTATAGAGCTTGAGTTACCCATATTTTTTATAAGTCCAAGTTCCTCGAGTTTGGAGTTGTGAGAGATCATTTATGTGTGAAGGTTGGAATTCGTGTTTTATGGAAAATATTTCCCTATTGGGTATTCTATGTTTGTTTCTTGATTCCTTAGGATGTGCTCGATATCTGATATTTAGTATGAGATGTGATATGGGTTAGGGAGGCCTGGATGTGTTATGAGCATGGGATGACTAATGTGATGGGGCAAGGAGGCCCATATTATGTGACATCAATTAATGCCTATGATAGAAATATAAATCTTGATATTAATGTGGGTGTCTAGGATGGAACCATAGATGATTAAATTGGTTAAATATCGGATTACCCATTGATGTGATGTTGAGAGTTGGGATACTCTCTTTTGAATCTATTTAATGGACAATGGTTGGGTAGGTTGTTTTATTCTCATTCCATTCCTCACTACTTGAGGCAGATAGGTGTGCTCTATTTCATGTTTATTTTTAGAGGAAGCTTAATATAGTTTTTCTTGATTACTTAGTGTATAGAATGATTCTAATAATGAATAAATAATCCTTGACACATGGGGTTGGTGTTGATGGAATGAAAATGCTGAAAAGATGATAATCTTAAGAAACCATGGAATCAGTTTTGATTATGCCTAGAGGTAATGGTCTTCACTCTGATCATTAATGTAATGTAATGTGGAATAATGTTAATGGATAATTATGGTTGATTAATTAATTAATGGAAGTAAATGGTAAAAATAAATGAATTAATTAATTTATCTTTTTTAAATGTTTGTCTGTTTATAGGATATCTAGTCTTAGTGGTTGAAGTTAGGAGTCTGAATGACGTTCGTTGTAGTTGAGTATAAGAATAGGTTATGCCCATAGTGTGGTTATGATCTATATTATATCATTTATATTCATCTTTTTCATAGTTTTCTCATCCATGTTGGTAAGTGTGACTGATACCTAATGGACTCTATGAGGGTGTTTTCCCCAACATCTCGATGTGAGGATGTATGGATTACTACCTCCTCTAGTCCCGCTCTCTACTCTTCATATTTACTTGTGCTGGTATGCAGGGAGGTTAGTTTCCCCATATATTTGTGTATAGGGTTATGATGACTTGTGGTTATTTTACACACATGTATTGCCGGATATATTGTCCAAAGTATTATTATATGTATGACGTGTATAGGTTGTGATGGCTTGTGTTACCTTACTTGGTGTATGGGTTCTAATAGATTGATGTATAATAACCAATGTATGATGCATGTCATATGAGATGTGGTGGATACTAGAAACTACTTGGTTACTATATATGGTTATATGATATGGGATTATGTGATGATGTGATGCACGAGGAGCATGTTGTGATGCCTTGTCCATGTGTCTTTGGGAAGTCTTATTTTGGAGGGAGATGTCTCAAGATGTGCGACATTGGTACAGATAAGAAAACTTGTGGGTAAGTGGGATCAGGTTACCCTTGATGTTTCATTATTATATTTTATACTTTATTTTAGGAAATACATAGGATAGTTGGCCATCGTGAAGTTGGGAACTTAGTATGCCTATTTATGTGGTGAGTTAGTATCCCTATTGTCCACTCTGATTTAGCGTGATTTCATTATCTTTTGTATGAGTGGATCTAGGGAGGATCCTACTTAGTATACTATTATATACACCCTACATATATGTAAACTTTTTCTCAGGTCATCCAAAGTAGGTTAGAGATCATGTTATATATTACTAACTCATGGTTTTTCAGAAGTTTTTTGGGATTTGTGGTCATTGTTGCCTTTACCTTTTTGGTACTTATAGTTTCCCCTTTAGTTATTATAGTACTATATTGAATTGTATGTTTACCCTTGGTATTTCGTTATATATATGTCTGATCAGGTTTTGATTTTTGTATCCTTATTATCTCTCTCTTATACATGTTCTCTTAGAGGATAATGCCTCTCATATGCCTTTTTATTATACACTCAATGATAGTCACCAACCCAGCACCTATTGGAGGTGGGACATGGGCAGTCACCATCTCCCTTCCCTCATTGATAGCCTAAGAGGGGTACACTTTGGGAGTAGGGGATCATAATAGATTGGTATTAGATGATTAGGTTGATGGATAAGATGATGTTTGGATTTAGGTACATGTGATATTGCATGGGTTGGTAGCGAAAAATTTCATATATGTTTAGTAAGAAATTTAAACATTTGAGACTGGCTGAGACTTGGGTGTTTAGGTCCCCCTATGATCTGATTCATAGACCTTTATGTTTATTGAGCCTACTAAATGAAGTGATATTGTTTTCAGGGTGGGGAACATATAAAGGATCTTGAAACATTCTTCTTTGAACCTATGTTTGAAATGGGTATACCTTGTATATGTTAAAACTTAACAAGATAATAAAATAATAAAATAATTAATTAATTATTGTTTAGTATTCCATATTCTAGGTTTAGGATCTCTAACAGTTTGTTCTTTTTACAGGCATGGCTCCAGGTCAACGTCCTCATCAGGTTCACACCAAATATGTTCAATAGGATGTTCAAGCAGATCATCACAGAGTATAGGTTCATAAAGATGAAACTTGGAGGAGGACACTCTTAGAGTTTCAGTAACAATTTCTAGAAAAGTATGAGAGATCTGTTTTAGATTTAGTCACTGAGGACTGGTTGGAGTAGGTTGAGATATCTTTGAGTTGGATTCTTGATCGAAAGGAGCACTGAGTTTTATTAATTGTGATAGTTCTTATTGTAGTAGTGAGGAAATAGTGGTTCTTATTCATAGAGTATTGTGTGGAGTTTGAATTATCATGGGAGAAGTTCCTAGACTAGTTCCAAATAGAGTTCCTTTCTTCGACTATAAAGGTGTCCAATCGCCAGTCGCTTCTTAACCTTCAAAAAGGGAGTTACAACTTGTGGGAGTTTGGGATATATTTACAAAACCTTATATGATATGATTTATACCTATTTACATATGAGGATTTAGGGTGATGAATTTTGATAGGCTTGTTTTCTAGATATCCAGTGGCAGGACACCCCGTTCTTTTTAAATACATATCTAGAGCTACTGGTGAGATGAGAGGTCATTGAGAGGATTCTTTCCAGAATCCAAATTTCATGAGAGATGATTTTTCAAGATTCCTAAAAAATTATATTTGTGGTCTAGTGTTCCTATTTTCTTGGATAGAAGATATTTCAATCAGTCAGGGGTAGGTCCCATCCCCCATCATCATGCTTTTCCAAGGGTGGTGGCTCTCAGAATTATGCCAAGGGATCAGATGCATTTTTTTGGAGGTCGAGGTTATCAGTTGCGAGAGTTCCTGACCTTTCTAATCAATCATTGTATTGCAGGTGTTCCAATTCAAGTTCCACAATTGAGGCAATTGAAGTTGAGGTAGCAGTAGAAGGGTGATCCAGTTTGGGATTAGCATAGAGGTGAGGGGTCATGCAGATTATATCCCCAAGATTCTCCTCATCCTCAGAGAGTATAACATGACCATATAGGTGGTATTTGTATGGGTCAGAGAGGTCATGGAGAAAGTCATGGTCAACTTCATACTTTACCATTTACATCATGGTGCGAGACAAATGTCTTTTGAGGTACCATGTACTTGTTTCTTATATGGGTGAATGATTTTTTTGATTCAAGAGAGACAGACTCCTTTATATCACCTATCATCATCCATGCATTTGGAATTGAGGTAGAGTGGATTCCTATACCCTTGGAATTGACTACACAAGTTTGAGGTCAAGATAAATTATATGTAGAGACTCTGATCAAGTGATGGGTAAACACTGATCATGGGGGAACTTCTTATGTTTATTGATACAACTATATAAAATCATCCTTGGTATGGATTGGTTGTATTTAGTGTAGGATATAATTGATTTTTTTAGGATTTGGGTTTTGTTTTGTGATCTTGATGGATAGATAGCAGTGTCTTTTGTTGAGAAAGACCCTCAGATGGTCCAAAGGCTTGTTTCATCCTTATCTTCTATGATATTCAAGATTATAATGTTCTCTTCATAGGTTTATTAGTTAGTGTTTCCTAGGAATGTGTAAGTATACCATGATATATTTTCAGAGGAGGTTTTAGTTTTACCCCCTTGATGGGAGATCAAGTTTGGGATAGAGATATAGCTAGTTGTGTATATTATCATAATATTTTCATGTATGTTTGAATATTCTGAGTTGCGAGATCTATGAGTACAACTCAATTATCTATTATAGTGAAGTTTTGTTCAGCCAAGTGTGTCACCTGGGGGTGCACCAATTTTTTTCATAAAGTATTATTATGGTAGTTTTCTTCTTTGTATCGATTATCATCACTTGAACAAAGTTATGGTGAAGAACCTCTATCCTATTCCATAGATTTATGATTTATTATATAATATAAATGGATAAAGTTATATCTCAAAAATATATTTTCATTTTGTATATCATTAGATACAGGTGACCGATGAGGATATTCATAAGAATAATTTTAATTGTCATCATTGGAATTATGAGTTAATGGTGATGTTGTTTTGTGTAAGAAATTCCCTATCCATGTTCATGGGGTTGATGAATTCAGTGTTTAGAGAGTTCCTAGATAAGTGTGTGGTCATTTTCATTGATGAAATTCTTATGTACTCCACATTTAAGGAGTAGTATGTTGAGCATCTGCATGCCATTCTGTTAGTTCTTTGTTGTGAGCATCTATTTGGGAAGTTATTGAAGTTTAATTTTTAGGATCATGAAATCTATTTATTGGGGATGTATTATCCTATAAAGTAGTAGTTATAGATCCTTAAAAGATATAGGCAGTTGTTTCTTAGGACGCTCCCAAGATAGTTGAATATGTGATGATTTTCCTTGGTCTTGCGGGATATTATAGGAAGTTCATAGCTAATTTGTATTGGGTTGAGAATCCTCTGACAACCTTAACTAGAAAGGATTTGGTGTTCTAGTAGACTGACCAGTGTTAGATATCTTTTGAGCACCTTAAGGATAAGTTGGCCAGTTATCCAGTACTTTGTTTTCCAATATAGGGAGTTCAGTTTAAGGTTTTATGTGATTCTTTGCATCATATATTTAGATGTGTTCGGATGTATCGTAGGTAAGTTTCTTCTTATAGGTCTCAATACATATATCCCTATGAGTGTAGCTTTGCCTCCATTGATCTTGAGTTGGAATTAGTTGTGTTTTCTTTGAATTTGTGTCGGCATTACATCATCAGTGAGTATTTTATGGTTTTTACTGACCATAAGAGCCTAAGGTGTGTCTTCTCCCAATGTGGATTTAACTTGTATCAGTTATTTTGGATGGAATTATTGTAGTATTAAGACTTTTATATTTCATATATGCTAGGAAAAGGAATTGTTATAGCTGAATCACTTAGCAGTATGTCATGTAGTGATTCTATGAATGAATATGGAGATTCATGGAGAGAGATGGAATAACTCTTAGTAATGTATCGGTATATGGGATAGGTTTGAGGAAAAAAAATTCAGATGAGAGTGTAGTTTTATTTACTGTATTAGGTGGAGGAGTCCCAGTTGGGGTATTTTTAAGGTTGACGTCTAGAGATACCGAGTTGTTTTTTGTAATTCCCTCGATGGTTGGTATAAGGATATAAAACACTTGGTTTTGTTCTAGGTAAGGCTTTTCATTCCTTTTTTGATGTGTGATATGGTTCTTTAATAGTTCCATAGCTTACCATTTTCAGTACATCCTGGTGTGAAAAGGTTGTACTAAGATTTGAGAGGTCATTATTGGTGGTATGGGTTGAAGAACACAATTATAGAGTTTGTTTCTTGATGTTAAATCTTTTAGAAGGTTACGGCTAAGCATCGTGTTCCAAGTGGTTTTCTCCAGCCATTAGATGTTCCCTGGTGGAAGTGGGAGGACATATCAATGGACTTTGTTATAATTTTACCTAAATTTTTGGGATGTTATGTTTTATATGGGTGATAGTGGATCATTTGAAAAACTAAACCCAATTTAAAGGGATTAGGGATTCAAGATTAGTAGAGGTTCCATCGAGGTAGTGTCTGGAGGAGTTGTCATTACTCCACAAAGTCTCGAGGATTACCATCTTTGGTTATGATTCGTGTTTTACCTCCAGGGTGTGGTGAGGTCTCCAATATGCTTTTTTCTCTCAGTTATGCCTTAGGAATTCTTTTCTCTCAGTTATTACTTAGGAATTATTTTTTCTCTTGCGTCTTAAATTTTAGAGTTTTATGAATGAGGTACCTGTCCTTGGTTAATTTTTCTTACAATAATAGTTTCCACTCCACCATTGGTATATTATCATTTGAAGCATTGTACATCTAAAATTGTTATTCTCTATTGTGTTGGACTAAGTTCATAGAGGTAGAAATTATCAAGACATAAGTGGTATAGAATATGATATTTATGGTTTTGGTAATTTTAAAAAGGATTAAGGCAATATATGATCATCCTAAATCCTATGTCAATCAAAGTAGGATACCCTTGGAGTTTGGAATTGGATAACATTTGTTCTTAAAGGTGACTCATCATTATTGGAAGTGAAGGTTTGGTCATGGTAGTTTTCTTTATACTTGTTTTATTGGGCCTTTCGAGGTGTGGACTCATGTTGCAGTAGTGGCATATCAATAATCACTTCCCCTATAGATGAGATGGATACTAGATTTTTTTACTGTGTCGCAGATCATTCATTATCTTCAAAACAACTCTCATGTCATCAATTAGGATGAGATAAATATTGATGATGATGTGATCTTCAAGGAGCATCCTTTAGATATCCAAGACCACCAGGATAAGTTGTTTCATGGGCAAGATATTCCTTTGGTTCATGTATTATGATAGCACATTTTCATAGAGAACAGTAACTGGGAATTTGAGTCATTGAAACACACTCAATACCCTAAACTATTTGATGTTTATCTCTTTCCTTATAATGTATTTCTCTTGTGTATTTTGACTTTTCTAGTTTATGATATGGTTTCCTCTTATTGCTTATTGTGTTTTTACTCTCATTTGAGAGGTATCTCCCCTGAGAGTGTGTTTAGGAGCTGATATTTATTTTTTCATAGTTTCATGTTATTCCTATGATGAGGTGGTTGAGCTCCTATGATGGTGAGATCCTTGGGATGTATCTCATAGGGTGGCTGTTCAGATGACCCCTTTTTGTTTTCTCTTTGAGTCGGTTTTTTGATTCCTGGGGATGATAATTTTTTTAGAGGTATATAATATAAGGGCATGGATCTATGTATTCCAACACTTTTTTAGTACCCAAAGCTTTTGTTTCTTGGGGGAGGAAACCTAGAGTTGGTTTGGAGGTGTTGGATACTAAAATTCTAGAAACATGGACAATTCATAACATATAATGTTTTTGCATCATGAATAATCTATTCACAGTTTGTGTGAGAACCAATTCACAAATTGAAATATATTCACAACTTATTCTAAGATTGTTCATGGGGTATTAAATAACATGTAATAATTGTGGATTAATTAGTTCTAGGAGACATGTCATTCAGCAATATATGTTTCCATAAATTTACACAACGTGAAAATTTTTCATGCCTTATAAATCCTCTGTTCATTTCACCTATAAAGGCTGCAACACCTTAGGTTTTTTCTCAAACCCTATGTCTCTCCTGAATTCTAGGTGATCCAATGACTCTATCTTTAGGTGTTTGGGGATTCCTTTAATGGGGATCGATTGTTGTATTCCTACCTTCATTCTGTGGTGATCCAAGGTATGTTCTACCCCTTTTCTCAGGGTTATTCGATTTTCTTCCTCCTTTTGGTTTTTTCTATGCGATGGTGGATCATATCTATATTTCTAATGGAGTTTTTGTTGGTTATTTGGTGGTGCAGTTGTGTCATAGCATCCTTGGATGGATGAATCTCCTTACATGAGAAGTGATCAAGATCTACGACATTGGTCCATTCTCATGCAAAGAACATTAACTTCTTTGAGGTAGGGGATTCATTATTTGTCTATTTATTTATA
This sequence comes from Viscum album, assembly GCA_963277665.1. Lineage (NCBI taxonomy): Eukaryota > Viridiplantae > Streptophyta > Magnoliopsida > Santalales > Viscaceae > Viscum > Viscum album. Next base: position 380,533,088 of record OY728164.1, on the reverse strand, counting down.
TGAAATTGTAAATTAGTCATGGTTTATATATTCTAATTGAAATGTAATTAACATAATAAATATTTAATTGGATTAATAAATAATTTTTTAGCAATCACATGATGATACTTTATACCATTATAATGGGATACCTTTTGTTTTTCTAGATAGTGTGATATCAATGATATGTTTTATTATCATGTTGTTATGCTTGGAGTATCATGTGTAAAATGGTAATGAATGTAAATCCAAAATTAATTTTTAATTAATTGGCATAATAAATTAAAATAATAGGAATGGTTATAATCTGGTGTTTTGAATAATTTGATTCCAATAAAATTGATTCAATGCGCTTGTATAATTTAAAATTATCTTTAATGTGATTAATGGAATTGGTAAAAAATTTGAATCATGATAATTATCATTGATAAATTTGATAATAATAATAAAATTATGTTAATTAAGAATTATTCTTCACACAAATTATTGAAACTTATTTTAATACTGAAATCATTTTTAACCTTTGATTACTTGTAATAACTTGATGAATTAGGTTTCCCATAGTTGGAACATATGAATAATGAATCAGTTAATTTAGGATGGAATAAAATACAATTTTTTGATAAAGTTAATTTCTATGGAATGATTTTCTCATATTCCTGAAAAGGCCAAGTGCCTTGAGTTTGAATCTATGGAGCTCATTTATGTGTGAAGGTTGGATGCATTATTTTAAGTCCTATATTAACCTATTATATATTCTATGGTTGTTTCTTTCTACCTTTTGATTTTCTCTAGATGTGATCTTTGTTATGCTATGTGATAAGGGGTAGGGAGGCCTTGATGTGTTATGAGATTGGGATGGATGAGACTAGGATGGATGATGTGATAGGGAAGGGAGGCCCAGATGATGTGGAAACAGTTGATGCTTGTGATGGAAAGATGCATCAGGATATGCATATGGGTATTGGGGATGTCACCGGAGATGATTAAATGGGTTAAATATAGGCTTACCCATTGATGTGATGTTGAGAGATGGGATGCTCACTTTTGGGTCTATTTAATGGATTATGGCTAGGTTTTTTGTTTTATTTTCATTCCTTTCCCCACAACTTGAGGAATCTTGGTGTTCTTGGTTTCATGTTTTCTCTTGGTGGTAGCTTAGGATATTTTTCCTAGAGTAAATAGTTTATGGAATGATTCTAATAATTAATAAATAATTCTTAACCCATAGGTTTGGTGTTTATGGAATGAAAATGAAAAAAATATGTTAATCTTAAGAAACCATGGAACTGGTTTCGGTTATGCATAGATGGAATTGACTTCACTCAAATGATTAATATAATGTAATGTGTAATAATATTAATGGAAATTAATGGATGATGAATTAATTAATAAAAGGAAATGATAAAAAGTAATGAAGTAATTAATGTAGCTATTTTAAATGTTTTTGTGATTATAGGATATTTGGTCTTAGTAGTCACAGTTGGGAGTCCAAGAAACATTATCTGAAGTTGAGTCTAATACTAAGTTATGACCATATTTTGGTTGTGCATTGTATTATATCATGTATATTATATGATTTCATATGCTTCCCTACCCATGTTGGTTAGGTTTACTGACACCCAATGGACTCTAGGAGGGTGTTTTATCCAACATCTCAATGGAAGGATGGATGGCTCACTACCCCCTCTAGCCCCACACTCTTATCTTGGTAGTTACTTGTGCTAGTATGAATGGTGTTTAGTTTCCCAATATATGTGTATAGAGGGTTGTTATGGCTTGTTTTTATTCTACACACATTTATTACCAAATATAGTATCCAAAGGATTATTGTATGTATGATGTGTATAGGCTATGATGTCTTGTGGTACGTTACTCAGTATATGGGTTGTAATGGATTGAGGTATAATACTCAATGTATGGTGTATATATATATATTATGATCTATGGTGGATCCCAGAAACTATTTGGTTACTATATATGGTGATGTAACATGAGATGATGTGATGCATGTGATGCATGAGGTGCATGTTGTGATTCATTTCCCAAGTGTCTTTGGGCTGGATAATTTTGGTGAGAGATGTCTTAAGATGTGAGATTTTGGGGAAGAGTGGAAAACCATGGCGAAGTGGGATTGAGGTACCCTTTATGTTTCATTATTATGCTATATTCTCTCGTGTATGCAATACTTGGTGAGAGTTACTCATATTGAGGTTAAGAACTTATTATACTCCTTTAAGGGATTATTTAGTTTCAATGTTGTTCATTGTGATTTAGCATGTTTTATTTATCTTCTTCATGAGAGGCTTTAGGGGGTATCCTATAGAGTATATTGTTATTATCATCCTATATATAAGTAAACTATTGTTCATGTCATCTTGAGCAGGTTGTGGATTGGTCATGATATTAGTATCCCATTGTTTTATAAGAGCTGTTTGGGATTCATGGTTGTTGTCATCTTTAGCTTTTTGGAACTTGTAGTTTTCCTTTCAATTGTTATAATATTGTATGGCATTGCATGTTTTCCCTAGGTATTTATTTATATATATTTCTGAGCAGGTTTGGATTGGTTTATCCTTCTTATCTCTCTCTTTTTAATGTTCTCTTAGAGGGTAATGCCTCCCACATGCATGTTTATTATACACTTAGTACTAGTCACCAACCAGAGGCCTACTAGAGGTAGAAATCAGGAATCATCCCCCCCCCACTCATTTCTGGACCAAGAGGGGTACAATTTGGGGGGAGGGGGTCATGAACCATATATTTTTTATTGAATTGAAAAAAATGCTATATTATGTTGAAGATATAGTATACGAAGAGTGGGGTGTTATTTTACACATGAAACTAAGTAACATGTATGATATATATGAAAAAGGTGAATTAATTTTTGATATTGAATGCCCTTAATGAAATCACATTGATTTTTTTTACCATTGGAGATTTTTAAAACATCAATCTTATGGGAGAGGGTGAAAATGATAAAGAATAAGAAGTAAGTTTTAAAAAATAAACTTCTAATAACATTAAAAAATAATAATAAACTGATAGTAATATCAAATATGATTTATATTTTATTATTTAATTATATAAATTTGAATTTAATGAATTATAATTGAATTTTATGTTTTATTTAATTGACCTTTTTATTGATAATTTTTACAACAAAACACTTAAATAGGTTTCAAGATGGTTGCATCTCTACGACATAGGACACCCATTCTACTCCTACTACCAGAGTACACCAGGGGTACAAGATAGTATATCTATAGATGCTACAAAGGGTATAATGGTTGTACAAGATAGTGATTCTACTCTTGTTATCTAGAGTATATAGGGAGTACAAGATAGTTGATCAACTGATTTTACACAGGGTACACTTCATTACATACCTTCAATAATTCTTGTTACTATATTGTCTTATTCTATTATATCGGCATACACATGTATGCATACTATTGAGGGTGTTGGGGAATCGGGAATTTTTACCAAGATTCAGTTACCCTCAAGAGGCTATTTGCTTGTCATTATTATCAGTATGTATTCCAATGTGATAATATTAGTTTCTTAAATTATTATATTAATTTGTTAATTTATATGTTAAATGGATAAAAATAATAATATAAATGAGATGAACATCAACATGAAAGATGATAAATATTTCATAGAATTTCAATATAGTAATCAAATTTTATGTATTTAAGGTACCCATCAGGGTCATTGTAGGCATCTATGGGAAGAATCTAGGACACTTGACATGAGAGGAGACATCTCTCCCCATTCATTATTCTAGTTGTAGGAATATTACCTTGTCTTGGAAAGATGATGTTTTTGATAGTCAGATAAAGGTGTGATATAAATTATGTATTCACATTTGATTGAATTGAATAATATTTTTATTATGTTGATAAAATAATAAATTATATATATATATATATATTACTTGCATAAATTGTTCTTTTTTTATGCATGGGTTGATTAAATTTATGTGGATGTTAAGAAAATTAGGAAAAAATGGAAAGCTTTTTAGTGGATATTTTGGGCATGAATTTAACAACACATCTATACCAGCTTCCCAGATGTATGATAAGGTCCCTGAGGGCATCTATGGGGATCAATGGAAGGAATTATTTATTATAATAGGGAAAAATCACATCAATTATATTATTATACATTATTATATTGATAAAATTATCTTAATAACATTATAAACTTTATTTATATATAGTTTTTTTAGGTGCTTTATATGAGAAATATGGAAATTCGGGACAAGTAATTCTACATGCAGCTGGGTCAAAGTGATTCACTATGAAATGAGATAGAATGGTTCCATTTAATTTACTAAAATCTACATGTAAACCACACAATTGAAACAATTTTTTAAATTTTATTTATGATTTTTTAATACAAGAAAAAGAGTTATTTCTTTATATTAGATGGATAGAGATATGGATTAATTTCCAAAAAAATGGGTGGAAGTTATTTAAATGTCCATGTAGAAAACATTAAGGTAAGGAATTTTAATTACCATTTTTTATTATTAAATTATTTTAAAATATAATAATGTTATCCCATTTGTAGCGTAAAATCAAAGAAGTGTGGGATTTAAACTCTTCCCACTTATATTTAGTATCCTCATAGGATAATATGACTTGAGTTTTAGGAAAATAGAATTATGGTTGTGTAGGGGGTATAAATTGTGATCCATATCCATTATGGGTCTTTGGAAGGTCACATGCATATTTTTTATCTTCTTCAGCTATAGAGGGATTATATCTACTCATGATCCTAAAGTATAGGGTATAATTTATGCACCTATGAATATTATTAATGATAGAGTCACTTATTAAGATGTAGTATTACTGGGGGTTATATTTGGAGAGTTTATTAGTTACTATGTTTCAGAGGACAATGGGAAATATTTTTGAAGAAGTAATTTCACTAATTAAGGATTCAGGACCGATAAAATTTATAAATTCACACGTATATTTTTCATTTTATTATTTTTTTTTGTAGACTAGCCTTATTCACTACACACACATAAATACATAGTAATAAAACAACCTTATATTATTTAGTTTAGTTTAATTGGGTTCACATGAGTTTTTTTTGAATTGTTTTAGTTTATTTTGATTCTTTTAGTTTATTTTAGTTTCATTTAGTTCAATTATACTCTATTCTATTATATTTCATTGAACTAATTTATATTTTTCTATATTCAATTGTTTTTTTTTGGATTAGATTATCTCATACCAGGCCAAATTGGATCAATTTTTTTGACAAAATTTTGTTCGAGTGAATTTTTTATACCTTGAAGGCATCAGAATAAATCTATGGACACATCAAAGTAGTGGACCTAGTAATACTACACTATTATTTAGGATTCCTATAAAACCTATATAGGTACCCCATGAATCCATATTGATGATACATCTTTGATCAAGTTTCCTAATATGTCATGGTATCCTCTAGTCCTAAATCTATATCTTCATTTGAAATTGACACATAGTTAGGAAAAATATTGTTTAGAGAAGAAGTTCATATTATTGGATTCAACAAAATTAACACTAGAACATTCTTAGACCAAACAAGTCTTTATCCACCTGTTAATTGGTCTTGTATATCTCAATCATATGTAGAAAAAAATGACTTAATCCATAAATAAATCAATAATTAATCAAATATGGTTTTCATAATCACCACCACTCAAAATGTTGTTGGTTCCCTCCACCATATTTATCCTATGTTCAAATACTATAGGTATGAATAGAATTATTACCCAATTCAATTTCCCTTTATAACACTAGGTAGTATGAGACCTATCTTATGATAATGTATGTGGAATTTTTATCTATCCCTAGTTCACTTCACGGTTATCTATCTAAGTCAAAATTATTAACATAATGCCTTAAGGTTATGATCGATAATATAAAAAATCAAATAAGGAAAGTATTCTAGAAAATGGATTATATTAATCTAGTATAATGCTAAATTATTCCACATATTTCATGGTTATTTGGGTGATGCTATCAATATCCACCATTAATACTTCATCATTTGTGTCATAATGATAGTTATAATCATGTCAAAGGAGAACATTGTATGTCAGCTACTTACCTTTCCCAACTTTCTCCTATTTTGGATAAGTTTATAGAACAGAAGTAGGAGGTTCCAGCCAAGAAAATGGAGTTTACATCATAGTAATGAGAGGATCCATTTAAGATACTTGATCTTCTACCATATTTGTTGGATATTCCATCATGATGATTGAAACTTCGACCCAAGAATCTCAAATTTTCATTGAATTATCTACCGAAATGGTTAATGTCTTTTCTCTATGGATGTACACTTGAGTAGTGGATAAATTATTCTTTGTACAATATGGAATTTTTTCAAGATTAATTTTCTTATCATCCAAATTTACTACTTGGAACTATAATGAAAATTTATAAAAACAACTTGGGAAAAAATTGTGTAGATGGAAGACCAACTACCCTAATATTTAGTAATGGATCTCCTATAAATAGTGTTAAATGGTTGGATATTCTTAGATAGGGACTAAGAAATCCTTTTAAGGCTTAAATATAACTGTATCCATTGTATGTTGTGTTATATTGAGAGAGATTTACATTTTTCTTCTTCCCTAAAAAATAACATTACCAACTGGATCCATATTATTTATATTAACCTTTTTTCAAGAAACAGTGTGAGATGTTAATTTCTACTTCTACCACCTCTTGTCCTAACATTATCATGCTTCTTATTATATCTTAGTGAGGTAATTTGGATTACACTAGTTACAACCAAAGAACTTACCATCCTATAAATCCTACAAATATCTATCTCAGCCACATGTACTTATTAAAAACACAATTCTGTGAGGTCAAATAAACAAGGATTTTTTATATCTGATATTAGGTCATAAGTAAATTTCAAATTAATGAGATTTTACATTGTCATCTAAAATAATATTTAGAGAAAATAGATAAATTCAATAAATTGGTATATATATTCCATCACTAAATCATTCCATCTACATATAAAATTACTTTTTCCGTTGTTTATCATCAATATATTTATAAAAAATTATTGGTTGAATAAATATATGAAACCCTTTATAGTGATTTATTTATGTGGTATGATAATCACTTCCACACACTATTTCCTACTCAGATCATTTAATATATATTTTCCAAAAATCACCATGTATGTTTGATATTTTCAGAGGATCTCAAAAATTTATTATATTTTCTCTATACACTTATCAACTTCTAGATGTCAACAATCACCACAAAAAGTAAGAAGGTTCTATATAGTGAACTACTAAGGATGATCTACCACTCGTGTGGGTTACTACTAAGCTTAACTACCATGGATTTCTATAGTATATATTTAATATTTATACGATCAACTAGAGTGTTTCTTTGCAAAAAAAATTATTATCATATCCCTCTCAATGATTCACTAGAACCATTCTAAAAGGTATATTTATAAGGAATATAAAGAAATATAAAAGAATATTACATGGTTTTAAAGGTAAATGAAATCAAATATAACTAAAAATATATATCAATATATATTACCAATTTCCCAAAAATTATATAAAATAAATGAAAAGGAATAATAAAATTAATATAAATTATAAAAAATAAATCCAATAAAAAAAGGGGGTTTAATATTTATGGTTTGGTATGCATTGAGTTTCATAGTTTAGATGCATGGTCTACATAACATATAATATACCGAGATTTACCTTTATAAGATGAAAACAAGTCTATATATACCTAAAGTCTATGTAAAGTGTGAGAAAATATACCCAGTAGGATTTCACTACATTCTCTATACAAATCCTTTCAAAAAACTATACAATGCTTGTTTTAAATACATATAAGAAATGTATTATTTTCATTTTTATGAAATCAAATAATAATAGGGTACCTTAGACATCCTTTATTTATAAAACCTAAATCATTCTAATGTGTTTCACCATAGATGATTTTTTATGAATAAAAATCACAAATATAATTTAAAGAGAATGAATTTTAAAATTGGAAGAAATAACCATTATGGAAAAACCCTATTTGAAAACAATCATTCTTATGTATTCAATAATAAAATTGTTTCTTTATTAGTTTGAAACCATACTTTTTTATTATATTTGAAACTCCTATGAAAATATACACTTTTGAAACACTTTGGTTTCCAAAAAAAGGATCATAAGATAGATATCAAAGAAAAATGTAACTTTAAAAAACATAAACATCAATTAAGTTATAAAAATTATAGGATAATATAGGACCATAAAAGAAAGTAATCATTAAGTAATAAAAAATATTCATCATACATAATTAAAAAATAGAAATGATATTCATCAAACATAATGAAAAATTATAAATGATGTCAATTAATAATAAATATTCATCATACATGTAAATTTTACTCTTTGAGTTAAAGGTTTTCCCAGATATCTTGTTTGATGACTAGAATGATGATTTTATTAGTATATTAGTTTATACTTGTCATGCCCTATCCTAGTTTTACTTCTGCCATGACTCCTCAATCCCACCTCCAACAGGCCAGGGGCTGGTGACTAGCACTAAGTTGGCATATCACTAACATGGGAGGCATTACCTAAGTAAATGTACACATGGACACATCTCTAAGCCCAAAAATACTAAAATGTAAAAAATACTAATGAACAAAATGCATGCATACCCCTAAACCCAACCAACATAGTACAACAGGGAAATTAAAGTATAGTAAGTTAAACTAGTCCATAATATAAGACCACCAAAAGAAAGTGTCTATAAAATACAAAGTCCAACCGATAAAAAAAAGGTACCAAGACTATTGTCTATAGCCATAGGAACACCTGAACCTATTTGGACTCAAGAAGAAACACATGGTCGTGGTCCACCCAAGAATCTATCAAAAAGGTTGCATGTCTACACAAGACATGACATGTTCGTAAAAAGCTTGTGTGGGGGTGAGTATAAAAATACTCAATAGGACACCCTAAAACCACAAAGAAATTACATAAAGTAAAGTTATAGCTATCTCTACATAAGTGTGTGTCTATAGCACTTATAAAAAAGATATCTAGATAACTCAAACCCAGACCCGTAGTCTAAAGGTAAGTCACAAATACCATAAAACAACACTAGATATTCATTCTGAAGATTCCACAAAGCACTCACCTAAGAGAACATACTCCTGGGTCTGATAGCACTGATGATGTCTATCTGAGAGGTTCTACTCATTTGAAGCCATCATGAGAGAGATGCACTGATCGATATGAATAGATATATGATACACTCACTTCGGTAGAACTCACTCCACAAGTGGGGAAGAAAAAGATACATAGATAAGGATCACTACCAAGTACATGGGGGGATACCTTGACTCATATGGATTCACCTACTAAGAAGAGGATAGATGTCTGATAGGATTGTCCTCACTGATACCAAGACTCTACTTAGTGCACAAGAATAGATAGTGGATCCTACTCTAGGCCTCTCAAAGGGGATTCTAAATACTCTATCCATAAATTCATGCGGAAGGTATCATACATCTCTGAGTCGAAAATGACACCAACTAACCTTCAAGGGAAAGATCAAGGGAATCAACCCTAAAGAACTTGTCTAAGATACAGTGTACAAGGAGATAAATCCATGTAGAATAGAGTACATAGTGTGTAGTAGAGTCACACATCGTGTTCCTTGACCCTAGGTATTTCCCGTTTACAATGGACCATGTTACAAGTACATGTCATGTAAAAACAGAGTACATGACATGTATAAGGGTCACACGATGTTTCCTTCCATCTGGGGTCCACCCGTGAACTTTGGTCATGTGTCAGTACATGGTGTCAACTTGTGTTCTCCTGGCTGTGTACCAGTACACAGGGTAAACCCTATATCCAGTCTGGGTCTGGACTTTTGGTGGGGTACAAATGGTGTAGAAAAGTCATGTACTCCACTCCATGTCTGTGTACCTCCCAAGAAACACATTGAGCTTCAGGGAAATTCCCACATGCCGCGTGATATGGGTCACACTCCTTGTGATACTTTACTGCATCCCGAAACCATAACCACCTCTAAGGGGGGCCCACACACTATGTTATCCTGGATTACACGTTATATAGCGTGGGATTTTTCAAAATCCCTAGTCTGCACTCCGATTTTATCCTCTTCTGCTCTGACCACTATTCCGGCCATGCCTTGCGGGGAAACTCAAGATCCAACCTCATTCAGTCATGCCCTCGCCCAAATAATGTTTTTTGTCTTCTGATCCGGTCGCACAATAGATTAAAAAGGGTTTGTTCTTTGGTCTACTAAAAAACATTGAAGAATGCAGATTCGGGGATCTGTAGTCATCTGAATCACTCTATGTTTGTCTTCGCACCTCCGTCATGTCATGCCAATCCCAAATTTGTGATATCGGATCATTGTGCCAAGAATAGGGTGTGCAATAATCGATTGATCGGGATATGTCAAGTTGTGGGCCAAGCTAGGAATGTTCATGATGAATGATAAACTGGGGAGATAAGAATAAATCAAAAAAGAGGAACATACCTCATTAGATGTTTATGTCAATCAGGATTCATTTCCATTATAATGATAATCGAATTCATCAACAAATAATCACAAGATCAACTCCCAATAAAATCCCATAGAAATAAAACTCACCCTGCAAGGTTATGATTGAACTACAGATCAACCTGTTCATTGGTTGGTCCCTATGCATCCTGGAATTCAATAATGGAAAAGGAAATACTAAATAATGCATCCTACCTTTTATTTGGATCACTCACTAAAAAATATTTGTTATTTCATCGCCATCGTTGGAAAGATCTATCAAGAACAGTGTTCACCGATCGTCGTTCTGTGACTCCATCATCACTTTATTGAGAGGTTCTCTAAATCTCTCCTAGAAATTCTCCATTGTTTCCAGGGTTATGAGATTAACCTTGGTATTTTTTTCATAAGGATTGTTTTAAAGGAAATCATCACTACAATAAGAAAATAATTTATCTTTAAATTATTTAACGATGATTACATCCTCTTAATAAAATTCATAGAATACCCACACTGACTAAATTTAATTTGTTCATAGGAAAAACACCACATTATGAACTCAATGATGGTCTCATATTTTAAATCTGAGCCCCCATTCGTGAGTTTTAAGGATTTGAAAATAAAATTATATTTATTTTATTATTTTATTTAAGGTTACGTCTAAAAAATATCGTTCATATCCAACCCACAATGGCCTATGTTAGGACTCACCTAATGTAAAGACACTTATTTTAACACAATGATGCCCTCATATTTCTGATCTGGGCACCATTTTAACAATTATTACACATTTTTAGGAAAACCACTCACGTGCTTTATTAAAAAGTGAACATTTTTTAACAAATTGTTTTAGACACATGGGCCTCGAAATCACACGCCATCTCAGCACCTAGTCTCATAATTTTCCAAAATACTTTCCAAAAATAAAATCTGGGAAATATGAGTCATTAAATTATCCCCACCATAGGGATTTACATCCCTGAAACTCCAAAAACAAGACAACTCAAAAAGATGTGGGTATTGGGCACGAATATGATCCTCCCACTCCCATGTGCTCTCCTAGAGATTATCATGCTACCACCAGACATGCACCAAATAAATCTACTAACCATAAAATATTCTCTCTTTTAAATCCTTAATCTCCACTAGGTACTCAGCAAAAGGTCACTCCATCATCAATATCTAGCTCGTCCCAGTCGATGATGTGTGATGGGTCATGAACGTACCTCCTCAAATGTGACATCTGGGAGACATCGTGTACCCTATCCAAATGTGGGGGTAGAGCCAAGTGGTACACCATCTCACCAAATATATGTAATATATAGAAAAGGATGATGAACCTTAGAGATAACTTGTCACGTCCGCCAAATCTCTGCAACCCATTTCGAGGTGAGACTCGAAAAAACACATGGCCGCCTTCCTCAAACTCCAAAGGCCTCCATATCCTATCTTCATAGGACATATTCCATCTTTGTGTGGTATTCGTCCACTCCCAAATGACCTACACCTTCTCAGTAGTATCTCGCACCAACTCAGGGCCCATGAGTGCTGACTCTCCTAGGTCAGTCCAACAAAGTGGTGAACTGTAGGGTTTCCCATACAAATACTCTAATAGTTCCATACAAATGGTGTAATGATATTTTTTTCTATATGAAAACTACAATAGAGGTTGGTGATCCTCCCTACTATGGCCAAATGCCAACATGAAATCCCCGCAACATGTCCTCAAATACCTGAATGGTCCACTCCATCTGGTCATCTTTTTGTGGGTGAAATGTTGTGTTCAATTGTAACTGGGTCCCAAACGCCTCCTATAATACCTTCCACAATCGGGATGTAAAATGAGAATCATTATTAGAAACTATCATTGATGGGACTCAATGGAGTCGAACTGTCTCTTGAACATATAGGTGTACCATCCTCTCTACTGAACTCTTCTCTCAGATAGCTAGGAATCGGGCCGACTGGTGAGTCGATCCATGATCACCTAGATGAAATCGTGTCCCTTGGACTTCTGTGGTAAAACCATCACGAAGTCTATTGATATTTCACCCCACTTCCATTTTGACACCTCAAGGGGTTGATCTAAACTCGCTAGAACCTATTAGTCATACTTCACCTACTATCACATAAGGTGTCGAGAAACATAATCTACCATTTCCTTCTTCATCCTTGTCCACCATAACTGACATCGGAGGTCCTAGTAAATTTTCACCACATCAGGGTGTACTGCTAAAGAGGATTCAGGAAACTCCTACAGAACCTCATCTTGAAATGCCACTGGTAAAACTATTCATACTTTGAAAAAACCAATGTGCTCCCCACCTTATGAATATCCATTAGTGGCATGCCTTTTGGACGTATGAGCATGTAGGGTCTCACAGTCAGTATCCCCAAGCTATGCCTCCCTGACTCACTTCATGAGTGGAGGGGTGAAAACCATTGACTAGAGGTAAGATTTATAATCTCCATCTACAAAGGATAACTATAACAATGTAAACTTCTCTAACACCTCATTCAGAAACTACGAACTAGATCTCCTGCTAAGAGAATTTTCCACCACGTTTCCCTTCCCATGAGTATAGACAATCTCAAAGTCATAGTCCTAGAGGAACTCTATCCATTGCCTTTGTCTCAAGTTCTAATCCTTCTCAGATAATATATACTTGAGACTCTTATGGTCGGATTATATGATAAACCAATCTCCCATTAGGTAGTGTCGCCACATCATCATCGTGAATACTACCACTACCAACTCAATATCATGTGTCCCATAGTTCTGCTAATGTCACCTCAACTGGCGTAAACAATAGGCAATTGTCACTTGCCTATGCATCAGGACACAACCATGTATGGTCACTGATGCATCGCAAAACACTACATACTCGACACCCTTATCTAGAAATCTCAATATCAAGGCACTCATCAAACTCTACCTCAACTTCTTAAAGCATTGACCTGGGATCAACCTTTGATAACCATCGTGACCCTCTCAACTACTTCAGGGGGTCTTCAATCCTTGGTAGTGGATACTCATTCTCCACGGTCACTTGATCTAAGTGTTGGAAATCCACACACAACCTTAAGCTATCATCTTCCTTTTTTCTTGGTAAACAAATCTGGTAATACCCAGGATGAAACATTGGGTCTCATTAATCCCTTCATATGAGATTCATTCAACTGCACCCTAATATTGAAATGATTTTTGAGAGTTATCTAATATGTTGGTGTAGACATTGGTGATATCCAAGGGTGTAAAATAATGCAGAAGTCTATCTCCTGATGGGGATGTAATCCTGTAACATCTTCAGAAAAGATGCCCTCATATTCCACTACTACTACTAGGAACTGAAAACTCATAACACCTAGTTCTCTGAGGGTCAGGCTATCCAACTCATGAGTAATTGGATGCACCCTTCTATACATGAGTCAATCATGTGCTACTTGGGTTTCCTTTTCTCTAAGAAAGGAAAACCTCATTCCATTACTACGGATATACCACACCCTTAACCTAAAATTGTCAATATAGGTATGGACCGAAGATAACCAATCCATACCATGAATGATGTTGTAAGGGCTCGAAACCTCCAACAAGAGCTTCCAACCAAAACTATCACCTTCAAGGTTTAAGTCACACTATCAGTATAGGTGTGATCATAGAGTCTCTTCCAATAGGTGTCTCTAAGCATACGGGTCGAGGCAATGGTCTAACTAGAATCTCAAGGTCTCATACATAATTTTTGATGAAAAGATAATGATTGTTATCTATGTCTATAAATACAAAAACTAAATTATAAAAGGCATAGATCATACCTTGAATCATTCTTGGAGCCTCTAGCTCATACGCCTCGACCGCACGCAGTTGTCCCCACCCATGTCCTCCAACTCCCTAAGCCTAGTGTGGACTACTTGGGGGTGTTGATTGTAACATGTCGAAATTTCTTCCACCACCTACTGCTCTCATATTTCCTATTCCACATCCACTACCTTACAAATCTACCGACTCCTATTTCTGCCTCTGCATCGATGGTATATCCACTGTCTCCCTATCAACAACTTGACGGGTTGTACATTATCTAGTGAGATGTCCCCTACCTCCATAAGAATAGAATCATTTTTATCTAGGCTGACTGGACCCACCTCATGAGTCTGGAATAGTGGAATCCCTATTTTGGTTCTTCCTCTTGTGAAATATCCCACATCTATGTTTATGAGGCTCATGTTGGATTCTTGGTGTTTAGGTCTCTACTCCTTCTTGCATGTTGCTGACTAATACCAGCTGTATCTACCCATCCAAGGAACTCTCATCCGCCAAAGCATAATCTACAACCCCAACATAGGTAGGAATTCACATATGGGATACATTGTCTTAGATGTATCTATGCGGACCTTGCTCAAAGGTATGAGCCTTATAGTGTTGATCGTGTGTCATATCCATCGTGTACCTAGAGAGGTAGGTATGCCTCAATGAATACTCAGACACATACATGTCATCCTGTTAGAACTATAGAAGATACTAAATACTCAAAACCCTTAACTTATAAGGTGATAACTCCTCTATGAAAAAGTCATAAAACTCTTCCCATGAATGGGTATCCTCATCATAATATTAGGTTACTAAATCCCATTATCACCCTAATAAAGAAAAGAGAAGGCTTGACACTAGAACCACCATCTTATTTTCTGGTTTCCTGACTAGAAGAAAAACGTGATTCACCACCTCAATCCAGTCCTCATCTGCCTGTGTGTCGGGCCTACCTCAGAACCTGAGGAGTATCTACTATTGAAACTAATGAATCACGCTCATCCTATGTTCTTCATCTATTGGTACTATGAGTACTATGTGATTCTCTATAGGTATTTGTATGTTTGGTTCACCACTTGGAGGTAACATCTGTAGAACTGATTCCTAAATCAAAGCCTCTTCACTGAGGGAGTCATACTCATGATCAGGATATCGAATCCTATCTATTATACATTGTAAAGACATCTTTTAAGATAACTAGATGCACCACGATCAATGGGTATATCTGGAGAGATGACTCAACAATGACATGGAAACCATAACCCATTATTATATGATGCATGTTCCATTATTGTTTCCCTTAAACCAGTTTTCTCATGTACCGAGTCGAAAAGAGGGTTATCAAAGTCATGGTGTATGGACACATCAGTCGTCGCACCTATACTGGAGTCTCTGGCCTAAAAACCAAACTCGAAACACTTAAAACTATTACCCCAAACCAATCTCATGGTCTCTCGGTCCTAAGGTAGAACCAACCACCTCTGATACCACTCTATCACAACCCATCCCAGTGGGTCCAATTACATGACTCCCCAGACACGCCTCCAATAGTCCATAATTGGTGACTAGCACTAAGTAGGCATATCACTAACATGGGAGGCATTTTATAAGTACCTATACACATGAACACATCTCCAAACCCAAAATTCTAAAATTTAAAAAAAACAATAAGGATCAAAATGCATGCATACCCCAACACCCAACCAATAGAGTACAATAGGGAAAGTAAAGTATAGTAATGTAAATTTGTCTAGAATACATGACCACTAAAAAAGAGTATATAAAAAAAAAAGTCTAACCTATAAAAAAGGTACTATGACTCTTTTCTATAGCCATAGGAACACCTCGGCATGTGTGGAATCACAAAGCACCACCTTGTCCTGGTCCTCCTAGGACTCTATCAAAAAGGTCAGCAATCTGCACAAGACATGACACGTGCGGGAAAATCCCATGTAGGGGTGAGTATAACAATACTTAGTAGAACACCCCAAAACCGCAGAGAAATTACAAAAAGTAAAGGAACAGTCATCTCTACACAAGTATGTGTCTACAATACATATAACAAAGATATCCAGATATACTCAAACCCGGACTCGTAGTCTAGATGTAAGTCGCAACAATCGTATACCAACACTAGAGATTCATTTCAATGATTCCATGAATCAATCTTCTGGGAGCACATAATCTTGACTCCGATAACACTGATAGGATTCATCTGAGAGGTGATACTCATTTGAAACCATAATGAGAGGGATATGATACACTCTCTCTAAGATAACTCACTCCGTGAGTGGGGAAGATCATGATACATAGATGAGGATCACTAACAGGGAGATGGGGTGATACAATGACTCATCCAGATTCACCTACTATGTATAGGATCAATGTCTAGTATGATTGGTTGTGACAATACCAAGACTATACTTAGGGCACAATAATGGATAGACAATCCTACTCCAGGCCTCTCAGAGGGGATTCCAATTACTCTATCTTGGAATTCCTGTTGAAGGGAGAATACTTCTATGAGTAGGAAATGATACCAATTAACCTAAAGGGGATGGATCTAGGGAACCAACCCTATTGAAATTGTACAAGATATAGTGGAAAAGGAGATAAATCCATGTAGTATAGATTACATGGCATGTGGTAGAGTCACACACTGTGTCCCTTGACCTTGGGTACTGCCTGTGTACAACGGACCTTATCAGAAGTTCATGTCATGTAAAAATAGAGTATATAGCATGTAGAAGGGTTACACATTGTTTCCTTCCATCTAGGGTCCATCCATTTACTCTGGCCATGTGCCCACACACGGTGTCAACCCAATTTTTCCTGCCCGTGTACCAGTTCACGGGGTAACCCATGTATATAGTCTAGGTTTGGCCATGTGGTGGTGTACACGCCGTGTAGGCAAGCTGTGTACTCCACCCCATGTCGATGTTCCTCTCAAGATACATTCTAAGCCTTAGGGAAGGTCTCGCATTCCATGTGACAGGGGTCACATGTCATGTGATACTTTACTTCTTCCCAAAACCCAAGACACCGCCAAGGGGGGCCCACACACCATCTAATCCCAGATTACATGCCATGTAGCATGGGATTTTCCAAAATCCTTAGTTCGAAATCCAGTCATCTCCTCCTCTACTCGGGTAACAATTCAGGTTGCGCCTTTCTAGGAAACTCAATATCCAACCTCATTTGGTCATGCCATCACCAAAACAATGTGTTTCATCTTCTTATCCGGTCTCACAATGGATTAAAAATGGGTCATTCTTCATTCCGATAAAGAACATCAGAGAACAAAGATTTGGGGATCCAACGTCATCTAAATCACTTAGTGTTTGTCTTTTAACCTCTGTCATGTCATTCTGATCCTAGATCTACGATATTTGATAACTACACCAAGAATCAGGTTTGCAATGATCGATTGATCAGGATATGTCAAGTCGTGCTCCAAGAAAAGAATTCCCACGATGAATGATGAATTGCAGGAGAAAAGTATAAATCAAACAAGAGGCACATACCTCAATCTATGTTTTTGTCACTCATGGTTTGTTTCCATTAGAACAAAAATCGAATTCATCAACAAATAATCACAAGATCGACTCCTGATAAAATCCCATAGAAATAAAACACATCTCGTAGGGTTACGATCAAACCGTGGATCAACCTATTCACTGGTTAGTCCATTTTCATCATATAATTCAATAACAGGGAAGGAAATACAAAATAATGCATCGTACCTTTGATTTGTATTGCTCCCTGGAGAAGATCGGTCATTACATCGCTGTCATTTGTGAGATCCATCAAGAACGACATTCGTCGATCGTCGATATGTGACTCAA
This sequence comes from Viscum album, assembly GCA_963277665.1. Taxonomy (NCBI): domain Eukaryota; kingdom Viridiplantae; phylum Streptophyta; class Magnoliopsida; order Santalales; family Viscaceae; genus Viscum; species Viscum album. The sequence continues at coordinate 380,514,885 of OY728164.1, read as the reverse complement.
TCATCGTTTTCTTAAGAGGTTATCCAAATATCTACCTAGAAATTCTCAAGAATTCCTAGGGTTATGTGGATAACCCTATTATTTTTTTATAAGGAATATTTTAAATGAAATTCTTAATGTTTCAACAAAATAATTTATCTTTAAATTATTTAATAATGATTATCAGGTTTTTCTATAGAAGACCCATGTTGACTAAAGTTAAGTCAAACCTACGAAAAAACCCACATTACGAACTCAATGGTGGTATCATATTTCCAATTCGAGTCTATGTTCATGAGTTAACTAGATTTAAAAATAAAATAATATTTATTTCATTATTTTATTTATCGTTACTTGCAAAAACTATATTTTATAACCGACCCGCGTCAACCAATGTTATGTCTCACCTATCATAAAGACACTACTCTGAACATAATGGTACCCTTAGATTTATTATTCGGTCACCTGTTTAAGAATTATTAAACTTTTTTAGGAAAATTGATCATTGCTTTATTAAAAACTGAACATTTTTTAATTTATTGTTTCAGACACACCAGGCCTCGGAATCGCACATTGTCTCAGCACCTAGTCTTAGAATTTTCCCAAATAACTTCCAAAAATAAAATCAAGAAAATCTAACTCATTTAAATACTAAAAGATATGATATCCTACCTTATGTAAATAATTTCTATCTCTATTTTTTTAATCCAATATTAGGGAAACATTTTCATTATCCACTTTTATAAAATTAATGTCTTATTTTATTTTTTATAACTTATATATATTTTATATGGATTTATTTTATGTAATAAACTGTGATTTTTTTTTCATTAAGATTATAGAAAATGGATTTATTTATGTGTAATCATTTATTTGACTATAATTTTGGGATTGTGCCACTTATGATGCTGAATATTTTTAAATAGGTTTTTTAATAAGGTGAATTTGATCACATTAAAAGTAGGTATGAAAGGTAGGAAGTAATCATGGAGGTGATGAGTATTATGACCCATATAGAGAGAGTGTGAAGGAAAGGGGGTGATTTTTGTAAACAAACATTGAAATATTTTATTATTGATTAGATTAACATTTTGTTAATTGTAATATTGTGTAGTTATGTTATATAAATTTTTTTGTATGTTGAAATCTAGGAATTGTTTTCAATTATGTCACTACTAGAGTTTTAAGCTTTTTTAGTGGGACATTAGTGATAAATTCCAATTCATAATCACCTTTTATTATAGAAATCCATCACTAATGTCCCATCATAGAAAATGACATCATAATTTTGGTCTTTTGCAATGACATGTCATATATAATAATTAGTAGCGACGGACACAGTATTCATCAGAAATAATAGAATTAAAATTATTTAAATGACCATTTTTAATGGGCCATTATAAATAATTATTATTTTAGATGAACTATGAATCTTTCGCAAATAAGTCTGATAAATTTTTAAAAAAACTAATTGTTATCGATAAATTAATTCTTCACAATTGATAATTTTTTTGAAAAAAATAAATAAAATCAAAAAAAATCAAAAATATAAATTTAGTAAAAACCAAAATAATATTATCACATTATTTCACACATAATATGTTTATTATCCCAAAAATACCTAATAATAAAAAAACAATTAAGCATCAAGAGATATAAGGTGGAGGAGGATCACTCAAAGGGTCATGCAGAGGAAACTTCATACCAATACCACATGAAAGTCATCACATATACTCCAACATCTACTCATCTCATTAACGTTGATGCTCATGATCCTCCTCCCCCCCCCCCCCCCTCACTATATTCGTTGTATCATCTCATCCTGATCTATCAATCTCTCATCATATTTTGCAACAGATGGAGAAAAATACTTTGCATGATCTTTATTCAAGTTAATTGATTATGTTAGAAATGTACTATAATAACTAGTAGGTTTCATTCATGAACCAATACCGGTCACCTGAACTTTCTCAACACCATGCATAGTCTCCCATATCCAAGCCCCCTCATCGAAACCTGACTCGAAAGAGGAATCTACTTCACTGTCATCTTGACTCTCTTTTGAATAACAAACCATAGTCTCATATGTTTCCTTAAAATATAATTAGAAATAGGAATAAAAATAAAATCAATATCAAAAAAAATTTAAATAAAAATGTTAACCATAATCTGGCATTGTTTATCGTCAACAAGCTATCATGTATGGTGAACTTTGTATATCTTCTTGTAAACATAAAACTTTTTAATAGAGGGGTTAGTATCATCCTATATAATATAAAAAATATTATACATTTAAATTATATATACATTAATAAATAATATTACTTACCATATGTAATCAATGTGTACAACATGTACAACTCCTGGCCCTATGTGTGACCTCATACCTCCCCCAATTATGATTCCTAGATTACTACCTCCTCCTAAAATTCTATCTTATATTATAAGAGTACAATACATCCCATACCTAAGCTGAGATGTAGTTAGGTTGATGGAAAAATAAAGACTTGTTGAAAATAGTAATAGAAACTTTATCAATGGATCACTTTCTTAGGTTATGTAAAAATTGACAAAAACATTCACGTAAACAAATATCTCGTGCCTCTTGAATAAAATATCTCAGTATATCATCAATAAGTGACCAAAAATTCTAAAAGATAATTAAAAAAACAAATTATTAATTAAATAAATATAGAATAAAATATATTATTTTATAATGTATAGTCCAGTGGTCGAACATCTACTGATGAACAACAATGGGAACCTGATCCTCTGATACCCATGGTACACAAAAATAATTTTTTCGAATTGCACCAGCCTTCTCAATAGATAGATGTGAAAAAATATGAAAATAAAAATAAAAAATTAGATTATTATATCCAAAATTAATACAAAAAATTAATATAAAATAAATAACTTAAATAATTAAACATACCTCAATAAACAATGATCAAAATCAAGAGATGTATGTCTCTTTATAAAGGGATCGAAGTCATCGATCAAACAAGGTTGTGCCCCCTCCTAAGATGCATAGCATCTTGAAGATCAGATGAATCGGTCTGATCATTGGGAATTCTGGCATCAGCAAGAGAATGAAATAGATTATTTGGAGTATCTCCATCAATCTAAAATAAATAATATTAATTGTAAAAAACTTTTAATATATATATCAAATATAAAAATCTAATAAATACTATAATATAATTATCTTACCTATAAATAATTGTTAATATATATCAAATATAAAAAAACTAATAAATATAGAAATATAATAATTACCTCTAAATAAATACCAGAATATAATAATCAAACATATAAATATTTTTTTAATATAGATATAAAATATAAAAAACTAATAAATACCATGTGAAATAAAATATTCTCACCTATTTATAATTTATAATATAGATATGAAATATAGAAAACTAATAATTACTGGAATAAGTGAAGGAACAAAATATATTTTTGATTCCATCTATCTGAAATAAACAATTTTACCTATAAATAATAGTTAATACAAATAAAAAATATAAAAAAACTACTAAATACTTAAATATAATACATCATTTGTCAACTTCTTCCTCGTATTCTTTAAGGACAATTTATTTATTTTTATCTTTAGCATCGTCAACATCCATATGAATTTTAGTTTCATTATCCCTTATTACTTAATCAACATTATCAATATCATTAGCCCTTAACTAGTGGGTGTAATTATCATTATTTATATCTCTTCATGTAAGAGATATATTTTTTGGGATATTTATTGAAAATTTTCAATAAGTTTCACTTCCAAAAATATTTTTAATAAAATTATTATCATGAGATTTATTTTTTATTACAATATAATAGTCATTCAAATCTATCGAAATATCACAATAATTTTCATAATAAACATGATTTTCTCGATGTTATAACATAAATAATTCATTTAATGCAAAAAGATTTTTATATTTAAGGTTAATGACTTCATGTTGTGGATGAACTTGCAAACCTTGATCAGTATCAAACCAATGAAATTTAAACTTTTTTACATAATGTATTCCCCGATAACATAACTCAATCATTTCATCTAATATAACATAAAAATAAAATTCACTTTAGTTATGATGTTATACTTTAAAAAACACTATTATTCAATAATTTTTTTGATTCACCATGTATGTGTGTAAGGAATAAAATCCATTAACCACATACCAATTACAAGGTTTTACCAATTTTCATAGAGGGTTTTTGAGCACACATAATCAAATACCAATTTTAATTTCATGTTATGTTTCCTACAAACAATAAAAAAAATAATTTAAATAAATGTATTTATTATAAAAATTTAATAAAATAATAAAAATAATACTTTCTCAAAAAATCATTTCATTTCTTCATAATTTAGTAAAAAAAATATGTATAAACTCTATAAAATTCTTAATCTGAAAATAATATTTCATGATAATAACCAAAACTAATCTCGGGATGATTAAAAACTAAAAATTTATGGTCTATGACATTATCAATGTTTCCCTCATTGTGACCAATAAAATTATGTTTTTAAGGGTATTTTGATTGAAAATGATAAGAGTTAAAATATAAAATTTCCACCTACAAGTACGCTTCTGAAATTTACCCTTCAACTGGTTCTTTTTTATGTATCTTCTTCTTCAATTTTTACATACATATCTCAAATGGGTATGTCCATTGGAATGTTACTCGACCGGTATATTTATCTTAATTTGTAAAATTAAATATTATATGTTTTACTGAGTCAATGAAGGCCAGTGTGAATATTTTCTCAAATTTACATAAAATTAAAACAACATATTCTTGAAGAATACTCAATGCATCATAATCCTATGATTCTACACAAATATATCATAATAATTATGATATTTTATTCAACACCTCCCTGATTGAAAAATTCAATATCCCTATCATACAAATAGACATTAATATTTCTATTATGACATGATAGTCATGACTTTTTAACTTGGTAATATGTCCATTAATGATGCAATGAGGAAAATTAGAAGAATAACCATTTGGTAACCTCAAATATATAATTCATTTATATAATAATAAACAAATTTTTTTATAAGTATAAGCTTATTTTAGCTTCATTAAATTTGTGTGATCTTTCATCATTAAATAATTCAAGTTGAGAATGTCTGCAAATCTAGGAATGATATAAATATTCCTTTACATTATCTTTGGTATTACTGGGTTTATCTAACACAATATAAAATATGTTATCAAAATAAATATTCTCAATATTCATTACATATCACATGTGACAAACCATCAAATCAGACCAACATGAAAGGTCCTAAAAAATACTCTGTTTTATCCAATTATGATCTCTCCCAAAACCATTAATTTTTTATTCATTTATGGTTAGTACAAAGGTAACATGAGGTAATTAAGAGTTTATAGATGGTACATCTCATTCAATTACACCTTTTGTAAAATTATATTTATTTCTTCAAAATGGGTGATCAATAGGAATAAATCTCTAATGAAAGTCAAAATAACTAGTATTTCTCCCATTTCCAAGAATAAAAAGTTTATTATCATCCATTAATTACAAACATGTTTTTATACCATGTGTACTCCATAAAAATAATATACCATACACCATAAAGTCACTAATCATCCACATTAATGCAACCTTCTGTGTAAACTTTGGGTCTACAACTATATCAAAAGTATTTACTATAACACCCCAAAAAATTATAAAATAATAACCATTTATTTGATATCATATGTTACACAAAATACTGAGTTATATATCAATGTACAAAAAAAATTATTTTCTTTGATAGATTACGTTATACACAAGGCTAAGTCTTACAAAACAAAAATATACTATTAATATTATTATTTAACATGATAATTACCTTCTAGAAATTGGAATGGTGGGTATGAATATGATTAAGTAACTTATAAAAATGTATATTTTAAACATATTAATTAATTATCTATTTATTAGTAACAAAATTGGTATTATTTAAAAGAAAAATAATGTTTTCTGAAAAAACAATTTTTTTCTAAAAGACAGTTTAATCATGTTAGGCGCACATAATTTTAAATTAATTTTTAACAATTTAAAAAAATATATATTAAAAAATAAACTTAATTTTTGAAATAATAATAGTAAAATTATATTGTGTTGAATTTTTGGAATTTTTCAAAGAAGTTTCATTCTTTTATAAATAGTGAAAATAATTGAAAATTGTCTTTTCATTTAAATAATTTAGTGTTAAATTATATTTAAATTGGTATTAAAGTAAAAATAGTTCTATTATATATAATTTAATATATTTTACGAAATTTTAATCATTTTAATATTTAATTTTTATATAAAAACATTATAAACCTTTGAACATTTTCACTATAAAACACCACTTTCTCATCACGTCTTTGGGATTAATTTTAAATTCTACAAATTTTTTGAGTTTAATTCTTTCTAATGATTTAAATATTTAGAATCTTAATTATTTATAATTTATAATAATTTAAACTTAATTTTTTAGAGAAATGTTTAGTGAAAAAAGTTGTAAATAATTTCAGTGATTAAGGTAAAAATGAGTTTATTTTGCGGTTAAACTTATTGTATAAGGGGTAAAATGACCTAAAAAACTATCCAAATCCCATTGGATATATATATTTATAAAATTATCACATTAGGGTCTATTTTTTTGAACTATTTTGATATTATTCCCGGACATTGACCTATATAATAAGTTAAGTAAAGAAAAATACAAAAAAGGAACCCTCCTTGCCTTTAATATCTAAAATGATTTTGGATAGGGAAAATCATATTGGTTCAGTTATAATTTTTATTTTAAATTATAAATTAGATTTTATCATCATAATAAATTAATATTAAATTTTATAGATGAATTAGTTAGTTAAAATACTTAAGAAACGCCAACACATTAATTATGTAGTTAATAATTAACTAAAATAAATGATACAAAAAATATTTAAAGTTATTTAAATTGAATAATTTGTGTATTAAATTAATTTTTTATATGAATATATCATGTTACATAGGTTTTAAATTAATATATTCAAATTCCATCATTTTATTGAGCATTTTAAATTTAAATTAAATTAACTAATGTCGAAATTGACATTAAATTTATTTTATAATAAATGATATTTTATTAAATGATTATAAATTAATGAAAAAACTATCCTATTCCAGGTGATTTTAAAATGTTAATAAATATAAAATATGTTCCATTAATGGAAAAATTGTTCTTTCATAGTTACTATAATGACCACTAAATAATAAAAACTCTGTAAGCACAGTTATAGTTAAAGTAGTGTTTTGCGTGTTACATGCTCTTCTATTAAAATTAATTTTTAACAAACATGATATTTTTATGTTATAAATTATATATAATATTTATAATCAGTTTTTATAAATTTTATAATATGTCTCACTTTAATTTAGTTTTAAAGAATAAATTTCTAAGGTTATAAAACTAGTTACTATGATAAAATCAAAAAAGGGTAAAATGGAGTAAAATTAAAGACTAAGGAAAAAATGATAAAAATGCTTCTATTTTTGTGTGTTGTAGGTGTTTTTCTGCCATAATTTATCTTCAAACCATTATTTTTCAATTTTTAAATCACATTAGGTAAGGGGACCTCCCAATAGTGAATAATTTTAAGTATTTGCAATAATACCACTCCTCCTCAACTACAAAAGGGAACTCATTCTCCCCACATCTCTGCACCTCTCAAGCCATTTGAATCATCCAAAACCTTCCAAAATCACTCAAAAAATTCCCTAAACTAATCCTTGAAGCATTATTTTCGGTTTGAATCCAACCTAGGAATGGTTTAGTGCAATCCAAAGGAAGATACCTCATGAATAGGTTATGTTCTTCAACAAAAATATTTATTTTATTTCCTTCTCCACCTCCTTAAATTATTCTTATACATTTATGGTATAATAACCTCAATATATTCCATATAATTAGATGTTTTTATGTTAATATTTTGATCTAAAACCACACACACTTCCATCAAATGGGATAAGGAATCATCATTCATGTGTACGGTAGACTACCGCCATGAAAAATGGTGTTATTCATCTTTCCATTACCACCTCTCATGGTTGGGTACAATGATATATAAAAAGTTTATATATGATATGTATAACATTATTATACCTATGGATTCATTATATCATTTATACCATTTTTATATTCCATTCTGTAAGAAATGTGATAACGTCAGTCGTGTGTACGGTGGACTACCGCCTCGCGAAGCGATGTGAAGTATTTTTCACTAACGCGTTATATGGAAGGTAATAAAGGTAATAATAATGAGTATATATGTTATAAATGAAATAATTATGATATTAATGACATAATTATGTTTCTTTAAATATAATATATCACTTTATTTTTTACATTTTCACACACTGAAAAGGTGATAACATCATCCGTGGACATGTGAACTATTGTATCCTCGAAGCGATGTGTTTTATTTTTTCATCACTACAAATTTAAAATATTACATAACTTATTTCCATAATGATCATTGGAAAATAGAAATGTTAATCATGCATAGGTACGACCTAACATCTCCATGATCATAATGTTAGTTCATTTTTCATAACCACATTCCATGATTGGTTTTAAAATTATAATTGATGTATAAATAAAATAATTATTTTTTCATTATTATCATTTATATGTTTATAAAATTACCTATTTTTCTATAGTATTCCTACCAAATTCATTTTGACGCTTGATTTGAATATGGTCAAAACAACTGACTTAAACTTAATTGATTAAGTAATTTTATATAACATGTTAATAAGTTGAATAAAATGATAATAAACATGAAAAATTTTATCAAGTAAGTAAATAATTAATATAAGTTTATTATTCGGGAAGATAAAGACAAAAATGATGAATCAGACTTAAGATAAGGGACTTTATCTCAATTTCCATTCATTGAGTCATTTTTTGATGTTATGCACCTATATTATTTTATAAGTTGCATATAAAGACCCTTTGAAATGTTATATAATGATTTTCTCTATTATAATGATATTGAAAGTTTTTCTTAATGTTGACCTTTCATGGGGCTTATGATTCAAGTGTTTTTCAACTGATAAGGGATTTTTCCTTTAAAAAATACTCTTTCAATGTTTTCCCTTGAAATATATTTCTTTTCCATGTCCATGTTTTAAAAATGATTTTATTAATGGTTTTATAAGGATATAAAAAATTTATAAATTAAATTTTATGTCTCTTTAATTTATTTAAATGGTTTTCAGAAAGGAATCTTTACACATGTTTTATACATAACCTTTCAACAAATGACCAAAGGGATTTTGTATTCTTAACATACATGTAAACAATGACTTTTCCACCACCGTGGCTATTTTTTTATTTATATATTTCTTTTAAAGATTACATTTTTTCTTAAATGAAAACCCCTCATTCCATATTTTGGGTATTTTGGTACTAAAAAAGTTTTTTCAAACAAAATGGTATTTTGGTAAAGAAAATGGGTTTTTAAAAGAAAATTCTATTTTTATCAAAAGATTTTCTCAAATGGTTTAAAAAGAGTTTTTAAAAGGGTTTTATGATGAATGAGTTTTATTCATGATATGGTAATTGATAATTATATGAAATGGGTGATCCTAATATAGCTTCTACGAAGGGTTGAACCCAATTACAGTACACGGGTGAGCACGATATAGCTTATATTAAGGGTTTATCCCCATTATATCTCATGAGAAATGAGTGAGTTAGATATAGCTTATAAAAATGGTCCATCCCCATTATAGCTCATAGGTGATCTTGATATAACTTATAAAAGGGTGATACCCATTATATATCTCCAGCTCATTAGGTAATGATTATATTTGAAGTCGGTCATATGCTTATTCCAATTAAAAGTGTTTTAAAGGGGGTTTATTAATATTATGTTCTAAGTCACCAAAAATGAGTTTTAATTTATTGTTATGGGTTTTAAAGGATTTGTTTGAGAAAAATGTGTGTGTATTTTCCAGTGAAAGTTTTTTATTTCTTTCACTGAAATAAATTTTTTATAAAGGTAAATATTTCATGTGTTTTCATGATTTTACTGAACTAAGAATTTTTTTTATTTTTATATCCCTTACTGAGATTTTGTTCTCATCCCAAGATTTTTTTAAAATTTTTCCATAGGGTTTATGGATGGGTAAGGGAAAGTATGAAGTCAAGTTGAAATTTGGGGATATTTTTCATGAAAATAAATCATACTTTGTTTTAAAAGTTTTATATTATATGGTTTTTATGTATTATTTATGACCTAATTCTATGAAACTATACACCTAAAAAGATCCTCAAAGTGAAATAAATTAAATTCTTGACTAAAACATAGGATCATTTTATGTTTATGTCTCGGTCCTTATAGTTGGTATCGAACGATGGTTTAAAAAACTGTATAGGTTAGGATAGTGTTAATTTAATTACCTTAGATGATTTTATTTTATGGTTAATGTAACACCCCACAATTTTATGGTACGTTTCTTTTTAAATAATTCAATGGCTTGCGTTGTACGAAACCTTGAGTTCAAGCACACCATAACCTATCAAACTAGCCATTTAAAAAAAGTTACGAATAGTATTAACAACATTTTAAAAATTTATAAATTTTATTTTTCAAAATAAACTTTATTTTTTAATTTATAATATCAAAATTATCTTAGGGTTAAATTTTGGTACTTTTCTAAAAAGTTTTAATTTTTAATGAATTGTGAAAAATACTGCATTTTAATTCAAAACTACCTTTTCATTTAATTTATTTATATAGATAGATTATATTATTAGTCAGTTTTAAAGTATGATTTTAATATTTTTTTACCATTTAATACAATTTTTTTCATTGGAAGTAATTTCACATTTAAATTGTACATAAACACATGTCAATCTTTTCATAGCTTTTACTTCTTAAAAATGCTACTTTCTCGTTTTGACAACATGAATTAATTTTAAATTAATTTCATTCAATTTTGTGTTTTTAATTAGGAAAAATAGATTCCATATTTGGAATAATAAGGTCCAAATTATGAAAATAGTTACCTTTTATTTTTGTACATTAGGAATAGTAACTTCAGTAATTATTTTAATTTACCACTGTTAAAGGGTAAATAAGATAAATAAGGGTAAAAATAATATTATAATAATATATAACTACCCAAACATGTGTACTAATATCATTTTATCAGTCATAGGTTACCAATACTACACTTGGGATGTAAATATGGCCTTTGGGAGCCACTCGGGTGTGAAAATTACACTTTATAATAATTAATTTATAGTAAAGGGAAATATAACATAAACATGTATCTTATTACTAAAACAATTTTAATTTCAGTTATATAAGTGGTATTTTCAACTATAAATAGTCATTAGAAATATAAAAATATTTCCTACATCATGGTATTTTATTTTTAATTTTTAGACATTAAATAATTAAATTTATTTATGACACAATAATGATGCAGTATTTGCCTTTTTAATGAAAGAATCAAATAAATGATATTATAAATATTAAAATAAATATAATTTGAAATTTTTTATATCATACATGAATTTTATATATGATTATTACATGTTATATTTTATTTAATGCATTTATTTATGTAATCAAGTTGTTATGACTTTAACAAAAAGAAAATACTAAATAGTGTCAAAATTGACTTAAATGAATTTTTGAAACAAATACTATATTATTAAATGACATAAAAATCCTAAGAATATAATATTTAGAAAAATAACTTATATAATTTTACAAATGTCATTAATTGTCTACTTGAGGTTCTCTTGGCATTTTATAGTAACTAAATTAACCATATGGTTTAAAATTACAAGAAGACACGGTAAGAGTTGAATTATTTAACTACAGGCTAAAACTAAATAATAATGTTAATTTTATGATGTAAACATGTATAAAACCTATTGGTTGAGAGTATTTAAACTCATACTAATATTTTACTCTAAATAAATCCCTCTTTAGCTATTAGAACTCAAAAAATGAATTTATAATAAAATATTATTTCAAGACTTTCCTAAAGTGCCCCTCCTCCCTCTTATAAAAGGCCACCACCTCTACCCACTTCCGAACACCACTAAAGACCCTTATCTCAACCAAAATCTTCTCAAATAATCTCCCAACATCCCTTGATTACTCATAGAAGATTACCTTTTTTATAATAAGATGGTGCTTGGCCAGAAAACCGAGGCACAATTATTATAAAGGAAAAGAATTACAAGAGTGTAAAAGACGGAAACATATTACAATATTTATTATGAAAAGGAAGTAAGTCGGTAGGAAGTTTATCAAGCTAGGTAATGTCTTGACTGACTCCCTTGTTCACAATACCATTATAAACCATGTTCTCTTCAAGATATATATGAGTGATGATGTATTTGATGTCGAGAAGAGCATGGATGCAGTCCATCCAACAGGTGGTGATCGGCCATGCAAGATGTATCACACCATTCCAAAATGCTTGCACAATAGTGGTCGAGTCACTCTCAATATAGAGTTTGTTCTAACCATGTTTTTTGGAAAAAAAATTGGCATGAATCATACCCATCATTTCATCTTCCAGTGAGGAAGCAATACCACAACTACCATAGAAGCGACCAATGATCTGACTAATATGATTCCTGAAGATGGCGCCACTACCCGTAGGGCCCGAATTGTCTTTGTAAAAACCATACACATTATCCTTAATCCATCCTAGTAGATGGTAATTCCATAAGACTTCAAAATTAATGGGAGTTTGTCAATAGTTTCCAGAAATATGCAATCGTCATAGGATGCCAAAGTCATGCACCGTGTTGTTGCAGTGACCCTTTTGGATCAAAGCGGATTCACGAATAGCAATGAGAATCCGCATTCATCCTAAATTATCACTAGATGAGAATTTATTATGAATTATATCATTTCTATCATACCAGATCACATGGTGAAGCTTAGCGATAATAGTAAGAAAATGTTATTAATTTGCTAAGAACTATTCATAGCCGCACATCTCTTTAATTGAGATTTGACAGAGTCCTTCATCCACTATATGAAATAAAAAATATCAAAAATATAATTCCAAAGGGAAGAATAAGTGTAACAAGAAAGAAAAAATGATTATCATATTCTATGTGTTGATTGCAGAAACTGCATTTAGAACAGAGTAGAAAACTAGATGATTGAACGCAATCATCAGAGGGAAGTCTGTTGTGGGAAAGCCGCCAGATAAGATTAAATATTGAGGTTTTTATCCAAGGTTCTTAAAAAAAATTAACCACCCAAAATCACTTTTATAGTTACAAAAATACTTATTGTAAAAGTTATTTTAATTAAGCATTCCATTGTGAGAAGGTTCCCAAACTATGAAATCATTGGTGTTAGAGAAGGGATAGGTATCAATAACAGTCATAATATTATCAAGAACAGAATCATTTCAATAATTAAGAAAATTTCTTATAGAGAGGTTGGTATTCTTATTAATTTGTTCAATGGAAACCCTAGAAATTAAATGATTTTCAGCCCAGTTATCCAACAATAAGTTCATTGATGAGTTTCTAGAGATCATCCACCTTGAGTTATTCAAAATGGAGAAAAAGGAATGTTTTATGGATATCCAAATATTGTGAACTATTATAAATACATATGTACTGAATATATAAGTTGATTTAGTCATATTATACTTTTTGGATATGATGAAACCATGATATATTTAATAAGAACACCAAATAACAATTCAAAATGTACTTGAGAAAACTCAACAATTAACACACAAAATAGTTAAAATAATGAAAAGGTGTTAAAAAATGGGAAATATAATATAATAAGAAGTTAATATATTATATTATAGTTATGTAATAAGTTAGTAACATTTTCAAAATCATTATACGTGAGGTTAAAGGAATCTCACCTAAAAGGAAACAAAAGTTAAGGGATTTCGTCTCGATTTCTTTTTATTGAGGAATATTGTAATGTTATGCACCTAATTCCTTTTATATGGTTTTTGTTATAAATTTTCACTTTTTATATCACCAATCACATTATTTTCATTATATTATATTATTTCCTTCATTGAAATTATTGATATATCCATATTACTCATTCAATATGGTTATTTGATAAGGAATATTATTTATTTTGGTTATTCAATATGAGAAATACTTTGGACTGTAAATGACGGGTGGAGATTGAACTTTATATAGATAATTGATGCGTAAATTGTTTCACATGAGATGAATAAGTTCGAAAAATGGGTTTTGACCCATATTTTTAAATCATCTTTTGAAAGGTCTTGACAGTAATAGGTTTTCATGTTCCTGAGACATGACATCCTTAAAGAAAGTATTTCCCTCATTTAGTTTCAATTATTATTTATCCTTGAGATTTTGTCATAGAAATATCTATGGATGTATTTTTTTTCATTAGTTATTGATTTATGGAATGTGTTTCAGTTTCTTACATTCCATATTATTTATTCATTATCTAGTTATGTAAATGTAAAGTGTGTTCACTTATTTACCTTTCCATATAGATTGATTCGTTATTACATCCATTATATTTAACCTTTCTGAGCATTTGGGATCACCCTTATCATGTTTATTTCCCCAAGTTATGAAGAAGATAGTATTAAATAATCTTTCAAGAACGCAGTTTAGTTCAGTTTATTATGTAGCATGTTTGTTTCTATTTCCCAATGTATTATGGACATCATGTATGTATTCTGGATTTCCAAGACTGCTAAACTGTATGGTCCTTTGAGATTTACATCCTTGTAATAATGCTAATGAAATTTAATAATTCACCGGCTTCTAGTTATCTAAGGTTGGGGTGTTACATTTGGTATCAGATGAAGTTTAGTAAAAACTTTTGAAACTAGATTTCAAAATCATAGACTAGGAAACATACCCTAAGTTAGACTTTGGGGATACACTTAGGATAATTCACCTAAAGTAACAAAAGTTTATGATTTATGATGCATAAATTTTTAATTTATGTTGAGTGTTTTACCATATTTTAACTTCCAAATTTTATAAGCTAATCAGATATGTTTCATAATATATAAATGTCACCTAGAAGGAAAAATGGTATCAATGCTCAAGGAAATTATAGGGGTTTCCCTGCAGAGGAAACCAATACAGATGGTATTATAATGGAGAAACTCATGTTGATACAATGGAAACTTAATCATGTTATGGAAAATAACCTCGATCGAATGGAAAATTCCATTCTTGCAGAGGGAATCACCAATACTATATCGTTTTATGTGACAAAATCTTCTATTATTTAGTGGGACTACTAATCCAATTGTATTTGAGCAGTGGCTTAAGTATATAGAAAATATATTTATGGCCTTAGGATGGAGTGAAATAGAAAAGGTTTCATTTTTGGTCTATTATCTCAAAGGTGATGATGATCAATGTTGTACATTGATCCAAAATACTAGAGAGGAAAAAGAAATAGAACTTATGGAATAAAGGAATTTTAAGGAGACATTCTTCAATAAATACTTTCCTTGTGATCAAAAAATTGATATAAAGAGGAAGTTCCTTAGATTAATGAAAAAGGAAAAAATCGAGTGATGAATATTATGAAGCTACCTTTACAAGATTATCCAGGTTTTGTATATATTATATACGCAACATAGAGAGCAATATCGATCACTTATTTGAATGTCTTAAGACAAATCTCCAAAGGGTACTGATTTATCATAATTTTTAATCATATGATGAAACAATATTATATTCTATAAAGTTAGAAAAATAATTTTCTAGGATCAATGTATTCAAAGGAAACCAACACAGGAAGAGGCCATTTGAGAACCATGAAAAATAGAATGCATCAAAGAAGAAGAAAAAGTTTTAATGATTTGCATCTTGTGAAAACTATGGAAAGAAACACCCTAGAAAATGTTTGAAGGTATTGGAAGTTTTTTATAAGTACGGAAAAAAGGGACACCAGGCTTATGAATGCAAGCGAAAGAAACAAATCAATTATTTCCATTTCTATAATTGTAAATAGATGGGAAACTATAAAATTGAATTCCCCAAACATCAATGGAATATAACACATAAGAGGTAAAGGGGATATGGACTAGAATTTGAAATCACAACTACTGAGGTTGAAGTTCCTAATGATGTGGTGGCATGTACTTTAATTATTTCCTCAAATTTGGATAAATATTTATTTGATTTTGGATCATCGCATTCCTTTATATCTTCCCAATTTTCTTTAAAAAATATATATTTCTAATTCACCATGACAAAGGAATTGTAAGTCTAAAATCCTAGTGTGTACCTTATCGCAGCAAAGATGTGTGGATCATTTCCTATTATTGCATATAAACATGATCTATTTTTTGATTTTGTTATCATACTTATGTTTGATTTTGATATAATCCTCAGTATGGATTGCATTTCAAAATATGATGCAAAAATCTATTTCTAGAAGAATGAAGTTATGATTTTTGAAGAATATGTAGAATATGTTGTCTTTATAGAAAAAAAAATTCATCACCTAATTCTTATCAAAATCCACCCCCAGTAGCTTTACTGAATTAGATTATTGAGGAGGAAGAGAAAATAACATCTAGGGATGAAGGAGGTAATCAAAAAATTGAGGATGTACCTATTATAAAGGAATACATTGATGTTTTTCTTGAATATTTACCTGGACACCCCCCAGAGGGTGAAGTTGGGTTTTGTATTGATTTAATCCCTAATTCAAGGCCAATATAAAAAATTTCCAATAAAATGTCCACTGTGGAATTAGTAGATCTAAAAAAACTTGAAGAGTTGGGTCAAAATGGATTTATTTGCCCTAGTGTTTCTCCATGGGGATCCCTTGTTCTCTTTTTCAAAAATAAAGATGGATCCATGATATTGTGTATTGATTATAGGTAAATATATGCAATTACAAGAAAGAACATGTATCCTCTTCCTCATATCCATAATTTATTTTATCAACTTCAAGGATCACAATTCTTTTCAAAGATTGATCTTCATTCTGGATATCATCAATTATGAGTGAATAAGTAAGATATTCTTAAGACAGGTTTTCAGATAAGGTTTGGTCATTACCAATTTACAGTAATTCCATTTGGATTGACTAATTCAATCTCTGTTTTTATGGACCTTGTGAACAGAGTATTCAATGAATATCTTGATGATTTTTTTTGTATTCATTGATGATATTATGATATATTCTAAAATCTTTTAAGACCATGAGAGTCACCTGCAAATTATTCTTAAGAATCTCAATAGAGAAGAATTATATGGTAAATTTAGCAAGTGTGAATTATATATTCATGAAAATTCTTTCCTTGTTTTTATTATCTCCAAGGATGGAATCTTTGTTGATCCTTCAAAGAAAAAGTTAATTCATGAATGGCCAGTACTGACAAGTACAATTGGGGTACATGATTTTATTGGTTTAGAAGGTTACTATTACCATTTCGTTCAAAATTTCACATGATTGGATAACCCATTAAACAAGATCACATGTAATGGGGTTAAATTATTTTGGACAGTAGATTTTAAATAATGCTTTGATAAATTTAAGATAAGATTAGTCAATGCTCCTATCTTGACTTTAATATCTGGGAATGATGGGTTTTTTATTTATAGTGATGCATTGAGGAAATGACTTGGTCGTGTCCTTATGTAGAATGATAGGGTCATTGAATATGAATAAATTCATTTAAAAACCCATGAACAAAACTATCCAACTCATTATCTTGAGTTAGCTACAGTAATATTTTCTATGAAGATATGAATACACAATCTTTATGATGAAAAATGTGAGATATATACTGATCACAATAGTCTGAAATATATTTTCTCATAGAAAGAACTAAACATGAGAAAATTTTATGTCTTGATCTACTCAAGGATTATGATTTCACAATATACTACCACTCAGGGAAGGAAAATAAGGTGGTGGATGCCTTTAGTAGAAATAACCATGGAGTCCAGAATAAGATGAGAGTTAAAAGGGATCATATGTCCATGGATCTAGTAAAAATGGATATGGGAATTATTATAGAGGGTGAAACATCACTAATTTTTCAAATGGTTTCCAAACCATCTTTACTGAAAAGGATAAAAAGTTCTCAGATGGATTATGAGGAGTTTCAAATGAAAATTAAAGCTGTGAATGATGGGAGATTGATTGATTTCATATTTGAAGATGGAATTTTGAAATTTGGGAAGAGGATTTGTGTTCCCACTATACCTGAGCTAAAATGGAATTATAATATGATTCCCATAGCTATAATTTCTCTATACACCCCAACGGAACTAAGATGTATAGATATTGGAAGGAACGTTTTTGGTGGGACATCATGAAGAGGTAGATTGCAAATTATGTGTCGAAATTTTTGGTTTTTCAATAGGTGAAGGATAGAAGACAACATTGTAGAGGAGTCATGAAACCTCTTTATATACCTATATTGAAATGGGAAGATATTATCATTGACTTTGTCGTGGGGATACCAAAGACTCTCAGAAGGAATGATGCAATATGGGTTATTTTTTATCGTCTTACCAAGTCATCACATGTTCTTGCTATAAGAGAAGATTTACCACTTGAACATTTATGAAGAATATATATTAATGAAGTTGTAAAACTTCATGGTGTGCCCCAATCGATTTTTTTCGATCATGATCCCCCTTTTACATCATGATTTGAGAAAAGTTTTCAGAAGGCCCTAGATATTGAACTTTGTTTGAGCACTGCATACCACCCTCAAATTGATGGAAAATCAGAACAGACTATTCAAACTTTAGAAGACATGTTGAGGTCCATATCATTTGACTTTCATGGTATGTGGGATCATTATTTACCTCTAGTGGAATTTTACTATAACAATAGCTTCCATTCAAGTATTCATATGGCATTATATAAAGCATTATATAGAAAGTGAAGTCGTACACCAACTTGTTGGGATGATGTTGGTGAATGAAAACTTGTAGGTCTAGAACATGTTGAATAAACAATGAAGAATGTGAATATTATCCAAACCAATATCAAAATATCTCAAGGTAGGCAAAAGATCTATATTGATAACCTAAAGAAGGTTTTGGAATTTCAAGTAGGAGATCATGTTTTCTTGAAAGTATCTCCATGGAAGGGTGTTATAAAATTTGGTAAAATGGGTAAATAAACTCCCATGTACATTAGACCTTTTAAAATTCTAGAACAATTCAGATTTGTAGCCTATCATTTGGCAATTCCTCCAAGTCTCTCGAACGTTCATGATGTGTTCTACATATCACAGTTAAAGAGGTGATTTTATGAATGGAAACTCACGAGGGGTCGAGCGATGAAAACACTAATCCCAAGCAGGGCGATTCTAATGGAAATTTTGCGGAGAAAAATGATATTGAGGTGAATGATAAATATCTGGTAGGGAATCGTGAACTCTTCAGCCTTTGTGCGAAGCAGAAATTGGAGAAACTGGTTTGCAAAGATGTTCCCAATCAAGGGAAAATCTTTGCTGATGTAGCCAAGCAAGTTGGATGCTTCTCTTTTATGGAGTGTGATCCGGGGAACTCGGGTAGGATCATAAGAAAAGGGAAAATTGTGCACGTCTCTACGAATCAAGATGTGATTGAAGAGGAGGTTAAGTTATATAAATTCTCAATCATTGCTCAGGTGGTAATTGTAAAAGGGGTTAGGCCCTGGAAATTCCATGATCTTACTAACATGATTGTGGAGATATGGGGATTCAGTGACTGGAAGATGATGGCTACGGTGAAGGGGTAATATCATGTTGTTTTCCCCTCTAATGAATGAAAATGGAATTCATGGAGCCTGGGTTCTGTCCCTCTCAATCCTGTATTCCTTCAGATTCATCAGTGGGAGCGAAATTTTGATCCTAATTCTGTCAAGAACACCTTTGCATAGGTATTGATATGTATTCATAAACCTAATTGGCTATATTGGCATCCAAAAATACTATGGGATATTTTTTCTTCTGTAGGGAACCTTATTATACTTGATAGGCAGACAGATAACCCCAGTTTTGGACACTATGCTAGAATACTAGTGGAAGTAGACATGTCCACTACTCTTGTAGAAGAAGTTTTCTTCACAACCAGGGATGATAGCATCACTCTTGAAGTTGGGTATGAACAGAAGCCTAAATTTTGCTTCAACTGCCATATCTTTGGGAACATTCTCTTTGAATGAAACAGGATCAAGGTCTGCTCCTTCTGCAACATTAGGGGTCATGATGCTATACATTGTCGAAGGAAAACAAATGATTAGGGAACCATAAATACTGATGCACCTGGGAGTAAGGATAAGGCAGGGAGTGATAAGATGGATGTCCAGGGATACCCCTTGAAATCTAACGATGATACTGTCAATGTTGATCATGCTGTTCATATTGGTTTGGATTCTCCTTCAGCGGATCCCTCTAAGGATAACTCTAAAATGGGTGGGAATAATGAATCTAGACATGATAAGATGGCCACTGGGAATACTCAAAATGATGGAAGGCAAGAGAATATCAGTGAACTGGTCATTAAGGATAACTCTGGTAATCAGTATTCAGCAACTCATGATTGTGCAGTGTAGGATGTCCTACAAGGGATTCTAGAAAATCAGGTTGGCACTGAGTTGTTCAGCGTGGCTGAGGGCTCTTCTGCTACCATCATATAGGATCCAGCAAAAGCAGTACAGGATGCCCCTAAGGGGAATGAGTTGCACCTGGATGGAGCCAAGTCAGTGCAGTAAAGTGGTGAGTTGGCTGGAGATTTCTCTCAAGTTCCTTTATCTATCATTGCAAGGACGAAGCTATCTTCCACCTTGATAGTGCCCAATACCTCAGACAATAGGTCCACATCTCTATCTGATGATGAATCTGGACCTGAAAAGGAAGGAAGCTCCCCCAATGATGAAGGTTAGGACAATATGACAGATTCAGAGAAATTCATAGCAACTTTCTATGGTGTCCCCTGTACTAGGAAGTGGTCTTCCAATCAATGAAAGTTCTCTTTTGGAATTTCTAGGGTCCTGGGAATTCTCCCGTGATCAAAGCCCTGAAGCATATCGTTTTGACCAACAAGACAACGCTACTTATCATTTCTGAACCTAGAATGAATTTTTCTAGGTGGATGGCTTTTAATTGGAATGATCCGGGGTATTCCTTTATTGCAACCAATCAACCTGACAATAATATGGAATCTTTATGGGTGTTAAAGAAAAATATTGTTATAGTTGAATATTTTCAAAATGATCAACATTCAGAATCCCTATCTTGCTGCTTTCAGTCCAACCCTTTGGGTGTCAACTTTTTGTATGCTTTTAATCAGTATATAAGAATAAGAACTTTATAGAGTAACTTATTAGCCACTTCTGAACACATGGACATGAGATGGATCATACTTGGTGACTTTAACAATGTTTTGAGACCAGAGAAAAAAATTGGGAGTAACTTTTGTAGAGCATCATCCAAAGACTTCTCCTTCTGTATTGATCAATGTAGGTTGACTGAAGTTCCTATTTCAGGTGCTGATTTTACCTAGAATAGATACACCCTAAATGGGAGACAAGAAAGTAAACTAGATAGGTGTCTAGTGCAGATGGTCGAGCAAAGTGAGATAATGGAAGTTCCTGGCATGACTCTACCCAGAATTCAATCTGATCACAACCCTATATTAATTGATCTATGTTTTACCAATCTGAGGTCATCTCCATTGCCCTTTAAGTTTAACAACGCATGGATGGTTGTACCAAGGTAAAGAGAAGTTATAATGGAGGCTTGGAAAGTAGTTGTACAAGGTAGTGCTTTGCATATTCGTACTAGAAAACTGAAAATTGTGAAATCCAGAATCAGAGAATGGAGAAAAAAATATTTTTCCAGCCATGAGCATGACATCAAAGAGGATGATTCTCATCTGTCTGATTGTCATAAAGGTAATATGCATCGGGATTTTCCAACACAATAAGAGATACAAGCTACCTCGAGGCTTGATAATCTCTTGTCTCTTAAGGAAAACCTTGCTCAAAATCAGTTTAATGTTAGGTGGTTGAAGGAGGGGGATAGAAACTCAAGGTTTTTTCACTTCATGCATAGGGAGAAAAAGGTAAGGAGGAGTCTCAAAGATTTAAGAATTGATGACATCATGTTCACTTCTGAGAATGACATTGCCAATATTGTGACATGTTATTTTGAAAAGCAATATTCTGAATCTGGGGAAGAAAACTCAAAAAAAAATTATCAGATGCATTGAGCCAAGTCTGGATGATGCTCAGAACAAAAAACTAATTGATATCCCTACATCAAAAGAAATACATTATACTCTCTTCTCCTTAAATATGGATAGTGTTGTTGGTCCTAATGGTTTCTCTAACAAGTTCTTTATTTTTTATTGGGATATTATTCATAAAGAAGTAATTGATGTTGTAAGGGAATTCTTCTATCACTCCTATATTCCATTTGGGATGAACTCTAACTTCATTTCCCTAATTCCAAAGAAAGACAATTCTTTGGATATTAAAGATTCCAAGCATGATGCTATTGGTAACTCCATTACAAATGTTATCAGCAAAATCATGGCAGTCTGGTTAGGTGAGATTGCAAGGAGTCTTATTTCCTCTAATCAGTTTGGTTTTGTAACTAGAAGGAACAATCATAATTGTCTCTTCACTGCTTTAGAGTGTGTCAATATAATGAGAAGCAAGGTCAAGGATGGAAATATGGACTTAAAGGTCGATATATCGAAGTCCTTTGACACCATAAGGTGGGATTTCATTTTTAAAATTCTGAATATGCATGGCTTTTCAGAGAAATTCATTGGTATGGTATATTCCATTTTGAAAAGTTCTAGTCTATCTATTTTGGTCAATGGATCACCCATGGGATTTTTTCAATGCTCTAGAGGAGTTAGGTAGGGTGATCCTTTATCTGGGCTTTTGTTCTCTATGGATGAGAATTATTTGAGTGCCTGTCTTCACGATCCTATTAACACCGGTTTGTATCAAAGGATGATAGCCGGTAGGAACTGTTATACCCCCTCTCACTGGTTCTATGCTGATGATATACTTTTATTCTCCAAAGATAACAGGAAGACCATCTCTTGTATCAAGAGTATCTTTGATCACTATGAGGAAGTAGCAGTCTAGGTCATAAGCTAGAAGAAATCATTTTTTGTCTTTGGGGAAGGAATTCAAATCTCGAAGCAAAACAGGATTGCTAATAGGCTTGGTGTAAAGAGAGGTACACTACCTTTTTATTATCTTGGGATACCTTTATTTTGGGGAAGGGTGAAATGAGTATACTTGGAAGGTATTTCTCTTAAAAATACTAATCATTTGGCTAGTTGGAAAGGGAAGACCATGTCTCAAGCTGGTAGGATATGTCTTGTTAACTCTATCATAACTTCAATGTTTGTTTACTCTTTTTCATTATATAAATGGCCAAGTGATCTTATTAAGGAACTGAGTGGAATGATACGCAACTTCATTTGGAATTCCTCGATTCACTAGAGGAAACTAATCATTGTGGCTTGGAAAGATTATATATAGCCTGTTGCTATGAGGGGAATGGGAGTTAAAGATTTCAGAATTTTTAATGATGCACTGCCTCAGAATTTCACTTGGAGGCTTTTATCTGGTTCTGATTTATCTTTTGAATTTCTTACTAGAAGATTTATTTTCAGGCTGCAAAATAATCAGGTTGAGTACATGAGATCCTTTGTTTGTACATCAGTTAGGAACACATATTCTCATATCATGACACAGTCTCAATGGTTGGTATGTGCTAACTCTCACCTGAATTGCTGGAATACTCCATGGTTGTCCTCTCCAATTAAGGAATATATCAATATTCCATTACCTTGAAGGAACATATCTATTTCTGACATGCAGGGGAACTCTAAGGCTTATGCAATCATACCTAGTAATCTTTGTATGGAGATGTCAAGATATGCCTTTGTTGACTATGATGTTCTAATTTTGAATTATGTGCTCAATGGATCCTTCTCCAGCCGAGAGTCTTACAAGTTACAGTCTGGCACTACACCTAGAGTACCTGCATGGTTGAAGGGTATAATAAGGCCCTTCATTCTCCCCACTGATGCTTTGCTGATATGGCGAATCTAGAAGCAGCGGCTGCCAATCCAATTTTCCCTTCAACGTACTGGAATGAGCATTGCTCCGGTATGTTATCTCTGCTTGAATGATGATGAATATGTCACACACTTGTTCATTCACTTCTCTTTCGCTACTCGGTTATGGAGTTATCTACAAGACACATTTCAGTGTCATTTTAGTTTCAGTTTGGTTGACACACTACTCACATCGGTTCTACAGGATGATTGCATTGAGCAAGTTAAATCCATGCTCACTACTGCTGTTGTTTCCCTGATTTCATACATTTGGAGAGCTCGAAACAATACTATTTTTAACAATTGCAGTCCCTTTTTTAGGAGAGTATTTTGGAGATTCATCGAAGTATTAAAATTTATTCAATGAATCAAACTGGTTCAATGAATAATGATATATCTAAATTTATTCTCTTGAGGACTCTTGGTGTAAGTGGCAGGGAGAGGATGCCCAGAATGATTAAACATATTTGGTGGATTCCACCGATATATGACTGGCTGAAAGTGAATGTGGATGGGGTGGCCTCTGGTGCACCATGTTCTGATTGATGTGGTGGGGTATTCAGGACTCATCGGGGCTTTTTTAAAGGCTGTTTCTTCCACTATATAGGGAATGGGCATGCGATTGAGGCTGAATTATGGGAAATGATAAAGGCAATAAGGTATGCAGTTTGTTATGGTTGGCGGAAGTTATGGATAGAATCGAACTCTTCTGTTGCTGTGCATATTCTTAAAGACCGGTCTAGGAATGTTCCATGGAATATATTATCTGCCTGGATAAATTCTCTTATACTTTTAGAGTTGATATGTCTTTATGTTTCCAATGTCTATAGAGAGGCAAATCAGGTTGTGGATACTCTTTCCAAAAGAGTGATTATAGAGGTCAGTTCCAGCTGGTCTTTTGTTCTACCCATTTACTGCACTGGTTTGGTTAATAATGATAGAATTGGTTTTGTGCACACTATGTTATGTAATGCTACCCTTTTTTGAGTTGTTTTGTAATTTTTAAACCTTGTTATATATAATTTTTTGGGAGTAGGTCCCCACCTGTCTCTCAGATTTTTCGGCTATCATAGTTAAGGAAATACATGTCAGACCCAATGCATATACTCACCTATAAAGAAATAGAAATGGAACCTAATATTTCTTGTTATGAATATCCTATCAATATTCATGATACCAGAGAACAAGTGTTGATAAATCATGTGACTCGTCTGGTAAAAGTTCTTTGGAGAAAACATAAAATGGAAGAGGTGATGTGGGAACCTGAAGAACTTTTGATGAAGAACCACCCAAATCTTTTTATGTCATGATATTTTAGAAAATTTTAGGATGAAATTATTTGAAGAAGGGAATAATGTAACACACTAATATTCTACAGTATGCATCTTTTTAAATAATTCAATGGCTTATGTTGTAAGCAACTCTAAGTTCAAGCACACCACGACCTATAAAACTAGACGTTTAAAAAGAAGTTTTGAATAGTATTAACCAAATTTTGAAAATTTATAAATTTTATTTTTAAAAATAGACCTCATTTTTTAATTCTTAATATCAAAATTATCTTAGGGTGAAATTTTATAATTTTCTGAAAAGTTTCAATTTTTAATGAATAGTTAAAAATACTGCATTTCAATTCAAAACTACCTTTTCGTCTAATTTATTTATATAGTTAGATTATATTATTAATTAGTTTTAAAGTTTTATTGGATTATTTTTTTACCATTTAATACAATTTTGGTCATTGGAAGTAATTTCTCATTCAAATTGGACATAATCACATGTCAATCTTTTCATAGTTTCTACTTCTTAAAAACATTGCTTTCCCGTTTTGACAATGGGAATTAATTTTAAATTAATTTATGCCAATTATATGTTTTCAATTTGGAAAAATGGATTCCATATTTAGAATCACAAGGCCCAAATTATGTATATATTTTTCTTTTATGGTTTGAAATTATGAATAGTAACTTTAGTAATTATTTTTATTTACCACAGTTGAAGGGTAAATAAGGTAAATAAGGGTAAAAAAAATAATATTATAATAATATATAACTATCCTAAAATGTGTCCTAATATTATTGGATGAGTCATAAGATACTAATACAACACTTGGGATGTAAATTTGGTCTTTGGAAGCCACTTGGGTGTGAAAATGACATGTTATAATAATTAATTTAAAGTAAAGGGAAATATAACATAAACATGTATCCAATTAATAAAACAATTTTAATTAGAGTTATATAAGTGATATATTCAACTATAAATAGTAATTATAAAGATAAAAAAGATTTAATACATCATGGTATTTTATTTGTAATTTCTAGATATTAAATAATTAAATTTATTTATGACACAATAATGATGCAGTATTTGCCTTATTAATGAAAGAATCAAATAAATGATTTTATAAATATTAAAATAAATGTAATTTGAAATTTTTTATGACATACATGAATTTTATGGATGACTATGACATGTTATATTTTATTTATTGTTTTTTTATGGAATCAAGTTGTTATGACTTTAACAAAAATCAATTACTAAATAGTGTGAAAATTGACATAAATGAGAATTTAAAACAAATATTATTTTATAAAATGATATAAAAATCATAAAAATATAAGATTCCTCAAAATGACTTATATAATGTTGAAAATTTCATTAATTATCCACTTTAGGTTCTCTTGGATTTTTATAGTAACTAAATTAATGATATGGTATAAAAATACCAGAGGACATGGTAAGAGTTAAATTATTTAACTAAGGGTTAAAGTTAAAAGATAAGGTTAAGTTTATGACCTAAACATGTATAAAACCTATTTATTGAGAGGATTTATACCCATAATCATCTTATCCTATAAATAAATCACTTTTGATCTATTATAATTATAAATCAATTTATAATAAAATAATATTTCAAGAACTCCTAAAGTGCCCCTCCTCCTTATAAAAGGTCACCACCTCTACCCACTTACAAACACCTCTCAAGCCCCTTTTATCAACCAAAATATACTTAAATAAGATTAAAAAAAATATCTACCTTCCTTCTAGAAACCATAAATTTGGAAGAAGAAAACTTAAAGAATCCTTTTGGCCCAAACCAAAAGGAGTTACCCGATTTAGAGGTAACGTCTTCTCTCAAGATTCTTTCCTTTATTTTCCTTCTTCACCGCATACACTCTCTTTAATATATTATTTTATAACCAGACCAGTATCATAAATATACTTGTATATTTTTATTCTAAGGGTTAAACCTACACTTACACACACCTCCATATAATGAATATAGAATATATTGTTTCTGTGTATGGAGAACTACTGCCTCAAGAAACGATGATTGTTCATTTTTCCTTTACCACCAATCATGGTGGCCATTATGATGGAAACTATATTTTTATATGATATATATTATATTTATACCTTCTTTATTATTATGTAAATTTTATTTATAACATACCTTTATTCTTTCCATGTTGTGTAAATATGATAATTTTGTTTGAGGAAGTGTGGACTACCACACCCTCAAAGCGATGTGACTCGTTAATGACTTACATGGAACATATAAAGGATGGTTTTAATAAACATAATTAACATATATAAAATAAATATGATATTGTAATTATAATATACATTTGTATCACTTAATTTTAATTATTTTAATACAATAAACAAATAAAGGTAGCGTTCATGTGTATGTACGACCTACCATCTCCTTGAATAGTGCACTTCATTTATAATCTCCAAATATTATGGACTATTCTAAATACATATGTACTGAATATATAATATGACTTACTCATATTTTACATTATAGAGATGATTAAACCATGATATATTTAATAATAACACTAAATAACAGTCAAAATGTACTTGAGAAAACTACGCAATTAACACCTAAAATAGTTAAAATAATGAAAAGGTGTTTACAAAGGGGTAATAAAATATAGTAAGAAGTTAATATATGATATTATGGTTATTTAATAAGTTAGTAACATTTTTAAACCTATTATACATTAGGTTAAAATAAGTTCACCTAAAATGAAACAAAAGATAATGGATTTCGTCTCAATTTCTTTTTATTAAGGCATATTGTAATATTATGCACCTAGTTCCTTTTATATGGTGTATATTCTAAATTTAAACTTTTTATATCATGAATATCATTATTTTCATGATATTATGTTGTTTCCTTCATGTTAATTATTGAAATATTCATATTACTCATTCAATATGGTTATTTGATAAGGCATATTATTTATTTCGGTTATTCAATATGAGAATTACATTGGACTGTCAATAACCAGTGGAGCACAAACTTTATAGAGCTCCTTGTTGCATCAAAAGGTTCTTATGAGATGAATAAGTAGGCCAAATGGGTTTCTACCATTTATTTTTAAACCTTCTTGTAAAAGGTATTGACAGTAACACATTTTCATGTGCCTAAGACATGCCGTCATTAAAGAAAGTATTTCCCTCATTTAGTTTGAACTATTATTTATTCATGAGATTTTTTTATTAAAATATATATGGATGTATTTTATCATAATTTATTGATTTATGGAATGTGTTTCAATTTCTTACTTGGGATATTATTTATGCCTTATCTAGTTATGTAAATGGAATGTGTGTTCAGTCATTTACCTTTCCATATAGATTGATTCCTTATTACTTCCATTGTATTTACCCTTAATAAGCATTTGTTATCACCCTTGTCATGTTTCTTTCCACAAGTTATGAAGAAGAGAACATTGAATAAGATTTCAAGAATTCTATTTATTTCAGTTTATTTTATATCATGTTTAATTATATTTTCCAATGTATTATAAGAATCATGTATGTAATCTGGATTTCCAATCTGGATAAAATGTATGGTCCTTCAGGATTTGCATACTTGTAATAATGCCAATGAAATGTAATAATGTACCGTCTTCAGGTTGCCTTAGTTATGGTTGTTATAGCTAAGTTGAAATGATATATAATTTTAATATTTCCATCTTGCTTCATTTAAACTATGTCTGTTAAGAATAGTTTTTTCAGAGGAAAAAAGGAAATTTATTAGGGTAAGGAACCAAGAGGAAAATATATTTACAAACCAGCATCCCGAGATGGGTGGAATTGTAATAGACTATTTTGTTTCATTGATGAATCAATTGGAACAAGCTATAAATGGTTTTGGTATCCATGATAGAGAAGAATATGATCTACTATGAAGGAACATGTATATAGTGGATAATTTCATGAGGAAACATCCCCTATCATTCAATGGATCATCTGAACCAGTGGTATCTGAATAATGGATAAATTCCGTGGATAAGATATTTTAAGTTGTGGTATATTCATAACATCAAAAGTTAACTCTTTCTATCTATCATTTTGAAGGTGAATTTGAATGATGGTGGTCTTTGGTTAAGAATACCAGAGAGAAAAATAAAATTTATTCTATGTAATGGGATAGCTTTAAGAATATTTTACTTGAGAAATTTTTCCCTAAGGATTTTAATCTTAGGATAGAGAAACAATTCTTATAATTGAGGAAAAAAGATGAAGATTATATGGTAGTGTATAAAGAAAACTTCACAATATTGGCTAGGTATGTTCCAACTTTATTCAATACATTGATAATAAAATTAATATATTTTACTCGGGATTAAAACCAAGATTATGAATAGCATTGGTCACATGGTAATTTAAAATTTATGAGATAGTTATTCATTATGCTAATAATGTTGAGATGGAGTTTTCTGACACTTATGTGCCATGATATGACAAGAGTAAGAAATGGTCAAGGTGGTAGGAAATGGAGAAGAGGACAACTAAGAATTATATAGGTAAGCCCAAAAATTGTTCCAAGTGTGGTAAAATAATGTTTTTGGAATGTATGTCAGGATCTAGAAAGTGTTACCAGTATGGTATGTTTGGTCACATGGTTCGTATGTGCAAAGAAAATAGTCTTGAAAAATACAAGAATGAGATAATAGATATCTAGTCGATAGTAATATTCTTTATCTATAATGAGTAGGTACATTATGCTAACATGTGCCCAATGTTACTCAGGGTGGAAATCATCATGATTGGAAGAAAAAAAGGGTGGAAAATCAAATTTTACTTCTACAATTGATGTTGGAAAATCTAGTGAAGTGGTGATATCTCCATGTATCATAGTATTTTTAGAGGTTTGATCATAAATTGAATGAATTAGGAACTCCTCTTTTTAATTTTTAACTCATGTAAGTACCTTGTGTGACATTTATTGATTTTTCATAGATATCTGAAGTATGAATTTTCTTTGAAATGTTATTTGACGAATAATTACATTATGTGCTATAGACATAAGTTTAGAGGTACTAATAACCTTTAGGGTTAATATGATCATTAATAAAATTTTAAATATAGTAAAATAAGATTATGATACCTTTTTAAAAAAAGTTTTTATTGAAAAACTTAGTAAAAAGTTAATTAAATGATTATTTTTGTTTCAAGGATGTCCAACCATTGATTACCGAGAAAAAGTATAAATTGTGAGGATGAAATTTATTTAAGGGGGAGTATGTAACAACCCAAAAATTATAAAACAAAAAAATATTATTTGATATAATGTGTTGCATGAAATAATTAGTTATCTTATAATGCACACAAGAAAGAGTTTCTTCAATAGATTTCGTTACACATAAGGCTTAGTCTTACCGAATGATAATATACTATTAATATTATTATACAATATGATAGTTGTCACCTAGAAATTAGAATGGATGGTATGAATAATATTAACTAACTCACTAAAAAATATAATTTTCACATGTTTATTAATTATATATTTATTATTAATAAAATAATAATCACTTAAAATAAAAAAGAGATGTTTTCTAAAGAACAATATTTTGTTCTTAAAGATGGTTTAATAATGCTCAGCACACATAATTTAAAGTTAATTTTGACAAATTTTATAAACATTATAAGAAAAAATAAACTTAATTTTTGAAATAGTAATATGAAAATTATCTTAGGATTAATTATTCATATTTTTCGGAGAATTTTTATTTTTATGAATAGTGAAAATATTGAATTTTAATTTAAAACTGGATTTTTGATTAAATAATTTATAATGTTAAATTATATTTTGGATTGGTATTAAAATAAAAATATCTCTATTATATATATATATTTATCCAATTTATGAAATTTTAATTATTTTAATATTTAATTTTGATATAAATACATTGTAAACTTTTTAACATCTTCACTTTAAAACCTCACTTTCTTGTCATGTCTGTGAGATTACTTTTAAATTAAATTATGAAAATTCTGTGAGTTTAATTTGTAAAAATTTATTACATATTTTTATTCATCATAATTTATAATTTATAATAAGTTCAACTTAATTTTTGACCAAAATTATTAGTGAAAACTATTAAAATTAATTATAGTGATTTTGGTCAAAATTAGTTTACTTAGAGGTTAAACTTATTAGATATGGGGTAAAATGAGATACCAACTTATCCAAAACCCATTTTATGGGTTTATTTACACCATTTTAACCTTATTATTGATATTTATGAGCTATTGGGATATTATTTCATAAAATTGACCTATATAATAAATTAAGTAAAGAAAAATACAAAAAAGGGGTCTTTCTTTCCTTTAATATCTATAATGATTTAAGATAAGAAAAAAATATTGGTTTGGTAATACATATTATTTTAAATTATAAATGAGTTTATATAGTCATAATAATTTATCTTTAGTTTTTATAGAGTAATTATTTACTTAAAATGCGTAGGAAACACCAACGAAAAAAATATTTAGTTAATAATAAACTAAAATAAATGATTCTAAAAATATTAAAAGTGAAGTAAATTGAATTATTTTTTGTCTAAATTTTATTTCTTAATATTTATATATCATTTTAAATAGATGATAAGTTAATATATTTAAATAACATAATTTTATTTATGTTTTAAAATTTAAATTAAATAAATAATGTCAAAATTGACATTAATGTTATTTTATAATAAATGATATTTTATTAAATGATTTAAAATTAACAAAAATACTTTCATATTTTCAGTGAATTTTAAATGTTAATAAATATAAAATATGGTCTATTCATGTTCCAATTTTTATTTTATAATTACTATAATGACCACTAAATAATAAAAACTTTTTTAGCACAGTTATGGTTAATGAAGTGTTTTTGCGCGTTATATGCGCTTCTGTTGAAATTATTTTCCAACACAAATGGGATTTTTATTTTATAAATTAGATATCCAATTTTTAATTATTGTTCTAAATTTTCTATTAATTATCACTTTAATTTAGTCTTAAAGGATAAATTACCTAGGTTTAAAAACTAGTAACTGCGGTAAAAATGAAAAAGGGTAAAGTTGAGTAAACATAAAGACTAAGGAACAAAATGATAAAATTATTTTCTTTTTCTATGATATAGGTGTTTATCTTCCATAATTTCCCTCGAATACATTATTTTTTAATTTTTGAAACACATGAGTTAAGTGAGACTTCCCAAGAGTGAATACTTTTGAGTATTTATAAGAATGTCACTCCTCATAAATTATAAAGCGACACTCAGTCACCCCACTTCTAAACACATCTAAATTCATTTGGATCATAAAAACCCTGACCCTATCACTCCAAAATTTCCACCCCTAATCCTAGAATCCTTATTTTGGTCATAAATCAAACCTAGGAATGTTTTAGTGCAAACCAAAGGAAGATACCAGAAGAAGAGGTAATGTTCTTCAATAAGCATCTTTCTTTTATTTCCTTCCATGCCTCCTTCAATTATTCTTATACCATGATTACATAATTACATCAGTATCTTAAATATAATTAGATTTTTTATGTTATTTTTTCAACATAAAACCATACACACTTCCATCAAATGGGTTACAAAATCATCATCCATGTGTATAGAGGATTGTAGCCTCACGAAACGATGACATTCGTTTTTTCATTTCCACCTATCATAGTTGGGTATAATGATGTATATAAAGTTTATATATGATATTAATAAAATTATTATATATCTGGAGTCAGTATATCAAATATACTCTTTTTTATTCCATTTTATAATGGATGCGATAACATCACTCATGTGTGTGGTGGACTACTACCTCGCAAAGCGATGTGATGTGTTTTTTATTAACGTGTTACATAGAAGGTGATAAGGGTATCAATAATGAATATATATTTTATACATGAAATAAATATGATATTAATGTCATAATTATCTTTCTATAAATATAATATATCATTTTCTTTCTTACCTTTCCACACACTGAAAAAGTGATAACGTTGTTTGGGGATGTGTGGAACAACTGCTTCCTCGAAGCAATGCGATTCTTTTTTCATCCCCAAATCACAAGAATCATATATATATATATATAATTAAATATAATAGTATTTATAATAAAATTATCATTGTTTAAATGTAAAATACTACATTCCTTCTTTCCATAATGATCATTAAAAAATATAAATGTTACTCATGTGTACGTACGACCTACTGTCTCCATGATCGTAACATTTGTTCATTTTTCATTACCATATTCCAGGAATTGTTTTAAAATTATAATTTATGTATAAATATTATTATTTATTAATTATTATTATTCTAGAAATGTTTAAATAATTACCACTTTGATCATAGTCTACCTACAAAATTCATTTTGACACTTAAGTTGAATATGGTCTAAACAACAAACTTAAACTTAATTGATTAAGTAATTGTATATAACTTTTTAATAAGTGAAATAAAATTAATAATAATGTTTAAAAATTTTATCAAGCAATTAATTACTTAATATAAGTTTACTATTCTGGAAGATAAATACACGTGTGACAAATCAGACTCAAGGTAAGGGACTTCATCTCAATTTCCTTTCACTGAGGTATTTTTTGATGTTATGAAACTATAATATTTTTTAAGGTGTATATACATCCCTTTTACATGTTATATAATGAATTTATCATTTATCATGATATTAAAAAAAATTAATTCTAATATTTCATGGGGTTTTGATTTAAGTGTTTCCTAAGTGATATGGGACTTTTCCTTTAAAAAACATCTTTTGATGCTTTCCTCTCAAACTCCCTTTCTCTTCCATGTCCATATTTTAAAAATGATTTTATTAAAAAAAATTATATGGATGTAAAATATTTATAAAGTATATTTTATGTCTCTATACTTTAATTCAATGGTTTTTAAAAATTAATCTTTTTGTTTCTTTTAGATGGAATATTTTGACAAATGATAAAAGGGATGTTATATTCTTAACATACATGACAACAATGACTTTTAGGCTGTTTAGGATGTTATTTGATTTATATTTTCCTTTTAAAGATTTCATTTTTTCTTAAATGAAAAACCCTCAATCGCATTTTTGGATATTTTGGTAGTCAAAATGTTTTTTTCAAATAAAAGGTTGTTTTGGTATTGAAAATTAATTTGTAAAATAAAATGGTATTTTTTCAAAAAAAAATTTCATATGTGTTAAAAATTGTTTTTCAAAGGGTTTATAATGAAAGTGTTTCATTCATGATGTGGTGGTTGTGAATTATATGAAATGGGTGAGATGGTATAGTTTATACAAAGGTTTGATCCCCATTATAGCACACAGGTGAGCTCGATATATCTTATACAAATGGTTGAGACCCATTATATCTCATGAGAAATGAGTGAGATCGATAGAGCTTATATGAAGGGTTAAACCCCATTATAGCTCATGGGTGAGAAGAATATATCTTATATGAAGGGTGATACCTATTATAGATATCCAAGGCATTGGGAAATTGTTATATTGGAAGTCAGTCGTATGGTTATTCCAATTAAAAGGGTTCTGAAATGGTTTCGTGAATATGATGCTCTAAGTCAGTAAAAATGAGTTTTAATTTCTTATTATGGGTTTTAAATTATTTCTTAGAGAAAATAATGATTTTTTTTCTTTTGAAAATGTTTTATTTTTTTCACTCAAATAACATTATTATAAAGGTAAAAATTTCATGGGTTTTCATATTTTTACTAAACTAATGGTTTACTTTCTTTTTATTCCTTTGCTGAGATTTTGTGATCATTTGAAGTTTCTTTAAATGTTTTAATATGCTTTAAGGATGAGTAATGGAAATTGATAATTCAATCTAAAAGTCATGGATATTTTCTATGAAAAAAATCATGATTTTTTTAAAAAAATTATATTATAGGAAAAATGGATACTAATAGTAAGTGTACGCTTTGTATTATATGGATTTTTTATGTATGATTTATAGCCTAATTCTATAAAATTCTATACTAGAAAATATCCTAAAAGAGAAATAAATTAAAATATTAACTAAAACTAAAGATCATGTAATTTTTAAGGTTGGGGGCTTATAGGTACATTATTGTTCCATAATTAAATTAACTCATCAAATAATAGCTTCAAATAAACATTGATATTCTTATTTGGATGTCTTGGAATTAATAGCGCCAAATATATATACATATATCTATATATATGGTTCCTTCATCAATATCTAAGAAGGTAAGTTGTACAAAGTAATGAAAATATTCCAACAATAATATTGGTTGTCATAAGAACCAAATGGAAAAAAAACATTAGTAGAAAGACTCAATCGTGTGTTTCGATTTTCTGAAGTAAAATAATGATAAATCTAATCAAAAAATTTCCATGAATAACCATCACATGAATTATTTTAGTATTTAATGATGGAAATATTTGATTTATTTCATGTCATCAATGATGTTGGGTTGCAAGACATAAAAAAATGTTGGAAATAGGGTGTAATTAAAAAATACCACAACTGTTTCATAGGAAATCTAGAATTTCCTTATTATGCCTCCTTATATCTCAATTATCCACATGTTGGGAAATTAACTAATGATTTATAATCACCATAATATTAGGTGTAGTCATTTGAACACACACTGAAATTTTGATAACTAAGATCCAAATTATGGATAAACCTCTTACTTTCATAAAATCTTGCTGGTAATGTATTTTCGTTAGGAAACAATGACTTACTAGAGAAAATATTTGATTGAAGAAAATATTTAAAATTATAAAATATGATTTAATAGCCATAAATTTTGTAACATCTTTATGTTTTCTTATCTGTAATCTCAAATATAAATCCTCCTTAGTAGATTTCAACAAATTGTAAAATTGAGAAGGTTCTAATTCAACATTTGCAATATCATTCTAAGTTTTTGTTTTATGAATAGATGGTACGACTAACTCATGTACTAAATTATAAAATGATGGATACAAAACCAAAAAAATTGTATTTTCTACAAAGTTTTGTTCACCATGTTGATACCAAAACATATAATCTTTCCAAAAACCAAAACACGGTAGATAAAGTCCAACATTGTCAAACATTTTGAATCTCATAAGATCAAATTTCTTATATAAAAATTTAATTATTCCTTCATAAAAAAAATTCTAAATTTGGAGATGCAAATGAAATAAATTTTTTGACACCCTCAATGTAGATTGAATTTATACCAAATTAGATGGGATTTTTTTGATGATTTATCTCATCACAGTCTCATAATAGAAACTCATATATACTTTATGATTCCATAATTATCGATAAAATAACAATAATAATTATTATTACTCATTCTGACTAATTAAACATTATTATTATATTTTAATTATGTCTAATTAGTTATTCATGTATATTTTTTATACAATTTATTAAAAATTATCATAATTTACAATATTTACAAATTATTAATAATATATAGTAATTAATACTAATATTTACTAATTATTGATAATATTGACTTATTATATATTAATAATTAAAAATTATTTAATGATTATTATTCATTATTTTAATTAGTACTGCATTTATACTAATTACTGGGAATTTTTAATAGTTATTTTTTTATTTTTTTACAAGGTATTACAAAAAGATTATTAATCGTTACAAATATTTTTTAATTTTTTATTTATTAATACAATTATTTATTAAGTAAAACAAATTATTTATTAATTATTACTGAATTTTTAATAAATATTGATAATTTTTAATATTTACTATTATTTCATATATTTTCTTTTAAAATTTATTACAAATTATCATAATTTCCTCAAAATTTAAAAATTATTAATAATATTTTCTAATTAAAATTAACATTTACTAATTGTCACTAATATTAACTAATTAACTAATTTTTACGACAAATTATTTAATTATTTTTACTAATTATTTAAATTATTACAACATTTTTATTAATTACAAATTATTGAAATTTTTTAATAATTGTTATTATTTTGTATATTTATTAAAAGGTATTAAATTTTTTTTACTAATTATTAATAAATAATTTTTTAATATATATTACTTATTTTTAATTTTTATTATTTTTTAATTAAAATAATTTTTATAACGTTTTTTTATAAATAATGTTTTTTTTATAAAAAACATTTTGTTAAAACTTTTTCTTTAAATTGATTTTATCCTCATTTTTATAAAACACTCATTTCCCATCTATTTCATACATTATATATATATATATATATATATATATTACATTACTTCTTAATCAAATATATTTTTAAACATTTTTTAACAAATATACATATCAAATCTATATATACATAAATATATATATATATATATATCAAAAACCTTATATGTTTTTTTAAACATTTATATATGTATATTCTCATGTTAATATATATATATATATTACACAATTTCTTAATAATATATATATATATATATATCAAATATATATTTTCATGTTTTTAAACAAATATTCATTTCAAATATATATATACTTATATATATATATATATATATCAAAAACTCACATTTTTTAAAATGTTTATATATACATATTCACATGTTAATATATATATATATATATATTACATGATTTATTAATCAAATATATTTTTGCATGTTTTTAAAAATATATATATATCAAATCCATACATACATACATACATACATATATATAACCTTACACATTTTTTTAAACATTTATATATGTATAATCACATATTAATAAATATATATTACATGATTTCTTAAATATATATATATATACATCAAATATTTTTTTAATCATTTTTTAAATAAATATACATATCAAATCTATATATATACATATATATATATATCAAAAACCGTATATGTTTTTTTAAAACATTTATATATGTATATTCACATTTTAATATATATATATATATATATTCCAAAGTTTGCAAAACTATATTCACATGATTTAAATAAATTAAAACCAATCATAATATAACAACCAAACATGGTTTAACATCACAACCACAATTGAATCATTATCACAATTCATCAAAAATTATATAACCATAAGCATGAAATATAATTAACCTATTAAATAAATTTATATAAACTCTATCAATATTAGAGATCCTTATAAATAATTTCCATAATAATCAAATTTCTAACAATATCATAAAATAATTAAATTGAAGTAACCCTAAATACTAAACAGTCTATTAAATCTAAAGGTTAAAAATTGATGAAAATAAATAAAATCATTTGAAATCAACATGTGCAGAGCTAATGGACACCAAAATAGGTAATAATAAAATTATAGTAACCCTAAATACCAAATAAACCAAAAAAATCATGTAAACTTTTTAACCTAGGGCTTGACCAAACTAATTTCTAAAATATTGGATGGGGAATCAAAAAAAATGAAAGAGGAGAGAAGAGGGGTCTGTACATGGGGGATTAGAACCCAAATATGTGAGAAATTAGGTACAATGGATGATTTTTTGGTGGGAGGGGGCGTTCTAGGGTTGCAATATGGGAACTATGTGCAAAGAGGAGAAATGGGGAGGAGAGTAGGAGAAAGGAGATTGCATGTTTTTAATAATTTTTTAATTGTGACGGGTTATTAGCAATGGATTTTTTATCGCTAAAGGTAATTTTTGAGGAAATTTTGTGATGGATTTCATTATCCAATATAAAAGGTATTGGAGGGATGACTAAACCGAATAGTTTCTTATATCTTTCACTATTATTCCTTGTAAATAATATTTCCCACAAAATAGCATGTGTGTGTGCCAAAGGTATTTGTGAAGGGTTACATATATCATCAAAAATAACACTTATTCATGATAGAAAATAATTTATATTATAAGTAATTGTTTCTATGATACAATTTATGATAAATCTCTTCCCTATCAAAAATAACCTATTGTAATTACCCATTTTTCTATTAATGTGTTATACTGACAAAATAATTTATTTTATATCTATTTCTATGGTAGGAATGTATTAGGGCTTCCTGGGATATTTTTTTATGTTATAACATATTAATGGTTTTAACTGTTGCTAAATATGGTATAAAATTTATAAATATACTATATATATCGTTGGTTATGTAAATTATTGTTAAATATTGTATATTGGGGACAATTTTAGTAGAGGTTTTGTAAACCTCCACTAAATAAGAACAACCTATATGAGTTATTTTTTCATGAAAAAATGTCATAAAATAATTACCAATGTAAAACTTAGTAGTGGTTTTTCATAATCATGATGAAATTATTTAGTGGTGATTTTAACCACTATTAAACCAGAAAAAAACCACAGTTGGGGGTACATTTTCCTACAGTGGTAGTTGGTTCCCAGTACCATCTAACTTTTTTACTTCTGATCACTAGAAAAAAATATATTATCACATAATTATTATTATTATGTACAATATTAATGTGATAATTTCATTATCAAATGTTTCATATAAAAGGGTTATAATTGTTACCAACTGTAATGAGAACCTAGAGATGCTATAATAATATTCTTAATTCAGTATATCATATAGTTTAGATACGTTAATCTTACAAGACATAGATTATGTTTGGCTATCATGTGTTGGGTGATCATCAGCATGGAGACTTATGCTCATGAATCTCGCACTTGATGATCTATAAGAAGGGAGGTCATAACGATAGACCACTCAATAGGAATTATACATGTTTTATGTGTCACTGGATATTCCTATATGTGAATGTGTGTATTGGTCCTTAGACTTGATATCATTTTTAATGTGTATAATGAATCATGTACTTTGATGTGTAGATTAAAATCGTGATGGTGTATGCTCAAAGTGAGGTAGCATACATTGGGTGTGTCATACATGATATGGAATTAGTTTAGTGTTCATAAAAGGATTTTTCCCTTTTGAGTTAATAGAATAAGATATCTCTAGACATTTGATTGAAATGGAACTATTTGAAAAAATCCATGGTCATGGTAGTTTACAGACAAGTTCATTTTAGGAATTCAAAAAAAGATAAATCAAGCATATATAGAGATGACATGAGTATTCATCTTATTTGGTGGGATATTGATTGACAAAGGGATTATATTACACAGTATTATTTCTATGAATTTTTTTGTAGTTTATGTGCTAACTTCTTTCTTTATGAGTGTCTTAATATGTTTCTAGACACTGATCTTAGAGTTTAGGGATTTTTTTCATGTTTTCATTGAGAAAGGGACCTAGTGGGTCATGTAATAAATATACCTAAAATCTTATTAAATTATATTTAATTTAAGTTTAAGAATAAATTTATTCCCGACAGGTAAAATAATATTTATTTAAGTAAAATTTGATTTAATAAATTCAATCATAAGATATTCATGTTTAGAATAAGTTAATTGATTCTTATCACTTGATTAATTATTCACAAGATATTGAATATAATGTTTATTTATTCCCACATTTAGTGAATATAGTAAAAAAATATTTTATTTATTTGAATATTAAAATAAATATTTTTTCACAAGTTGAGTAAATATAATATTTATTTTATTTTAATTTATATAATGAATATTTTTTATTTCAGGTTCGATAAATTTTACGGGATAATATGGATAAAATTTAATAATTAAATAAAAGTGATATATTTAATTTATTTATTTATTTAATAAATGATATTAGATAAAAAAACTCATGTAATGAAAATATTATTATTATAATTATTATGTGATTTGGGGGTTGACTTAGATTAAATAAAATAATAAGGGACTTTGTGTAATTATCTTTGTTTAAACCTAAGTATAAGTTTTAAAAATATGTTATTTTTCATGTGAGATATATTGACAATGTTGTAAAGGATTATTTTAGTCCCCAGATAGAATTCTATCATTCTATGAATCTTAAGAATCTAGAAGGAGAACAATATATCTATATTTCAATCAATTATGAATGACATTAAGCACATGATTCTTCTATGCTGGCACTTAGGACATTAAAAACAATATTAAAATACTCATGGAGCACATGTGGATACGTTCAGAGGCATCCTTGATTGGATTTTCCATCACAACGACAATGTAATGAGAGTGAATATGGAAAGTTGATTAATAATAATTCCATAGTTGCGGTAATTATGTATTTATTTGGATGAAAACCCAAAATTTGGACTAAACCAAACACTTCTGCTACACCCCAAAAACTTTGAGTGGTATCAAAATGGTCACATTTTAATTTATAATCATTTATAAATAATTTGATCAATTTTATTCATTTTTTTCTAGTATTCATGTTCATATTTTCGTTCTGAGTCTATTGGTCAAGATGATGCATTATTCTAACATTATATGGATAAGAACGAGCTAAAAATGTGTAAAGAATGCCTGAAGGACCCATCTAAAGGTTCCAGGGTCACTAGATGCATGAGACAATGACACAACATATAGCCACTATGTACATGTTGTGTGTTGAGTTTTACTCTACACAAGGTGTAAATCATATAAATCTTATCTTGTCTTGTGGTTCCATTCATAATGTTATTATAATATCATATTGAATACTAGTGAAACACGCAGTAAGACACAAACTACTTGGTGTGTGGTATTGAAGTGCACATCGTGCAACATGTGTCACTCTATTTAAAGAACATGTCACATATTTCATAGTGTTCCATATAAATCAATACATTGTGTCATTAAACACCATGTATTAATTTCCAGAACACAACATGTAACAAACAATCACACATCATGTATTACACATGTTTTTCCTTTGGTACATGTCACGTACATTAATGGAATACCATGTGGTCATACAAGTAACATGGTATGCATGGTAAACCATGTGTAATAACAAATTCTGTATATAATGACACACTATATAGATTTATATATCACTTAGTACA
This sequence comes from Viscum album, assembly GCA_963277665.1. Taxonomy (NCBI): domain Eukaryota; kingdom Viridiplantae; phylum Streptophyta; class Magnoliopsida; order Santalales; family Viscaceae; genus Viscum; species Viscum album. The sequence goes on along the minus strand of OY728164.1, from coordinate 380,472,578 downwards.
CAATAAACCACACAAACCATAGATGGTGTGTATTACACAATTTCTAGTGTGTAATGAAACACTATGTAATCATTTAATTTCTTGTAAATGGATTTAATATTATGTAGTTTTTTTATGCTATGTTACCTCTAAAGTACACATCATATAAATAATTATTTTAAATAAGAAAATAAATTTATTTAATTTATTTAATAATAATTAATAGGATTCTAAAAATGTCTCAAGTACCATAAGATGGATATAATTTAAGATAAATGAACTAATTTATTAATTTATTAATTAAAGTAAATTTATTCTAAAATGAATTGTTGGAAATTAATTATAGAAATATTAAATGTGATTATATAGTATATTTCTAGAGAAACTTAGGAATTTTTTCAATAAATTTGAATGATAAAATGGGAAAATTAATTATTAGATATAATAATGTGGATTAGTATTTGTAAAATCATGATTTAAGAAACCATGTTGAACATTTCAAATGAAATTCTTCAAAGATTTTTCCATTTTTTGAATTTTTGATATTTTCATTAATTAATTTAATTAATCATATGAATTTCCATAAGTGATTTTTCTAACCTTTTGACTCATTATTGAGACATCCACTAATCCTATTTTTTATATTTTCTATAGTATATTTCTTGAGAAACTTATGAATGTTTTCTTCAAGAACATTCTTTGCATATTATCGAAGTTATAACTGGATAGATTTGCTTTTAAAATGATTGAGGCATTCTTTTTGTTAGCCCTTATCCTGAGACCCACCTTAAATTAATACTTTTTAACCCTGTATAAGAAATAATTAGTCTTTTTAGGAAATGATCAATTTTACAAGTCTATCTTATCAATTCCTACCTTCCTCTAAATAATTTTCATGATTATCAATCATAAGAGTGGTGGAAATGGTGACTACTGACAGGGGTAGATATTTTGTAATGAATAAATGTGGGGGATATTTAATGAGATCTAGGGAAATCACATTCATTGAATTTATTACACACCCTCTTGAAAAAAAAGAAAAAAAATAAGAAAAATGGGTTGTGTTTATATAAATTCAAAAATCACCATTTACTTGACCAGAGATCTTGTTATAATTATTAAAAATAGTGTCATGAGGATATCACTATGGGTTTGGTGGTGTATGTGATAATTTTCCCTACCAAAACTTTTAAAAAATAAAATAATAATAAAAATAGAAGACTTGTATCATTTATGGCATTTCATCTCTTTACGAGCCTTCTTTGAGATATTGGGGGAAGAGGATACTTTTGTTGAGTTGTTTTTTATTATCATGAAAAGTAATTTAGAGGTGAACCTCCTTTTTGAGACTTATTTTATTTACATCATTTACCTACCTTCCTAAGCTGCAGAGTTAATTGATCCTAAATAATGAAGCCCTCATGATTAATTGTGATTTTGTCTTTACATAGTTGAGATGTTAGATTCCTTGCAAGCCTATGGTATGTTACATGTTCTTGAGGTATGTGCATCACTATATTCATTCATACCTCTATGATGAGAAGAAAAATTCATGGGAGGAAAATTGAAATTGGCATGTGTGATGATAATGAATTGAAAAATGGAAATTGATTATTGAAAAGTCTTGGCTATTTCAAAAGGGGAATAGTAAAATACTTTGTTGACTTGTTTCTTTGAAAAGTTAGGCATTGATAAATTTTCTATGTGTGATGCTCGAATATTTAATTCCCAATTTGATAAATTTATTTTATTGAAATTGAATTTGAATCATGGTAGGGTGAACTCCCTTTGTAATATGTTGAGACTCCATCCTTGAGGACAAATATGAATTTAAGTGTGGGGTTATTTGATAGATTTATTTCATGCATATATTTTATAGTGTTTTATTGTATTTATTTATGCATTTAAATGATTAATATTTAAAAAATTTGAATTATTTAATCAATTTTTTTATGGAAGTAATGACATATTGTTTTAAAAGGAATGAAAAGAGGTGGATTTTGAAGCTTAAAGACACTTTAAACAGCTCATGGCGCGACACCTGATTTTTGAGGATGATCATGAAGCATTTATGGGGCATAAAACTAAACAATCAAGACCAAATGAAGATTATAGAGCATAAAAATGTAATTACACATCGTGTAATCATTACACGACATGTACCAGTGCATGTGGTGAAAAGAATGACATTACATGAAGAAATTAGAAGCATTATGGAAATTTACACATGGTGTAACTCAGTTACACATGGTATAAATTCCCTGATGGGATTTTTTTCAACCAAATTCACTAAATATTCATTTTTTGACCAAATATTCAACATGATATGTGCCCGTACCATTAATTTATAAAATTAATTAATATTAGAGCCCATCTGGAGATGATCAAAGGATAGGCCAAGGTTCCACTAAAGGCATTCATTAGGATCCCCAGCCATTGAGATATAGGACTTATATTATCCTAATTCATCAAATATGATTTTTATTTTCCTATCCTCTCTTGAATAGAATGAGGGGGTAGACCTTGTTTGAAGAAACTTTAATGATGGGGGATTTATTGCATTAAAGTATTTAATTTTTTAAATTCAATTCATTTGGGTCTTCTACTACAACCCTAATTTCTCAAATCACTTCTTCAATATATCATTCATGACCATTGAATAATAGGCGAGGGGGTTCTATTTTCAACTCATTAACTAGAGAAATATTCACACCATGACCATAAGGTATATTTTTTTCTATGTTTAAATATGGTTCTGATTTATCAATTCACCTAATAACTGATGTAACATGGCCATTGTGAAAAGGGGACATTAGTGATTTTGGGGTTGTCTACCATGACTATTGGATTCAACTAACTTGGTTCTAACACTTATGATTGCTTTCTAATTATTTTATATCCTATAATAAATCATGAACCGAGATTTAAAATTAAAAATAACTTTTTTCTATTTTATTAAAAACCAAATAATTTATCATCTCTTATTTCAATCATCTAGTTTATATTTATTTCATAAAATATTTTTGATTTATTTTAATTAATTAATATTTTATACAACCTTTTATTTGTGGATTAGAACATGGAATTTCATATCCTATATAACTATGTAGTTTAGTGGTTTTTTTCTTTCAGGTTATAAATTTTTAAATTTGATGTCCCAGCGGGAATTAATGATGCTTGTGGGGATTTCATATACCAAAAACATATGTATGAAACTCCATGTGGTATACTTAGTGGGTCATCCAGTGAACACAAAGAATTATATTCTTTTACTTATGCCTTATGGGGAATATTTTGTATCTCTATAAAATAATAATACTCATGATAACCTTAAAAGTTTTATTGTAACCTATAATACTACATAAAAAATATCGATTAGGGATAAAATTAAAGTCATACTTTGAGAGCTAAATTATCATTTCACTTCACAAAATGTATATTTATATATAAATTTATGTATCCAACATGAAAGGATCATAAAATGGATTTTTACATTAATATGTTAAATTTTAATATTACTAAACACTTTAATAATGTATAAAAAACCTAACATAAGCACTGGTTTAACATATCATATATGATAAATAGTCAAATCAACCTTATATTTTCTACACTTTCTAGACTTTTTCAAAAAATTACATTATATTTAATCCCTATCAAATATTTATGTGACCATTTAATAAAATAATCCTACTAACTATTTAACGAGAAACATCTGTAAAGAAATCTAATTTGAATAATGGTGAGATTTTGGAATCAAATTTCTTACTATTCAACTTGTTGAACGTATTCAAAATTTTTAACTTCACAACATCAAATGTTAAATTTTCAAAATTTTCAGTCTACTTAGAACTCTTTTTAAGATCATCATTATCATATTTGGAACTCTATTCCATCAAAAAAATTCCATAAAAACATATAACTACTTACATTATTGTTTACAATCCCTCTTAAACACTTTTAAGATAAAGTGATAATCACTTTAATACCATAACAAAATGTAACTCTTAAATTTTTATTTATCATTACATCCTAAACTATTTTAGGATATAAAGTGTAATTTACTTTTTTTATTTTTAATGGTATAATACTTAAATAAATAGTATTTTATTTTTTATGATAACTAAATGTTACTCTTTATATTTTTCTTTATCATTACATATCCTAAACTCTTTTAAGATATTGAGTAAAAAACTAATCTAACTTTAAATTAGTATAATAATTTAGGAAATGGTGATATCCACTTTATAAATGGAAACTAAATATAAAACTTGACATTTTTATTTGTCGCCACATATTTTAAAACTTTTAGGATATTAAGTGAAATACACTTTAACTTAAGATTAGTGTTATCATTTCTCTATTAACTTTATACTTCTCTAAGTCCAAAAATAATCTCACTAACCTCTTAAAGAATATATTCTTTTTAGAAAATGTTTTTACGATACACAAATCCTTTTATGTTAATAAATAACATTCATTTACTTTTAATATAAATATTTAACAAATAAACTATTGTTTTAATATCATATATGGTATTATATGTGGTTGGAAAATTTTTTATTTAAAATAATACTTTATTAAAATATACCATTAATGGGTGATGGGAACATATTCCCTCATATTTTAATAAATAGTTGGATAAAAATTTTATCATGGATATACAGTTTTATCAAAATATTCTTCACAAAATATGTTATAAAAAATGTAATCATATACCATGTGTATAAAATTAATCACCTAATACTTGTTCAGAAAAAATATTTGTAATCAAAAAAATTCTCTTATCACAAAAGAAAAATGAGATAAAGATACATATATTTTACTTAAATTCATTTGATCTTGGTAAAATTCATTACATTTAAATCTTCAATGTAGTAATTATTTTCTGCATCTCATGAATATAAATTACAAGCTCAATCAATTCTTTCCCTGATTTTAAATTCCTACATATTTATAACACTTTGTAAAATATACATTCAGCATCACATACCTTTCAAAATAGAAGAATTAATTTCTATAGCATCCATACCTAATATGGAAATTCCATGGATTTTTATAAACTCTTTTAGGTATATCATGGATAATCCAATAATATTTAATTATTACTATTCTAACATATATAAGTTTTCGTAATAATTTTTCTTAAATCAATAATTTTTCTAAAGAACTTTTCTTAAGTTACCAATCTTAAGATCAACTTATATTAAGATTCTCCAAATTATGGATTTATTATAAAGTTTATCTTGATGATGATGATGATATTATCTACAAAAAAAATATTTTATTATATGAGTATCATGTATTATAAACTATTTAATAATGAATTTTATTAAACGGTATCCCAAAAATTGATGATCCCTTTTAAAATTCATTATATCCATTAGTGATCCAAGATCCATATTTCTCTAAGCAATGAGTATACAAGAAAATTAATCTCATACCTTAATTATATAGGTAGGGAATCATCCCAATCATATCATATATGATACTTGGACATCTAAGTAGACAACCCTTTGTCCAATCCATCATGTGGATAAACTCAAGCCTATTCCTTTGGTATCCTTCCCAATGATTTCCTAGATTAGTGTAACCCAAATCCAATGTTAAAAATAGATTAAAAAAATACAAACTATGGGAACCCTTCTAATTAATAACCTACCCAAGGTTGATCTAGTGTAACCCATTACTTGATTTACTTACTCAAGATAATTCAGGGGCACCCTACTGTAGTAAAACCTACCCGATTGAATGATTATGGTCTTAAAATTACCACTTTAGAAGGAATCTCACACTAAGTATTTAAAGGGTATTTAAATATCGCCATATTATATCTTTTTATTCCATTTTATATATTCATGATTCTATTAATTAAGTTTGGAACCCTATTCCTTCCACCGAATCAATATGTTTAAACCATAGTGATGTGTATCTCTTTACACAACCCACAAGTTTGTGTTACATACCCAAATATAGAAGTCGAATATATTCATATATATCTAGATACATCATATTCATATGGTAAATTAACACTCCATGTAAAGAAAAATAGTTATATGAGTTTTATAATATTCACATGAGTAATCATAGAGTGAAAAATAGCCAACCTCATTCACTAGTCTAGAAAAGGCACAAGCCTTTATAGGTAGGTATTCTGACCGCAAGTCCCTCTAATTGGGGATACTTTACTCAAGAGAGAATTAAATTAATCATAACTCTAAAACCTAATATGCATAAAATATATTCAATAACTAAATCTATGATAATAAATTCAATTAAAAACTTATGTTAAGGTAGATAAAAGACTAAATTAATTATCAAAGTTAGCAAGTAATGTAAAGATCTATTTATTAGAATTTTAAAAATTAAACTAAATCATGCACCATTCATTGTATAAAAAATTTATAACTATAAATAAAATAAAATAAACTTTTACATAAAAAACAATTAAAATATGTAAACATGAGATAAAAAATTTATAAACTGTTCAGGAATAAAATATAAATATAAACACTTTATAATTTTAGTTTTAATATTATGATAATTCCATAATTATGAATATAGACATTTTATATTAATTCCAATATGAACTAGTTCATATTTATCATTATATAGAATTTCTATTTTAAATATATTATATTTTATGAATTATAAACAATTTATAATCCAATTTATATTATGTAGATATTTTACAAAATCAAAATATCATATACTTATTCATTATTTAAACATTGATCATATCAATCTTCAAAACACTTTTGAATTAACTTAAATAATGTCTAAATAAGTCTCCCTTTTATTTTTTAAAATTCAAAATAATTAATTATGAATAATTCATAATTTAAATATACAAATTTTATATTTTGGACTTATTTCACAATTTATAAACCTTTATAAATTATTTCTTATGATTTATAAATAAAAACATTTATTTTTATATCATAATACTATCCATATAATTTGGTTAAAGGGTGTTAAAAATATTAACATTTACTATTTCTGAAAAAATGTTTCATATCATTTGTTTAATTATAAAAAATTTATAACTAATTAATATATAATCTTTTTATAAATTAAAATATCCAAAAATAAATTTTATAAACTAACAAAAAAAAATTTAATGTTAAAAAATATTTTTTAACAATTTTAAAACAATTCTAATTAACCTTATACATTAGATTATTCCTACATAAGGGTAAAGCCTTCTAATTTTACACAGGCCATCTGTAAGCCCTTGTATAAAGTTAAGCCACTACTTAGCTTTTCTTAGCTTAAGTATAATTTACATTGTAAAGATAATTCAAAGATTAATTTTACTCATCTCATTCTGCATAAGGGTACAAATGATATTACCTTTACATGAATGATTCACATAAGGGTAGGTCTCATTTACCATTACATGGCCTTATAGAACCACTTTGTAAGGATACTACCCAAAGAAAAACAATTTCTGTAAAAATAAAAAATAAGTTTACCATACATAGACCTTATTCTTAAGAGTATCATGTAAGTGTAAGCATTCATTCACCTTTACATAACACTTTTAAAAAATCATCTACCCTTACATAGCCCTTATTTCATGTGAGCGTAAGATTAGATGGTCCTTATGTATACCACTCTTCATAAGGGTAATTATTTATTTACCCTTACACATCTCATATGCATGAGGGTAATGCATTGGTTACCTTTACATAGGTCATATACATAAGGGTAAACCCTTTTAAAACACCAAATTTACAAAATAAAAAAACATTACTCGATTATTTGAGATTTTTCCTTTATTTAAATGTAAGATTTCATAAATCTAAAACATGAGTCACCTCTAATACCAACTAGAGGATTTTGTAAGAGTATAATAACAATTATTAGATGAAATGGAAGAAATATAAACCCTTTTTTGAGGATCTTCATACAATAAATATGAAACTATCTATAATACTAAAATGTACAATACTTTAAAAATTCTTGTGACTTACACAGAGGATCATTTGATATATATTTATCTCCATATGCATTTGTTGAAGATCTTATAAGGGAAGACAAAATTCATCCTCTCTCCATTGTTTATCCATGAGTTGGTATAGATCTATCATCTTAAGACAAGGATCTATCATTTTATTCCTGATGTGTTATCATCTCATATGCAGAGAACAAAGATAAAAAAGAGCAACGGGTTTTAGGGATCTTTGGATGAGCATGAAGAAATCACACCACTATAGCCATCATATGGAAATATAATTTATAATCTTGAATGATGTTACTTGGGCTCCCTCATTTATTCATGTGTTAAAATTAATGAATAAATACCATGGACGATATGAATACATCGTATGCAATTGAACCCAAAAGTTTCATCAAATGAAATGCTACATTAAATGATAGTTATGTGGATGATTGAACTTACCAAATGATCCCCTTTCTTTATAAAAATCAAAATTTGAATTAAAAACATAATAAATATATCATATATATATAATGATTTAGGGAATATCTCCATAAATATTATCCAAACTCACTCCTTATACACCATGGTAGAATGGTGGCATTGAAAGCAAGTACAATAGCTTACTAGACATGGTGAGATTGATGATGAGCTATGTAAATATTACACTATCACATTGGGAATATGCATTACAATCATTTACATAAACACTAAATCAAGTGTTAACCAAATAGGTAAGAATAATCTTGTAACACATAAATATTTAAATATATGATTTCCTTTAAATAATTCAATGTGTTTGGTAGCTTACTCTACACGCAACATCGAACGTAATCAAAACTGTGTTATATTTAGATAAAACATAAATATTATTGTTTTAATATTAAATACTAGTCATTTAATTACTGGGAATGAATAGTACAAACCTTTATGAAATATATGTATAAATAAAATAAGGTCTACTTTTACTGTGAATGAAAAATAATTAGTTAACCTAAAATAACTAATAAGATCATTTATTATTTAAAAAAGTATTTTTCTAAAAATTACTTTTTTAGGTGATATGAATTTCAATTTCAAGAAAATTTTTATTTATAATTTTAATATACATTTGATATGTATAATTGGTTAACAGTAATTAAATTAGTAAATAAAAATAAATTTGAATGAGAGTGGTAAATGTTCTAAAAAATCTATTTTACTATAAAAATATGTTTCCATCATATCTCACATTTTTATTTGAAAGTTAAATTTATAAAATTTATAATTTTAATTTTAAAAAATGAATATTATTCTTTGATTCATCATAATGATATTAGATTAAGATGAATTTTTGGTATTTTTTAAAACTGAGTTTTATGTTTGTAAATGTTAAAACTAATCCTCCCAACACATATAAATTTTATTTGATAAAATTTAATTTATATTTATATTTATTAGGTCTAAATTATGTAATTATTTCAATATTATTTTTATTTATTGAAAATAAATTACTTAGGATAAAGATTATTTTCCACAGTAAAAGTAAAATGATTATTTTAAAATAATTAATTTTTTATCTAAATAAATTAGTTTAATATAATTTAAAATATTACGATAATATGATTTTTAAACACATAAAAAATATATAAATATGCATTAAATTAATAATTAATAATAAATATGTATAAAAACACATAATATAAAAAAAATACATTTTTATTGAAAAGATTTTTCTATATATTATGTTTTAATTTAAAAGTAAATTTTCTCAGATATAGAAGTTTAATTAGGTTAAATGAGTCCTAAATTCAAAATCATCATGTCAAAATTTGGTAATATGAGTCATCTAATATTTTTAGTATCAAAATAATTACCATGTTTTATTTTTAATCAAAATTAACAATGGGGAATGGTTAAATGAGGTATCATAATTTTTAATAATTAAAAGTTCATGTAAACCTTATATAAATCCTTATTAGGTATGAAAATCATACCCACATGTATCACCTACCATTTCTCCAGCTAAATTACCTAAATCTCATGAAATTCCATTCGTATCCCTTACCTAACATTCTTTTCCAAAGAATTTCCCCTCTTATTTACTTATTAAAGGATATCACTTCCTCCCACTTCAATCCACACATATAGTTCAAAATTCCAATAAAAATATTCCCAATTTACGAATTATATATACCATCTCCATTTTGTTGAACCTTGGAAACAAAAAATTCCCTCATGTTCTTTATTTTCAAAGGATACTTCAAGAGAAGAACCAAATTCACAACATTAGTTATACTTAACGTTTTACTTTTATTCTTTATCCTTCCCATCCACCCTCCTCTAAACACATTATAACCATATGTATATATTGAAATAATTATAAATAATATAATAAAATTTTATTATATTTATGGTATATCAATTATTTATCCCCCTCCCATTCAATCAAAAAAATGAAAATAATGCTCATACGAGTGTGCAGACCACTGTCTCCATGAACGTCACATTTCATTTTTTTGTTATGAAAGTTAAATGATGGTTATAGAAATGGTTTTAGTGTATAGATATTTTATTTTTTATTTTTTATTTTTTTGTGAATATAAATTAGAAATTCTATGATTGATATTAAAAATAAGTGATCATTGTAACATTAACTGTCTTAAAACTAGCATACTAAGCGGAAAATATTTTTATTCATACTATGTAACATTTTCATATCCATTAATTTTTCTTCTAATTTATTATAATTTTAATATATCACACTAATAAACACTATATAATATCATTATTCTTTTTTTATAATGATATTTTAACTAAATCATCTCATAATCATTGATTAACCATGGTAGGTTCATGTTTGGGTTGATTTAACCACCTTATTGATCAATATTATGCATTTATATCATGGATGACTTTGAGAATTTATTTAATATTATAATATGATATAACTATGTAAATATTTTATTTTGTTTTTCCAATAAGTTTATATGATTATTTAACTCATTAATTAAGAAATCAACCTTTGTTTGTTAAAAAACACTGAAACATGCTTGTTATTGATTTCAACATCATGGATTGTAACCAAAACATCCACAAAATGAAATTATAGCTTTATAAAATATATTGGAACATATATTATAGTTACTTTAATTATATTTTAATGATTAACTTTGTAAAAATAATTAATACTGACACCATTTTTATGAAACTAGTTCAAAGCGATAGAGATTACTTACACCCAGTGTTAAAAATAGGTAAAAACTAACTAATATATATATAATGAACATAAAATAGGAGTATAAATGGTTATTGTTTTGAATAAATTTATTGAATATGTATTTAAAAAATTTAATTTAATTATTCAATATGTTCAGTGCAAGTGCAGAACCAATTAGGACTGAGTTAAGGGTATTCATCTCTTATTATTCTCTTTGAGACATGTTTGGTATTATTCACCTAGTTTCTTTTATGTCGTGTATATACTACCTATTTTAGATATCATGACATGATTTTTTTAAAACAATTTATTTTAAGTTCAATTATGATCCCCCTCTTTTAATGGGTTTTCAATAAAGTTTTACTCAAGATGAAAGAGTTCTCTTGGACTCAGTTCTGACTCTTTGAAACATGTTAAATGTTATGCACCATGTTTCCTTTGTATGTTGTTATATTTATGTATTATTCCATGAATGTTATATAAATTGTTTCTATTAAGTTGTGGGATAAAATAATCCAAATCAATTTATTTTCTTTAAATTTCATTTGACTCGAGTGTTACCCTATCGATAAGAGTTTTTGGCAACTTAATTTTCGTTCATTTAGTTTTGATTGTTCACTTGAACTTATTTCATATAAGTTGGGTACATTGTTACATTTGATTTTATTATGTGATATTCTCTGGTTTTTTTCATTTTTACCATCTAAAACCCTTTTCAAATGTTTCATGCCTCGTGGAGTATGTTTCCCATAAGGGATATTGAAAACATAACTCTCTTTCTCTTGAGTTATATTGTTTCATCATGAACTTCTTTCTTCCATGATTGGGTTATCCCACATTAATATTTTATTATATTGTATTTTATGATCCTATTTGGTAAAATTACGTTTTAATAAAAATACATGTTTTTATACTCTTATTGCACTTTAAATTTTGAACAAATTTATTTTTAAAATAATGAAAATGGTTTCTCTTTTCAAATTCATAGTTTTTTTCCTCCTCTCATATTTTCTCTCAAATAAAATTTTTTCCTTTAAAATGATCCATTATTTGAGATTTTTTTTAAATTAAATGTTTTAAAAATATTTCAATTCCCCTTTTCAAAATTTATCTTTGAAATGAAAATGAAAATTTTTATTTTACATCAATGTTAAAAATGTTTTATAAAATATCTTTTAAGTTTTCATTTCCACTTCCATTTTTATTTTAAAAAGGATTCACACTAATGGGGTTTATGTTTCATGATTTTTAATCTAATATATATATGTTATCATGTGGGGGATTTAAATAATGGTATCAAATAATTTGATTCTTGATCCGTTATTTTTTGATACCATTCTAAGAATTCTTTTTGCAAGGATTTTCTTCATTTATATCAACATCCTTATAAGTTTACATTGTTACATAGGGTTTATGTTATTTTAAAACCATCCACCTTATTTCTTTGGATGTTTTATGATAATTTTATTCTAGTATTGACTTAGTTATATAATCATTGCCCTATATGGTGTAAACATCACGTTTTTACATAATTCAGATTGGATGATGTTCACCAAGAAAGAATGTTATTTTATTAACATGGGTAAAAGTATTGGAATTTCTTATGTTTTTATTACTCTATAGATGAATATTGGAATTTTGATTTTGAATTGTTTGATCATACACATTATTTTTTTATATGGGTTATGACCATGTTATCCTTTTTATTTACATTGGGGAAAGTATTGATATTCTTGATGATTATTGACAGATAACATGGGCTGATCATGTATTAAAATTTTGTATCTTTCATTATATGGATATTCATGTTTTATTTTGTAATAGGTTTTTTAGTTAATGGTATGAAAATTATTACTGACTCTTATTGTGAATATTTTATACTTAAAAAAGTGAAATGTGGGGCCCATAATTATATAGCCCCTCAATGCATCGATAGGTCTCATAAAACAAAACATGTTGGTTTTGGTGGATACATTTCCCAGTAATAGGATAGTGTCTTGGAAAAATGGATTGAAAACATGTTTTTGATGTCCTATATTATGAATTCCATCATTATTAGATCAGTATTATTGTTATATATGTTTTCATTTATTGTAATGGATATAGAATGCTCTCAGTTTCAAGTTGATTTTGGCTTCATATTGTCTATTTATTCCTTTCATAATATTTAGGTCATGTTTATTCCATGATTTTATTAATTGTATGTTTTCCCTTACTAAGCATTTGTGATCACCCCTTATTATTTTTCATTTACCCAGGTTATGAATAAAAGTATTACACATGACATGTTTAGAAGGATAATACGTGTGGAAGAATTTATGGGAGATGTCGAATACTTATCATGAATTAATTATTTTCTTATATATAATGGAAAAATATTCATTTGTTGAGAAATACATGGTATTTAATAGTTTATGATGTTTCCTAATTATCTAAAGCTCAAAACTGTAAAAGATCCTTTAGATGTAAGAGATTTAATAATCAGTATTGATTTTGAAATTAAGGTTAGTTATAACCAGGATTTTAAATATGATATCATAGGGGGCCTGTAAAGTATCTGTTGGAACTATATATAGGAGAGTGATTCCATGACATAAATGGCAGAATCAAAGGAAAGTTTTAGATAAATTTTGAGTTTAGGACATTAGTTGAGGATAATCAGTGGAGTGATAAATCTTGTGATTATGACAAAATGGCTATCAAGAATTCTGATTAACAATTTGAACTTATCTAAAATACCAAACACACCAAAGAATAGAAGTTTGGAATCCCATAGAAATTCAAGTTACAAATATGATGAAGTAAAGAAGATTCAATTTTCTATATATCAAAAATGTGGAAAGAAGCATTGAATAAATTTCCTTAAAGGGATGGTAAAATTATATAAGTTTAGAGATGAAGGTCATCATACTCACAAGTGTAAGATAAAGAGAAAATCTACAAAAATTTAATTATAAGTGATTTGGGAATTATGTGACCCAATGTCCCAATCTAAGTTCCAATGAGGAAAATAGTCACCAGAAACCGTGAAAATTAGGAAAATTCTACACAACTACAACTAATATAATGGATAGTGAGTTTTCACTCTATATTTTCTAGTGTCTTGTGTCATTTTTTCAAAAAATACTATATATTGAGTTATAAATAAATCTTATAGTGGTATGATTATCATATAAATAATTTTCAGGATTTGTGGGAAGTTATTCCTTATAGATCTAGATCTATATTCCCTGCTATAATTCTATATGAAATTAGGAATGGGTTATATAAATTTATAAATAACTTATAATAATTTTCCATTTAGACAAATCTCATTTAAAATCCTAAATAAACCCTTGATCATATAGTGGTGTATGGTTAATTATGAGTTCCCTATAGAAATTACTCTAATATCATGAGTCAAGTTTTGAGGATGTAATTTTTTTAGGGGGTATGTAAAACCCAAAATTTTTAATATGTGATTACCTTTAAATAATTCAATGTGTTCTATAGCTTTCTCCACATGCAACATCAAACTTAAGTGAAAATACGATATATTTAGATAAACTATAAATATTTATGTATGACAATTAAAACATATTCATTGAATTAAAAAGAATGAATGGGAGTAATCTATTTATGAAATATATGCATAAATAAAATAAGTTATAATTTTAATATGAATTAAATAAAATTAGTTTACCTAAAATGACTAATAAGATCATTTATTATTTAGAAAATTATTGTCCTAAAAATTTCCATTTATGTGATATACATTTCTATTTCAAGAAACTTATTTTTGATGATAATAAAATATATTTGATATGAATAATTATTTAATAGAAATTTAATTAGTAAATAATAGGAAAGGTGAATGATAATGGTTAATATTCTAAAAAATCTATTTTTTTATAAAAATGGTTTTACATCATATCTCAAATTTTTATTTAAAAGATAATATTTTTAAAATTTAGAATTTTAATTTTTAAAATTAACATTATTTTTTGGAGTCATCATTATAATATTAGATTAATATGAATTTTGGGGATATTTCTACAAAATACATTTTATGCACACAAATGTTAAAATTAATTTTCCCTATACATTTGACTTTTATTTGATAAAATATAATTTGTGTTTAGACTCAATAGGTCCAAATTATATAACTATTCCAATCTTATTTTTAGTCATTATAAATAAATTACTTAGGAGAAATATTAATTATCATGCTAAAAGTAAAATGGTTGTTTTCAAATAATTAACTTTTTCTCTGAATAAATTATATTAATAAAATTTAAAATATGACTCAAATATGATTTTTAAATGCATAAAAATATATATAAACAGTAATTAAATTAATAATTAATAGAAAATAAGAAATTTTATCATGTCCTTTATTTCAAAAGTATATTTCAAGAGAAGACCCAAATTCTCAATATAAGTATTACTTGCCCTTTTACTTTTATTCTTTATCCTTCCCATCCACCCTCCTACAAAACCATTCTAAAAATATGTATATAATGACATAAATATAAATAAAATACTGAAATTTTACTATATTTATGGTATAACCATTATTTAATCCCCTCTCATTCAATCAAAAAAATTAAAATGTTGCTCATATGCATGTGGGGACCACCGCCTCCATGAACGACATGTTTTATTTTTCATCATTGCCTTTTAAATATAGTTATAGAAATGAGTTTAGTGAATATATATTTGATTTTGGACATAATTTATATTATTATAATATAAATTATGAATTTCATAATTTATATTAGGAATAATTGATCATTTTAACATTATATAACAAACCAACTCAGGATACCCTTACTAACTAGCACCCAACCCGATCTTCCACATGCCCAAATGAGAGTTTCTAATCCCCACAGGCTGGAAAATAGCACCCATACATCAAAAAACTAGAGGGAATGATTTATCCCAACCTGGAATAGATAACATGGAATATATACATATGTTTTTGACATAGAATCAGCTCACCTGAGGGTTAATTATAGGGGTAGTTTTTTGCAATCATTCATTTCAGGTCCACTATTTATGAACATTTTCCAAAGTGTTTATTCATGGAACCAGAAACACCCAATAGTTCTATATCCATGAGAAAAATTCATTTCCAATGTTGGGCACTCTTTGTGGAGTTTGGCCAACTGTGTTTAAGAACTTACATTGCTTGAGAGGATGTTAGGTCGGGCTCATCACACCCTTTTGGGGGAAATTATTACCTACTATGAGACTCTCATATAGATTTAAGATATATTCATGAATCCTTCATTAATTCCCATGTATGATGTGGGTCACCCTTGAATTAAAAATCAATTATTATCATGTATGGAATTTATAATCATCTGTATGTATTTGAGGTTCTTCATCAATGAAGATATATGTATGTATCTGAGGTTCTCCATCAATGGTATCCTATTATGTACTGAATAGATATTATTTTTTCATTATTATGATGATGATGGTTTTATATTCACACAGTGGGGTGCTCTAAAGTGTGTCGTCATCCAGGGAGACAGGTGTTGTTTTGATGTTGAGATTGGACCCATTGATGGGCTTCCTACATATCCTTGTAAAAGGAATTATAACCCACATAGTTTGGTGCTTCTTAATGGGGCACATCAAAACTTTTAATTTTATGTTATAAGGACTAAACCATGCATTTTAGCATCATGTTATAAGGATTTTTAGGGAAAAGGATCCTAGTTAATGTTTGGTGTGGGTCTTACGCCCAAGCGGCCCAGGGAACCTGGAAGGGATATGAATTCTCAGGCTGAATTAGTCCTTACAAAGGATTTTTCTCAGAGATAATAGTATTGATTTATAGTTTTGGTTTTGGACCTCAGGGAGGCTTCCTATGTTTCCCATTTGGATGGGAATCAAAGCCCATGTAGTTCGATTGTGAGAACCCACACTTATGGAGGCCCTATAAAAGTTTGTCTTGTAGGTTTGTATAGCCCTATGAGATGATTAAGTTGGGGTATATTCCTTAAAATTGTTCCCTGGTGAAAGGGTCCATGAGTTATGTCTCAACTAAGGGTAGTTTTGGAGTCTTTTTTGGGGATTACACCTAAGGAGGATCCCCATGGATGAGTATAGTGACATGGCTGGGGCTTATTCTGGAAGTGGAATCCTAGAGGTTGGATTGGGGCTTATTCCTAAAGAGGATTCACTGGTTAATGGATGTTTGTATGGGGATTACTCTTAAGAAGGATTATCTATTTTGTTTATGATTGGGGCTTATACTTGAGAATGAGGACCAGTAAGTTTAGAGATCATGTGGATGTCATGACCACCAATGGAAGATCTAGGAAACCCTAAAATATTCTTTTCCCTGAGGTTAGATACATGGCCTTGAGGACCCACACCTCTGGAGGCAGTCTTAAGGAAGGTGAGATGAAGATCTAAAAGAAGGTTCTCTACCAAAAAATGCATATGTCTGTGTGGATGTTGTGGTCATGGATATCCTCTAACCCCACATGATTCATGATGAGTCATTCTTGAATGTGAGGAACAAGAGGAAGTAGAAGATTTGTAAAACCACATGATCTCCCTTTTTACTAGTGGAAGAGGTTGGGGTGATGAAACATCCCTTCCATTGTCATACCTTGGACCCAAAGGGAGAGATAAAGGTCTTTGAAATTCCCATCTCCCATTTTGGTAACCGGGGTAGATAGAGGAAGGAGCGAAGCAGGAGATGTCCTATAAGAAATGATATGGGTTAATCTAAGAGGGATTCCCTAAAATTGGTTCTGTAGTATGATAGGAGGATCTCATTATGTGTCAAAGAGAATGTTTGACATTATCCTCATAGTCCTTACCTAGAACCAGAGGATCCAGTTCTTAGAGATGACTAGGGAAGGACACGGTCTTAACCCTAGTGCCTAAGACTGGGAATTCTCTGACACCACCTTTAAGGTTGGCTCCTTGTGACCGTGGGAATGCACATACACATGTACCTTGATGACCCTAACAATTAGTTGGGACAATTGTGGGAAAACTTTGACCGTATTAATATATATAAAAATGGAAGACATGTTGGTGTTCCCCTCTATATGGTTTTTAAAGTGTAGGGACTTTGTTAGAGGTTTTTGATTTGATCCCTTTAAAACAAGGGATCCCAATGAAGAGACACCCTGCTATGGGAGGATTAGAAGAAGACATGATTAGTGGCTCATGTAGGTTAGATGTCTGGATGAGTTGGGGGTCTCATGCAGGTAGGTCTGTGTGAACTGATTATTCCTTGGGAGATGGACCACCTGGTCAAATACACTTCAGATAGTCTTTTCCCAATCCTTCAATGGTCTCCACAAGTGTTCTAAGAGGTGTCTCATACGGGTCCCTACATAAGGAATGGGACCTTGTGATAAAGTTCATCTACCATAGAGGAAAGTGTTTCTTGTGGAGTTTTTATGTGTTTTAAACCCTAATGGGACTTTGGTTCTACTATCCCCCTTTAATTCCCTCTTCTTCGAGTTTTGGAGGGCTAATTAAAAGGTTTTGGAGGGATTTGGTTAAGTACTAGGGTGATTATAGAATCAGGAGTTATTTTGGAAGTTTCATCTATACAAATAAATGTCCCAAGGTCCTATTTATAGGAAAATATGGGACCCTAGGTGAAGGGTATCTCTCATGAAGGTTTTTCATGCAGGCTAATGTGCAAGTTAGTCATGCAGGCTAATGCGTAGGTACCCGGTACACCGATTCTTCTTGGGGTACCTGTGCAAAGGGATTTTTTTGTGGATTTTTAGATCCTTATCCTTATTAATTTCTCTTCTTATCTTACCTTTAATTTTTTTTCCTTTGACTCTTTTTCATTTATGTGAAAAAAACGGAGAATCAAAAAAATCCCCCACCCCTCAGGATTGGATTTGAATGAAAGAAGAGGGTCTGATCCTAAGGAAAGGGGATGAAAATGGTGGATGGATCATGGAGGTCATCCACATAGGTTATCCATGTAGGTCATCTATGTTGGAAAGATTCCTATTTCGTCCACATAGGCAGGGTTCACACATTAGACCACACAAAGGGGCTTCCTTATCTATAAATAGGGTCACTATTTCAATGGATGGTCCTCACACCTCGAAACTTCTGGTCTCACCATGCTAGTGTTCCATACATACCTTTTGTGGAATCTCCTTTTTTAAAGCATTGTTCGTGTAGAAAATGTATGCACCCATCTTCAAGATACATATGTTTAGGAGAGCTACCTAAGAATTTCCTCTTGGGAGAGGGACCTATGCAAGGTCACTTGCATGGGTACCCTATGTGATATCATTCCTTTTCCAAATTTCCATATTTTTTAACACACTTTTTTAATGAATACTTATATAAAAATATATTTTTGTTTCTTTATTGGTTCAATGGATTCTTGGAAGACTATAGTTTCAGATGAAAAAGCTAAGAATTGCGTTGATGAGATGTTAAAAGTTATAAGGAATGACTACTATGACACTCACAATAATTCTCTACCAGATCTGGTGGATCATATGAAGAAGTATCATCACGACTACCCTAAGAGTAATTATTTTTTTCTTTATGGCCACATACATCTGAAGGTGGTCCTCATACCAAATTCAAAGAATTACACTCCTCTTTCCTAGTTTCAAGACTACAGAAACTTCACTACTACCAACATTTCAAGAATGTGAATATATATTAATGTTGAGACATCATCCATGGATTTCATTATGAATAATATCTAGTGTGATCCTTATTTTAATCTTCACATTCTTGAATTAAATATGCACTATTATCCTTCTATCATTCATGATTTATAGATAGAATGATCAAAGGGTTGGACAGAAAACTGGGACTTCTATCTGGGAGGGTGTGTTAAGCTTGAGTGGATGTGAGAATACTAAGTTCTCCAGATCTATACATAATTCAAAAATATAGGAGAAAAATATCTAATTCTATGAGTCTTCTTGGGTAGGGAAAACTTATGTATACAAGAATGTTGAATTTATCCTTGAACTGTTAAGATGATGGGGCTCACAGATGAACTCTTTCCAATTGATAAATTAAGAAGTTGGTATCATCTTGTGGGACATCCATAAGATATTTGGGGCTCTGAACATTGTAGATATGTATGATGATTTTATCCCTCTTAGGGAAACATGGGTTGATGCTAAAATGATACCAAATTTGGTGCATGGGCTACAGAAGATAGTTTAGGATATTAGGAAGGAAGACCCCCACCTGAAGGGGGATATCCATCTTGAATCATGTATGAGTACCTTCCTCGAGCTGATGGAGCAAGGTACCACTTGAAAATTCCCAATAGGATATCCCAATATAGATAAATGGATCTATCTTTGTACATTTTTCTGACTTTGGAAAAGGGGGTGTACAACAAATGGGGGTTCAATCCCAAGTCCAACAAACCTATGAAGTCACATCTCATAGGATTTTTATCCTATTATTGAGAATATACTTGATACATGTTCATGATTCCAACAATAGTGTGAGTCTAGAGAAACTTTTCATAGTGTACAAGCTATCAAAAAAGAAGCATGTGGGGATGGCAATCCCCATTCTAGAAAATAATCCACCAGTGTCTTTGGAATATTCTGGTAGGGAAGGGCCCATTTATAATTTGTGTACTACTCTAAGTATTTTGGGGATAGGTTATGAACCAATTTAGATCTTATGCCATGTTGAGTGGGTTAAAAACTCCCAGGGGCCTATTTCGACCTTTTTTTCAGGCTGTTTTTGGTATTCTGCCTTTATCCCTGAAGCCCAGTGAGACCATGATGAAGCTGAGCCTATTCAAAGAATTTAATTTCTTCCCATATGGGGACCCACATACTATGATATTTTATGATAAATAAATGGGTGGTGATGCAATAATATTTTACATGATTTCTTTTAGGGATGGCATGCTAGCGACTCGTATCAATGGTGAGGTTATATGTGTGGCCTATGCTCTATATATATTTTCATGCCAATTTAATTTCCTACAACAAAAGAACACAACTACACTTGTGTGTATCTTATTAGAAAATAATCCAATGGAATCCTGATAGTTATATATGCTTACAGGGATAGAGCTTACTCAAGTGGTAAACAACCTACAACCAATTGATGTGTCCACTAGATTGACCTCTTGTTATGATGAGTTAGGGATTTCATCATATCTTTAGTGAGTGTTGGAAGAATTTTTCCCTCAACTTGGGACTGAAATAACTACCAAGCATGAAAAGTGAGGTAGAAAGGATCCTCCTATAGAATGTGTTTTGTATCCCTTAGAGGATGCTTCGTCCCTTTCGGAGGGTGTAGATGATGGGGTCCCAAGTTCACCCAAATGACCCCATGCATGGTTCTGTCTTTTGGATAGAATTTGAAGGGATAATATAGCTGAGGTTAATCCCAAACGGTATAGTATTTACCATCATGAAGATACCTGGGTTCTGTTTTCTCATCCTTCTTTTATGACACAGAGGGTTGGGAAGCCTGTAAAATCAAAGATTATAAAATCGGATTCCAGAAAAGTTGAGAAATCCTCCAAATATGTGCGACCAAATTCAGTCCAATTTTTTTAGGATATGCCTTTTAATGTTGAAGTTGTATGGTCACTTCTTCATGTTGGTTTGTGGATTCTAGAGAAAGGATATCCTTGGTCCCCATCTGATTTTCATTTTGAGGACAATCCCACTAAAGTAAGGATTTATATCTAGGAATTAGAGATACTTATTTTTGAAACTGCAAACAGGATCCTTACTATGAGGTAGATGGGGTACATGTCAATATGGGGTTTTGTTGAAGGGGTTTACCGCCTATCTTCTAAGGACTGGATTAACTATGTCAATCCTAAGGATGTAAGTTCCCCTTTCCTTGTATCTTCTTATATTATTCCTTTTCTTCATCTCAAAAAAATTAATATTTCTTAGGGGAATGGTCATCATGATTTACAGTAGTGACATCATCTGAAATTTCATCATCAAAATGTTTCTTCAGTTATACCCCACTTAGAATAGATTAATCATCTTCCAAACTAAGAGAACTATCCCTAGGCCAATAGACAATGGAGGCTAAGATGGAAGGATAATTTCCACTACCTCCTATAATACCTATATTTTAGGAGGTTTGTGATTGCCATACTCTAATGGAAAATAAATAACATCAAAGAATGAAATATTTGGTTAAGAACATCATTAGTGATGGTAAGTCACAATGGTATCATTAATCTTTGTTTTATCCGAAAAAAAATGTTTAACCCTATTTGTGGTCACAGAATGTCCCTATCTATCCTTTCTCAAGGGGCTTGGAAATGAGCCTCCAAGAACTAAGTAGGATGATCTATTCCAAACATGGATTCCCTCTAGAAATTTAACACCCTTGACAAAATGGAGTTTCAGGGGTTGACGATACATTGAATACTCCCATCACTATTCCTATCACTATAGAGATGGTGGATGATTCTCGTAATGTCAAAAATACATTATAAGGCTTCATCTTATGACTAATAACTTTTATCCTTACTATATTTTAAGTTCATATCATGCATTAGAGGACCCTACAATGACTGATGTTGACCCTAAATCTATTGTTGAGAAAGTTGTTTTGGGGTTTCAAGTCATCAGAAGAGGGTGATATACTGGGTCCCAAGCCAAATATTCTGGGCATCCCCATGGGTGAGATTACTACGGGGCATGGGACATCAATAAATTCCATGAGAAATCTTGGCATGACCTTTGATGAAATATTGGATGATATTAATCTTCCCACTACTTTAGAATAATTTTATGAACATAATATGGAATTGAATATATGTGAGCCTTTATCTTTGCGCAACTGATTTTTATGTCTAATTCTCTAATCATACCTAGTTGAAATATGTAGCTCCATCCATAGAGAATGTTGCATTGGAAGTGCATGAACAAGTCATTGAAGTCCATCCCAATCCCATTATTGAGTGAGGACCAACTCAGGTGAATATTGAAGTGTGGATTCTTCTTAAGCCTCCTTTGGTGAACTCCAAGTATACCCAAGAGAGTTCCCCTCACCACGACTCAAACTATTGAGGTTGGGGATGCTAGGGAAGAATTCATCCAAGACATAGACTCTTTATTGGGTGAATGTTAACCACTACTTTAATCATCCCCCATTTCTTTCATTTGTTATCCTTTTGAGGATAACAATGATTTCTATCCATTTTCCAACACCATAAACTTACACGGTCTGGTCTGAGGAAGTAGGCTCTATGCCAATTCAGTTGAAATTGAAAGGCGGTGTCACCACTATCTTGGATGGAGTGGGGTAGGGTGCCTTATTGAGTGCTCTGATCCCAAAATACATTCCCCTTCCTGAGATTGGCTCTGAGTCAGTCATGGATATGCATAATTTCCTTCACATCACATGTCACGCAGCTTGGTGGGACATTTGGAAAACAATCTCTGAGATGCCTTTGGAAGACCTGCCTTTGAAGTTTTTTTGTCTCTTGTTCATGTTTAGTATTCTAGGATAAAGTAGGTTTTATTACCACCGGATTAATACTATTGTAAAGGATATCATTTGAAAATGGTAGTGAGAGAATGAGCTTAAACATGTACTCATAAAGGTAAATCTACTTGTCAACGCCGATGATCTTCGGGATACATTATCCTAGGAGGAGTAAATCATGATAAGAATTTGGAATAATTTAAACAATGGATCAATGAGAAGACCATTTAAATGTTATTCCTTCAGCATGAACTAGATTTTCTTTAGGGAGAGCTCATACAACTTCACCATTCCTTAGAAGGATCCTAAACTGAAGGGTCAACTACAATTGTGACACTGGTGGAGGAACTTAGTTGGGATGAGGAGATCGAAGTTGTTCAGTTGGTTGGACTTCAACAAGCTTCCAAGGGGGTTGAGAGGTTGTTCAAAAAATGAAGAGTTATATTAATAAACTTTTGTAAAGTGTGATGGAGCAACTCTATTTTGTGGATGCTCATCTTCTTTTGATTTCTCATAAATGAAAATAATTCTATTTCCAATCATCCATGTTTTATCCCTATTTCCCTCCTATGATTATACCATAACATTGAAACTAATTTTCATAAAAAAAAAATATGTGTGTAAACTTGTCATAACCATACTAATAGGGATGGGGAGAAACTCTAATTTTTTCTTAATCCATGGGGCCTAGTGAGTGTAGTTTGAAAATTTCTAAGGTCATATGGATAACACTACAAACTTTGTTTATTTTGTTTCATTACACTATTTTTTTCCTAAGTCAAATATAAGTAAGACTTAGTGGGAAAGAATTTTATTTTGATTAGTCCACCTTTTTTCGGGTTTTTTCCAAAAAAAATTATGTGTGTATTTCTTTCTATTTTTTTATTTTTCCTAAACCACATAGAGTGCGAGTCTAGTGAGATGAGATTCAACTTTTTTATAGGGTTCCCTTTTCTAGTTTTCAACCTGGTGAGTATTGTGTCTCCTTTTTTGGGAAGTTTCAAGTCTTTTAAACCAGACTAATGAGACTAGTGTTTTAGTTTGAATAGTTTTCACCATGATTTATGCGATGATGGTCCAAACAAGTCTTTTTGTCCAAGACTATTCTGACATTCTTTAGATACCTAATGGGGAATTTTGATCCATGAATTTTTGTTTCCCAAATCTAAAACATGACATTCGAAAATATAATATGTATCTCCTAAGGAAGAAGTTAATGCTAGTTGAGAACTACATTTTTTGGGATACTTTATACAAAGACAACTGGGGTGTGTTATAGTATAGTCAAACTATGGAATCCTTTGGCTAAGAGACCTTTTTTGTGGGTGAATTTATGCATAGACAACTAGGGTATGTTACAGAATAGTCATGAAAAACAGTTCTCGGGAATTTTGAAGTTATATTATTGATGGTCGAAGGAAGTTTATAAATATTTAGATTTCCCAAGACCATGATGAGTGGTTTTTCTAAGGGAATACATTTGAGAAAGAGGGATCATATGTATGGCATTGTCCATGAATGGGAAACCATTCCTACACAAATTAGGATTTTGTGAAGGAGGGTACATTTGTTAGATGGCCAAATCTATGGAGGGTAAGGACCATTTATAAAAAAAATTAAAACATCATGCAGTTTAATATCGTGTGACTAGGACATTGACCATGTATTTTAATGCCTTAAGGGGAGGAAGTTGTTGTATAATTTAACGTCTTGTGACTAGGATTTCGTGCTATGCTGTTTAATGTCATACCGCAAGGACATTATGATATGTAGTTTAAAGCCATATAGTAATGACATTACACTATGGAGTTTAAATTCTTACAAAAAGGACATTATGCTATGTAGTTTAAATTTATAGGAAAAGGAAATTATGAAATGAATTTTAAAGTTGTGCAGTAATGACATTATGTTATAAAATTTAAAGTCAAACAATAAGAAAATTATGATATTTATTTTAAATTCATATAACAAGGACATTATGTTATGCAGTTTAAAGTCATATAGAAATGACATTAGGGGGGATATAATTTAAGGTCTTTATCCTTGATATAAATGTTAACAGTTTTTCCATTTTCATGGTAATTTGTATGAGAATGTGTTATCACTTTCAAGTATGAGGAGGTGAATGTTGTAATATGTAATCTGAGGATCTCTATATCTAAATAGTTGTATGAGGGAAGGTATTATGGTGATAGAGGATTTATCTCTTAAAGATGAAGTTACCACTAGTTAAGAAACTCGTTTTGTGGGATACTTTATGAAAATCCAACTGGGGTGTTTTACAACGTAGTCAATAGTGGCATCCTTTGGATAAAAAATCCTTTTTATGGAAGACTTTATAAAAATATAAATGGTTTATGTTATAGTATAGCCAGTAAAAGGAGTTCATGGTAATTTTGACATTCTACTTCTAATGGCTGAAGGAAGTTTATGGAGATTCATATTTCCTTGGGTATAGAGTCTAGTTAGTGAAAGGAATGTACCTAAATACGGGAGGAGCATTTTAAGTCAAAATTACATGAGATTGGGTAAAAATGTTCCTTACATAGGTTTGACCCAAGTGTGGGAAATATGGAGCTTGTAGTTTTAGGTTATATGGCTAGTAATATCTCATTATAAAAATGATAGGTGATATGTGGCCTACCAGACCAAAATCATTCATGTATACTTTGGACATGAGTGAGGATATTGTAAATCATGGCCTTGGGGTTCTCATATCAGAAGGAAGGATATGGGATAAATATATTAGGGATAACTGTGGAATGATTCAAATCTTGGGTTTTAATATAATTTTTTTTAAAAGCAAACCAAACGGCTTAAAATGATTAAAAATACAAAGCTACAAAAGTCAGTAGGGAGGAAATTTACATTTAGAATGCTGAAAAATGTTCATCAGATCACCTAGAATGTTGAAGTAGTGTTTGAAGGTCCCTTCCAAAGCTCCTTTATTAGCAAGAGAATCAGAAAGTTGATTTTCCTAATAATAGATATGTGTAATAATATAGCTCATTTAAGCTAGCAAAGTCATGCATCTATTTCATTTAGTAGTGGGATTCCAGGAAAGATGTAGTTGTCCAAGCCTCACCGCTTGAACAATTGTGGTTGAGTCACTTTCAAACCAAACATGATTCCAGCCTCTTTGCCGAGTAAACTCAATAGCTCTAATCAGGCCCAGCATTTCTACTTCAAGTGACATAGCATTAGCATATGATCCATGTTCCCCCTCCAAAAAATCACCATTGTGATCTCTGAAAGTAAAACCATAACCAGATGGTCTGGGATTTCCCCTCGAGGCTCCATCCGTGTTGCATTTTATCCAGCCTACAAATGGAGGAAACCAAAAATCTTCAATGGTTCTAAGAGGTTTAGGGTAATTACCTTGAAGATGAATCTTACGTAGAACAGCAAAGTCCCTGGCCAAATTATGGCAGCAATCTTTATGCAGAGAATTGTCTTGTTGAGCCACAAAAAAGACAGTGGAGAGGGAATTTTTGTGATTGGTCACAGGAGAACCCTCCCGACATTGATTTCTTATGTGCCAGATAATATTAAAAACATCAGCACAGGCCACCAGAAAGAGGATACGAACCTTCTTGGAAAGCTGGACAACAAGCAGTGCAAGAAAAAATTGAGGGACATATCTAGCTTGCAGGCAGTGGAGATCAAAGATATAAAACACTGAATTCTAGAGGGATTTTGATTTATTATTGAAGAGGAAGAGATTCTCGACGTCCTCTCGGTGTTTCTAGTAGATAACACACCTAGATCAATGAGAAATTCCCACCCGCTTCACATTCACATCAACTGGGAGTTTGTTGAGATGAAGGCACCAAAGCAGAGTAAATCTAGATGGCACCAGACATTTTTTGTTAAAGGCCTCCAGCCCTATACTTTCACCATGGATAAGATTATTATAGTAGCCCTTCGAGTCCATAATTCCATTGGACCTAGGCTCCCACAAGAGGATATCATCGCTTTCCAGAAAATCATAGTTATCAATGATGTGAGCAATAGACAATGGAAGTTCATTACGATTCTCAATATGACTATTAATGGAGGAATCAAAGTCATTATTACGATCAGAAGTTCCAAGTATGTCTATAAGGGGATCCCCAGTCCAGTTATGTTTCCAAAATTTAAGAGAGGAGTGAGCACTAACCATCCATCGAGAGTGGCAACTGATATTCTGGAAGATTTTTTTCAGACCAGGCCAAATAGAAGATTAAAGATAGGACATATTCCCTTCAATGAGACTTTTAAGGAGTTTATATCTGAGGAAGTCTAGAGATTTTTCCTTATTATTAATAATCCTCCAAATGAATTGTTCCAGCAAGGAGTGGTTAAATATCTCCAGGTTCTTGACCCCAAGACCTCTTTTGGCATGTGGCATACAACATATTTTCCAAGAGGCAGTAATAACTTTTCGTTCGAGGATACTACAACTCCAAAAAAAATTTCTCATGATGGAATTCAGAGTCTTGATCACCGAGGCAGGCCAAGAGTACACCCTAAAATAATAAACCAATTTTGAGATGGCCACATACTTAAAAAGACAAATCCTTCTTTCCATGGATAGTGCCTTACCTTTCCAGGAGGAAAGAGTTCTTCTGACTTGACTGCCCACTTCCACAAAATGAGAAGCATGAGGTCTACCAAAAAAATAGAGGGACTCCAAGGTACGTGAAGGGGAGAGTCCCTTCTCGAATTCACAGGTCACTCAACATGAAAGATTTCCTTGAGGCAGTAATATTTTTCCCAAAATAAATAAAGGACTTCCTCCAGTTAATCTCTTGTCCTGATACATATTCATAGTGAATAATAGACTTTTTGAGATTCTGAATATTTTTCCTGTAACCCTAAGTGAAAATAATAATGTCATCTATTCTCATGAGGATAAAAGTGGGTTATCCTGAGAGAGAAGTTACCACTAGTTGACAAACCTATTTTGTTGGATACTTTATACAAAGCCAACTGGGATGTGTTACAACATAGTAAAATATTGGCATCCTTTAGCTGACTGGCCTATTTTTTGGTGACTTATGAAAAGAAAATTGGGATTTTTTACTAAATAGTGAGAAAAAGTAGTCCTTAGGCATCATAAATTCTATCACTAAGAGGTGTATAAAGATTATGGGGATTTGATAATGTCCAAGATTAAGAGTATAACATGTGGAAGGGATGTGTCCAACCATAAAATAAAAATTTTAACTGACATTGTCCATAAATTATAGATAACCTTTCATAGATATGACTCATATGTAGAAGAGTGGATCTGTGTTTCCTTGGTGGACTCCCTAATAAGGGGATCTGAATTAAGAACCCACGCATAGATTCTTGTTTGTACACAAGGGAGGGGGAGTTTTTTATTTGTACCATGATTTGGACTGGAATACAAGGAATAGGTTTCACTACATATCTCACTAGAATGATAATAAAGCCACACATATATCTTAAGGTACCATATGGTTTAAATTCATATGGATAGGACATTAGACATGTAGGTTAAAGTCATGTGGTAAGGATGTTATGACTCAATGTGAAAAAGGAATATTGCGGTTTTTCTGAGGTATAAGTCATGGGAACCACTATGTATCTTGTTGGAGAAATAATCAAGACACATATAATTATATAAATAAATATTTTCCACACTGATTGAATTCATGCATGGAGAAAAAAGGGGTTTTTTTGCGAATACGAGATCATACATAGGGTGAGAACCCATATTGGATCCCCCCCATGTAGATCTGACTTGTACATGGGAGTGTGTGGGTATTTCATGTATTGTTTTATGACTGGGTCCAGGTTTGAGGATCCAAAAATCACTACATATCTAATTGGAATGAGAATCAATACACACATAGTTCTTGAGGAAATCATCAGTTAATTGTCATGTGATGAGGATATATGGTGTACCATCTAAGGTCTTGCATCCAATACCATGATATCCCCAATGTCAATTGATATGACTTACTCATGTAATTAATTATTTTACCAAAACTCCTAAACCCAGGTGATCTATGCTTGGTGTGGGAAACAAAGAGTGGAAAAGTTTTCTTCCACTACATAAAGGTAGTAAAAGGGAAGGATTGGGACATTTAGATTTTTTAGTGGCTGGACTAGGATGTGTGATCTGGGTGTCACTATGTATCTCATCAGAATGAGAATCAAGCCTTACAAAATTTTGAAATCCCATGTAGTTTAACATCATATGGTGAGTATGAATATTAACCAGCATGAAATAGGGGAAATTGTGTGGCCGGACCAGGGGATAGGATCCGAGCATCACTACGTATCTTTTTTGAGTAAGAATCAAGCCACACATAGTTCTTGAAGAACCATATAGTTTAATGTCATGAGGAAATCTCATAGGCTTCCCAACATGAAAAGGGGTATTGTGACTGGACTAGGGAATAGGACTTGGGCATCACTATGTATCTTGTGAGAGCAAGAATCAATCCACTTGTAGTTATTAAAGAAGTTTCTGTATCTGGGTTTGTCCTATACACAAGGAGTAGGGGATTTTTTTGTGGCTAGACTCGATATTGGAGATTTAAGTGTCACTACATATCTCATTGGAATGATGATCAATCCATAAGTAGTTATTGAAAGATTGTATCCTTTGTCGTCATGCAATGAGGATGTTGATCGTGTAGTTTAAAATCGTTCAATATAGGTGTGGGTCACCTGACATGAAATAAATATTATGGTTGGACTAGGATATAGGATATGATCATCACTACGTATCTTTTTGTGGAAATAATCAAGCCATATGTAGTTATTAAAAAAAATTCCCCACATCAATCAGGATTTGACATGTTGAAAGTGGCCTCTAATATTTTCCATAATGATGGTTGGTCCATAGACATGAGGTCTAGGCATCACTATGTATCTCATTATAGTGAGAATCAAGCCATATGTTTTGTAAGAGTTCCAAATGTAGATTTTATTTGTACACATGGAAAAAAGTAGATTTATTTTACTTTATAATGGTTGGACCCATGATGGTAGGTCCGAGAATCACTATGTATCTCATTATAATGATAATCAAGGCACACGTAGTTCTAGAAAGATGGTGTAGTTTATTATCTTACAGCGAAAATGTTGTCCATACATTTTTATGTCATACGGTAAGGATGTGATCATGTTGGGGATTATACATGTAAAGGGGGACCAAGTTCCACTATTGAGTGGCAATGATTAAAAGTGAGGCTTGTGCATGGGAGTTGCCCATACTGTTTTCCTCATGTCTGGCCAAGAGGGCATCCTGATCCACTGAGGGGTTATAGGGGTGTGATTGGGACTCACATCTAAGTTGGAGGCACAGATTTAAAGGACCTTGAGGGTTATCTCAACTCATGTCATTTTGAGTGTTTCTTAATGTTGAACAAAATGTATATTAACCATGTAGTTTAATGTCATTCCATGAGGAAGAACGGTGTCCTGTAGTTTTTGGTTATATGACTAGGACCATATGTCGTGCAGTTTATCATCATATGGTAAGGATGATGATTCCTCATATTTTAACATCATGAGGCATGGATTTTATGTCATTCCTTTTAAGGTCATGTGACATAGACCAACTATATAGTTTAATGTCTTGTAGTTGAGACATTATATCATGCCTTTTAAGTTCATGCGACAAAGACCAATTATGTAGATTAACATATTGCAGTTGAGTTGTTATGTCATGCCTTTTAAGGCTATGTGAAAAAGACCAACTATGCAGTTTAACATCTTGAATATGAGATTTTATGTCATGCCTTTTAAGGTCTTGAGACAAAGACCAACTATATAGTTTAACATCTTGTATCTAAGATGTTATTTCATTCATTTTAAGGTCATGTTACAAAGACCAACTATGAAGTTTAACATCTTTCAACTGAAATGTTTTTTGTGTGATTACATGAAATATTTCTTTATGAACCTTTTATTGCTTGGTTTGGTAATGATCTCTCTATCCATTGATATTAGGGAACAAGCTCCATTAGAGTAGACCCTATGTATGGAGTAGGGTCCTTCCCACTTTGGTTCAAGCTTTGGAGGTTTCTTTCCTGGTATCATTAGAGTTCTAAGGACCAATACTAGTTCTCCTTAGAGAAATGAGTGGAGGTAGATTTTCTTGTTAAAGGCTCACACTATTTGATTTTGATAGAATTCAAAGTGATGAAAGGTGTTCAATATTTTTTCATCTAGTCATTCCAATTCATCCAATAGTTTCTAGGATTTATCATCAATGGATATCTGGTCATGGATGGAAATAAATATTAAGGTAAATTCAACCTCGAATGGTAGTAATTCTTTTGTTCCATATACAAGTGAATATGGTGTCTCCAGTGTGGTAGTATGAGTTTTAGTCTAGTAATCCCTTAAACCATGAAATATATTTCTAGAAAAAGACATTTTATCTTTATCCACCATCTTTTGGAGTATTTTTGAAAAAGTCTTGTTGAATTCAATTATCTATCCATTAACCACTGTATGATAGAGGGATGAATGGTTGGATTTGATATTTTACCACTAATAAAATTTTCCCTCCTCAGTGGAGAAGAAATTGGTGCCATTGTTTGTTAGTATTGTGTGAGGGACACTAAATATGGTAATGGTGTTGGATTCCATAAAGATGATGATGATTTTTCCCTAAATTCCTTGATGGGTATTACCTCATACCATTTAGAGAAGAAGTTAGTAGTAGACAAGATGTATTTGAACAGCTTAGTCATGGCTAGAGGGTATGGCCCAACAACATCCATTCTCTATATGGAAAATGGTTAGGAGTAATTAGATGTATGTAGAAACTATAGAGGTTGATGGATGAATATGGCATGCACCTAGAAGGAATTACATTTCTTGGTGAATTTTTTAAAATCCTGTGTCATTGAAGACTAAAAGTATCCAAGACTTAAGTTTTGATTAGAAATATTATACCCTGACTAGTGGGATACATAGGGTCCAGCATGTACTTCTTCCATAATAGATGTAGTCTCGTCTTCATTAATACATCTAAGAAGGAGTCCATCAAAGACTCATTTATAGAGTACTTTTAATGATTATTCCATCATAAAGAGTGAATTTAGTTGCTCGACATCCAATTTTATACTTCCCAGCTCTGTTTAGTGGGAGTACTCCATTTTGGATTTATTCTATAATAGGAATCATCCACCCAGTGGTAGTACCATACACTTTAGGGATAGGAATGACTTAATTGATTTATTCCATTCTGATTTGAATGAAAGGTGATATTATTTGATGATAGGTGATATTGATGACCATTTCATCCCAGTTTTGATCCTCTAGAGTTATAGTTGTGTTCTCCAAATGGATCTACCTAGGAATTCTGTGATCATGATATGTGGTTCAATGTTGGATCTGAGGGGAATTTGGCCTCTAATCCTCTAATATAGTCAAGAAATGGGATTATCTCTACCTTTTTTATATCATAATCCATGTTTATACATTTTATTATCAAGTATGATTCACCTTTAACCTCCAGGTGGTCCACTGGTATTTGGAGTGCTAGTTCCAAGACTACAATGAGGGCCTAATATTTTGCCTCATTGTTATTATAGCCTTCTGATAATAGGAGAGAGTAAGGAAATACTACTTTTTCTGGATAAATGAGCATGATCCCTAGATAGGATTTATTGATTTTAGGGTCTTCCATTATCTTCCATGTTTAGCTCCTGGACGTGTCATCAAAATGAATTTCTCATGTTTGGGGGATAATATGAATAGATAATATCTACTCATTTAGAAATTCAGTGTTTAATGACTTCATTTCTACAGACAGGTGTTTTGCAAGTAAATCTTCCAAGGCCTGTCCTTTCACTGATTTCTGAAGTGTGGAATTTATATCAAACTACTGCTAAATAACCATCCACCATGCCAGACATCCTTTCAAATTTGGATGATTAAGGATGTATTTGAGTGGTTTATTGTAAGAGACCAAATGGACCTCGTGGTGCTGCAGGTAGCACCTTAGTTTCTAAACTTCAAAGATTAATGTTAGGAATTTCATCTCGATAATTGAACAGTGAGTATTAGTGTCGATCATGGTTTAACTAGGATAATAGTAGTTTTTTTCATTCCTGTCATTGTTCTTTCATACGAGGAACGTGCCCAGTGACCACTTTAGGTCCATCATATATAGAATGAGCAGATTTCTCTAAATGGTTGTAATTAAAAATGGTGGGATTAATAGATACTTCTTGAGGTTATCAAATGCTTCCTGAAAGTCACTAGCCCACTAATATTTGACCCCCTTCTTCATCATTTTGGTGAAGGGGAAAAACTTTCCTTAAAGGTTGGATATGAATCACTAAATGTGTTCTGAGTGTCCTTGAATTCCTCTCAACTCTTTAAGGTTTCAAGGAGGTGACATGAAAAGGATATATTTTTTCTTAGGGTCAACATGGATACTACAATGGAATAAAATGAAGCCAAGAAACTTTCCAGTGGTTACCCTGAATGCACATTTTAAGGGGATCATCTTCATGCTATGTTGTTCTAGCTTACTGAATATGGTTTCCAGGTTGGCCAAGTGGTCAAAAATTTGTTTGGATTTAACCAATATATTATAAAGACCCAAAAATTCCATGTAAAGTTTTTTTAATTATATTTGAATTTTATGAGTCCACGAAAATTGATGGCGCATGATTATGAGGCCCGGTGTGCCCGGAATGAATTTCTAAACTTTTTTTCGAGTATGTTCAGTAAACGTGTGAGCGTATTTTTTTAGCTTTTGAACCGGTGCTTGGAATTGAAATCTGAGGGCACCGTTGAACTCTCAGCACTGGTATTCGCTTAAGGATACCTTCACCTCAACCGTAGTAGGTCTAGGGTAAAAGATAGATATTGGGTTTTTCGTGGAAATTAAAATAAAATAAAATAAACTTTTATTTTATTTCTAATAAAACCTCTCTAAATTGGTTATGGAGGTGAGGACCACCCAAACTAAAACCCCATTTTTGAATTCAAAGGTGGGGACCACCCGACCCCCTAAACTCCCTCTTTAATGCGGAGAAGTATATTGAACTTCCTCCACCTTAATTATGCCACACTCCTTTAATTAATGATGCCAATTAATTGTTCCAACAAATTAATTTGATTGACTTAATTTAATTTGGTATTGGATCTACACTTGTTTTCGGTTGGGAGAAATCATTGGAAAAGGTAGAAGCTTGGGATAACTTGGAGAAATTCATCTCCAAAAAAGAACATGCTATATCCAACCAAGAACGCGCCATCACCAATGAAGAACAATAACGGAGGATCTTCAAACAAGTGGTGTCGTTGGAGGAGGCTTGCTTCGGAATATAAAAACGTCAATCCATCTTCAACCGCAGGCGATCTCCAACGAAACCATCGAGGTAGGGTTTTTCATTTTAAATATTCCCTTACCGTTCTTGATGTTCTTTGAGATTCGAGTTTTGTTGAATTTCTTGCTACCACTCTAACGCGGATGGTGCGGGCCAAACAAACATGGCCCGACCACTCTGTAAATCCTTGTGATTGTTTTGTTGCATTCTTCATGATGGAGGAGGATGGAAACCGACACCGGTGGGGCATGGGAACAGAAATCAGCACCACAGCCGGCCACAATGAAGACACAGTGTGTGACCGTGTAGCGCGGAGAGGACGGATGGTCATCCAGCTAGCCGTAAAAAATCGTCGCACTGCGGCCGCCCTGCCGCCCCGCGGCCGCCCTGCCGCACTGCGGCCACCCCGCCACCCCGTGGCCACCCTGCCGCACCGTGACCACCCCACACCACGGTCCGCCTAGCACGGATCAGGCCACCCAATGGGCCAGGCCGGACCCAGCGTGTCGGGCCGGGTTGACCTAAACCAGGTCGGTCCGACCGGACCCAGACCACTTTCGACCTTATACGTTCTTTTGGCCATAACTTTGGAACCAGACGTCCGTTTGACAAACCATCTATGGTGATGGAAACCTTAGAGAAATAAAGACCCTTTAGTATTCCCCATTGGATATTTGGATAAATTTGGGGTATGGTCAGGTTGGATCGAGCATGAATCCGACCAGGCCCTTAGGAATAAAAGGCTAATAACTTACAGACCGGGCGTCTGATTGACACACCGTCTGTTGCGTTGAGACCCCTATGATGTGGTGGTACTTTAGGATACTTATTTTTGGGATTTAGAGATAGTTGGAGTATAGACCAGTGTCTTGATAAGCGGACCCTCCCGAAGACAAGTGAGCTTAGTATGGGAACCCTGTAGCTGGCTGTGACGATGTACTAGGATCATATGAGGGTCTGGCGACATACTGACGATGTACTAGGATATTATGTGCATCTGAAGACATACTGATGATGTACTAGGATCATGTGTGGGTCTGACAATGTATTGATGATGTACTAGGATTTTGTGTGGGTCTGACGACGTACTGACAATGTACTAGGATCCTGTGTGAGTCTGATGACATACTGACGATGTACTAGGATCATGTGTGGGTATGACAACGTTCTGATGATGTACTAGGATCCTGTGTGGGTCTGACGACGTACTAACGATGTACTAGGATCTTGTGTGGGTCTGACGATGTACAAGAATCATGTGTGGGTCTGAAGACGTACTGACGATGTACTAGGATCTTATGTGGGTCTGACGACGTACTGATGATGTACTAGGATCCTGTGTGGGTTTGGATACGTACTGACAATGTACTAGGATCCTGTTTGGGTCTGATGATGTACTGACGATGTACTAGGATTCTGTATGGGTCTGACGACGTACTGACGAGGTACTAGGATCTTGTCTGGGTCGGATGATGTAATAAGATCCTCTATGGGTCAGATGATGATTTTGGATCCTACGTGGGTCTGACTCTTAATAGAGTAAGATGATTCAGAAGTTACATTTAATCATCTCTACTACTGTACCTAAGATATACCTAGTGTGAGCTGAGTTTTTACCTATGTGGTAATTTCCTTTGTGGTAATACCTTGGTGGTATTTTTCTGTGTGGCGTACCTATGTGGTACTTACCTTTGTGGTATTCCTTCCTTTGTGGAATAGTGGAGCTTTGGGATTTTGAGTTGGACTATCTATTTCCTCATGATTGAGATGGGCGTACTTGATAACTTAGGTATATATATGGGCATATACCTAAGTAGGGTTGTCAGTTGATTTCGGGATTTGTGGTTTATCCTTTATGGATTTTGTGAGACCTTGAGGGTCTCAGGGTCCCTATTGTGTATCATTGTACTTACCCTTGCACGGTCTATACCCACACCTTGTTGTGTTTGGTGCAGACAAAGGATAGCACTTATTGAGGCTGATGGTACTAGGACTGGACAGTGCCTGGAGGTGGACCATATGGCATGTCGATACGCAGAGGAGACAGGATGACATGGAGTGCTGAGGAGGTGATCTGTACGTACCCTTTAAGTAGGAACCTCAGAGGATGACCCAGTAGCCATTTTTCTCTTTCTTCAGTTGTATTGTATTTCAATTGTACTTGTACCTTTACTGTTGGGCTTGTATTCCGGCACCTCTTACTTTCAGCACTCTTTTTGTTATACAGTTTACTTGTGTTCCTATCTTGTTGTGTGCTTGGTTGCGTGTGTTTACAATGCCTTCCCGGTTTTATGGAATACACCTTTCGGTGCTAGTCTCCAGCCCCTGGCCTATGGAAGGCAGTC
This sequence comes from Viscum album, assembly GCA_963277665.1. Lineage (NCBI taxonomy): Eukaryota > Viridiplantae > Streptophyta > Magnoliopsida > Santalales > Viscaceae > Viscum > Viscum album. The sequence continues at coordinate 380,435,354 of OY728164.1, read as the reverse complement.
TTAGGGTAGTCACGGCACAGGCCCCAGGGGATGGGTCGTGACAAAATGGTATCAAAGGGAGGTTATACCATAGAACATTAGACTCTGGTATTCTATTTAATGGCAATAGTGTTAAGTGTAGTGAGTGTGTTTATTAGTTTAGGGAATCCAGTGTTGGTGTGGAGGTCGACGTATCCATACACCTGGACCCTGACTTCTTATTTCTGACTCAGTGCACGAAAAACACTGATTGGGTGTGTGTTTTCAAGATTTTTCTTTGTAATCTCTTTGAGTCAGCTCACTAGGTATAACTTACTAACCTTGGTGCACCTGTTTCTTTTCAGTATGCCTCGATGCAGACAGCCAGCTAGGGTTCCCGGTGTAGTACGCACTGATAGCCCATCGAATGATGAGGCCTCGGTGCAGGGACCTCTTCCAGTATAGGCACCAGCGGTACCATTACCCATTGGGACACTGATGCCACCATCCCCAGTAGCAGACGGTACATGCCGCTTGAGTGCATTGCATGAGTTCCAGTGCCAGAGGCCACCCAGGTTCAGGAGAGAGATGGACCCACAGGCGACTGAGGATTGGTTGGAGGCCATGGTGAGAGTTTTCCGACTAGTAGGTACACAATCTGATCTCATGGTGATCCTTTCCGCTAGTCTACTATAGGAAGAAGCAAGTAGATGGTGGATCTTGATGATCCAGGTTCACGATGATGTGACACTTCTCTGGGAAGACTTCAAGAGCCTATTTTGGGTAGATTTTTTCCCAGTGACCCTTCACGTAGTGCGCATACAAGAGATTCTTTATCTGCTGCAGGGCAGCATGACTGTGGCTCAGTACTCAGCGAGGTTCAATGACCTCTCACGCTACTCCATTTATATGGTTCAGGACCCATTCTTTAGGGCTCGGACCTTCAAGTAGGGACTTAGGTGGGAGATTAGGGCTTCGATGATTTCTCTCAGCATTCCCAATACAGGTGGGGGTGTTAGAGAAATCCCTCTTAGTAGAGTGTTTCCTTGTTGAGAAGTCACCTGCAGTGACACCCACCACCGGACATTCACGTAGCAGAGTATTCTGCAGCTGGAAGTAGACAGACGTCACAGAGGTCCAAGAGGACGAGACCTATAGGTGGACGACCGCATGATTCAGGTTCAGTTGTGCGGGGCATAGGAGACATAGTCAGTCATGCGAGGAACATGCAGTGTTTCACATGTGGCGGGTAGGGTCACATGGCTCATGACTTCCCGACCCGTCGTACGGATGATTATTAGACGGTTGATGGACCGCCCAGGAAGAGACATAGGTTCGACCAAGGTTGTCCGCAGGGAGCAGGCGGACATGGCAGAGGAGTTGGTCGTGCAGCTGGCGGTGGGCGATGATTCAAGGTGTTACCACCACCACCACCAGGTGGTCCACCCCGACAACAAGGATAAGGATGATAGGGGCGATCTCATCTCTAGACAAATGAGGCTTATGACCATGGCGCTCCAAAGATGATACGAGGTATGATATGTGTCTACTCCACCTTAGTTATAGTTCTTATAGACATAGGTTCCAGTCATTATTTTATTTCCACTACCCTCGTTCGGAGCTCAGAGATTATGACGGAGCTATTGGCTTGATCCTTATGTCTAGAGACTCATATGGGAGTGGATTTGATGATTACACACTAGTGGCGGTAGTGTGAGATTACTCTAGGAGGCAATATCTTCAACTGGGATCTTCTAGTAGCGGCGTCGAGGCCTTACGATGTCATCTTGGGTACGGACTGGTTATCTATAGTCCATGCTCAAATAGACTTTATTAGGCGCAAATTGCGGTGTGTCTGCATGGATGGGAACAGGTTTACCTTCACTGGTGAGAAGGGGGCCTTTGTAGCACAAGATTGACTTACCCGAAGGAGATTGCAGCCTATCACTCATTAGTTGGCTAGCCTTACCCTCAGAGCAGTTGATGTGGAGAGTATGAGCTATCTTGTAGTGGTGGACCAGTATGCGGATGTCTTCACTAAGGATGTTCCAGGTCTACCTTCTTGCAGAGAGGTGGACTTTTACATTGACTTGTACCCTGGGACGGCACCGATATCTACACCAGCGTATCGGATGGCTCCTGTGGAGCTTCATGAGTTGTGGGTACAGCTGGATGACTTATAGGAGAAAGGGTTCATTCGACCCAATGTTTCTCCTTGGGCAGCCTCGATTTTGTTTGCCAAGAAGGAATACGGGAGCTTGAGACTTTGTGTCGAATATCGATTCCTAAACCAGGTGACCATGAAGAACAAGTACCCACTTCCGAGGATTGACGACATCTTTGATCAGCTGAATGGAGCACAGTGGTTCTCAAAGATAGACCTCGGATTAGGCTATCACTAGCTCAGAGTGTGAGATGAGGATGTGCAGAAGACGGATTTCAGATGTCGGTATAGCCATTATGAGTTCTTGGTTATGACTTTTGGCATGACCAACATCCCAAAAGTGTTCATGGGACTCATGAAAAGAATCTTTCAGCCATACCTTGATCGATTTGTGGTGATATTTATTGATGACATTTTTATCTACTCAGCTACCAAGGAGGAGAATGCTTATCATTTGCAGGTATTACTGGACACACTCTGAGAGAACCAGATTTATGGTAAGATCTCAAAGTTCCAGTTCTGGATCCAAGAGGTTCACTTTCTTGGACTTGTCATATCGGAGGCTGGAGTTGCAGTGGATCCAGTGAAGATTGAGGCAGTACTTTCTTGGGAGCCATCCAGGAGTGTGACGGAGGTACGGAGTTTCCTGGGTTTGGCCGGATAATACCAAAGATTTGTTCCAAATTTTTCTAGAGTTGCAGCACCTCTATCAGCATTGACGAAGTAGGGGCAACCCTTCGTTTGGTCGGAGAGATACCAGCAGAGTTTTCAAGAGCTAAGGCAGAGGATAACTAGTGCCCCCATCTTGAGGTTACCAAAGGAGGTCATAGGGTACGTAGTCTACTGCGACACATCAAGGACTGGGCTCATATGTGTCCTGATGCAAGAGCGAGTAGTGATTGCATTTTGTTCTTGACAACTGAGACAGGATGAGAAGAACTACGCTACCCATGACCTGGAGTTAGCAGCATTGGTCTTCGCCTTGAAGATGTGGCAACATTACTTAATGGGCGAGAATTTTACAATCTACTTAGATCACAAGATTATTAGGTATATCTTCTCTCAGAAGGACCTGAACCTGAGACAACGAAGTTGTCTTGAGTTTCTCCAGGACTATGACTTCGAGATAGTCTATACTCCTGGGAAGGTAAATGTAGTAGCAGATGCACTCAGTAAGAGATCTGGTATATATCTACTAGGTGAGGCGATGAAGAAACTAGCTACTTTGCAGATATCCTTTTTGGATCGATATGGAACAGATTTTCTTCATTCTCTTACAGTCACTCCCCGACTTCTTCATTGATTCAGGGAGGCGCAACATGGGGACATTGACTACAAGGCGCGACGTGCTCAGATATCCACAGGAAAGGAACCTGATGGATTTTATGAAGGTGGGTAGCACGTCATCCTCTTCATAGGACATACCATGGTACCACTGTCACTTCGGGAGGATGTTTTGAGGGAGTTCCACATGTCCCCTCTAGCGGTACATCCAGGAGTGGCGAATATGTATCAGGACCTTCGACGATAGCACTGGTGACTAGGAATGAATAAAGTAGTATTAGGTTTTGTCTCTCGATGCCTCACTTTCCAGCAAGTGAAGGCGGAGCATCAGGTACCAGCAGTCTTGTTTCATCCTTTAGAGGTCCCAGAGTAGAAGTGGGATGGTATATCCATGGACTTCGTGACAGGAATTCCACGTACATCCAGGGGTCATGATTCTATCTGGGTGATCATCGACCGACTCACCAAGTCAGCCCACTTTCTACTGATCAGAGAGAAGGGTTCAATAGAGAGCTTGGGATGCCTCTATGTGCAGGAGATTGTGTGGATACATGGAGTACCCTCGACGATTATCTCAGATCATGATACATGTTTCACTTCCTGACTATGTAAGGGGTTGTAGGAGGCTTTTGGGATGTAGCTTCGTTTGAGCATCGCCTTCCATCCTCAGACGGATGGATATATTGAGCAGACCATTCAGACCCTCGAGAACATGTTTCTACTTGCGTCCTTGACTTCAGTCACAGCTAGGAGGATCACTTTCCCTTTTTTGAGTTTGCATACAACAACAGATATCACTCCACCATTCGGATGGAACCTTTTTAGGCATTGTACGGGTGACCTTACAGATCACATTTGTGCTGGACTGACCCAGGGGAGTCAACACTCCTAGGACCAGAGATAGTACAGGCTACCACAGAGAAAGTGAAGATCATCCAGGAGCGGATGAAGACTGCATAGAGTAGGAATAAGTCTTATGCCGACTGGAGATGGAGACCTCTGGAGTTCTAGGATAGTGGCCACATCTTTCTACGGGTCTCACCCCGATGAGGTTTGTGGAGATTTGGTCAGGGTGGAAAGTTATCTTTGAGGTTCATTGGACCCTTTCAGGTCCTTAGCAGAGTTGGTGAGGTGGATTACTGCCTGGAACTTCCCCTTAGTTGCATTGGGTGCACGACGTCTTACATGTATCCTAGCTGAGGAGATACGTGCATGACACTTCTCACATCATCGACCACGGCGATAAGGACGTCGATGATGGTATGACATTTATGGAGGTTCCAGTAGAGATTTAGGATCGACAGGATCGGGTACTTCATGGGTGGTCGATACCTCTAGTGCGCGTTCGTTGGCAGCACGGGAACCTCTAGGAGAGCACATGGGAGCGGGAGGCTTAGATACATGCTCAGTACCCCCACTTGTATTACTAGTTTTGTGTTGTGGATTTCGGGGACGTAAAGCCCTGAGGTGGGGAGAATGTAAAGACTTGTAAATTCTATGTAATTTTTTTTAATTATATGGGAATTTTACGAGTCCGCAAAAAATGATGGCGCGTGATTCTGAGGCCCGGTGTTCCTAGAATGAATTTCTGAACTTTTTTTTCAGGTAAGTTCAGTAAACGTGTGAGTGGGTTTTTGTATCTTTGGAACATGTGCTCAGAATAGAAATCTGAGGGCGCCATTGAACTCTCAGCGCCGGTATTCACTTAAGGATACCTTCACCTTGACCGCAGTAGTTCGAGGGTGAAAGATAGATTTTGGGTTTTTCATGGAAATGAAAATAAAATAAAATAAAATTTTGTTTTATTTCTAACAAAACCTCTCTATATGGGTTATGGAGGTAGGGACCACCCAAACTAAAACCTCATTTTTTAAATTCAAAGTTGGGGACCACTCGACCCCCCTAAACTTCCTCTTTAATTTGGAGAAGTCTCTTGAACTTCCTCCACCTTAATTATTCCACCCTCCCTTATTTAATGATACCAATTAATTGTGCCAATAAATTAAATTGATAGACTTAATTTAATTTGGTGTTGGCTCCACACTTGTTTCTGGTTGGGAGAAATCATTGGAAAAGGTGGAAGCTTGGGATAACTTTGAGAAAATCATCTCCAACAAAGAACACGCTATCTTCAATGAAGAACACGCCATCCCCAATGAAGAACAAGAATGGAGGATCGTCAAACAAGAAGTGTTGTTGGAGGAGGCTTTCTTCGGGATCAAAAAACGCCAATACGTCTTCAATTGCGGGCGATCTCCAATGGAACCATCAAGGTAGGGTTTTTTGTTTTAAATATTCCCTTACCGTTCTTGATGTTCTTTGATATTCGAGTTTTGTTGAGCCACTTGCTACCGCTCTAACAAAGATGGTGTGGTCCAAAAAAACATGGCCCGACCACTACTCAAATCCTTGTGATTGTTTTGTTGTGTTCTTATCAATGAAGGAAGATGTCAACCGACACCGGTGGGGCACGGGAACGGTGGCTAGCACAATGGTCGGTCGCGGTGAAGGCGCGGTGCGCGACCACGCCGTGCGGAGAGGACGGCTGGCCATCCGGCCAGCCACGGTAAACCGCCACACCACGGCCGCCCCACCGCACCGCGGTCACCCTGCACCGCGGGCCGCCCAGGCTGGGCTGCCCAACACGGGCCAGGTCGGTCCGACTGGGTCGGACCGGACCCAGACCAGTTTCGACCCTATACGTTCTTTTGTTCGTAAATTTGGGACCGAGCATCTGTTTGAAGAACTGTCTATGGCACTGGAAACCTTGGATCAAGACAAACCCTTTGGTTTACCCCACTAGAGATTTGGATAAAGTTGCGGTACAATCGGGTTGGATCGAGTGTGAATCCAACCGGGCCCTTGGGACTAAAAGGATAATAACTTACAGACCAGACATCCAATTGACGCATCATCTATTGCATTGAGACCCCTATGACATGGTGTTCCTTTGCGATACTTCTTAGTGGGACTTCGTGATAGTTGGAGTATCAACCAGTGGCTTGAGGAGAAGACCCTCCCGGAGACAAGAAAGCTTAGTGCGGGAACCCTGTAGCTATTTGTGACGATATACTAGGATCTTGTGTGGGTCTGACGATGTACTGATGATGTACTAGGATCATGTGTGGGTATGAAGATGTACTGATGATGTACTAGGATCCTGTGTGGGTCTGACGATATACTGACGATGTACTAGGTTCCTGTGTGGGTCTGACAATGTATTGATGATGTACTAGGATCATGTGTGGCTCTGATGACATACTGACGATGTACTAGGATCTTGTGTGGGTCTGACGGCGTACTGACTATATACTAGGTTCTTGTGTGGTTCTGATGACATACTAATGATGTACTAGGATCATGTGTGGGTCTAACGACGTACTGATGATGTACTAGGATCCTGTGTGGGTCTGGCGACGTAATGACGATGTACTAGGATCTTGTGTGGGTATGACGACATACTGACAATGTACTAGGATCCTATGTGGGTCTAACGATGTACTGATGAGGTACTAGGATCCTGTGTGGGTCTAACGATGTACTACGATCCTCTGTGTGTCAAATGACGATTTAGGATCCTACGTGGGTCTGCCTCTTAACAGAGTAAGATGATTCAGTAGTTACATCTAATCATCTCTACTATTGTACCTAATATATACCTAGTGTGAGCTGAGTTCGTACCTGTGTGGTGCTTTCCTTCATGGTAATACCTTGGTGGTATTCTTATGTGTGGAGTACCTATGTGGTACTTACCTTTGTGGTATTCCTTCCTTTGTGGAATAGTTGAGCTTTGGGATTTTGAGTTGGACTCTGTGTTTCCTCATGATTGAGATGGGTATACTTGATAACTTAGGTATATGTATGGGAATATACCTAAGTAGGGTTATTAGTTGATTTAAGGCTTTGTGGTTTATCCTTTTTGTATTTTGTGAGACCTTTATGGTCTTGGGGTCCCTACGGAGTATCGTTATACTCACCCTTGCACGGGCAATGCCCGCACCTTGTTGTGTTTGGTGCAGATGATGGATAGCACTAATCGAGGATGAGGGTACCAGGGCTCGACGGTGCCTGTAGGTGGACCATACGGCATGTCGGTACGCAGAGAAGATGGGTAGATGTGGAGTGATGAGGAGGCGATCTGTACCTACCCTTCAAGTAGAAACCTCGTAGGACAACCTAGTAGCTGTCTTTCTCTTTCTTTAGTTGTATTGTATTTCAGTTGTACTTGTACCTTTACTGTTGGTCTTGTATTCCAGCCCCTCACTACTGTAAAATAGCCCTATACCCACGGTTTTGAGAAAAATTGTGGGTATAGGAGTTACCTATTCCCACGGTTTAGGAAAACCGTGGGTATATGTATAGTGTGGGAACCTTTACCCACAGTTTTCCAAAACCGTGGGTATAGGTGTTTAATTCAAGTCATATCCCCACGGTTTTTTCAAAACCATGGGGATAGAAGGTTTTTCAAAATCCTATACCCACAGTTTTGTAAACCCATAGGTATAGGTGTTTATTTCAACGCCTATCCCCACGGTTTTTATTTGTTTTCAAAGGCATATACCCACAGTTTTTAAAACCATGGGGATAACATTCCCAGTGGCCAAAAAAATGCGCGGGAAACAAAAACAATTTCTCTGGAAAACCTATACCCATGGTATGAATTTAAATATTTAGGTTGATAGAAATTTATAAACATATTCCTTCTGCTTCTTGGTTGGTGAGCTGTTGCATATTTGTTGCATCCGTTGAGGTTTCGAATCCCGCCGGTTTCTTTTTTTTTTTGAATACAGAGACAAGGATTAATATATTATTATAAATGTCGATATATATAGGTGTAGTCAATGCATCTTGGTTGGTTAAGCACTGGATGGTCGCCGAGTGAGACGCGGGTTCAAATTCTGCCGACTCTTTTTTTTTGAATACAGAGACAAGGATTAATATATTATTATAAATGTAGATATATATGTTTGTATTTGATGCAGCTTGGTTGGTTCTGCGCGGGTTCTTTGTTCGGTAGGTCGCTGGTTCAAGACTCCGTGTTTACAATTTATGAATTTAGTCGGGAAAATTAATATATTAATTAAAATGTACATATATAAACATGAATAAGAAGTATCATGATTGGTCGGGTAGGTTAGATAGATTGAAAGGGTGTGGTTTTGAAACTCAGGTGTGATTTTAATGTTTTATTAAATACCCACGGTTTGAAAACAATGGGTATAAGCCATCGAGACGGTGGACAACGTTATTAAATGGTGTCAATATATCTATACCCACGGTTCTCCAAAACCGTGGGAATAGGATGAGACCCCTATTGCGACGCCTTTCTAGCCCACAGTTCCCAAAATCGTGGGTATAGCCTATACCCACGGTTTTGGGAGCTATACCCACAGTTTTGAACCGTGGGTATAGGTCGTTTTTCCTGTAGTGACTCTTACTTTCAGCACTCTTTTTTCTATACAGTTTACTTGTGTTTGTATCCTGCTATGTGCTTGGTTGCGTGTGTTTATAGGATATAAAGGCAATACCATCCCAATTTTAGAAAATACGCCTTTCGGTGCTAATCATCATCCCCTGGCCTATGGAAGGAAGGCTTTGGGTAGTCACGACACGGGCCTCTAGGGACGGGTCATGAAATATATCGTCAATATATAATTCGACAAACTTCCCCATGAATATTTTGAAGATGTGGTTCATGGTACGTTGGTATGTGGAACTGGAATTCTACAAGACAAAGGGAATTACCCAACAACAGAATACTCCCTAGGGGGCCTAAAGGTAGTGGATTATTTATCTTATGGGTCCATACTAATTTGGTTGTACCCTGGATATACATCCATGAAAGAGAGGGCTTGATAACCATTTTTCTCATCAATCAAGAGTTCTATAATTGGAATCAGAAAGTTGTCTTTCATACAGTGCCGATTGAGATCTCTGAAGTTGATGCAAACTCTAATTTTTCTATTCTTCTTCTTTATATGAAAAATTTTGGATAACCATTTCGGATACTGTACCAATCAGATGAAGTCTTCCTTGATGAGTTTTTCCACTTCATCCTTGATTTTGGAGGTGTGAGCTGGGTGTGTCTTTCTGGATGCCTATTCATATCACTGATTGTTTTATTGAAAAATAAAGTGATGGGTGGCCACCTCAAGATCAAGGACTCTCATCTCTATGTAATTCCAAGAAATTGTGTCCCAATGTTTCTTTAGGAAGGAATTATATACTTTCTATTTTTCAGTGTTCATGGTCATGCTGATCAAAGTGGGTGGTGGATCTTCATCTATACCCAGATTTATTTCTCTGATTTCATGAGTGGTGGTGGTGAAACCTTACACAAATACTAGAGGGTAATGTCTGAGGTCTTCCTCCTCTTTATCTTTCTCATGTTTTACCTCTTCCACCTTTTCCTAGGAAGTAGTTGATAAAGAATGTTTATTATATTTATGGGATGAGTTGTCATCTGTACATCTGGAATATGAAGCAACTATTTCTTGATCAATTGATGGTGTGAGGAATTTTTGAAGCTCTGAAGGGGATACAAGGGTCTTTGTAACGACCCAAAGTTTCATTAATGGAAAATTCATCTTGATCTAATTAAATGTCTATTTATGAAAAATGTTTTTATAAGATGTCAACCTCTTTGGTTTTATGATAAGAGTTGTGACCATTACTTTTATAGTCGTTGAACAGTGATCACATGATTATTATAAATATAAGGCTTTAACGAACCCAATTTTCACTCAGACAAAGGAAGTGATGGCCTCATCCAGTAGAATTTCCCCATACGAAGACCATTTGTCGGAGCTCAGAAAAGAGGTGGTGTCTTTGGGCTTCGCCCTTGACCAATCCCAAGCTGAGCTTCATTATTTCAAGCTCGAACATGACCGTCTACGGGAAAAGTGAAAGTTGATAGAGATTACCACTCGAGCGATGTTATCCGAGCCACCCCAAGAGTCTGTCACCATCGCACACCTTACCCTTAGGTCTTATGCGGCTGTTTTAAGGGGTTATGTAACAAATAAGTAGTACTATGTTCATGTACATTATTTTTTTTGTATATAATAATGAATATAATTTCTAGTCATTTTTGATACATTGTAAATAGTTTTTAATGTACAAATGGTGTTTTTAGTTATTATTTAATTATGAAATTTATTTTATTAAATTAAGGGATTTTTGAATTAAATAGTATTTTAATAAAATATTATTATTATTATTAAATTAATTTTTAGTAAATATAAATGATCTTATAATTTTATGAATGCAATTAAAATGTTTATTAAGGTTTGAAAGACATTTCTGTCAAAACCCTTGAATTTTCGATAAATATTGGTTTTTATTTTAAAAGTGAAAAATAAAATATTTAGAAATTTTTTTAGATAAAATAAATGTCATTTCTGGAATCAGGATGTTGAAATTATCCAACGGTGAATTTTTCATAATTTTCTGAGATAGTCAAATTTTTGGGTAAAAATTAAATACCGTTTAAATATATAATGTGTTTTATGACATCATAATGACCCAATGGTGATGTAATAAAATACTATAATCCTTATTTTCGTCCAATATATGTTTTACCATTAAAATAAAGTGATTTTGGGTTTTTTTGACTTACTTTTCAAAGCATTAATGAACCCCTCAAGACTTATTCAACACTTTGCCTTTTTAAATTAATTTCCATGGGAGTGTGACTCACCTCCACATAAGCAACCCTAATATTTTAATAAGTTCGGACCTTGGGCTTGTAAAATATTTTTTTCCTCTTTCCTTTTCTAGAAACCATTGGCAAAAACCATGGGATGGTTTGTGGTTTGGATTAATTTAATATAAGGGGTCCCAAACCTAAATAATAAAGAATTCTCTCACCTTTCCTATATAAACCCACCAAAGCTCCAACTTCCTCCTCACTAAAATCCTTTGGAGTTCGTCCAACCTCTGCCCTAATCTCTCTATAATCCTCCCAAGTTGCCCCAAGATCCCAAGAAGCCTCTCTCTAGCCTTTGTAAGCACACTTCCAAGTAAGGGTTTTTTCTTCCTTTCTCATTTTTGTCAATTTTCTTTAAGTTGTATTTCCCTTTTAATTTCAATTATGAATTTTGGGGTATGGTTTCACACCTCCCCCATACTTCCCTATTATTTTTTGAATGATGGGAGACCCCTTTCTCTCTCATTAAATGCCTCCCATGTACACCCGTTACTATGCCGAAATTCCGAAAGAAACTCCTCTCTCTTCTTTTACATTCAAGCAATACTTTCGTATCATGAATCTAAATTCCATTTCAATTGTTGGGACATGTATCTATATGACCTACTTACTGTCCATTACATGTAAATATGATGAGTAACCCCTTTCTCTCTCATCAACCATTTTTATGAATTCTTATGTCACGTCGTTACGCTGCCGAAATCGCACCAAATTTCTAAGCCAATGTCATTGTGTAGTGAATACCATGCCCATTTATCCGTCAAGGGTATTCACCTTTATGCAAATTTACATATTGATTGTAAAGTTTCATTTATTAATTCCACATTCCTTTATCGTGGAATAAATGATTATGTTTTATGAATCCATGTTTTATGATCCATGTGGCACACTTATGCATGAAATGAAATGTTTAAGAAGGGTGTGCCCTTATAGCGCTCCAATGCATTGGGTAAAGTATAGTATCATGATACGTCAAGTGAAATGAGTGTTGACTCATGCTAATTCAAGTGAAACGAGGGTTTACTCGTGCTTCATGTGCAATGATGGTTTACTCATGCTCCATGTGCAATGAGCCTTGGCTCATGCTAATTCAATGTTAAGTGTTGTTGCCAAATTTCCATGTTATGATTATCATGCTTTATCATTCATTTATGTTCATGTTTCTTTTATTCTCTATTGATATGCGTATTTTCTAACATTTATTGTACTCCTCATGTTATTCCATGTGTACTCCCTTACTGGGCTTTATAGCTCACCCTTTTCTTATGCATGTCATCAAGTTATCCCATGCAATGCTAAGTACGAGGGAATGTAGTGGTCATGTAAAGGAAGTTTTCAATAAAGATGTTGTATCTCATGTTTTAAGTTTTTATGTAATGATCCTAATCCCCAAAGACACTAAACCTCTCGATATTCTTTGTTGTATCAAGTGAAGTTCTATGTAAATAATCATGTTTAAGTTGTAATAAAAAAGCATGGTTGTCATAGTTGGTATCAGAGGATAGGTTTAGTTATTTTTGGGATTAGGAAACCCTAGTAAAGCCTTGGATACAAGACTAAGTATATAATAAAAACATCCCTATGTTATGGTAAATACTAAGTAAGTGGCTTATCAAACAAATACATCCCTGTCTGGATACGAGCAGGTAGAGGCGGCTCTGGCACAGATGTATCCTAGGGGTAAAACCCGAAAACACCACTTTGAGCTAGACTCGAACAGGAACTGGTGCACGACAACAGGCCTTGCTACACTCTTGGTTATAACACTCCTGGGGGATATGTTTTGATAAATTCACAATCTTAGTATGAACCCTTATTAAGGGAAAAATTCCCCTAAGAATATATGTTAGAAAGTAGATCATGAAAAGACTAGATTGAATCCTATAGACTCATGAGTTAAGGAAATAAAAGTTTATTTATAAGTCATCAAATTTTGTCTTTGGATTACCCTTTATGTGTTACCCCTAACTTTCCTTTTATTCCATCCAATGGCCGGTAATAGGAGGACTCGGGCTAACAACCATTGTGAAGATTAGTGTGATGATTGTACTAATGAGATGCCCAATCCAATGGGAGCAAGAATCGCGAACTTTTTCATGCTTCTCTCTCAGATAACTCAAGGTTTGAATAGAAACACGGGTCAAGAGGAACGTTCAACCCCCCCTAAGAAAGAACAAGTTGCTATCGAGAGCTTCATGAGACAAAGGCCTCTTACTTTTAGTGGATCATATGATCCCACGATCACTGAACAATGGATCAACTCCATTGAAAAGATCTCTCCATCCTTCAATGTTCTGAACAAGATAGGTTCTCCTGGCTGCTTATCGTATGGAGGGTGAAGCTGATCAATGGTGGATGTTGATCAAAAATACGAAGCCTGAGGAGGAGATCGAGGCTTTGGAATGGAAGGAATTCCGAAAGATTTTTTTCGATAAATATTTTCCCCGCACCCTCCGGCTTAAGATGAAAAGGGACTTTCTTTCCCTCAAGCAAAAAGTTGAAGAATCTGTGGGAGCATACGAGGAAAACTTCACAAGACTTGCACGATATGTTTCCGGATTTGTCGTTACCCCCGAATGCAAGGTTGACCGCTTCTTTGGTGGGCTGAAGCCTAGCTTGCGGAAAGCATTAGCGATCCGTGACTTCGAAAGCTATGAGGAAATTATCCGATATGCCCTCAAGGTAAAAATGGAGATCGGATAATCATAGGGGTATCATGGGGACAAGAAGCGTAAGGTGGAATTCAATTCTGGTGGTCCGATGGATAAATCCAATGGCGCTAAGAAGTTCCAGCACCCCACTTTCCAAAACTATGGAAAGAAGCACCCTGGAAATTGCCTTAAGGGGACGAGAAAATGCTTCAGGTGTGGAAGAGAAGGGAACCTAGCTATTAACTGTCGGCAAGAAGAACCTGCGGCTGCTACAGAGGAGAGGAACGCCCCGTTCAAACCTCAACGCGTTGTTCAATGCTACAAATGCAAAGAACCGGGTCATTTTTCAAATCAGTGCCCTAATCCAAGGGTTATCAAAGGCAACCAACAACCTCCAAGACAGTAAGGAAGAACTTTTGCCATCACTTCTTCCGAAGTGAACCCCGACAAAGAAGTGGTGATAGGTACGCTAGTTATTCATTCAAGAATAGTGAACATACTTTTTGATTCAGGTTCTACGCATTTTTTATATCTCGAAAGTTTAGTAGAACAATCCCAGCACCACCACGAATCATGGAAGTAAAGATGTCAGTGAGTACGGAAAATGGGGAAATCATTGCATCCCATGAATATAAGTCCTCCCCTGTTATAATCTGTGGATTGAATTTCCCGGCGAACCTCTTCATACTCCTTTTGGTGGAGTTTGATGCAATTCTTGGCATGGATTGGCTTTCCTTATATAGAGCCAACATAAATTGTCGGGAGAGGGAAATCACACTCTATATGGAGAATCGACCCCCGATTCTTTACAAGTGTCAGGAGGAAGATGAATCTCCTTTAGCTCCATCATCTCAAGCATGGATATTAATGCCTTATGAGCACGCGTATCTGGCTCAGATGATTGAGTCCAAAGAAGAAACCATCCTTGAAGAAATGTCTATTGTGAGGGAATTCGTGGAAGTGTTTCCCGAGGAATTGCCTGGTCTTCCTCCAAGAAGAGATGTTGAGTTCTCAATTGAACTTATACCGGGGGTGCTACCAATATCCAAGACTCCATATAGAATGGCTGTTGTTGAGCTTGAAGATCTGAAGAAACAACTACAGGAGAATCTAGATAAAGGTTTTATACGCCCAAGTGCTTCACCATGGGGTTCACCAGTCCTCTTCGTCAAGAACAAGGATGGGTCAATGCGGCTCTGCATCGATTATCGTGAACTTCACAAAATCACGATAAAGAACAAGTATCCACTCCCAAGAATCGATGACTTGTTTGATCAGTTTCATGGAGCACAATACTTCTCCAAGGTGGACTTGTGGTCGGGATATTATCAAGTAAGGGTGAAGAAGGAAGATATCCCCAAGACTGCTTTTCGTACAAGATACGGGCACTATGAATTCATAGTAATGCCTTTCGGACTCACCAATGCTCCAGTAATATTCATGGACTTGATGAATAGAGTCTGTAGAGATTACCTTGACAAATTTGTGGTAGTCTTTATAGACGATATTCTAATATACTCCAAAACCAAGGAGGGCCATGAGGAGCATTTAAGAACTGTACTAGAGACTTTGTGCAAGGAGAAACTCTATGAAAAGTACATCAAGTGTGAGTTCTGGTTGAAGGAAGTCTCATTCTGGGTCCATATCATCACAAGCAATGGGATATCTATGGATCCCTCCAAAACAGATGCAATTGAGGGATGGTTGAGGCCAACATCGGTAACCGATATCTGTAGCTTCTTGGGGTTAGCTGGATATTATCGACGATTTGTGAGAAATTTCTCACGATTGTCCAACCCTCTTAACAAACTAACTCAAAAGGGAGTAAAGTTTTCTTGGAGTTATGAATGTGAATAAAGCTTCAAGGAGTTGAAAAGGAGGCTTATCACTGCGCCTGTGCTCACTTTACCCACAAGTGGGGAACTTTTTGTGGTATTCAGTGATGCCTCAAAGAAGGGCTTAGGTTGTGTGCTGATGCAGAATGATAAAGTGATATCCTGTTCCTTAAGGAAGTTGAAAATCCATGAGCTAAACTATCCAACGCATGATCTGGAGTTGGCGGTGGTGATATTTGCCTTGAAAATCTGGCAGCATTATCTCTATGAAGAGAAATGTGAGATATATACTGACCACAAGAGTCTTAAATATATATTCACACAGAGAGAGCTTAATATGCGCCAGAGAATATGGATAGAACTCATCAAGGATTATGACTGTTTAATACATTACCACCCTGGGAAAGCGAATAAGGTGGACGATGACCTAAGTAGAAAGGATTCAACGATTCTATCAATGATGAGAATTGAGAAGGATCCAATCTTCTTAGACTTGATGAAGATGGACATGGGAATCATAAAGAAGGGAACATCATTAATCCTTTCACAAATGATTGCTCAACCATATCTTTTGGAAAGGTTAAAGTATGCTCAAAAGGATGATGTGGGAATTCAAGAAAAAGTGGAAGCTATCAAAAAGGGGAAATACTTGGAGTTTAATGTTCATGAAGAAGGAATTGTGCAGTTTAGGAAAAGACTATGTGTTCCATCAAGTCCGGAGCTGAAGAAGGAACTTTTGGATGATGCACATAGTTCAAATTTATCTATTCACCCAGGGAGCACAAAGATGTATCGAGATCTCCAAGAAAACTTTTTGTGGGATAATATGAAGAAGAAGATCGCCGAATATACATCAAAGTGTCTGGTGTGTCAGCAAGTGAAGGCATAGAGGCAGAAGTCTAAGGGGATGATGCAACCATTGCCCATACCAGAATGGAAATGAGAAAACATCCCCATGGACTTTGTCACCAGACTTCCAAGGACATCCAAAGGCAACAATGCAATCTGGGTTGTTGTGGATCATCTTACAAAGATTGAACACTTCATTTCTATTTGAGAGGATTTCTCTTTGGATCAACTGGAACAGATATATATTAGAGAAGTGGTAAGGTTACATAGAGTACCACTATCTATTGTGTCTGACCGAGATCCAAGATTCACCACTAAGTTTTGGAAGAGTCTTCAACATGCTCTGAATACTGAACTGAACTTCAGTACGGCCTATCATCCTCAAACTGATGGCAAATCTGAGCGGACTATCCAAACACTTGAGGTTATGTTGAGAGCATGCTCAATGGACTTTAAAGGAGTATGGGATCAACATCTTCCTCTGGTTGAGTTCTCTTATAATAACAGTTTCCACTCTAGCATCCAAATGGAACCATATGAAGCCCTTTATGGGAAAAGGTGCAGAACACCGGCATGTTGGGATGAGGTCGGTGAACGTAAGCTTCTTGGACCAGAAATGGTCGAACAAATGGTGGATAAGGTGAAAACCATTCAGCAGCATATCAAGGCAGCCCAGAGTCGACAGAAGAGTTATGCAGATAATCATCGACGAGACCTTGAGTTTAAAGTTGGAGACATGGTGTTTTTACGCATATCTCCATGGAAGAAGGTCATGAGGTTTGGAAAGAAAGGGAAGTTAAGTCCAAGGTACATCGGCCCCTTCGAGATTCTTGATCGTGTTGGGGTTGTGGCCTATCGACTAGCACTTCCACCTACTATGGCCAAGGTGCATGATGTCTTTCATGTATCCCTCTTAAGAAAGTACATACTGGACCCTTCACATGTACTCTCTTTCGAGGTGGTACAATTGGAAGATGATCTTTCTTATGAGGAGCAACCAGTGAAGATCTTAGATCGTAGAGAAAAAGTTCTATGAAATAAGACAATGCCCCTCGTCAAGGTGTTGTGTAGAAACCACAAGTTTGAAGAAGCAACTTGGGAGTCAGAGGATATGATAAAGCTGAGTTACCCACATGTGTTTCAGTGTGGGAAAAGGAAAATTTCGAGGGAAAAATTTCTTAAGGGGGGGAATATTGTAACGACCCAAGGTTTCATTAATGGAAAATGCCTCTTGATCCAATTAAATGTCTCTTTATGAAAAATGTTTTTATAAGATGTCAACCTATTTGGTTTTATGATAAGATTTGTGACCGTTACTTTTATAGTTGTTGAACAGTGATCACATGATTAGTATAAATATAAGGCTTTAACGAACCCAATTTTTACTCAGACAAAGGAAGTGATGGCCTCATCTAGTAGAATTGCCCCATTCGAAGCCCATTTGTCGGAGCTCAGAAAAGAGGTGGCGTCTTTGGGCTTCGCCCTTGACCAAGCCCAAGTTGAGCTTCATTATGTCAAGCTCGAACGTGACCGTCTACGGGAAAAGTGGAATTTGATAGAGATTACCACTCGAGCGATGTTATCCGAGCCGCCCCAAGAGTCTGTCACCATCGCACACCTTACCCTTAGGTCTTATGCGGCTGTTTTAAGAGGTTATGTAACAAATAAGTAGTACTATGTTCATGTACATTATTTTTTTTTGTATATAATAATGAATATAATTTCTAGTCATTTTTGATACATTGTAAATAGTTTTTAAAGTACAAATGGTGTTTTTAGTTATTATTTAATTATGAAATTTATTTTATTAAATTAAGGGATTTTTGAATTAAATAATATTTTAATAAAATAATATTATTATTATTAAATTAATTTTTAGTAAATATAAATGATCTTATAATTTTATGAATGCAATTAAAATGTTTATTAAGGTTTGAAAGCCATTTCTGTCAAAACCCGTGAATTTTCGATAAATATTGGTTTTTATTTTAAAAGTGAAAATTAACATATTTAAAAAAAATTAGATAAAATAAATGTCATTTCTGGAATCAGGACATCAAAATTATCCAACGGTGAATTTTTCATAATTTTCTGAGACAGTCAAATTTTTGGGTAAAAATTAAATATCGTTTAAATATATAATGTGTTTTATGACATCATAATGACTCAATGGTGATGTAATAAAATAATATAATTATTATGTTCGGCCAATATATGTTTTTCCATTAAAATAACGTGATTTTGGGTTTGTTTGACTTAATTTTGAAAGCATTAATGAACCCCTCAAGACTTATTCAACACTTTTCCTTTTTAAATTAATTTCCATGGGAGTATGACTCACCTCCACATAAGCAACCCTAATATTTTAATAAGGACGGACCTTGGTCTTGTAAAATATTTTTTTCCTCTTTCCTTTTCCAGAAACCATGGGCAAAAATAATGGGATGGTTTTTGGTTTGGATTAATTTAATATAAGGGGTCTCAAACCTAAATAATAAAGAATTATCTCACCTTTCCTATATAAACCCACCCAAGCTCCCACTTCCTCCTCACTAAAATCCTTTGGAGTTCGTCAAACCTCTGCCCTACTCTCTCTCGAATCCTCCCAAGGTGCCCCAAGCTCCCAAGAAGCCTCTCACAAGCCTCTCTCTAGCCTTTGGAAGCACACTTCCAAGTAAGGGTTTTTTCTTCCTTTCTCATTTTTGTCAATTTTATTTAAGTTGTATTGCCATTTTAATTTCAATTATGAATGTTGGGGTATGGTTTCACACCCCCCCCATACTGCCCTCTTATTTTTTGAATGATCTGAGACCCCTTTCTCTCTCATTAAATGCCTCCAATGTACACCCGTTACTATGCCGAAATTCCGAAAAGAACTCCTCTCTCTTCTTTTACATTCAAGAAATACTTTTGTATCATGAATCTAAATTCCATTTCAATTTTTGGGACATGTATCTATATGACCTCCTTACTGTCCATTACATGTAAATATGATGAGGAACCCCTTTCTCTCTCATCAACCATTTTTATGAATTCTTATGTCACGTCGTTACGCTGCCGAAATCGCACCAATTTTCTATGCCAATGTCATTGTGTAATGAATAACATGCCCATTTCTCCATCAAGGGTATTCACCTTTATGCGCATTTACATATTTATTGTAAAGTTTCATGTATGAATTCCACATTCCTTTATCCTGGAATAAATTATTATGTTTTATTAATCCATGTTTTATGATCTATGTGGCACACTTATGCATGAAATGAAATGTTTAAGAAGGGTGTGCCCTTATAGCGCTCCAATGCATTAGGTAAAGTATAGTATCATGATACGTCAAGTGAAATGAGTGTTGACTCATGCTAATTCAATTGAAACGAGGGTTTACTCGTGCTTCATGTGCAATGAGGGTTTACTCATGCTCTATGTGCAATGAGCCTTGGCTCATGCTAATTCAATGTTAAGTGTTGTTGCCACATTTCCATGTTATGATTATCATGCTTTATCATTCCTTTATGTTCATGTTTCTTTTATTCTCTATTGATATGCCTATTGTCTAACATGTATTGTACTCCTCATGTTATTCCATGTGTACTCCCTTACTGGGCTTTATAGCTCACCCTTTTCTTATGCATGTCCTCAGGTTATCCCATGCAATGCTAAGTACGAGGGAATGTAGTGGTCATGTAAAGGAAGTTTTCGATAAATATGTTGTATCTCATGTTTTAAGTTTTTATGTAATGATCCTAAGCCCCAAAGACACTAAACCTCTCGATATTCTTTGTTGTATCAAGTGAAGTTCTATGTAATGAATCATGTTTAAGTTGTAATAAAAAGCAGGGTTGTCATAGTCTTTGAACAAGCGTATTCATTTTCCCAATTGTCATGAAAACTTCTTCCAACCTAGACAATGTGTTAGGTATGTGTTGAATCTTGGGGGATGGAATAGATATTTTTTCTTTTAGGTTTTCACAACTACTCATAGATATGGAAATTTCTTCAGTGTTGTTGAGATCAGTTTCCATGACTAACATTACATAAATCACTGAATGTGTGTTTGAATTCAAATCCACCCATTCAAGTTTGTTGATGGGGATCACATACTCTGCACTAATTTGTTTTATAGGGTTACCAGGAATCATCTCCATGACATTCATGGAATTGATTCGAGTGACATCATCAGCCATGGATTATTTCCCTTCCTTATGGTACAATCCTGTGTAGATGTACTATGATTCATAGGATTTGAATGGGTCCTTGTCACCATGAAATGTTTCAGTTTTGCCATTGATACAATATTTGTGTCATTGGTGGTATGACTAATGGATAGCTGCATGTTGATGTATCCAAGGGCTCCCCAGTAGAACGTTGAAGGTTGTATCCTACCTGAAAACCATGAATTCTAAGTCAGACATGAGGTCCCAAAACTGATTCTTGTTTTTTATTTTTCCAAGAGGATTTTGTGCACTTTTTCATATACTTGTAACATTAAAGTGAATGGTGAAAAGTGAGATTCATTGAAACCTAGTTAACGAAGTGTTTATAATGGAATGAGGCTGACTCCTGATTCATTATCAATGAAGGATTGTTAGATATCAATTTCATTTATCCTTCTAGATATATGAAAGGGTTTGATGTGTCCCTGTATGATGGCATCTTCATCTTGATTTCTAAAAGTGATGATTGTGTGGAATTACATAGGAACATTATCTTTATAATACACTTCAGTAGCAGAAAACTCTACTTCAAATTCTTGAGGTATTGAAAAGGCCTCAATGAGTTCTTCACAGAGGTATGTTGATAAACTTGGAGTATCTATAATTGATATATTGGCTAGAACCAAGGATAACTACTTCAAAACATCGTACATATAGTCTAAATTTTTTCACTTCGTAACATGAGGACTCTCTTTTTTAGGTGATTTAAGAGATCAATTACCTGGTGTGGATGGATCATCTATTGGAACAGGAACTAGAGGATCTTCTACTCTTGGTGGATTAGGTCAACTAGGTATTCCTACACATAAAGGTTGATTAGGTGATAATTTATCCTCTAGATAATCTTTCATTGTGATTGTGTCAATAAAAACTTTAACATGTGTGGAGGAACTTTCTTTCTCTTACTGAGCTTGTTGTATATCTCTCCCATGAGTTTGGACCATGTAGATGGTTCAAGGAGGGATGTGGTTAGGGTAGTGACTCTTAGAACAAATTTTTCTTCCCCTATATCCTTAACCATTATGGCCTATTTTTCCAGTTACCCAATCAATTTTAGGGAATTTGAGTTCATAATCATGCTCATCGCTTGATAAGGGATCCGTTAAGTGAATAACATTATGGGAACCAAAGATCAACTCCTTGTATAATTGAGGTCATGTCTGGCAGGTTAACTCTTATTGTACTATTTGGAGGGGTGGTTCTTGTGCTTCTGGGACTATAGGAATGAAGTATTCTAAATTAAAAGAAAAAATAATATTTGTAATAGTATCATATTCCTATGTTTTATTATTAAACATTTGGCCATGTCTCTTTTTGGAAGACTATATTTTAGAGGACTAAATGGTTGGTGAAGTTGGTTGTGTTGCATAGTAAGCGGTTGAAGGTACAATTGGTTTCTTCAACTATATTTGGAGAATATCATGACTTTGGTTGATCATTTTACTAACCATCCTATTATTTAACTTGATCATAAAATTTCTATTAACTTCTTTTCATTCATTTTACTCCTCTATATTGGTGGTAGAGTTGGGTGGGTGTCCTGTCCAACTTCACTTTCCTAGAGTCCACAAGATTTTGTAGGAGATATTTGAAAACAAAACACCCATGGATGTTTTTACCTAGTACATTATGGAAGGGGGAAATTTTGGGAGATCATCTTCACCATATTTGTTGGGATTCCTGAGCTTTGGAAACTTGACCAGGTTGTTCTCCAATGTTGAGATGAAGTAGCCATGGACTTGGTCATTTCGAAAAGAATGGACCTTGTTTTTCATCTCCTCAAACTATTTTCACCTCTACTCTCTTTGATCATCCTGATGAGGTGGTAATATTTTATGATGCTTAGGAGGTGGAGCTTCACAATATGGTGTGGTCTTTGAAGTGGTAGTAGGTATAGGGGATTTCTTAAGTGTAACAGTAGTAGCCTCTTCTTTCCTCATTCTCTTTCATTAAGATGATGGGATTACTTGGGACTTAGCATTGGTCTCTGAAATGGAGTCTTCCACTATCTGGGTTATTTCAGAAAGGTCTTGAAACCCTCCAATGTATTTCACAAAGATAAGTGGTGTGAAAATCATGTCACGAATATTCTCTATACATATGGGCCAATAAGTCTTCCTGAGGGTGTGGTATGTTCAAGGAGTATTTCATTCATCTCCACCGAGAAATGAAATCTGAGACCCTTTCATTATCCCACTATTAACATTTTGGGAGATCAATGACTATTTTATTCTATAGCATTGAGCTAAATGGAATAGAAACTTCTAATGGAGATTTTCCCACCCTGTGATTTACTGAGTCTACAAGCTAGTGTACCATATAAAGGATGTCCTCTATAGTGATTTCACAAAGCACCTGAGTTTCACCACCTACTATTGATCAGGGTTCCCCATCATGGGATCACATTGAGAGACAAAATGCATCAAATGCTACACCAGGTCTCCCAATCCATTAAAAATTAGAAGTGTTGGGTTCCCAAAGTTCAGTGGGGGAAGAGTTAGATCTACCCATTCAGGGTAATGTTTATTTTTCAATTGTATCAATTTGATTCATTAATTCATGGATTCCAATCGATCTGTGAGTGACTCAAGAACATTAATGAGCCCATGGGTAATTTCTAGCTAGGATATAGCTTAAGAAGGTGTCATTAACGGTAGGTCTATCTATGGCGGTGTTGCTGGTATCTGCCATGGGGAGCCTATAGGGGATGGCCTGTAAGGATGTGGTTGTACCTGTTCTATTCATGCACCCAATAGAAGGAATTATTAATCTTCTATTTCAGGATCCAAATATATTGGTGGTTGGTATTCCATATTGATCAGGTGTTCCACATCTACTTTAGTTGCTATGAAGAACCCACTTTTCTGAGGTACGTTGGTTGGGAGTATGAGTTCATAATCTTCTTACATATTATATCTAGTAAAAAGGCCTCCTTAGAGTAGTTCTGAATTAATTCTCCTTAGTTCTTTCATCTCTTTCTCCTACTGATCAAATCTTTCCTCCAACAAAATGGTCTTAACCTCTCTAGGAGGAAGGTGAGGCACAATATGAACCTTAACCTTTTTCTTGTTAGATTTCTTTCGAGGATCTAATTCTAGATTACTTGATGGGATTCCAATATTTAGTGAAAGCCTTTGGTTCCGAGTATGCTTACCTCCTTCAATTTTTTCATTCTAAACCACATTTTGAATCAAAACTTATTCATCCAATTCCTCCTCTGAATTAGTCTTGTGTTCTATAGGGTCTCTAGGGGTTGTATTAATGACATTCATGAATTTATAATGAATTTATGACATTTTTTCATTGTCTTTATGAGACTATCTTTTTCTATTCCCTCCATGAGGCATCTCTCTCTCCTTTAATGATTCTCTGGGAGCCACTTGGTTGACGATAATCAAATTGAATCTCAATATTTTTCAGTCATTAATGTTCTCAATGAGGATATCAAGACATGAGATTGAACGAACTGGGACGATATATTCTATGGAATGTCCTTTAATCATGATAAGATAGATTTCCACGGATGAGGAGGTTACTAAGGTAAAAAATCCCCCAACTTTGAGGGTTCGGGTTGTTCCCATTACACTTTTACAACTCTTTAGGCCTAGTTTACTGACCTTAATGGTTGGGTTAAAATATCCCTTGTCCATGAGGGTTAGGGTTTCTCTTGAACTATCATGGCTCCTACTACTAGGTATTCCCTTCTAATTTTGTGGATCTTTGTTCAAACATGGGTTGAGTGCATCATCTGTTATACATTTTAATCACCCACTTCCAAATATTGTTATACTATTTCCAACATTTGTATTATATAATGAAGGAATTCCCCTAAGTGGGAGTCCATATCAATATTTTCAGACTCTTGGTAAAAAATTCCCTCAATATCCTTCTCTCTTCTGGACTAACGTCGGAGAGATTCGGTTGGAGTCTGTTTTTATTGAAAAAATATTCATTTGTGAAGAGGGTGTGTTTTTTGAAGTCATCCTGAAGCTATAACATTTCATGATACTACCTTTAGTGTGATTTTCTGGTCAAGGAGAATAGTTAATTATAATTCTCCATGTTCACCTCATCCTCTGATATGAAAACCAAATGGAGTACTTTCGATCAACCATCGCAATATTTATAATGTGTTGATGCATCTGTGTTGAAGGGATACATAATGTTTCTTAAGCTTTGGATTTCATACAACTAGGAGAGTTTCCATGTCAATTTTGAAGTTTCATCCCTTATATTATCTTTATGTGACTTTTATACTCATCATATAGTAATACCTTTTCTCTCAAGTGATAAATAGTTTTCCATATGTTGAGGTGGATGTCTTGCACACAATCTTTTGATAGTGCCTCTAGAATATTGTATAAAGGGGTGGATAAATGCCATAACATGACTAGAATGTCATCTTTAGCTAGTTGTTTCCTCATTTTTAGTATGTATTCTTTGTATTTCACCAAAGGTTCCTCTACTTGGTCAGACCAGATTGGATGCTTCTCAGACACTTTTTCATAAGTTGTACGATTGGTTGGGACTTCCTCTATTATGTTGAAGGGTAGGCGATCCAATGGAGGTTTTTAGAATGATCTTTACCTTGGGATGTCATCTGGTTGAGAAATAATTTCACTTTCCAATTACAAGGAATCATACATGATTCTCCTATTTTTACAAAGTGCCTCACATTAGGAGATTTTTCTCATTATTGCATTATCAATGTGACGACCCTCTCGATGATGTGAAATGCTACTATGGAGAGAACTTTCAAAGAAAGTGACATCATGGTGATAACTACCATGGTGGAGTATATAAAGGGGAAGACCCTCCTTTTTCTGGATATTCTATCCATGTAGAGGGTCTCCAAGACTCTCATCAGAAGATGGGATCTTGAGATCGATCATATTATGGTTATGAAGAAATAATTCATGGTGAAGTTTCTGAGGATAACCTTCAAAATTACTACTACTTCCCCCAAAATTTGGTAACTAGGGATTAGTATCTAGATTTACCACAGATAATTATCTGAACCCTTTAATAACTCTAGCATTAAGTAGAGTAGGATCATAGATCAACTCTTCATTTTATAGTCATTTCTAGTGAGGCTTCTTTTTTTATACCTTCCTTCAAGTGACCGGGGACACCTACTAGGGGAAGTTTTTTTTAGGTACAGAATCTTGTTTAACTATCTCTCACGTTGCTGCCAAAAAAATTGATGAGATTTTGGAATTTCATCAGAGGTTTGTGCCTACCTCATAGTGTCCATTAAAATAGTCCAATTACCTCCTATTGGAATGGGTGTATGTTCTCGATCTTTTTTTTATATCATGGGATAGTTTTCCCCATGACCCTTCTGGATGGGATTAGAGGTGTTTGTCTACTCTGATGTGACATGCTAATGAGCCACCCCATTTTTGGGGAAAGATCTATGTTTCTATCTCTCCATCACTATTATCATCACTATTATGATGTCTTAGAAATTATTTAGTATATGGGTAGGTATTTTCATCTACCCTTTCACTATTGTTAGTATATTATTGGTGACTTTAGTGACTGGAATGAAGATATATTACCATTCCATATATAGATCAAGGGATGTTCCTAATCTTTTACTCCCTTTACATCTAGTGGATACTGATATTACTTGTATGTGGGGGCAGAGATTTGGGACTTTCCCTTATTTGTCGTCAGGACTTTCCAACTAACTTATTTGTGTGTTGCTAGAAGAAACTACTAGAAGGCTGGATGAATGAAGGTAGTTATGTGCACCTGATTGGGGTTTTCTTCCAAACATGGTTGGAGGGATTCCCTAAACACTACTAAGTGAGTATTTTAGTAGGATTTATGGGAGAGAGTATGTGTTTTCTCATGGTGTGCCACTGAATTTGGCTAGAGGGCTTCTTTGAGTGCTTCCAAGTGAGGCTTCTAGATATATGAATTAGGGTGGTAAGGTGCATGTTCCCACTCACAGTTGGCCACCAAATCTGATTGGTGGGATTTTCTCTAGTGGAGATATGTGTGGACTTACTCCTTGTTGTATGGTTGCAACCCTCTTCGGGTCGTCTTTCCTACCTAGGTCTGGATGAACTGGGTTAGAAAATGAAGGACTGCACCCTCATCATGTTAAGGGTTCACTACCATGTGATGTTGGAAGCAGAAAATATTGGTAGGATCCCTTTATAAGAACTTATGTGTCTTATGTACAAGTTTGTATATGGCCTATTGATCCACATCCCTAGTATAAGGGAGGGATTGGTTGTAATTTTCTAAGGATAAGCTCCCGAAATGGTTAAAGATGATGGTTTGTGTCGTCTACTTCTGGAACACCGGTTGTCGTTGATTGGATGAATAGTGGGGCTTCATGAACTAGAGGACATGTCAGGCGGCCTCTAAGGTTGGGATTGTACAATCTAATGGTACTCCAAGACCAATGCATTCAATACCTA
This sequence comes from Viscum album, assembly GCA_963277665.1. Lineage (NCBI taxonomy): Eukaryota > Viridiplantae > Streptophyta > Magnoliopsida > Santalales > Viscaceae > Viscum > Viscum album. The sequence continues at coordinate 380,408,257 of OY728164.1, read as the reverse complement.
GCATTAAATATTCTAGGTTGGTGACGATGTCCTCTTCTTGGATGAAGAACCTAAATTAATGGTATTGAAGGGAGTCCTGATAGAATGTGCCTAAAAGTATTTGAAAAACACAAACAAGAGACCTTGTCAAAGCAGTATCTCATTTGAATGAACACATGCATGATTGATTGTCTTTCTTGGAAATAATTATTTTTTAGATAAAAATGGGCATGATAGGTGGGTGAAACTATCATATTGGTTAAGGATTCACATAGGGTTCACCATTTTTTGCTTCTAAAGGATAATCGAATAACCCGACGGCTGATTATAGGGGGGAGTTTTGTACAATCATTCATGTTGGGTCCATTATTTGTAAATGGTCTCCAATGGGATTATTTATGGTACTAGAAACACCTAATGGTTCTATATCTTGGAGGGACCTAAATTCCAAAGGCATACTCTCATTGGGTATTTTGGCCAATGGTTCTTAAGAACTCACATTGGTCGAGGGGGTGGGAGGTCAGGCTCATCACACCCTTTGGGGGGGATTATTTCCAACTCCAGAAATCTCTTATAGATTAAAGATATGTTTGTGAATACTTCATTAATTCCTAATTATGATGTGGTCCACCCTTGAATTAAGAATCAATTATTAGAATTTATAGAATTTAGAATCATTTGTATGTATCTGAAATTCTTCATTAATGGAGATATTTGTATGTATTTGAGGATCTCCATCGATGGTATCCTATTATATACTAATTATATATTATTTGGTCATCATTAAGATTATTCTAATTTTCTAGCCATATAGTGGGGTGTTATGAAGTGTGTTGTCATCTAGGGAGATGAGAGTCATTTTGATGTTGGGATCAGACCCATTTATAGGATTTTTACATATCCTTGTGAAAGGAATCAGAACTCATGTAGTTAAGTGTTGCTTAATGGGGAACATTGTACCTTTTAAGGTCATGTGACAAGGACCAAACTGTTCAGTTTAGTGTAAAGTGGAAAGGACATTTAGGCAAAAGGTTTCTAGTCAATGTTTGGAGTGGTACTTATGCTAAATAGTCATGGGGAACCTTGAAGGGAAATGAATTCCCAAGTTTAATTATTCCCTACCAAGTATGTGTCCTAGAGATAATATGGTTGATTTAGGGTGTTAGTTTTGGACCTCATGGAGGCTTTATACATATCCCATTTCGATGGGAATCAAAGCCCGTGTATTTAGGTTGTGAGGACCCTTGCCTATGGAGGCCCTCTGAATGTTTTTATCATAGGGTTGTATGTCCCTTTGAGAGTACTAAGTTGGGGATTATTCCTGAAAATAAATTCCTTGTGAAAGCTTCCATGAGGGATGTCTTGACTCATAGTGATTTTGAGGCTTTTTTGGGGATTACACTTAAGGAAGAGGCACATGGATGAGTATGGTGGCATGGTTGGGGATTATTCCTATATAGAAAGCCCATAGGTTGGATTTGGGGTTTATTCTTGAAGAGTATACCCTGGTTAATAGAGTTTTGGTTGAATATTACTCTGGATTGGGATTCCCTGGTTTGGTTATGATCAGGGCTTATACTTAAGGTTGAGGCCTGGTATGTTTGGGGATAATGTGGATGTCATGACCACCGTCAACCTCTAATCCCACACCAGTCATGCTCTATTTGATAAATAAGAGGAAATGGAAGATCTAGGAAACCAAATGATCTTCTTTTCCCTAAGGTTTGATACATGGACTTGAGGACCCAAACCTGTAGAGTCACTTTAAAGGAAGGAAAGATGAAGATCAGAAAGAAAATTCTCAGAAAAAACATGCATCTAACTGTGTGGATGTTGTGATCATGGATATAATCTAATCCCAAATGAGTCATGATGATTAATTCTTGAATGTGAGAAACAAGAGGAAGTATAATATTAGAAAAATCACACAATCCCCTTTTCTATAGGAGGAAGAGTTTGGGGTGATGGCACATCCCTTCTATTGTCGTACCCTAGGCTGAAAGGGAGAGAGAAATGGATTTGAAATTCTCATATTACATTTTGGTAACCATGATATATGGAGGAAGGAATAAAGTAGGAGAGGTTCTATAAGAAACTATAGGGGCTTACTCTAAGAGGGATTCCTTAAAATTGGTTCCAGGAAAGGAGGCACTGGGTATTAGAGATGCCTAGAGAAGTACATAGTCCTAACCCTAGGGCTCAAGACCAGGAGTTCCCTAAAACTGACTCTAGATTTTGGGTCCTTTTCATCATGTTAATTCACATCCACATGCACCTAAGGACCCTAACCATCAGGTGGGAAAAGTGTGAGCAACCTCTGTCCGTATGAATGCATATCCAAATGGGAGACATACTAGTGTACCCCGCTCCATGGTTTTTCTTGAGGGAATAAATGGAGGATTCAATTTGATCCCTTTAAAAAAAGGGATACAAAGGAATATAGTCCCTTACATGGGTGTCTTAGAATAGTTCTTGAGTAGTGGTTCATGTAGGGTATAGGTTTGAGCAAGCCATGGGGTATCGTGTTGGTAGGTCTGCGTGGCCTGAGAGTGCTTCACGGAGGTAGGAATGTGTGAGTTGATGGTTCCTTGGGTGATGAACACCTAGGAAAAAATGTGTGGGAGATACTTCTCTCAAGCCTTCAAGGGTCTACAAGGGTGTTCCTGGGAGTATCTTGAATAGGCCCCTGGTTAAGGAATGGGACCTCACGCTAATGTTTGTCTACTATCGGGGAAAGTGTTTCAAACACATGTTTTATGTATTTTAAACACTAGGAGGAATCTGGTTCTACTATCCCCATTTAATTCACTATTCTTCAAGTTTCTAAGGCCTACCTAAAAATTTATAGAGGGCATGGATGAAGGACTAGGGTGAGCAGAGCATCGGGAGTTCTTCGGTAAGTTTTATCCATCCAAATGAAAAATATAGGGTCATATTTATAGGAAAATATGGGACCTGAGGAAAAGTGGATCCCTTGTTCAATTCATCCACAAAATCCAATGTTTAGGTTGGTTGTATAAGCCGATGCACAAGTACCCTATGTGCCGATGCTACTTGGGGTACCTGCGTGAATGTATTTTTGTGGAGTTTACGATCCTTGGCCTTCTTCATTTCTCTTATTTTCTTCCCATTAATATATTTCCCATTGAAACCTTTTCATCCATGTGACAAAATAGAGTTTCAACAACATATATCATAAAGAAATACTGTAAGAACTACTAGAATAAATATATGTCATCACTAAAATAAAACAACGATAGTGATACAACTCAAAGCTAGATAAAACCAAATATACAGTTCTAACAAAACCAAAAGGTATAAATGAAACCTGAAACTATTACCCCATTTTATATGTTGGAAATATTTCACCATATTACCACTAGCTACCCATACCCTGATAATAAAAAAACCATGCCACCTCACTGGTACCTTGCCTTTTCCTGTATCAAAATCCATAACCTGGTCAACATACTACCGAATGAGTGTGTAGGGTGTGAGCTAAACAGACTCAGTAAGGTCCCACCCAATTGTTTCATATCAAGTATATATACAAACAATACAAATATATTAATTTTAAATAAAATATGGCATCATAAGCCGTAAGCAGTTTTATATCAAAGCATGGTAGATATTTCACTTTTCCCATAGTTCCAAACAAAGAAATTAAAATAGTTTCAAAGAATAATTTCTATAAATATTTATCAACTGAGTATATCAAATCCAAAAAAAATCAAATCCCATAATAATATTAAATCTTCCAAGGATCACAATAGGTCAAACTAGCAGACTACTCATACCATAATGAATGACTAGTATGTACACGATCCCCTAGAACAACAGGCATAGGGAGTAGAGGAACACCCCATTAGCAAACCCCTAGATAGTTTCAAATAAAATCCCTAGAAAAATAGTCCTAGGGATCAGACGAACAACCCATGAGTGACCCCCATCCCATAATAAAATGGATTATGGACCTAAGCTAAACCTTCCACCTAAATACCCAGGGCTTCCCATGTGTTGTATTTATCAAATCAATTTTAAAAGGAATTTTAATGATTAATCTCAAAAAAAACCTTTTCTTTCATCAAAACTAATTTGAAAACCCATTCTGAAATGTTTTTAAAACACCCATTTTCCTTTACGAAAACCAAGGGAAATCCCTATTTTATCCCAAATCCATTTATGCACACACAAAAAAGCATGGAAATTTATTTATAAATAAATTTATAAAATAATAGAAATAATAGTTCATTAAATAAAGGCTAGATACATAACCACTTATCTCAAACTCAATTCCCACACTACCCACAACAGGATCAACCAATACTGGAAGGAAAGAAAAGACAACAATGGAGGCTCTAATAATGATCCCCATATCTCAGAATCGTAATACATAATAATCAAGATCCAATGGAGAGTTTAGATTACACATTCCTTGATAAATACACACACCGCACCACACCAAACATCAGGGTTAGACTCTAGGAGTAGATCACACAATGTATCAAGAAATAATCACACAAAATTCACCATAAGGTCTTCAAATCCGTAAACAAAATGTAGCACTACTATTTCAACCAATGGAAATCGGTAAGTAGAAAGGTTTCTTACTAGGAGATGCATCACATAACCAATATGGATATCAATAATCTAATGAAGTGATCTAGAAGAGGAGGAGGAACTAAAAATTTCCATGATGATGGATAGGGTTCGTAAGAGTCACTACAAAATTAAATATGAGAGGGGGTTATGTGAGTGGTAGATAAAACCTACTGGGATGAAGGGGATTATTTGATAAACTAGGGACTTATAGAATAAAATCTCCATAATCCACATATGATTAAAAATATTTTTACTTAAGTAAAAAAAACCTGATTGATTATTTATGGCCTCTTTCATGGTGGTGTCGTTACTTCCTCTGATGTGGATAAAATTTAGAAATTATATTTTGTCCCAAACATTCACTAACTACAGGGGTGTAGTATAGTGGTAGTGCGGGGATGAATCAACAGGGAGACTACTATTTGTCTTGAAGAATTCTAGTCTCAATTTCTGAAAAGGAGTCCTTTCTAGAAGTCCATTGTTTGGGAATTTTGGTATGATTTATAATTGGGATGACTTAAATTAATAAATGAGGGATCTGGATAAATTCAAGTATCTAGGTGAAGGATGCCCTGTAATTCTAACCTTTACAAGATCTTATGACTTAGTCTGCAAAGAAAACAGGGGTCACTAGTTGACTTTTATCTTAATCTCCTAGCTCAACCTCAGAAGTAGCTATTCCGTGGTCAGGAAATATCAATAGCCTAAGTGCATTAAGTTTGGCTTCTTAGATAGAAAGATTCCTCATCTAGTGGTCATATCTCATTCGACTACAATTAGGATTGGGTCGTTTGTTTTATTATTCTATGGTGAGGGATGTTCACACAAATGGTATTGAATTTTAATTAATATCCTAATTACTAATTCAATTATACTTTCCAATTTTATATTTAAAGGTTTATTAAAATTATTCAGATACTTCACTTGATCCCAACCCCTTAATATTTAGCTACTCATGGTGGGGTAAAATTAAATTAAAAAAATGAGAGACATCATATTTTATGGATTGATAAATATAAATGGAATCGGGATAATGAAAGAGATTTGGGAAAGATAACTAAAATAAACATACACAAATCAATTCAAAATTATAAAAATAAATTACTTGAGGAAGAGAAATGGAACCCAAATCTAAATGTGGTGGCATAAATTGAATGCGTTGAAGAGCAGAAACTTCATGTCTCTTGGATTAATAAAAATGCACATAATATGAAGTAATTGAGATTTTAAGAGGAAAAATGTTGAAAGAGTTCTCAAGGGATCAAGAGGGAGAAGATAATCTCATCTAAAAGTGTCTGCAATGTTATGTTGCTGCTCTACTTATATAGGTGATTTTGTTCACGATGTGTACCTGTGGTACACAACATTCACCCTTGATACACATCATTTTCCAGTGGATCTCTAGTGTCGCACATGGGTCTCTCGCATTAAGAAGTTTGACCAGGTACATGACATGTACCTATTGTTAACGATGTGTACCCTGCATTCATACTATTTTTATGTGGATTCCTCATGGATTTCTCGCCCGAGGCTTTGATTGGTCATCACGTTGTGTACAAGTAGGTCCCGACGTGTAGTGGATTTTTCTTTATGGCTATGTGGCTAAGTCACAACTAGCTCCATGACTTGGGATCAGGTTGTGAGCTTCGAGTACACGACGTGTAGGGTGGACTCACAACATTTAATCAGTTGGTTTTCACTTTTTATATATTTTCTTTCTTGAAAACCTGTGAAGTCTTTATTCTTGAAAAATTAGAGACATATCATGTGCATTATCACATATTTTAATGGAAATCATTGTAAAAACAATAGTAAAGTAAATATATCAATCATGTTTATCAACCCCCCCCCCCCCACTTAAACAGTTACATGTCCTCAAGAAATAATGTCTCAATAAATATTTCATAAAGGATAAGAAATTTTTAAAGAGATAAATATTCATTATGTCCATGTAATTAAATTAGGTGAAAGTAGAGAAAGGGTCAAGTTATAGAATCAATCCGGTTGATAAATTCAGTCATGCATCCTAGTTTGGATTTTTAAAACAAATTCTCTTTCTTTAATTACAATATTTTAATTGTTCCCTAAGTTATATGCCCAATTTTGATTTACCTCACTATTTTTCTCATTACTAAAAGTGAAAATGCAATTTGAATTATGCCTGTACCCTGAGTACATGTTCCTAACCATATGATTACACTGATTCTATCATATCTACTTTGTAAAGACAAGTGTAAAATTAATCTTGAGGGATTAAGCAATATGGGTTTTGGTGACTCTGCAGCTATGGGTAGGTTGGGAAATGTGAAAATCATGCTCAAATAGGAGGGTAATATCTCCAATACCATGAAAAAAGATGTTCGAACAAGTGTGATCTCATTCCTCCTTCTGGATAGTAAATCAACTCTAGTTGGATCCATCTGTATAGAAAGTATGTAAATGAAACAATAATTTTGTTCCCTTCATTTTTTTATTTAATTTTTCGAATGTTTTTTCTAGGATAGATCTCACAGCCATCACCTAACCACATATGATCCTCCAAGGGATTCATCGGTTTAGAAAATGGTTTTTTTTACCTTCCTAGTACGTAACCCATATCAATTTTGTTTCTTTCTTTTATTTTGGTATTTTTAAAGGAACATAATTTGAATGGAATATAATAAATGGTATATCAATCAAAACCTCACTAGAGGTTGAGTGCACCATACATCTCTGGAAGTGGAATCATCCCATGTTGTTTGAATGCCTCCCCCACACTTGTTCAAAGGTAATCTTTAAGCCTTGTACAAAGAGCATGGTAGGAAAGGAAATTGTCTTGAAATAGATTCATTCTAACAAGTCGTTCAAGGAGACAATGGGATGAACAAAGGATAGATATCAGGTGGGCCTCAGGGAAGTGGCTATCAATGAGTGGTTCAATCATTTTAATTCTATACCTATTCATTCATCAATTTGATAAGATCTTAGTGAAAGTTATAGTAGGTTTAAATGACCTAGGTATCTCTCAAGAAAAATGCTCAGACAAGAAAATTCAATTGTAGTCTAAGAGTCCTCATGAGTAATGGGAGTCAAAACCAAACTAGAAATCACAAAGATAATAAACCTTAAGTAGTGGGTTAATTAATCATAATTTCAAAGTTTTTAATTTTAACTAATACTCTAAACTCAGTAATCATTATAAACAAATCTAGGCATGAGTGAAACATTGTCCTTAACACTTTTCCACTTAACTTTTTCTTTTATTACAATGGAATAATGATTTTCAGGTTTAAAGAATGAGTGTCTTTTGAAAAATGTCTCCTAGACTAGTGAGAACAGCCAACAATTTAAGTGTATCATAAGTAAAATAAGAAATCCCCCTCACACACACACACATAGAATGAGACAGTTTCCGCACTAATAGTGAAATAAAAGTTGGAGTGGTTTTTCATTTCAGTGAGAAAATATTTGGAAATGGATTTTTGTGGTTAGAAATTAAATAAAAGGGAATTGAGATCTTCCTAGAGTATGTGGTATTCCATGGGGATTATTGAAGCTATCATAGCATGAAAATGTACCTAAAAATTATTAGAAAAGGAAATTCTTTCACTGTATAGAAAACATTAGTTCATAGGTAAAAGTAGTTTGAATAGAAGAATAACAGAAAACATGCAAAGTGAGAAACTAAAATACATATTTTATTCAATTTGGGGAAGATATACATAACAGTTCCAAGAAATACACGACATGAAAAATAAAAAACAAGAAAAGGACACTAAAATGATGACTCTATAAAATAGAATATTGGAAAAGGTGGACATGGACTATCCATGTGGGGCCTACCAGCTCAGTGGCTCTATTTACTCTTACAGCTACTATAGGATGTGTCCTCGAGCATGAATGGTAATTTGGGTGGGTTGATCACTTTAGGTGTAGCTGTGTGAGTATGGAGAAGATGTGGAAAGAAATGAATAAAAGGTTGCAATGGCTACTGGTGCTGGTGAGATATGGTGTGCTCGAGTACTCTATGTTCTAGGACATGTGGCAGCATTGGATCATCAAGGACGACATAGGATTTAGGGGCGCTTGACATGCTATAGACGGAAATTTAAGACACATAAAACAAAACACAATAAGAAGTGAAAACGAAATTATTTTTATATAAAATTGTCCATAGAGAATACAAAAAATGGAATACCACATGACATAGTCAAAAACCATACCAAAAATATGAAAGTGTCCAAAAATACCAAAATATGGAAAAAATTCAGATCAAGAGTCCTTAGAGAATATCTCATCTAGTGTTAGTCCACTTCCAGGTGTCTTGACCAACTGGCCCATCGAAGCAGCGTCAGTAGCAGTTGATGGTGGGGCGGTAGGGGTGATGGAGGGTGTAGGAACAGATGTAGATAGATGGGATAGGGTGTGTGGTGGGGAAGTACCAATCTATATAGGGTCTATGGATCTGGAAGTAGGATCAATGAATGGTACCTATAGAGGTGTAGGCCTAGTGGCAACCTCCTTGCCCCATCGGGCCTGCTCTTCCAGAAACTCATGCTGGGTAGCAAGGATCATGATATCGGAAGGGAGGTTTGGCTAGGTGGAGGTGGTGGGGGAATGGTGTATGATGAAGGTCCAGCTAGGGTAGGTGTGGGTGATGGGGTAAAAGAGGGAGGCTCAATGAAGGGTAGATGCATGTGGGTAGTGCTATGGAGAATATTCACCAGAATACACTAAAGAATACTCCATAACTCTGTGGGGGTAGGATGGGTGGTCATAGGGGTGGTAGATGGGCTGAAGGATGACCTGGGTGAAAGTGGTCTGGTGTAGGTAGGTGGCTGGGAAGGTGGGGCTACTATTGTTGCTTCGTGTGTCTGCTCATGAGGTGCAGGTGCCTATACACATGGATCCTAGAAATAATGATCGTCCTCCATTACCAGCATCTTCATCTTGTGTAATTGCACAATATCTATAGGCTCCACTTGTCTAATAGAGGTTAGGGGTAGAGAGGACTCAAAGACACCAATATATTGGGCCAATCTGGTGATGAAAGATCCACCCATGGTGTGCCCTGATACCTTTGAGTCAGGACTCTAAAGTATAAAGAAAACTGGGTGGCCATATTTTTGGGTGGACCACCCGTGGAAGTTTCTAAAATCATCACGTCCTTCTGGATGACACTACCATGGGTCTCTCCTCATTCGAACCAACCATGCTCCATGGCTCGATGTAAGATACGCAAAGTCGTTCCCCAAAGCTGAGTTGACTTCGTGAGTCCGAGATCATGATGTGACTGGGGGTCATGGTATATCAATAGCCATAAATGCATAGATATATCATGAGGTGACTAGATCTGAAGCATCAAATAAATGTTAGAAAGAACAAAATTTCTCGATATATATTCCAAGCCCAACCCCAAACTTAGCAAGATACAACTCATGCAGGCAGCCACCGAGGTGGAAACGGAGAGTGTTGACACCCATTTCGAAGGTTTCCAAAAACTCCACAAATAAATCTCATAATGTCTCATCACGGAATTCGATAATGATTCAAATGTGTAGAGTGTTGAGGAGGTCAGCAACAGGATTGTAAATGTTCATTTGGGTGGGTGTCAACATGTCCAAGGTCTTTTTTGTGTGCATGGGCTTCGCCTGTAACTTTTGAAGATTAACCTTGTGCATTGGGTTGGAAAAACATAAGACAGGTTCAAGGTGCATGTCATCATCACTGGATGTTGTGGTGGTGTCAGATCACTCCTAAGGATTTTGTGTTATGCGTGTAGTGGAAGGTACAGATGGTGCGTATGTGGCGGTCCACATATGCTTTTAGGTAGGCTGTTCCTCGAATGGTGAATATGAGGAGGTGGAAGTTGAGGAGGGAGAGGGTTGTGGGTGTTTTGTGTGTGCCATTGAAGCAGGTAGGTTGTACGATGGTGAGGTATAGAGTGGATATGGGGGTGAGTTGATAGGTTAGAGGGGCAGGGGTAGTGCGGTAGTAAGGGAGGGAAGAGGAGGAGGAGTGCAGCAAGGGTTTGAAAGAATAATGTGGTGCGGGAGGTGTTAATGGGTGCAATGGGAAGAGGGGTTAGTTGGAAGTTTTTTGTGATGTTGTTTGTGACTGTTCGGGTTGCAACCTACAGTTTTTTAAAAACCAACTATCCATTGTACACAATGTGTACATAAGATTCACGTTGTGTATGGGGAGGAAAATGTATTTTTGGGGATAAAACAAGTCACGAAGTGTACCGATGGTACACAATGTGTATTGAGATATGCTTGGCCCTATTTTATGATCCTTCCACATATCACCCTCTGTTATTCATGATATTGTTGGAAAATGATCCTAATATAACTTATCTAAAAACTTTCTTACCCTGGGTTTCCTCCCAGTCACTTCTTCCTTTAACATTAGTAGCTTGACTCCTTTAAGGTTTAGTTGAACTTGAGGCTGAGGAAATAACCTTCATGAAATAGTTCTTGAAATATCTTTAAGCTTTGACCATTGAACTTGAATAGTGGTTCTATGTCTCATTGAATTTCAATTGCGACATAAGGAAAAACTTGGATGACCTTAAAAGGACCAGACCACTGTAACTTAAACTTTCCTGTGAATAGTTTTAATCTTGAATTAAATATTAAAACCTTGTTCCCTAGAATAAAAATACGTCGTGAAACTCATTCATGCAACTTTTTATTTTTTCATTGTAAATCCTTGCATTTTCATATGAATATTTCTAGATTTATTCCAATGTGGTTAATTGAAATAATCATTCCTCTCCAACCTTTTCTAGATCCAAATTCATTTTGTCAATTTCCCAGAATGTACGATGTTCTAATTCCATCAAAATATGACATGGATTACCATAAACCAGTCTAAATGGGGAGGTGACTATGGGTGTTTTATAGGTATTTCGATATGCCCATAATATATAATCTAGTTTTAGGTTCCAATCACTTATTCTTGTGTTGAAAGTCTTTTCTAAATTTTTTTTCTCCCCCCTATTTGACAATTCAACTTGCCCACTTCTTTTTGTGTGGTAGGGAGTTCCGGTGTTGTAGTGAATTCCATATTTTTCATGCATTTTTCGCACTGGCTGATTTGAGAAATGAGTTCTGTGATCCCTAATGAGTAACTGTAGAAATACAAATTATGCAAACACATTCTTTTGAAGAAAATTCCTGACTACTTTTTTTGTGTCTTGTGTTGTGGCATCGGATTCAACCCACTTGGAAACATAGCCTACTACCACTAGAATGTAATTCCTTCCATGTGAAAAATTTAATGGTCCCATAAAGTTAATTCCCCAAACATCAAAAACCTCAACTTCTAGAATAGGTTTTTGAGGAATCTCATTTCTTTTACTAATGTCCCATGTTCTTTGGCATCTGTCACATTGATGATAGAATCTCCTAGCATAATGATGCAGTGAGGTCCAGAAAAATCCACTTTGTATGATCTTTTCCATTGTACGCTCTGGTCTATGATGGCATCCAGTTGGTGATGTGTGGTACATTTCGATCAAATTTTGTATCTCTTCCTCTTGGATGAAGCGTTATAACAAGTCATCGGCACAATGTTTAAATAGAAATGGTTCATCCCAAAAGTAGAGTTTGGCATCAGAAAAAAAACTTCTTGTATTTCTGATATGAGAGGTCATGATGGAGATACCCTATGGAAAGATACTAGGCCATGTCTGAAAACCAAGGCTGGGTTTTGACACTAAATAATGTCTTATCCAAATAAATATACTTCAATACCAGTCTCGCTTTCTTCTTTAATGATGGTTAGGGGTAACCATGAGGGGTAGTCAGAAATGACATTTTATATTCCTTTGGTTTCCTTGATTATGATATATAATTATTGAATCAATAGAATCCAGCATATCAATCTTGGTTTTGAATATTTATTTCTCATTATTTATCAAAGGGAAGTATGATCTATATAGACAATGACTTTGGATAGAACAATGTATGAATGAAACTTTTCAAAGTCATATACGACCGCTAGGAGCTCCTTTTCCGTAGTTGTATAATTGATATAGTATTTATTCAATGTGTTGCTGGCATAATGGATTGGTTAGAAGATGATGTCTATACATTTTCTGAGCACAACTCCTATAGCATGGTTGTTGGAGTCGCACATAAGTTCAAATTCTTTATCAAAGTTTGGTGAAATGATAACTAGAGACGAAATCAGAGTATTTTTCAGTGTTTCAAAATATTTTTGGCAATCCTCATTAAATTTAAAAGGAATGACCTTTAACAACAAGTAAATCTATGGGCGTGTGACTATAGAAAAATATTCTACGAATTGTCTGTAGAATCCAGCATGCCCAAGGAAACTTATGATCCCTTTGACGGTTGATGGTTCTAGTAGATCCTTGATGATATTGATATTAGTGGGATCAACCTCAATGCATTCTTTTGAGATTTTGTGTCCCATCACAATTCCTCCTTGCAACATGAAGTGACATTTTCCCAATTCAGCACTAAGAATTTCTCCTCACAGCATTGGAGAACCAGTTCTAGATTTCTTAAACATACATCAAATGATCTCCCATAGATAGATAAATTTTCCATGAATATTTCAATAAATTCTTCATCCATATCATTAAATATGTGTTTCATGCATCTTTGGAATGTTGTTGGTGCATTTCCCATACCGAATTACAAGTGTATATATGAAAAAGTTCTGAAGGGGCATGTGAAGGTGGTTTTGATCCAGTCAACATGGTCTACTACAATTTGATTGTATCCTAGATATTCATCCATGAGACAGTATAAATCTTGTCCCACTATCCTCTCAATCATTTTATCCATAAAAGGTGTTGGAAAATTATATTTCCTTGTTGCTGTATTCAAACACCTATAATCAATGAAAACTCTCCATCTAGTTATGGTGTGTGTTGAAATGAGTTCATTGTCTGTTTTTCTTATTACTGTGGGTCCTCTCTTTTTGGGAACAACATGGAGGGGACTCGCCCATTCACTGTCTGAGATAGTAAATATTATTCCAACATCCATAAGCTTCATCACTTCCTTCTTGAAAACCATTTTCATTGGTGGCGTGAGCTTCCTATGAGGTTATATTTTTGGTTGTGCATTTTCATTGAGAAAAAATCAGTGGGTGAATTCTAAAGGATTGATTCCCTTAATATATACCACTCCCTAGGCAATTGATTTCTTATGTATTTTTGGAAAATCAACTAGCTTTTCTTCCTGAACCTGAGATAGTTCAGCATTGATAATGATAGGTAAAGAGAATGACTCACTACCACAAAACTGGGCAAGGCATGCGCCTGCCTTTATTAGCGCTAACAGTAAAGCGCTGATAAAGGGTCGTGCCTTTATCAGTGCTAACAAAAGCGCTGATAAAGGTCCACTTTATCATCCCTAAAACAATCACTGATAAAGGTGTACCCTTTATCAGCGCTTTTTTAGCGCTGATAAAGGTTTGCCCCTTTATCAGCGCTTTTTTAGCGCTGATAAAGGGATTATTTATCAGCGCTAAAAAAGCACTGATAAAGGTTGTATTTGTCAGCGCTTTTCATTTTAGCACTGATAAATACACCCTTTATCAACGCTTTTTACTAGCGCTAATAAAGGCTCACGCGGATTTGTTAAAAACCTGCGGGTCCTCTTCCTCCTCCCTGCACCCGGTCAAGCTCTCGCGGAAGCCCTCCTCTGCGTCGCTGCCGCCGCCTCCTCCTCCTCTGCCGCGGCCACCGCCTCCTCGTTCTCCTCCTCGTTCTCCTCCTCCTCCACCGCGGCCTCGTCCTCCTCCTCCTCCACCGGCGGTTCCTCCTCCTCCTCCTAGTCTGCGGCCTCATCCTCCTCCTCCTCTACCGGCAACTCCTCCTCCTCTGCCTAATCCACTGCCTCCTCCTCCACCGTGGCCTCCTCCTCTTCCTCCTCCTCCTCCGCTGCCTCCGCTGCCTCCGCCCTGCCTCCACCCTGCCTCCGCGCTGCATCTGCGTTGCCTTCGGTGCCTCTGTTGTCGACACCTCCTTCTCCTCCACCACCGGGTCCTCCTCCTTAAGGTGATTCAAATTCAATTTTCATGAATTAATTATGTTTGGAATGAGTAAGTGTTTGGACAACTATTCTTCGTGTTGAATCTTCAGTTTCCATGGGTGGTTTGGGATTGTGGTTATGTTTTGATCCTGACTATGGGTTGTTTTTATGATTTCCCACTACTTCATTAGATTTATTTAGTTATTCTTATGTTTTGGTGTCTTCATTTGGTTCATGTATCTCTTTATCTTCCCACAAACTATTATCTTATGGATATTAATTTTGAGATGGGTTTGAGGAAATATATCAGATTTATTCTTATTGTTCTAAGTCTACCAACCTATTTTTAGGTATTTCCCAAGGTATTGATGTGAGAGGTTATCACCGGTCACTGACAACCACCTTCTCAATCAAGGTTTGTGTGACCACACCCCACCACGAGTCCACCCTCCATGATCAAACCCATAAAGCTCACACCCCACTGCGGACACACTCAGCACAAGTAGAATCTTTCGTGAAGCAGACCCATTACAAGCCATCCCCTCCCAAACCACATCTTCTGTGGACCCAATTCTTTGCGAGACTCACCCTACTTGATCATTTCCAATGCATACAAATCCTTCGTGAACAAATCCTTCACAATCCGATACTTTCACGAGACAACCCCTTCGTGATCCAACATAATGCTGATCTCTTCTGCAAAAACCACCCCGTGCGTTCGAATCCTTCACGAGAAAAGCCCTTAACAATCCCACCCCTTTTGCATACGAAACTCCTCAGTGTGACCAACACTTTCCTGTGCAAACCAGAGTAAACTCCCTTGCACGAACCGAGACCCCTACACCCGCATAACTCCCCACTCACAAACAAAGATCCATTGTGCGAACTGAAACCCAGTGCAAACCTTCCCCAACGTGAACAAAATCCACTATGCGAACCAAGACCCAGTACGAACCAGACCCTACATGAACCAGACCCTACATGAACAAGCTCCACTTCCCGAACCAAAAACCCAGCACGAACCTGCCCCTACGTGATCACTTCCATAGCAAACCACTACTTTGCAATCCCGGTGTGAACCACACCCTTGCCATCTCACCCATCACAGACCAGCCTCTATGCATTTACAACCACCGTGCATAAGCACCTTAGTGATCCTCTTCCTTCATGAACTAGTACCTTTGGTCCCTTTAATCGCATTAACCATAAACAGACGACACTCTCACAATTTCCACCCTTCACGATCAGAACAACACACTCCAAAAAAAGATTCACAAGTAGTATCTCTATCATAAATTGTATGATCATTTGTATATGTATGAGTAGTATCTCTATAAATTAATTATTTCATTTAAATACTAATTTAAAATCTTGATTTTAAATTTAATTTTATAAATTAATTCTTTCATTTAAATACTAATTTAAAAAAATATAAAATGATATTAAATGATCTTATTTATGTTAGAAAATAGCAATTATGGATTAGCCCTAATTAATCAACGATTCAAGATATAAGATTATAATATGTCATAAAATGATAATTGTACACACAATAACATGAATCTTTTATGTGTCTATTATTTATGTTGAATAATGACATTTCTTTACTTCAAAAGACAAATGAAGACATACTTATCTCTTTCTACCAAGTTGTTCATAATTATGTCACACACACAAAAACCACTTGACATAGCAACGGTTTAAATAGGATTTTATAAATGAGGATATAATGACCTTTCATTAACTAAATATTATATGATTTAATCCATCGTGTATTATTCAAATAAAATTCAATGTTTAATATTCACTAATATGTGGTATACGAAATATCAATGCATTAAACCATGAATGCAGAGTAACCTAGAAATCAATTAATTGATGTATTTAATTAATACGTCATATTAATTGTATCTTATTAAAGACACATAATTTAGATTTAACATCCCCCACTTGGGTTGCATTGATAAATTAATAGACATATTAAGAAATCCAAACTAGCGCATCAATTAAAATAAAGCACATTATATCCCAAAATTTGACACATTAACACCACAAATACAATTTATGATAGAGATACTACTCATACATATAAAAATGATCATATAAACAAAAATGGATAAAGAATCACATAACTAAAGGGATACTACTCGTGGTGGGGTGTGGTCACACAACCCTTGATTGGATTCAGTTACTTACTATTAACAGGAGATTCCATGTCTTTTATAGAGATTGTGATCTATAACCATGGAGGGTATGACAAGTTGCTTCTATGTTATGGTTCATATCATGTCATTTTTCCAAGGTTTTCCTTGGGGTTGTTGAGAAGTGTTCTTCATGTGAAATTTCAGTGGTCATGGAAAAGTACACAAAATCATTTCTAGAGGACTTCATGGGATAACCTCCCTAATGAGTGTTTTCATTTTCTATCTATTTTCTTCATAGGAAGATCCCATTTTCCATTCCATCACATCATAAGGCTCTGGCCAATTTAGAGGAGCTAAAAGATCATCTAGAAGATCTTTAGGGAAATGGTTATATCTATATGATCACGTCACTATGAGATTTTCCAATTATGTTTTCAATGAATTCATATCATAGCCTATTAATTTTAACAGTCTACCGTAGTCATATCCAGGTGACAGTAATGAATAATTACATATTGCTTATAATTGATGATTTTTTTGACCATCTTATAAGGTTCTATTGGTTTTTGAAAATTTTCTAGAGATCAGGCTACCAACAGTTGAGGTTTTGGGAAGAGGATGCTCAAAAGATAGATTTTTAAAGTCGATATGGAAATTTAAAGTATTTATGAATTCCATTTGGGATCACCAATGCTCTATCTATTTCATGGAACTGATGAACTAGATCTTTAATATCTTTCTAGACACCTCCATTTTCGTTTTTTTAGAATACTTCTTGGTGTATTACAATATATAGGAGGAGTACTCTGATAATCTGGAGGTTGTTTTGGGTTTTTTTAAAGAGCATTGTCTTTATTACAATATTATAAATTCACCATATTTTGTTTAAGAAGTATTGTTTCATGGTCACATTATTTCCTTGGAAGGAGTTCTAGGTTATCCAGAAAAGGTTCGAGAAGTCATTTCTCCTCTAACCTATATACTCATCCTATGGATTTCAAATAGGATGAATATAAATAAAGAATGGATGAATGCCAATCAGTTGACAAAAGAGTATGAAGAAGGCGTGAACGAATTTACCATGTTTGCAAAAGATGATTCATGTGACTCTTCTCAAATCCTTTGTTTGTACTTACGCTGTTGTTATTCAAAACAAATTAGTCCAGATGAGTTGGAAGTACACTTGATCTGTCACGGAATAGATCAAAGTTATACATTTTAGAATAAACACGGGGAAACAATTAATGTAAGTAGTGACTGGGGTGACACTGCGTTTTATGGATCATCTGATATGATTACAAACATGAACAATGAAGATGACCGTATGGAGGATGTGATTACAGATGTGAATGGTGATGAAGATCGTATTGAGAAAATGACAAGGACCTTTGAAGTTGAACTTCGTGATTTCCCAAAATTGTTTGAGAAGTTAAAAAGTTGTGCAAAGACGCCATTTTATGCTGGTTTCACTAAATATACAGCATTTTCAGCCGTACTGAAGCTGTATAATTTGAAAGTAGATAACGGGTGGAGTGACGATAGTTTTACGAAACTACTTGCCCTCTTGAATGACATGCTCCCAGAAGACAATGAGCTCCTGAGCCGAACATACGATGCCAAAAAAATGCTACGCTCTATGTGTATGGTCTCTGAAAGAATACACGCCTGCCCAAATGACTGTATACTATTTCTCAAGGACCACAAATCACTTAAAGAATGCCCAAAGTGTGGTGCTTCTCGATACAAGAAAGATGAATCTAGTCCTACTAAAGTTGTATGGTACTTTCCAATCATTCCAAGGTTTAGATGCCTATATGGAAGTGAGGAGACTGCAGAAAAATTAACATGGCATGTAGATACAAGAATTAAAGATGGGATACTACGTCACCCGGCAGACTCTACTCAGTGGAAGAGAATCGATCATGAGTATCCTGAATTTGGAAACGAGTCGAGAAACCTTCGTCTTGCGTTATCTACAGATGGAGTGAATCCTTTTGGTTTTCAAAGAAACAGTCACAGTACATGGCCAGTTATGTTGATAAATTATAACTTACCACCGTGGTTATGCATGAAACGAAAATACATCATGTTATCTATGCTTATATCAGGACCAAAACAACCGGGTAATGATATTGATGTTTATTTAGCTCCATTGATCGAAGATTTGGAATTATTGTGGGATTCAGGTGTTACATTGTATGATGATTACAAAAAAAGATTTCACTTTGAGAGTCATGTTGTATGGGACGATAAATGACTTCCCTGCTTATGGAAATTTGTCAGGATATAGCATTAAAGGAACTCAAGGTTGTCCCGTTTACGAAGAAGGTACACAATCAATTTGGTTGAAACATTCATCAAAAACTGTGTTTCTAGGACATCGCAGATTTCTACCACGACGACATAAGTACCATTCTTGGAAGACATCATTCGATGGAAGTTCAGAAGAACGTAAAACACCATCTCCACTAACAGGCGATCAATTGTTTGAGAAAGTTAAAAATGTGGACACTACTTTTGGTAAACCTGCTTCGAAAAACCTTACAAAAATTGGTTGGAAAAAGAGATCATTTTTTTTTTGAATTACAATACTGGAATTGTCTGTATGTAAGACATTTTATTGATATTATGCATGTAGAAAAAATGTATTTGAAAGTGTTATCGGCACGTTGCTAAATACATCTGGCAAAACAAAAGATGGAATTAAGGATAGGTTGGACATGGTTGAGATGGGAATACGAGAAGAGTTGGCACCAGTGAAGGGTGAAAAACGAACATTTCTTCCTCCTGCTGCTTACACTCTTTCCAGGTAGGAGAGATAACAGTTTTGCAACTTCTTGAATGACGTAAAGGTTCCAGAGGGGTATTCTTCAAATATCAATAACCTTGTGTTAATGAGCGACTTGAAGTTAAAAGGTCTGAAATCACATGACTATCATGTTTTGATGAAAAATCTCATTCCAATTGTATTACGTTGCATTTTTTCCAATAATGTCCACCATACATTAACGAAACTGTGTTTCTTCTTCGAAGCTATATGCAGCAAAGTTATAGACCCGGCGAAATTGCCAGCTATGGAAAAAGAAATTGCCGTCATATTATGTGAATTAGAAATGTTCTTCCCGCCATCATTTTTTGATATGATGGTTCATTTGATGGTCCACTTGGTGAGAGAGATTCGACTATGTGGTCCTATACATTACAGATGGATGTACCCCATTGAACGGTATATGAAGATTTTGAAAGGGTATGTCAAAAATCGAAGTCGGCTAGAGGGTTGTATTGCAGAGCGATATATTGTTGAGGAAGCCGTTGAATTCTGTACCGAATACTTTTCTGGTGTGGAAAGCATTGGCTTACCGAAATCTCGTCACACTGGGTGGCTTCAGGGTGAAGGAATTTCTAGAAGAAAGGTTGTCATAATCAATATTACAGATCGGGAGCAGGCCCACCTTTATGTTTTGCATAACAGTTTCGACGTTGACCCATATGTTGAAATCCACAAAGAAATTATTAGGCATTTGAATCCATCAAGGGCTGAAAAATGGATATCAGATACACATAATCGACAGTTTATAGGATGGTTTTGAGATCATATTTGTAAGAAGTTAGATGAAAATCCAAAGTCAATTTCGGAACGACTTCAATGGCTAGCCGGAGGACCAAGTGTGTATGCATTATCTTACAATGCTTATGTAGTTAATGGTTATACATTTTATACTAATGAACATGATGAAGACAGTACCATGCAGAATAGTGGGGTTACACTTGTGGCTGAAGCGATGCATGTTTCCGGTGCTAAGGAAAGAAATCCAATTTATGCGAATATGTCATACTTTGGCATCATCAAACAAATATGGGAGTTGGATTGTACGTAATTTCAAGTTCTGATATTTCAATGCAAGTGGGTTGATAACAGGAGTGCTGTTAAAATAAATGATTTGGGATTCATGAAAGTTGATTTCAGTAAGGAAGGGGAGAAAGAAGAACCATTTATAATGGCATCACAGGCAGTGCAAGTATTTTATGTTCAAGATCCTGCAAACCGAAACTGGTTAATTATTCTATTATCGACCAAAACAGCTAAAGGGTCAGATGAAAATTCAATAAAAGATGACCCTTTCATTGGGACTTCGCAATCATTTCGTAGTGGTCCCAATGTAGATGAAGTTTTGTATGTCAGAGGAGACCACAATGAAGGGATATGGATAGTTGATAGAGGGGTCAAATTCATTCAACAAAACCAGCGTACCCCTACCGTAAAGCAAGGTTGGGGTACGCTTCAATTGAAAAACAATTGGTATGTATTTTAAAAGTACTGTCATAATTTTATGTGACATAAAACAACACTGTAACCATGTTTTTCTATTTATATGCAGATTGATGAAGCAAAATCTCAAGTCACTTCCATTCCACGCCATATGCTATGGAAGGAGGCTCATGTTAATAAAGAGGGGAAACTGATAGATGAAAACACACAAAAAGTGTGGGAAACATGTGTAAGTATGACATAATATAAACTTGTTTTGCTTTAAATCACTATTACATAACAATGCTTACTTATTTTTTCATATTTTCTATTTGACATAGTCACAAGAATCAACAACACCCGCACCGGATGCAGACATACTTTCAACGGCCTTGAAACAGCCAGAATAGTATGGCCACGTCAGAGGTGTGGGTTTTGGGGTGTCACCCCGGACATATTTTCAGAAAAAAAAAGAGGATGAACAAACTAAATAATTGCATGTAATGAGAGATAAAGTAGCTACCCTTGAAGAACTAATCCAAACTCAGGGAAAGATGCTAACGAGTTTGATGGAGGATAGGCGAAGAGAACAAACAACTCAAGAACAACCCCCGCGAGAAGATCCACCCCTCACCAGCTTTGAGGTGAGCCATTCCCCTCAAAGACCTGACTTAACTGAGGTAATCAATGTTATAATATTTGTTTTTGTGAGATGTGAATCACATACACTTATACCTTTCATGTAATGATATTCTGCAGGGTGAAAATGACTGTGATTTATATCTGTCAACTCCCACCCATTGCCTTGTAGCGAGGGCTACGGTGTTCAATATGCAGAATGACACGCTACACTCTAGACCACTTCCAACCGGTCATGTCAAAGTGTTGATTAATGTAGCTCATGAGCCGAGCTCCGAGCTACCCGTGCCAAATGACGATGACGACATTCATACGATGGAAAAATCTGTTGGAACATTCATTGCATGGCCATCGAATCTTGTAAAAAAACATGTCGAGCAGGAGGTATTCATTTCCAGTTCATTTTTCAAGCAGAACCTTTAACATTAAATTAGAAAATGGCTGAACTGATGAATGTTATTACAGAAAGATAAAATGGAGAAGCTAAAACAAAAGAGCGGCTCCAACATTGGATCAACCAACCGATCAAAACGATCTACTGAGAGCGCGTTCACCCCGCCCGTTCTATATCCACATTTAATATCATTGCAAGCTCATGTGGATACGAAAATGAAAGATGGAAAGAGTCATACAATTGTTTGTGAAAAAGATATGTACGGAGAGGAAACAATAGATTTTGTTAGTGCAGACGATGTTTCTGAGATCATCACATATGACTGGCTAGGCGCCTCAGTTATAAATGTATACATGAGGTATGTTTTCATGATTTGATTTTACAGAAGCTGATATACTTTGATAATTATGGATAAATACATCTCATATTTTTCACAGGCGTATATATGAAAAACAATTGAAGGGATTTTCCCATGAATACAAATTTGGACTCGTTAGTCCTCACACCATTTCTACACAATGAACAGAAATAGATTCTAATTTTCAGGCAGAATTGATGTCAAATCTGCTCAGAACGTTTCAAAGAAGAATTACGACTGACATGATCTTTTTAATACCAACGATGCAAGGGTAAAACTCTACATTTTAATCATATCAGTTATATTTTCATTTCTATTAGTACTTATTTCTTTTTGTGTTTTTAGGGAACATTGGATGCTCATTGCAGTCAATTTGGATACTCCAATGATTTATTTTCTGGATTCACTGCATGGATATCCAACTAACCGACCACAGATGATGGCGATTGTTAATTTTTAATACACTAGATCCAACATTTTAGAACTAAATATCTAGTTATATAATTTAAATTATCTTTTAATGAGGATTTTTTTTATGATAGGGCGGTGTATGAATATCGTCTAAAGGCTGGAATGAATCTAGTGCGTAAGGACGACAATGCCCACAAGATCTAAAATTGGAGAAGTACTTGGGTATATATAATTATATTTCAATATCCAAATACATATCAAAACAAATTACTTATTTTTCTCGATGTTTCTACAGTGTCTGAAACAAACAAATGACAAGGACTGCGATTATTATGTTTGTAAATTTATGAAAGAGATCGTATTTCATGGACAAACTAGTATCCCTGAAGAGGTATTTTTGAAAATGATTACTACTTTATTTAAAATAATTATTAATCCTTTGTGTATTTATAATTTTTTAGTACTACTATGACTGTCGCAAAAAATCCTATTCAGAATATGATATAAATGTCTTTAGAAACGAATGGGCATCGTACCTAATGGAAGAATGTAAAAAATAGGACAATGAAGGTGAATTCATAATATTCATGTTATCTTTATATGGTCATTGATATCTCCCTTTACACTTATTGAGAATCTATGATCTCATTTTCTTATGATTCATATCCTTAGATTAGTGAATTCCTACTACTTAGTTTGAAAATGACATAAACTTTGGAAAACAACACCAATGACATACGGAAAACCGAGCAAACACGTTCGGATTGTTTTGATACATTAGGACAACGATCCGCGAGTCATTTTTGACGTGTAAGAATCGACTGCACCTCAATCCGACGCACGACATGACTGGTATGGATAAAAGTGTCTAATATCAGTTTCAAATTGAGATAAACTTTCGAAAACAACACCAATGATATACGCCAAAGCGAGCAAACGCGTTCGGATTGTTTTGATACTTTAAGACAACGATCCAAGAGTCATTTGTGATGTGTAAGAATCAACCACACTTCAATACAATGCACGACGTGACCAGTATATATAAAAGTGTCTAATATCAGTTTCAAATTGAGATAGACTTTGGAAAAAAACACCAATGACATACGCCAAACTGAGCAAACATGTTCGGATTGTTTTGATACTTTAGGAAAACGATCCACGAGTCATTTATGACGTGTACGAATCGATCTCACCTCAATCCGATGCACAGCGTGACCGGTATGGCTAAAAGTGTCTGATATCAGTTTCAAATTGAGATAAACTGTGGAAAACAACACCAATGACATACGCCAAACTGAGAAACACGTTCGGATTGTTTTGATACTTTAGGACAATGATCCGCAAGTCATTTGTGACGTGTACGAATCGACCGCACCTCAATCCGACGCACGGTGTGACCGGTATGGCTAAAAGTGTCTGATATCAGCTTCAAATTGAGATAAACTTTGGAAAACAAAACCAATGACATACGCCAATCCGAGAAAATGTGTTCGGATTGTTTTTATGCTTTAGGAAAACGATCTGTGAGTCATTTTTGACGTGTACAAATTGTCCGCACCTCAATCCGACGCACGGTGTGACCAGTATGACTAAAAGTGTCTGATATCAGTTTCAAAATGAGATAAACTTTGGAAAACAACACCAATGACATACGCCAAACCAATCAAACGCATTCGGATTGTTTTGATACTTTAGGAAAACGATCCACGAGTCATTTGTGACGTGTAAGAATCGACCGCACCTCAATCTGACGCACGGTGTGACCGGTATGGCTAAAAGTGTCTGATATCAGTTTCAAATTGAGATAAACTTTGGAAAAAAACACAAATGACATACGGAAAACCGAGCAAACGCGTTCGGATTATTTTGATACTTTAGTAAAATGATCCACGAGTCATTTGTAACATGTACGAATCGACCGCACCTCCATCCGATGCACGACGTGACCAGTATGACTAAAATTGTCTGATATCAGTTTCAAATTGAGATAGACTTTGGAAAACAACACCAATGACATATGCCAAACTGAGAAAACGCGTTCGGATTGTTTTGATACTTTAGGGAAACGATCCACGAGTCATTTGTGATGTGTACGAATCGATCGCACCTCAATCCGACGCACAGGTGACCGGTATGGCTAAAAGTGTCTGATATTAGTTTCAAATTGAGATAAACTTTGGAAAACAACACCAATGACATACTCCAAACCGAGAAAACGCGTTCGGATTGTTTTGATACTTTAGGAAAACAATACTCAAGTCATTTTTGACATGTACGAATTGACCGCACCTCAATCCGATGCATGGTACAACCGGTATGGCTAAAAGTGTCTGATATCAGTTTCAAATTGAGATAAACTTTGGAAAACAACACCAATGACATACACCAAACCAAGAAAACGCGTTCTGATTGTTTTGATACTTTAGGACAACGATCCATGAGTCATTTTTGACGTATATGAATTGACTGAACCTCAATCTGACGCACGGTGTGACCGGTATGGCTAAAAGTGTCTGATATCAGTTTCAAATTGAGATAAACTTTGGAAAACAACACCAATGAAATACGGAAAACTGAGAAAATGCGTTCAGATTGTTTTGATACTTTAGAAAAACGATCCACGAGTCATTTGTGACATGTACGAATCGACTGCACCTCAATCCGACGCACGACATGACCAGTATGACTAAAAGTGTCTGATATCAGTTTCAAATTGAGATAGACTTTGGAAAACAACACCAATGACATATTCCAAACTGAGCAAATGCGTTTGGATTGTTTTGATACTTTAGGGCAACGATCCAAGAGTCATTTGTGACGTGTACGAATCGACTGCACCTCAATCTGACGCACGGCGTGACCGGTATGGCTAAAAGTGTCTGATATCAGTTTCAAATTGAGATAAAATTTGGAAAACAACACCAATGACATACGCCAAATAGAGCAAACGCGTTCATATTGTTTTGATACTTTAGGAAAACGATCCACGAGTCCTTTTTGACATGTACGAATCGACCGCACCTCATTCCGATGCACGGTGTGACCGGTATGGCTAAAAGTGTCTGATATCAGTTTCAAATTGAGATAAACTTTGGAAAACAACACCGATGACATATGCCAAACCGAGCAAACGCATTCGGATTGTTTTGATACTTTAGGACAACGATCCACGAGTCATTTTGGATGTGTAAGAATCGACCGCACCTCAATCCGATGCACGGTGTGACCGGTATGGCTAAAAGTGTCTGATATCAGTTTCAAATTGAGATAAACTTTGGAAAACAACACCAATGACATACGGAAAACCAAGCAAATGCATTCTGATTGTTTTGATACTTTAGGACAACGATCTACGAGTCATTTGTGATGTGTATGAATCTACTACAGCTCAATCCAACGCACGACATGACCAATATGACTAAAATTGTCTGATATCACTTTCAAATTGAGATAGACTTTGGAAAACAACAGCAATGACATACGACAAACCGAGCAAACGCATTCAGATTGTTTTGATACTTTAGGACAATGATCCACGAGTCATTTGTTATGTGTACGAATTGACCACACCTCAATCCGACACACGGCGTGATTGGTACGACTAAAAGTGTCTGATATCAGTTTCAAATTGAGATAAACTTTGGAAAACAACAACAATGACATACTCCAAACTGAGAAAATGCATTCGGATTGTTTTGATACTTTAGGACAACGATCCGCGAGTCATTTTTGACGTGTAAGAATCGACCGCACCTCAATCTGACGCACGGTGTGACCGGTATGGCTAAAAGTGTCTGATATCAGAGCGGCAAGGACTTCAATCCAAAAACATGTGTGAAACCTTATAGCCTACTCAGTCGCAAAGCGAGATGATCCAAATAGGCATGGCTTCTAGGGGGAAGGAGCAACGTGACTTGCCCGCTAAACGTCCCACTCCCTAAACTTACCGCACATTGTATAGCCACTGAACGGTTGAACCTTTCCTACCACCTTTTCCCTTTCCTAGTTTATTAATAACAAATCCGCAATCACTCTATAGCACTTACACTTTATAGCTCGGACCCCAATAGGCCAATACATATATGGGGCAAAGATATAGGGGAAAGGACCCCTTATGAAAAAAAAAAGATAGGCTTGCAGAACTCACATAAGTACCGCCATTGGTGAGTTTCATCCAGGTATAATAGCTCATGATCGCTTCAGGGTCCATGGGAATCCATTCCTAGTATCCTGCTGCTGCCAACCAAAAAGACTGGCTTCACAAGCACAAGATAGCCCAACCACTCACCCCTATTTTCTCTCTCTCCTTCGGACCCTCAATATAAAGAGTTATTATCTATAAATCAATTTGGGAATGCTCTTCAATCGATCAATCTATTTAGCAGGTATAGCACCTGAATTCCTGCACCAAAGAGCGAAATTCGAGGTTCGCTCTTTATCCGGGCCCGGTTAAACGCGTTATATATGCATTATATAGTTTACCGTGTGAGCCGTCCACCCACTGCTTATCTCTCTGTCGCGTCATCGCTATCAAGTCACTGATCAATTGTGGAGTCGTGATCACTACAATTGGTATCTAATCGCTACAAGAGACTCGAATTCTCCATTTTTGTTCTCATCTCACTGCGAAGAATACATCGTATAATAACATAACGTAATGCATTTCCCTAGCGACGAGACCATCAAGTAATCGACTTTCAGTGGTTATTGCCCAGACCCGAGAAGCTCCTGGCAATACATGGAATTTTCACCCGGATCTGGGATCAACCTTTAGCTACATGGGCTTCATTGGGAATCACACTCAGTAGAAAGTAGAAAGAGGCTCATTTCTGCATTGGGAACTAATGGAACCAATTACGAATAGAATGAACTTCATTGCTATTTGATGATGATGATGATTTGAACTAAACTATTTGATCATTCATCTAGCTACAAGGGCCAATTCTGATTCCTTTGCTCTAGAGAGACTGCGGCAGATGAGTGACTTTATGAAATAAGAGCTGGGAGAGCAGGAGTTTAGAACCAAGCTGATCAAGAGGGAGGGCACTCTATTAGGAGCCAATTTCCGATTACCACCTAAAGATGCTCCGGAAGGCACCATAACGATAGATGTTCCAATGACCAGAGTAATCGGCTCCAACAGAAGGGCTTCCTACAGACGGGTAAGCAAGGGAAAGGAAAATCAAGCCGCCTATCGAGGAATACTTCAGGCGGAACGGGTACAGGAGATAATAATAAATGCCTGCCTGCTCAACCAATAGGGAGTGCCGGCTTATATTGGGTGGACTGGACAACCTAATAAATGCTTTTTTTTTCATTCCAAAATTTGTATTTGCGATCTCATATACCATACTAACGGGATCGGGTCTCTAAAAAAGAGGTCCACTCCCGAGGAGCTGTCAAACCTCGCTTTAAAGGATAGGGGGTTTCGGCTTGACCACGGAGAATAATAGGGAGAAGGGCCGGGCAGAGGCGACATGGTTTCTTTCTTGTGATGGAGGACCCCTTCCATATCATTATGGATGAAAAGCCCCAAGGCCAACTATCCGGAACTATTATCTTCTATAGACCCTGTATTCGAATAGAACCAGCGCTATGGCTTAGCCGATCTCTGCTACAGTTGTCTTATGCGCTTGGAAAAGCCTAACTGAAGGAGAGACTTTCTGGCAAGAGGAGTTAAATGGTGAATCGGGAAGCTAAGCCTTACACACAGGAGGCGTTCGCGAGTACTCTCTTTTCTTTTGAGATTCAGTCGGGCCCTTGTATCCCCAAATGGATCTCCACTCCTAGTGTTTCACATCTAGCATGATGAGTTACTGCTTGGCTGACTATTTCTTACTCTTTTATCCTCCTTCTCTATCAGGGCCATTACACTTCGATTCGATATAATGGGTCTGGGAACAGGATATGGTACAGAAGGTCGGTCTCCTTTTCCAATGCCTAGCATGCTGGCCGACCCTACTCCACTCAGAGCAAGACAGCAGACAAAGCCCCCTTTAGGAACTGGGAACCAGGTAGGCTAGGTGGGTGTCTAATCCGCGTAGAAGCTCCTGGTCGAGTGTCTTAGATTAGAACAGCTTCTGCGATTTGTCCTGTTTGTGGCTCGATCTCCTGTCGTGTTTTATTTAGATAGCAATACTCTCTTTAGGCCCACTCCAAGGCACAAAAGGGCATACTCCTACATCTGCGTATTCGAAGCCTGATTGAACCGCGGGTAGCTTGTATGATGCCAAAGTGAAGAAGCGTCAGGCTCGACTGTTAGCGCTTCTCCCTACTTATAAGTAAGTGAAATCCCCATAAATGGAATGAAAGCACACCATTCCAAAAAGGGGCCTTGTTGTGTCCTAAACAGGCGAAGCGAGTCTATCCTTTTATGGGTAGGCTTTAAGGCCCGATCAAACTTAGTGAGGCAGAATTCCATGCTTTACGCCCTAATAGAGGTCTGCAACGAGCCCTTGCGTTAAGTTGAGTCGGGCTTTACCCTTTTTTTTGTGCAACTATCAAAGTTAGAGCGCATGCCCCGGGCACCCTAATTGAATCAACTGGTCTCTCTCTTGTCATCAGCTCTGATCTGCTCAAAGGGAAAGGAGACACACTTTTTTTATATGTCAATGCCCATGGTAATTCATTGTAGGCTGTCCCTGTTAGGTTGAAAATCATAAACTGCTGCATAGGGCTTTCCATTTCTGTAGAGCTAGGCAGAAAAGCTGAAATCTCTAGACTCTCCATATTCTATATTCTCTGAACGACCTTTCCTGTCACATATATTGGCTTTGCCAAACCCAAATGGAATTCATTGCCCTATCAGAGTGAAACTCGACTCGCCCTATATAACTCATTTTGTGAAACAAAAGAATTACTGAGTCAGAGAACCATCGTTCCGGACTTTTCAACAGATAGCCCATTTATTCTTGACTTCGTCCAGGAGAGAGGCATACTTTAAGCAACCCCACCATACGCTTCAGCTTTCTAAGCCTGAGTGCCCCAAAACACACCCCTTCTTGATAGGATTGGATTTCTACTAACATCTTGGGAAGGGGAATATGAAATATGGTTATTTAGGGCTTTCTCTCTCAGCCCCGTTGAGCCCTTCTTTGGCAAATCATAGTGGGTAGGACAAGAAGCTAGATAGGCCCACCCAAAACAAAAGACAAAAGAGCAAGCCTGTTGCAGCTCCCGACTCTAGCGCTTTAAGCATTCCGATATTGCTTTCTATCTTCCGGGGGTCAATCCTCTTTGGTTTGGCCCTTTCAGTCGATAAGCTCCCACTTCCCCCCCCCTATTTGGAAAATTAAAAATCAAAGGCTAGGGCCCTTTTCCTAGGACTCGAGACACAGGTACACGATCTCAAGCCTTTGATGAGCGTACGTTCTTGGAAGCGCTTAAGGTACCCCACTTGCTTGATCTTAATCCCAAAATCATGAGCATGGTCACGAAAAAAACTTCCGGGAGTGAAGAAGGATGTCATATGGGTTGGGTTGAGAACGGGAATTCACTCTATGAGATCCAATCTCCAAAACCTCAGTAGCTCAGTGGTAGAGAGGTGACGTGTCCTTTGGATGGTCAACTAAACAAGACAAATGGCCTTAAGGCTGATTGACTTTCTTTCTTCTCACTCAGGTCTCAGAAAGGACAGCTCAAGTAGATTGTATTTCTCCCTTTGATCTTGTACTCTTTCTGACTGATATTTGTATTTGTCTTTCTCCTAAGGGAATTGAAAGACTCTCCCGTCCCGCTATGACTCAAAGGCCTCATCTCAAAACAAACATATTGTTTTACAAATCATTTCACAAATACAAATAGAGAGTGGTAATTGCGCCTATAACTCAGATTTATAAACTCAAGGTATTATTATCGCTTAGCGCTTGTGCTAAGGAGGGAAAAAGGAGGAATTTCACCCCGAAAGGGAGTAAATCTGCTCACCAAAAGCATTTTGGGGACTTGGTATCAGACGGATGTATGATCTGAATCGAGCCTTGGTCTCTAAATTGGGATGGACCATCCCAAATAATACGGACAAATTATGGGTGAGGGCCCTGCGCGCCAAATACCTTCGCCACTAAAATTTAATGCAAGGAAGGATCCCTAATGACGCCTCCTGGTGTTGGAAAGGAATCATGAAAACGAGGAATCTCCTTAGTAAGGGCCTTTGCTTCTCGGTCAGAAATGGCAGATCAATTAACATCTGGGAGGATCAGCGATATTTATCCCATAATTTTCGGCCTAGACCTAGAAATGAAGGACAGAGACCAGAATCTCCGACGTTAGTGGCAGACCTTATCAACCAGGATTCCCGAACCTGGAAAGAATATCTAGTCAGAAACTTGTTTGACCCTCCAAGTGCACAGGCTATTCTAAACATGCATATCCCTCAGAGGGAGGGGCAGGATGTGGCAATTTGGACCCCGGATAGTAAGGGTAGATTTTCTGTCAAAACTGCCTACCACTACCACCTTTGATTATTAAATACAGTTCCAGGCTCATCGTTTTAACATTCAAAGTCCACTAAGTAAAAAAGAGTGGAACATCCTGTGGAACGCAAAACTTCAAGATAGATTAAAACTGTTGGTGTGGAGGATAGCTTGGGAGGCCCTTCCAGTTCGATCCAGGGTAAGTGCCTTCATGAGACAAACAGACGACTATGCTACACTGTGCCCCCTTTGTCAAGGAGAAATGGAAAGAATGGTCCATATCTTTCTCAGCTGTCCTCTTATTGATTTATAGGTAGGGGATGGGGCAAGGAGTTATGACTATCATTCATTTCCTTCCCTGCACTGGTAGCTCTTTTAGGGCTAGAGTCCCTTTCCTCGCGAGTTTGCTTGTTGGATTGCTATCTGAGTAGCTAGTAGGCAGCTCTGCTACGGCACTATCAGAGGCTCCAGACGCTAGTTAGTTCAGTCTGAGCAGTCTCCTAGTAGCTTCCTCTGTCCCTATCAGCCGTCCAGACGCAGACTCTAGCTGCAGCTTCTTCCTCTTGCTTCTTCTGCGTCTTCTCTCTCTGTCTATAGGAAGCAAGTTAAGAGGGGGGCTTCCATGTAACTAAGAGATGAGCAGACGATAGCCGAAGACGATAGTATCTGCATTAACATCTTATCTCTTTTATCGTCTTCCCCCCCTTCGCTATAAGCTGAGTTCCCAAGTTGGGGAGTACTGGTCCCAGGTCTTTCCTTTCCTGTATGGCAGGAAGTCCCTCCAGGTTGTCTGGTTAACCGGGCTACCTATTCAAAGATGAACTAATTGCCTTTGGTTTCTTCTAATGGCAGGCCTGTGCCTCCTCTATCCCTGCTTTCCGGGGTACCTCTTCATCTAGTATCAGACGATTCTTTAGACGATTCTATTGATTTCTTCTCGGTGCAAAACAAAGGGGTCTATCCCTAGGAATCTTTCTCGTGAACTAGGGTCAAATAAATAGATGGATCGCCCTTTCCTGTCCTGGAAGTTGATCCCCGTTGCCCAAAGCCAACAAAGGTTCTAAGAGTCAAGTAAATGGTGGGACCTCCTTTGAGAACTTCCCAACTCCTACTGACTTAGATGATTTATAGACTGAAACACCTCATCATTTGTTTCCCGGTGGTTGCCCCTACCTAATGACTTGTTTCCCTTTTCAGGCAGGCTCTCAATCAGATGCAGGACGAAGATCAATGCCCGGCCTAGGCCCTCCGAACACCTCGGTTGTCCGAAGGTTAGGGAATGAGTTCCTCTGCTGGTTTAGGACGAAAGAACATCAACCCCGGCCTCAAAAGGAAAGGCAGATCTCTCAGATCGAAGAGCAAGTCCTATTGACTCAGAACGTCCCGGTGAATCATTAACAGAAGAAGACTGAGACTCAAAGGAAGAGGTATTGATAACAGGATAATATATTAAGGCAGGGTATTATCCAGTGTTAGCTTATAGCAGGTGTTTACTGGCCTAGCTGAACTGGCGAAGCATGGGATTAAGCTAGTTAAGTACCAACTGCCTAAAAGCTCAAAGGCAGGCGTCTAAGGTCATTAATAGAAGGGAAAGAAGTGAAGAACAGG